>JAHFWF010000012.1:0-748271 GCA_022545495.1 Chrysanthemum lavandulifolium
AGGTTACGGTTATGAAGTCTTGGTAAGCAATCGAATGGGTTGAAGAATGAAAAGATTTGAATGTGAAAAGGGTGAAAAGAAATAGCCTCCATTTATTCAACCTTAGGCGTAAACGGGTTCAATTCATATGCTACCGATGGTTACCAAGGTAACATCGGTATTGAAGACAAGACGTCATGGACCCAAGGACGACCGACTACAACTTCCCAAGCCACTCAAGTTCCTCTTAAAGGGCTTGTTTCATTCTCACGGGAACCGACATTATCTATCGACTTTCTCTTAGAGTTTGTTGATTTTGAAGAAGGAGACCCTCTCCTAGTCTCCGATATAGGAATCCAAATATGCACTATTGAGTCTAGAGCCACGAGATCATCAATTAAATCTCTTTAGTACATCGTCAATGAAGACTCATTGTTTCACCCATGTGGAAGAGAGATAACATCTTATGAGTCCCACGCACTATCCTTGTGGTATTGCCGTAACATCCGAGTGATATGCTAACATAGTCACAATGAAGATGGAAAGCCTTCGAGCCAACATCAAACAAGCTCTGGTGGGTAGCATGTGAGATCTATCCAATAGATCAACCATGTGACAACCGAATGTAAACAATGGGCGATTCAATCTTTTGAATCAATCCTTGTTAGGAATTAGAAATTCGGTATTAAAGAGTCGGTCACCTCAAGTATATGTAATCGCGAAAGCTCGTAGTCGTAGTTCTTTAAGTTAAGTAGTAATTTAGTTAAGTAACACCGTGGAGGACTGGACGGTCTTTACCCATCGTATGCCTCGATCCACACCCAAAGTGTGGCGATTTATGTAAGACTATAAATACTCTACCTCCCAAGGTAGAGAGTTGGAGCTCATAATAATATCTTTCACTTTCTCTCACTAAGTTCCCTAAACCTCTAACTTTCTCTCTAGAATTCCATCTATATGCTACTTTGTGTTATGGTTTGATGTGTATGTGAAAAGTAATATCTAACAATTGGTATCAAGAGCCATGGTTAGATCATATCTTGCACATCTTTGGATTTATAGTGGTTTTAGGTGGTTTTGAGTTTGAAAAGTTTAGTGGTTTTGCATCATTTGGTTGATTTCTTGTGTTAAAGTTTGAATTTTGTTGGTACTTTTATGTTTAGAATCATCAAAAGTGTTTAGGTTTTCATTTGGTAAGCTTGAATCATCTTGGTTGGGTTGTTTTGGATTGTAAAGTGATGTTTATATGGTTTTCAAGCTAGCGACTTAGTTCACGGAATAGTTTCTTGGTAGCGACTTGCTTCACATTTTGTAGCGACTTGATGTTGGTGCTAGCGAGTTAGAGCTAGCGAGTTAAAGTACAAGTAGTGGAATCTCCACTACTGGTAGCGACTTTGTTGTAGCGACTTTGTCAAGAGCGAGTTGCTCTTTAGCGACTTGTGTTTCTAGCGACTTGTGTAGCTAATTCTTGCCAAAATTTGGTTAGCGACTTGATCCGTAGCAGTTACTACTTAGCGACTTGCTTTTCTGTTAGCGACTTGGGATTCTAGCGACTTGGTTGTCAGCTAATTAATTGGTAGCGACTTAGTGCATTTGTTTCTAGCGACTTAGTGCATTTGTTTCTAGCGACTTAGAGCTTTATCATCTAGCGACTTGAGTGATTGTTTACGTTTTCTCTTGATTTAGTAAAATCCGTGAAAGAATCTATTTCCGGTTTAATCATAGAGTTATAAAATCCGTGATAACTGTTAACATGTCTACCAATGTCCCTACCGTCATCTCCATCTTTGTCGACGATGTTCAAGCGGTGGCTCGAGATACTCGTCCACCCATGCTTGATGTGAATCGACTACCATTCTTGGGCTCAACAAATCGATTGTATTGCCTTGAAAGGAAAATGGTGTCAACATTCTCAAATCCATTGATGAAGGACCATATCGGGTTGAGACGACTAGAGACATACTTGATACTAATGAAGATGGTACTCACATTTACGGAATGGACGGACCTAAGATATACGATGAGCTTGATGATAAGGAGAAAAAGAGATTCGATGCGGATATCGGGGCTTCAAACATTGTTCTTCAAGGTCTTCCTAAAGACATCTACAAGTCGATCAATCATAACACCGATGCAAAGGTGTTTGGGATAACGTTAAGATGCTTCTCTCGGGTTCATAATTAACTATGGAAGACAAGAGAATCCCAACTCTATGACGAATTTGAGCACTTCAAGATGAAACCGGATGAGAGTGTCTATGAGTACTATGTGAGATTTCATAAGTTAGTGAATGACATGAGAAACATCGAATGACTATGCCTAACATTCAAATGAACTCAAAGTTTGTGAACAACATGAATCCCGAATGGCACAAGTTTGTCACACCGTGAAGCTCACTAAAGGATCAAGAATACAAACTATGAGCAACTCTATGCCTTCCTCCTTGAATGAGAGACATGCTATGTTTGAAAAATTGATTCTCAATCGGTTCAAAACCAACTGTGGAGAGACAAGTTCGCCTAATGACTCAACAAACTTTCTACTCAAACATTGGAATCACAACCAAAGCATCACAAGTCATACACTTGGGTAATGGTAATCACAAACTCATTCCCGATCCTATGTTCAAACAAGTCGATGCCGATGCACGTGGGTAACATCATTAATCAACTAGCTCTACTCATTAGTCAAAACATGAATTCTCTCCCACAAACCAACAACAACCTCGAATCGCATCTAACCCACATAATCAAGCCACCTTTGTTAAAGATGGAAGGATTGTGGTGCAACCATTCGGGAAAGATAGTATGATCGGGGAAGGGTGGTCTTTGGTAGAGGATATGTGGGCAATCGAATCGAGGAAGGAATGGTAGCCAAGGTCAAGCTAAGCCAATCAAATGCTATAAGCTGTGGTGGTGAGGACACATTGCAAGGAACCGCACATCTCCAAAGCGTCCATGTATCGCCGACATTTGCCGAGATAAGATGTTCTTGGCACAAGCTCGGGACAATGGTCTGCGTTGGATGAAGAGGAATTGTTGCTTTCTTGCCGAGGGTAATGCCAAGACCTATGATCTGAGATGTGGATGAGCAACTTATTCGTGAGATAGGTCACAATCATCGAACGCCTTTCAAGTCGCCGATCGTGATGCATACGACTACGAT
The DNA here is from genome assembly GCA_022545495.1 of Chrysanthemum lavandulifolium. NCBI lineage: Eukaryota > Viridiplantae > Streptophyta > Magnoliopsida > Asterales > Asteraceae > Chrysanthemum > Chrysanthemum lavandulifolium. Next base: position 3,145 of record JAHFWF010000012.1, read on the forward strand.
GTAGATGATGGACCCTCTGCACACACAATCTTTATGGCGAGCATCTCTCCAATGGTTTCTCCCAAGATCTCTTCTTCACACAAGTGGCCCATCCAAGGACAAACTCATCTCGGAGGTATTAAAGCTACACGATGATGTCGATGTGCAACAGATGCATGACAAAGTACAACCAATGAAACTATTGAATCAAATGTTGAAAATATGGGTAATATCAATATTGTCCCATACGATCAATACGTGAAACAAAGTGAAAGTGAAGTTGTACCAAGTGATGCATCTTCAGATCAACAACGACTATGTCTTTGAAGAATACACCGCATGTGCTCCCGATGATTCCATAATTTCGAACTAAATGCCTATAAGGGCGTGTTGCTATTTATGAACAACGTGTAAAACTTGAGTTGACCACTCGTGAGCGTGAAATGGATGTCCAAGTGAGTACGATAATTAGAAAAGTAAGTTTAGAGAAGAAGTATTGAAACAAGAATTAAGTTCCTTGCAAGAAAACTTTCTAAAACAATAAACAAAACAAGAACTTCAAGAAAATGTGAAAATGCTTAGCAAGAATTTAATGCAAAGGAATCAAAACTCTTGAGAGATTTTTCTAATCTGAAAAATTTGAAAAACAAACTTGAAAACAAATTTGTACCTACAAGGAAACACCATTCGATCGCTCACATGGTCAACAAACATCGTGTCTTAAGCGATAAGCGTAGCATTCCCCTTGTTGAGGAACCAAATCCAGAGGTAATTAAAAGGCTAGAAATGCTCATAAGGTGCTTTATGATGGTAATGAAGTCCTTAAGCCTAGGCGAAACCTAGTTGCGTTGAGTGCACCGAGGAAGATAAGATATTAAATGAAATCACTAGGAAAAGATGAATAAGAAACAAAATGATCCCAAATGCAAAGAGAAAAACATAATCATCTCTCCTCATGATTACAAGAAGGAAAGCGGATTTCCTTGAACAAGTTTAAGCCTCGACTGCTGACTCGAACAAGTCTTCGGAAAATGGATTTAGATAAGTTGAAAGCGGAAAACATTATTGAAACAAACCCTCCCTTTTGAAAATGCCTAGAGCGATTGTGTATCCTCCTAACACACCAATGCATCTTGTTCCTAGAACAATTGCCACTAAAAGCAAGACATTAATTAGCCAATACGTTATATTTCAACTATTTGTTGATTTTGAGAAAACTTGCAAGAAAAGGATCACACCCACCGTATAATCAAGGAGAAAGAGGTTTTGAAAAATGAAAGAATGTTATTTAAGCGAGGTCATGCCCTTCTTTAAACTTCTAAAGAGCACTTTGAGAGTCTTAAAAGGGGTAGAAACCGATATTAAGGGTATGGAAAAGGAATTTGATGCAATGGTTGTTGAAGTTAGTGACTATGAGCTGCATTGAAATATAATGAGATTGAGAGAAAGAACACGCATACTTTAAATGAGAATCTTATTATCGAATGTGTTGCTCAAGATGTCTTTTTCATCGCTCAAATTGCTCTATTAATGTTTCCAAATTTCATGAACTATCTGTGGCCACGAAAGTCTCCCATGATCGTGTCATTGAGCTTGAAAAACTAATTCTAAACTAAATGAGAAAATTGAACTGGATGATCATGACAATTTGGTTAAACATTTTTCTAAACTAGAAGTTGAGTATTTTAATCTACAACTAAAATATCAACATCTCAAAGAAAATGTCAAAACTTCAAATATCAAGACATCTTCGATGCTCCGAGTTTGATGCGGTTTTCAAATTAACAAACGAGATGAGCAGATTCTAGCTCGATTGTAACACGATCGGAAAGTTGAAAGCCCAAATCTCTCAATTAAAGGGTCAAACGAACAATATGACAGGCTCCCAAATGCCTCCTCCTTTAGATTCTCGGAATTCTCAAACGTTTCATCTTCAAAACCTAGTAAATGCTTTACAAAAGGAAAACGAAAGTTTTCTAGAAGAAAATGAAAAGGTTAAACGTCACTTCAATGAGTTGTTTGAATCAATTAAAGTCACTCGTAACAAAAACAACGAAAAAATAACTTCATTGCAAAGGAAATTGAGAATCGAGAGTCGTGTAAAAGGGAAAATGCCAATGATCAATGGGGAGAATGTTGTATCTAAGGTTCACTACGGTAATAAATCGCTTTATCGTGACATATGTCCCCTCACCTAAGGAACAACAAACTTGCCATTCAAACATATTTCTCATCCCTTAAGGATTGCTTAGAATACTGCGTGAGATTGTTGAAGAGGATAAGCTAGAGAAACCTCATGATAATGCAATTGGACATGCATGCTCATATGCCAAACGATCTCAAGAAATCTTAGAATGCTTGATCACTATATGCCCAAAGACATTAGGTGAGAGAGTTAACCCTTTGATTCCATGCTCAATGCCTAAGGCCAAATATGATATGCACTCTACTCCCAATGTTTTGAATGAGAGCCGTAGTGTACCCTTGAGTAGTTGATTCTAGATCCGTCAATGCTAGGAAAGAGAACTCAAATGTGCCTTCTAGAGTACTAATCTCGGTACATCTAGCTTTAAGAAAGTGAACCGTAGTGCACCTGCATGTAGTTCGGATCCCAAAGACATCTAAACGGTGGTGCAGAGAGTAGTAAAACAAACTAATGTTCCCATTCCTCTACAGAGTAATCGGTGACATTAAAGGGAGCGGTCAAAGTCTCAAGACAATACAAGGAATGATAGGACCTCTCAAGCTAAGAATGTGCCTTTGGAAGAAAGTAGAAGAACAATCTAGGAACCTTAAGTTTGAATCGAATAAAACGAATCGTGTTGATTCTAGTATTAGCCATAGGCATCGTAATTAATTCAATTCGATACTATTTGCAAAACTTGTACCGATGATTGCTTGAATTACATTTCTAATCATGGATGTGATGTCAATGTTTTGCCTAATGATGTTAATTGTCCAGATTAATATTGTTAATGCTAAAATTCATGCTAAAAGGCTAAAAGGCAAAAGCGAAGAAAGTTAGAAAACAATGGAAACCCACGGGAAGAACATTCGGTGAGAATAGGTTTATATTGGATACACATTGGTCATAAGACCAATCGATAATGCCCACTAGAAAATGGATGCCACCGGTAGAACTATTCCCTTAAGAAGTGGTCACATCAGTAAGCAGGCTAATCTGACACTAGTATTGCATCTACTCACAATGATTCCATTACCTCACCGTCTCGATATGAATGCTTCTATTTCGATGTGGGTGTTCCAACCGATGCTACTAACCAAATGGAACCCATTCTTGCATGGGATCCCAATTATCCGATTATCCATTCTTGTTCGTGTTCAACTGCAGATCGCTCAAATCGCTACGTGGTACCGGACTCAGTCGCTCCAAGCATATATTTGGAGACGGTCGCGGCTCATGAACTTCGTGAGCAAATTCATCTGGACTGATTAGATTTGGTAATGATCATTTCGGTGCTATAATGGGTTATGGAGATTATGTTGTTGGTAATAGTGTCATCTCGAGAGTGTATTATGTGGAAGGTTTAGGTCATAATCATTTCTCCGTTGGTCAATTTCGTGATTACGATCTAGAAGTAGCCTTCGAAAACATACCGCTTTGTTAGAGATCTTAACGGTAAGGAACTGCTGAAAGGAACTCGTGGCTCAAACCTTTACACCATCTCTATCGATGACATGATGAGGGCATCTCCAATCGCTTGTTATCTAAGGCTTCAAAACAAAGTCATGGTTATGGCATCGTCGTCTCAATCACTTGAACTTGGCACCATCAACGATCTTTCCGAAAGGACTTAGTTGTAGGTCTACCTAGACTAAAGTATGAAAAGGATCATCTTTGTTCAAGATGTCAATTGGGAAAAAGCAAGATGTTTGCCCATAAATCCAAACCTACTAACTCTGTCACGAAGTTCTTCATATGATTCATATGGATCTATGGACCAATGAGGTGCGAGAATATCTTTGGGAAGAAATATGTGTTAGTTGTAGTTGATGATTACTCTAGATTCACCGGGTCAAGTTCTTAAGGACAAAGGATGAAACTCGATATCATCATCAAACTCATCAAACAATTGCAGTTCGACTCAACAAAACCGTCGTAATTATCGTAAGCAGACAATGGAACCGAGTTTGTCAACAAACAACTTAGTGAATTCTATGAAAGCGTTGGAATCGGCCATCAAAGAAGTGTTCCACGAACCCCTCAACAGTAACGGTGTAGTTGAAAGGCAAATCGTACTCTTGTTGAAGCCGCTAGAACAATGCCGATCTACTCAAAGGTTCCAATGTTTCTCTCGGGTCAAGCTATTGCCACTGCATGCTACACACAAAATCGCTCCACGATTCACACTATTCATGGAAAACTCCATATGAACTTGTCCACAATGTAAAACCTAATCTATCTTCCGTTCGTGTGTTCGGTGCATTGTGCTATCCAACTAATGAGGGTCAAGACTTAGGCAAACTTAGGGCTAAAGTCGACATTGGAGTATTTGTAGGATATGCATCAAACAAAAAGGATACCGAATCTACAACAAAAGAACCCGAAATATCATGGAAACAATTCATGTTACGTTTGATGAGTCGACCGGTCAAATGGCTCCGGACACTCCACTGGGACCCGCACTTCAAAAGCAGTCCTATTGGTTCATCCCTTGTTCCAAACTCCTCTCAAGAAACTCCATATGTACCTCCATCCGAAGATGATGTAAAGAAATTGTTTGATCCCATGTTTGATGAAGCTGTATGAGTCTACTACTAATGAGGTCGATCCCACAATGAGAGGATGCTCATATTCCGTTGAATGAAGTCAATCCATCGCCTCAATATTTGTTAGTCACGAAGCACTGCTGGCGATCCTTGATCTCATCAACAAATCATTATTCTTCAAATGTACATCATGGAAATGTTTACGGCATCAATGATGAAGTTAATCCCTTTGCGACTCTCAAGATGCTCCATTTGAAAACATATTTGCTACTCCCGAATCATCATCGAACCATCTTCTTGAGAGACATCGACTCGACTACCTCGTTCCTCAACAAATGCCACATGAACACCTCGTAAAATGGACTCACGATCATCCATTGGACAACATCATGGAAATCCTCTCGTCTGTATCAACCCGAAGCAACTCGCAACCGATGCCTTATGGTGCTTCTTCAACTCCGCACTATCCAAGATCGAACCAAAAGATGTTAAAGCTGCTATGAATGAAGATAGTGGTTCAATGCTATGCAAGATGAAATTCATGAGTTTGATCGTCTTGATGTATGGGAGTTAGTACTGCTCCAGATCGTGCTATGATTATAGCTCTAAAATGGATCTTCAAAGTAAAACTTGATGAGCATGGTGATGTGTTGAAGAACAAGGCTCGATTAGTTGCTAAAGGATATCGTCAAGAGGAGGTATAGACTTTGAAGAATCTTTTGCTCCAGCTTGCTCAAATCGAGGCAATCGAATCTTTAAGCTAATGTCGCTAGTAAGAACATGGTAGTTTATCAAATGGATGTAAAGACGGCATTTCTAAGCGGAGATCTTAAAGAAGTCGTCACGCCACCAACCTGAAGGATTTGCGAATCAAGAGCATCCTACTCACGCTTATCGCTTGAAGAAGGCTCTTTACGGTTTAAAGCAAGCTCCAAGGGCATGGTATGATACATTGTCAAAGTTTCTTCTATCAACCGGTTTCATCAAAGGAGCGATTGATCCTACATTGTTCACCAGAAGTCAGCAAACATTTGATTCATGTTCAAATTTATGTTGATGATATTATTATTGCCTCGTCGACCCAATGGAATGTGATCGTTTTCAAATGAAATGAGTTCAAAGTTTCAAATGTCAATGATGGGACAAATGTCATTTTCTTGGGATTACAAATTTCACAAAGTCCGGAGGCATTTTCATAAATCAATCTAAATATGCAATGAGATTTTAAAGAAATTTGGATTTGATTCATGTGACCCGCTGACACCCCCATGATTGACCGAACCAAACTAGATGAGGACCTCTCGGGGATCATGATTGACCAAACGAAATATCGGAGTATGATTGGATCCACGATGTATCTCACGCTAGTAGACCGGACATCTTGTTCTCTGTGTGCATGTGTGCTAGATACCGAGGCTAAGCCTACTAAAAGCACCTTGAAGCGATTAAACGGGTCTTCGGTATCTCAAGGAACCATCAATATGGGACTATGGTACACGAAGGACACCGGTATGTCACTAACGGCCTATGCGATGCCGATCATGCAGTTGTCAAGATACACGTCAAGTACGTGCCGAGGTGCTCGCTTTTTCGGTGATAAGCTTGTGAGTGGTCTTCAAAGAAGCAAATGAGTACTTCTATTTCTCTACAGAGGTGAATACATAGCCATGTCATCTTGTTGTGCTCAAATCTTATGGATGAGATCTCAATTATCCGACTATGGCTTTGAATTCAACAAAATCCCTCTGCATCGTGATAATAAAAGTGCTATTGCTCTCTCATGCAACAACGTTCAACACTCAAGAGCAAAGCATATCGACATTCGACATCATTTCATCGTGGAGCATGTGGAAAAAGGTGTGGTGGAACTATATTTTGTGAGGTCCGAATATCGGTTAGCGACATCTTCACCAAAGCTCTTCCAAGAGAACGTTTTGAGTTTATTCTTCCACGACTTGGTTTGAAAAGCCTTCAACCGAAACTCTCAAACATCTTCGAGGAGGAAGACGAGGAGTAAAGGTCTTTCTTCATCTATCTCTTGTACATATATATTTGAAAAACAAAATACAAAATTATAAAATCTTCAAAAATCAAATAGAAAATATAAAACTTTCAAAATCCATAAAAAAATTTGAAAAATTCGAAAATTCTTCAAAAATATTGTCATTTTGTCATGTTTCTTCCGGTTCGATAATATCTACGGTCTTTGTGTTGTCATTCAAAGAATGACACGGGACTTTAGATGTTGTTCGAATTTTTAAAAAAATATATATATATATATATATATATTTTTGGGAGAAAGAGAAATGGTTTATTGTCATTTTCGGCAAGAACCGGTCTTAAAAAGAAAGAACAGAGCCATGTCTTAACATGTTTTCAAATTCCATGCTCGATTCTATAAAACATTTATCTGTTGAAACCAAATGTCATGCAAAATAACACGGATTCTATTTTTGATAATCATCGACTTATTTGTCAAAATCTCTATCTCTCAATCAACAACCTATGTCATTGATTGAGGGGAGAATGATTTCAATTAAATTAAAAAGTTATTTGGCATTAAAATTGTTTTCAAAAGATATAAATGCATGTTTTATCAATGGAGTTTAAAGTCTTAAAACCGATCCTTATCGGTTCAAAAGCTTTCACAATCATGTCACAATTCTCCTTAAAGCTTTCAAAATCAATTTAAATCTATACGAGATCACAAATCTCAAATGCTTTGATAATTGTGATCGGGAGAATGTGATTTAAATTGGATTTAAACCGATAATTCGGTAAATGGTGTTATAAGAATGTACATGCTGTCCTTCCCACATGTGACAAACGATTTCAAATTTTAATGCACATGTTGAGGGGAGCATCTATCTTAAACCTTTGATTTGAAACGTGATCATTCATCCCATGTGCAGTTCCTCTAGTATGTGCAAAACTCTTTTCAAACCTCGAGGCACATATTGAGGGGAGCAAATTCATGGAAACCTCATCCTTCTCGGAAATGCTATACCCACTTGATCCGTTGAGGAAGTAATGTTGATATCTTTTAGAAAATGGTAATCAAAAGAAGTTAATTCTTTCTCTTGTCTCCGTGTGCAAAAACATTTTCAATACTTGATGCACATGTTGAGGGGAGTTCTCGTTCTAAAATATCAAAAACAATTCAGTACAAAATGCTTTGATAATATATCACAAGTATCCGAATTGATTTTCAAATGGTTTTCAATTGGATCCAATGGCGAACGAACAATACCAAATTGACCGACCAACTTTACTTTATGTACGGTGATATAAGGATGATAAGGTTAGGTATTGGTTCCCATGATCCGCCGAACAGGAGGGATCTACCCAGGACAATCCACTAGTTAGTGTAGAAGTCCTTAGGTATGATGATAAAAGGAGAAAATGAGATAAGGAAGAGTGCGGACTAAGACCGAGCTAGTAATCTGGAATAAACCCAACAAGGTTCTAGCTATGAAGTCTTGGTAAGCAATCAAGGGTTGAAGAATTAAAAGAATTGAATGAGAAAAGGGTGAAAACAAATAGCCTCCATTTATTCAACCTTAGGCGTAAACCGGGTTCAATTCATATGCTACCGATGGTAACATCGGTATTGAAGACAAGGCGTCATGGACCCAAAGGACGACCGCACTTCAACTTTCCAAACCACTCAAGTTCCTCTTAAAAGGGCTTGTTTCATTCTCACGGGAACCAACATTATCTATCGACTTTCTCTTAGAGATGGTTGATATTGAAGAAGGAGACCCTCTCCTAGTCTCCGCCACAGATCCAAATATGTACAAATTGAGTCTAGAGCCACGAGATCGTCAATAAATCTCATTAGGACACTTTCAATGAAGGCTCTCTGTTTCACACAATGTGGAAAGAGAGATTATATCTTGAGTCCCACGCATTATCCTTGTGGTATTGCGGAACATCCGAGTGATGTGTTTACATATTCACAATGAAGATGGAAAGCCTTACGGAGCCAACATCAAACAAGCTCTCGGTAGGTGGCATGTGAGATCTATTATATAGATCAACCATGTGACAACCGAACAGAAACAATGGGGCGATTCAATCTCTTGAATCAAAACTGGTTCGGTTATGGATTGACGGATACCTTTGAAAACCGGTCTTTGTGCTTAAAACTCTTTTCTTTAGCACATCGATCGTGTACTCATTTTTCAAACCAAAAGGTATTTCTATGAATAATATTTGATTTTCAATAAAACCTTCGATGTATTGCAAAACAATTTCTATTGAGCAATACACGATTGTTTTTCAAATCTCTTTTCATCAATCGCTGGACTTAAAAATTATTTGGTTCACTCACTTCTGTTGTCTTCTTTGAGATGTTCGGTTTGAGAACGGCTAGAACATTCTTGAAACCCATCAAGGAGATTCTTAGAATCCTACCGATCACAGCAAGACTTGTATCGATCAACGGGAACCGGGCGTGTACCTCAATTCAACGAAGTGATCAAAGACACTTTCGTGCAATTTGTTGCTAATTGTTGTATGCAGTACGCCGACGCTTGCGGTGATCGAATGAAGCGGTCAATCCATAGCCGCATGCTCACTTAACACATTCATCTCAAAAGAAATCATGATTAGTGCATCAATGACTCGATATTTTTCACACCAAGCTTCGCTGCTGCGCCAATATCATGATTCAACGAAAGCTTCCGCTACTCGATGAGAAGATATCATGATCCGAATGTGAGCATGTCGGTCCCAAAGTCACAACACCACAATGGATGTCTCGAGATTGTTGATAGTGATGATCTCAAATGATGGCTCAAAATTATCATCACGTGGATCAAGAAAGACCTCCACTTGGAATAACCAAACATGCATTGTGAAGAATCAATGACTACGAGTTTAAGTGCAAAGAACTACATCAAGAATGCAAGATCAAGTGTTAATGTAATATCTATTTGTATTCTATGTAATTTTGATACGTGATTGAGGTGACCTCCTTAGGGAGATTGTTAGGAATTAGAAATTCCCGGTATTAAAGAGTCGGTCACCTCAAGTATATGTAATCGTTAGAAAGCTCGTAGTCGTAGTTCTTTAAGTTAAGTAGTAATTTAGTTAAGTAACACCGTGGAGGACGGACGGTCTTTACCCATCGTATGCTCGATCCACACCCCAAAGTGTGGCGATTTATGTAAGACTATAAATACTCTCTACCTCCCAAGGTAGAGAGTTGGAGCTCATAATAATATCTTTCACTTTCTCTCACTAAGTTCCCTAAACCTCTAACTTTCTCTCTCTAGAATTCCATCTATATGCTACTTTGTGTTATGGTTTGATGTGTATGTGAAAAGTAATATCTAACAATCCTAGTTCAGGTTATGGATTGACGGATACCTTTGAAAAACTGGTCGTTTTGCTTAAAAACTCTTTTCTTTAGCACATCGACTGTGTACTTATTTCTCAAAATAAAAGGTGTTTATGATTGATAATTGATTTTCATTAAAACCTTCGTTGTATTGCAAAAAAAATTTCTATTGAGCAATACACGATTGTTTTTCAAATCTCTTTCATCAATCGGTGAATCTCATTCATTGGTTCACTCACTCCGTGTTGTCTTCTTTGAGACGTTCGGTTTGAGAACACTAGAGCAACCGCGAAACCCGTCAAGGAAATTCTTTGGAATTATACCGATCACAGCAAGACTTGTCTCGATCAACGGGAACCGTGGGTCGTGTACCTCAATTTAACAAAAGTGATCAAAGACACTCTTGTGCGCTTTATTGCTAACTGCTTTTATGCAGAACACCCTACGTTTGCGGTGATCGTAATGGAGCGGTCAATCCATAGCCGCATGCTCACACAACACATTCACTTCCAAAGATATCATGATTAGTGCGTCAATGACTCGATATTTTCACTCCATGCTTACATTACCGCCAATATCATGAATCAACGAAAGCTTCGCTACTCGATAAGAATATATCATGATCCGAATGTGAGCATGACGGTCCAAATGTCACTACACCACTATGGATGAGTCGAGATTAATGTGGCCGATGATCTCAAAGCGGCTCAAAACACATTATCACGTGGATCGCTTAAAGACCTCCATCGATTATCCAAACATGCGAAATGAAGAATCAAAGACTACGAGCTACGAACAAAGAACATGAACAAGAATCCAAGAACAATCTCTTGTGACAACTCGTAATTTCAAGTCATTTTACAAACTTTGGAAGAGTCACTATTTATCATTCTTCAGTAAATTAGGTTTACGAGTATCAAATACGCGTAACCTGGAGGGTTAAGCTGCGTATTCATGAACATTTCATCAAGGACATTTCATATAGACTAGATTTAGTCTACATATCATCAATAACATCATTTCATATCGGTTCATGCATGGATTTGCATTTTACATTAAACGTTTATTTTCCTATTAAATAAACGCTATCGCGTAATCATTTATTTTGAATATTTGATCCAACAATTCCAAAATTATTCGGATATATTTTATACTCATTTTAAGACTATAAAAATCATATTATTAGTTTACCGATGTTTTCAATTTATTTTGTATATAAATTGTTATATTTATATAATTACGACGGTTTTCGTAAAAACTACACGATAATTATTATTTCACTCAAATTTTGCAAGAAATGTATTTCTATAATTTTATGATCTCAATATATTTTATCTTGACCCGTTAAATATTTTTTTTATCTAACGCTACCCTAAATACTCAAATGTGTATACAACTTACCACTTAACTTCAATTAACTTACATTTATTTACACTTATACATAATAAAAAAAAAAAAAAACAATTAAAGATATGACTACCACCCTTGTCGACACAGGGGGTGAGTCATTTAGATATGCAAAAATCTACTCTTGTAAATCATATTATATTAGTTATCAAAACACATACAACTTATTTCATCAATTAAAAGATCAAAGATTTCTCTTCCTCTCTTCTCTCTAGAACCGGCAACCACAAAGGGACCAAGAAGGAGATCAAAATTATTTCTCTAATCAAGTTTTATTACACTAGTATCACTCTTGTTAAGGTTTTGCAATATAAACCTTGGGTGATTAGGAAAACCCTTTGTTCTCATAAACCTCATCAAGTTACTTGTAAGCTTTTCATTTTCATGATCATATTTCATATTCATTTTCATATTCATTTCATCATTATTGAGAAAACATGCAAGTCTTATGATGTTTGTACCACTTTTACATTGATTTTAAGAGTATATATATTTATATCTTCCTATAATTATTCCTTGTAGTATATCACTTTTGATGATGCCTAGGAACCCATGACACCCTAAGAAGGTGTATGGTAGGATTAGAATAGCTTCGGAGTTGTTTTGAATGGGTTAGAATAGGTTTGGCGCGAGAAAAACTCATTTCGACACGTTTTAAAAAGGGTCTGTCCTTATTTTCAAAATCTGGAAATCTCGACAGTGAATAAAAATTTTTGGCCTAGAGATTTAGAAAATACACTTTAAAACGAAAACGTGGCCGCTTGAACGGATTAAAACGGAGCTATAACGAAGAAGTTATGAATTTTTCAAGTTTGACGACGAAAAATATTTGTTTCAGAAAATTCAGCATGTAATCTCGACTTTTTACGAGTCAAAAATGAGTCTTAAGCGTTATAAAATGTATCGACTTATCAAAAATATATTAGTATATATTATTACGATTCCGAGGACATATAAAATGTAGAAAACGGACTTGTAACGATTAAATTATACACGTTTACACAAAGTTGCCGTAACTTTATTATATAAGAAAAACTATATTATTTCTATTAGGCAAATATTACGTCAAACTAGAGACCATGTTGGAGGTTGTTTTTAACATTGATGTAGAACTTTTTATAAAGTGATGTCTTCTAGTAAAAGTAAGTTCACCAAGTATATTTTCCAAAATGTCCGACCGTTTGTTTAGCGGAGTTGTAACGAATGAAATATAGTCACTTAAACTTTGCCGAAAACCATCCTTAAACTATATTTTGGACTAAAGTACCATACTTAACCTATATTTTTCTTTGTGATCGAGACCTCTAGGATGGAAACTTAAACACTAAAACTTTGAGATAATGATACGAGCTTCCCAAAACCGTTGAGTTCGTTTCCTAACGCTCGACGTGCACCATTTTACAACTAGTTTTTAGAGGCCGTTTTAGTCACTTTCATGAAAATGTCAACGACATTATTTTACGACGAAAAGTTATAATTTCTTAATAAATGACTAAATGATTATCGTCGGATATCATTTCAATATAAATACTTGTAAAGTAAGTTATAAATTGTCGAGACGTTATAAGAATTATTTTTCGACGATAAGTATTATTTTCAAAAATTCACAAGTGGTATAGATATCATACGAATTGCATGCATAACATTACATCATAACTTATTATGTATCATATCATTCATAATAGGTCAAGTTTAGTGATTCACGCTACATTTCGGTGTGCTCACTTTTGCCATCGCATCATTGTCCAAGTGAGTTCCATAGCCCCATTTTCAATTGTTTTAATGCTTTTATTAAACTCTTTGGGGGAGATACATGCTCAACAACTTTTATGGCAAACATGATTATTTGCAAACTATATGTTTATCTGAACTGAATGTTAGTCATACGAAGTAACAGTATCGCCATACTTAGAATTTCTATATCATGAATCATTGAGCTAACTGACTTGGTATGATCACGATCTAACGGACTTGGATAATGTTGAACTAACGGACTTGGTATAGTCATGAACTAACGGACTTGGTATAGTCATGTACTAACGGACTTGGTACAATCATGGTCTAATGGTCTTGGTATAACATTGAACTAATGGTCATGGAACAATTTGAAACCGTATTTAATTATGTGTTATATTAAGTAACTATGGATACATTAAGTTATGCACTATTTTGTGAATTCATTTGACATCATGCGCTTGAACATAAACTATACACATTTCGGCAGTGGGTTGTGAACACACAGGTTGCAAGTTTTGTATGGGCGGAACTTGGAACTGGGTGGATTTACAATGCCTTTGCTGCATAAACGATTTTGAAAGGCTTTACATTTCAACACAAACTCTATGAACTCACTCAACCTTTGTGTTGACACTTTTTAGCATGTTTTATCTCAGGTATCTAAGGCATTCACTTCATGGCATGCATGTGGACATATCATAGAGTCGTGGTGACGACGTGTTTCACTTGGGTTTCATATACTTTAAAACATCGTTTGAATTGTAACAAATTTATTTCCGCACAAGTTGATTTTCATTTGGGACCTATACTTTGTAAACTCTGATTATTTTATTAAATCAAACGATGTATTTTCCAAACGACACTTTAGGTCGTTCGATATAACCGTGATTGTGATGCTATGACATCAACCCCGTGAATTCCATTTCACGCAAAGCAGTAATTTGGGGTGTGACAGATTGGCATCGAGCTTTGATTATAGAGAACTAGGTTGCATCATTGACCCTAGACTATAACTACATCATCATAGCATCTCATCATTTCATCATAAGTGCATATTCACTTTACATGCGGTTTATACGTACATTTTTCGAGTTATTTACTTTCACTTCAAAACGATTGTCACATGGATGCCTTTAATTACCCATTCCATTATCATTTCCTCATACTCTAATGTGGAGAATACTTTGTCATTCCCTATCGCAATTTTAATATCAGTTGAATCATCATCGATAACGTCGAATGCCGAGATAAAACCTTTAAGTACGGCGAAGTCACTTTCACTCCTTTGTTTCATCACTAACATGTCGAGTTACACGCTATTCACACATTAAGTCACTAAACCATCATACATTTGAAGCACTTACGACATCTCATAACCCATCTTTTGGGAACCCGTCGATCATTTTGAAAGATAACCTTAAATTTATTATCTCATATCACATCTCTTTAGACCGCTTATTTTTAACATAGGACTTTGCTACATCTCACCTTTCCTCTTATTTTGAAGAAGTTATGGCATCAAGAAAGCTCCACAAGTTTTGACTCAAGAGGCTATGCAAAAGTTTGTGAGGATAGTATAGCCAATGCATTAAGGATTGAAAGGGCAACAATGATGGCGGCCGCCGAGGTCGCTGACTCTTCTGAAGCCACTAGACTTGCCAATCGCCGAGGTGCAGCCCTTCGCCGAAGCCGCTAGACTCGCCATCGCCGCCGAGGTGCAGCTAATCTTGCCAAGCCGCCAGGGCTTGCTAATGCCGCCGCTTGTGACTCACGAATCGCTTGAGGCTACTAGAATTGCGAGGGAAGTCAAGCCGCTAGACTTGTTTCGCTTTGCAAGAATTGCAGGAGGGTCCGGGTTAGAAGTTGTTCGTATAAGGATTTTAAAAGTGGAGATCCCACTAAGTTCAAAGGTCTTGAAGGGCAACCGCCATGGTTCGATGGTTCGAAAATGGAGTCTGTGTTTTGTTATGTAATTGCCACGAGGATAGCAAGGTTAAGTTTGCTACGAGTACACTACTGGATGGGGCAATGTCTTGGTGGAACTCGTATGCTCACCAATGGGAATGGAAAATGCTTTCAAGCTCACTGGGAGCAATTCAAAGGTTTAGTAACGAAGAAGTATTGTCCGCGTCGGAAGTGAAAAAGTTGGAGACCGAATTTTATGAACGGTAACTATTGGGTATGACATTGATACTTACATTCGAAGGTTTCAAGAATTGGCCGCGTTATGTCCGTCTATGGTTTTGGACAACGAGAAGCTACTGGAGGCTTTCATTGGGGACTTCGAGATTATTCAAGGTGACGTGATTTCTTTTGATCCGCAAACGATTGAAGAATCTATCCGAATATCTCAAAAGCTCATGGAGCGAGTTTTGAAAAGGAAACATTACCAACACCAACCGTAACAACAATACCAACAACCGCACCAACTACAACAATAACCAAAACAACAACAACAACGACGATAACCAAATCAACAACAACAAAAGGAAATGGGAAAACGACCGGGAGGTTATGATAACGACGACCAAAACCGTAACACTAACCATCATCAACAATGAATAGAGGGCAAGAAGTCGCAATGGTTTATGTTCTTTGCACCAATAGAAGGCGAGAGGTTATCTTGGAACACACCCATTATGTAATCGATGTAAGTTTCATCACTCGGGTCCTTGCCCTGCCAAGTGCCACAAGTGCCAAAAATTGGGACACCTAGCCAGGGATTGTAGAGGTAAAGCCGTAGTCACATGCTTCGGATGCGGGGAGCAAGGACACTATCGGAACCAATGTCCCCAAAACGAAGGTCAACAAGTTGAAGGAGCTCATGGGAATGCATACATGTTAGAAGGAGGTGAAGCTCAACAGGATTTCAACAACGCGGAAGACTGAAGAAGTTCGGAAACTAACAGTCTTATTTTCCTTATGTACTATGTCGTATTAAGTTTATGTCTTCCATCGTATTCGGATCTTATGACTTAAGATGTACTACTTTTGATAAACCACTCGTTGTATAATATTCTCATTAAGCGTACTTTCTTTTCCTTCCGATTTGTTATCACTTACGAGAATTTTACTTCCTTCTACTTTAAGCGCCATTTTAACGACACGGTTTAAATCTTTGTAAACATTGAGAGTTATAACAACTAAACCGAACGTCACATCATCGTTCCTTAATTATACATAGCCTAGCTAACTATGTCTAATTCGGAGGATCATGTTATGTTGGGAGCGATTATTTATAAATCTTAGTGCAAGCAAAATTTTCACATATTCCAAAGTCAAAGTGTTACTCATGGGAGATTCATCCAATATTTTCTCTACTATGATGTTTTGTACACTCTCAATCATCAATAACCGTAACGACACCTCTTCATGTCTTCTTTCCTCGATATTCATCACAAACTCAAAAATTCGATAGACTAACACGAACTGAATTCAGGGACTGAATTCCTTTTTGGTTGGGCGAATGTGACAACTCGTAATTTCAAGTCATTTTTACAAACTTTGGAAGAGTCACTATTTATCATTCTTCGTAAATTAGGTTTACGAGTATCAAATACGCGTAACCTGGAGGGTTAAGCTGCGTATTCATGAACATTTCATCAAGGACATTTCATATAGACTAGATTTAGTCTACATATCATCAATAACATCATTTCATATCGGTTTATGCATGGATTTGCATTTTACATTAAACGTTTATTTTCCTATTAAATAAACGCTATCGCGTAATCATTTATTTTGAATATTTGATCCAACAATTCCAAAAATTATTCAGATATATTTTTATACTCATTTTAAGACTATAAAAATCATATTATTAGTTTACCCGATGTTTTCAATTTATTTTGTATATAAATTGTTATATTTATATAATTACGACGGTTTTCGTAAAAACTACACGATAATTATTATTTCACTCAAATTTTGCAAGAAATGTATTTCTATAATTTTTATGATCTCAATATATTTTATCTTGACCCGTTAAAATTTATTTTTATCTAACGCTACCCTAAATACTCAAATGTGTATACAACTTACCACTTAACTTCAATTAACTTACATTTATTTACACTTATACATAATAATAAAAAAAAAAAAAACAATGTATTAAGACATGACTAGCACCCTTTTCGACAAGGGGGTGAGTCATTGAGATATGCTAAATATCTTCTAAGTAAAAGTATTATATTAGTTATCAAAACACATACAACTTATTTCATTAATTAAAAGATCATAGAGGCTCCTTCCTCTCTTCTCTCTAGAACCGCAACCACAAAAGGGACCAAGAAGGAGATCAAAATTATTTCTCTAATCAAGTTTTATTACACTAGTATCACACTTGTTAAGGTTTTGCAATATAAACCTTGGGTGATTAGGAAAACCCTTTGTTCTCATAAACCTCATCAAGTTACTTGTAAGCTTTTCATTTTCATGATCATATTTCATATTCATTCTCATATTCATTTCATCATTATTGAGAAAACATGCAAGTCTTATGATGTTTGTACCACTTTTACATTGATTTTAAGAGTATATATATTTATATCTTCCTATAATTATTCCTTGTAGTATATCACTTTTGATGATGCCTAGGAACCCATGACACCCTAAGAAGGTGTATGGTAGGATTAGAATAGCTTCGGAGTTGTTTTGAATGGGTTAGAATAGGTTTGGCGCGAGAAAAACTCATTTCGACACGTTTTAAAAAGGGTCTGTCCTTATTTTCAAAATCTGGAAATCTCGACAGTGAATAAAACTTTTGGCCTAGAGATTTAGAAAATACACTTTAAAACGAAAACGTGGCCGCTTGAACGGATTAAAACGGAGCTATAACGAAGAAGTTATGAATTTTTCAAGTTTGACGACGAAAAATATTTGTTTCAGAAAATTCAGCATGTAATCTCGACTTTTTACGAGTCAAAAATGAGTCTTAAGCGTTATAAAATGTATCGACTTATCAAAAATATATTAGTATATATTATTACGATTCCGAGGACATATAAAATGTAGAATACGGACTTGTAACGATTAAATTATACACGTTTACACAAAGTTGCCGTAACTTTATTATATAAGAAAAACTATATTATTTCTATTAGGCAAATATTACGTCAAACTAGAGACCATGTTGGAGGTTGTTTTTAACATTGATGTAGAACTTTTTATAAAGTGATGTCTTCTAGTAAAAGTAAGTTCACCAAGTATATTTTCCAAAATGTCCGACCGTTTGTTTAGCGGAGTTGTAACGAATGAAATATAGTCACTTAAACTTTGCCGAAAACCATCCTTAAACTATATTTTGGACTAAAGTACCATACTTAACCTATATTTTTCTTTGTGATCGAGACCTCTAGGATGGAAACTTAAACACTAAAACTTTGAGATAATGATACGAGCTTCCCAAAACCGTTGAGTTCGTTTCCTAACGCTCGACGTGCACCATTTTACAACTAGTTTTTAGAGGCCGTTTTAGTCACTTTCATGAAAATGTCAACGACATTATTTTACGACGAAAAGTTATAATTTCTTAATAAATGACTAAATGATTATCGTCGGATATCATTTCAATATAAATACTTGTAAAGTAAGTTATAAATTGTCGAGACGTTATAAGAATTATTTTTCGACGATAAGTATTATTTTCAAAAATTCACAAGTGGTATAAATATCATCGAATTGCATGCATAACATTACATCATAACTTATTATGTATCATATCATTCATAATAGGTCAAGTTTAGTGATTCACGCTACATTTTGGTGTGCTCACTTTTGCCATCGCATCATTGTCCAAGTGAGTTCCATAGCCCCATTTTCAATTGTTTTAATGCTTTTATTAAACTCTTTGGGGAGATACATGCTCAACAACTTTTATGGCAAACATGATTATTTGCAAACTATATGTTTATCTCGAATCGAATGTTAGTCATACGAAATAATGAGATCGCCATACTTAGAATTTCTATATCATGAATCATTGAGCTAATCGACTTGGTATGATCACGATCTAACGGACTTGGATAATGTTGAACTAACGGACTTGGTATAGTCATGAACTAACGGACTTGGTATAGTCATGTACTAACGGACTTGGTACAATCATGGTCTAATGGTCTTGGTACAATCTGAACTAATGGTCATGGAACAATTTGAAACCGCATTCTAATTATGTGTTATATTAAGTAACTATGGATACATTAAGTTATGCACTATTTTGTGAATTCATTTGACATCATGCGCTTGAACATAAACTATACACATTTCGGTGGGTTGTGAACACACAGTTGCAAGTTTTGTATGGGCGGAACTTGAACCGGGTGGATTTACAATGCCTTTCTTTGCATAAACGATTTTGAAAGGCTTTACATTTCAACACAAACTCTATGAACTCACTCAACCTTTGTGTTGACACTTTTAAGCATGTTTTATCTCGGTATCTAAGGCATTCACTTCATGGCATGCATGTGGACATATCATAGAGTCGTGGTGACGACGTGTTTCACTGGGTTTCATATACTTTAAAACATCGTTTGAATTGTAACAAATTTATTTCCGCACAAGTTGATTTTCATTTGGGACCTATACTTTGTAAACTCGATTATTTTATTAAATCAAACGATGTATTTTCCAAACGACACTTTAGGTCGTTCGATATAACTGTGATTGTGATGCTATGATGATCAATCCCGAATTCCATTCACCGCAAAAGCAGTAATTTGGGGTGTGACAAGCTTCAATACCATTTTCTTTATTTTCACATAGTTCCCAACTCTTCCCTTTCTCTCTAGAACTTTCTCTCTAAACATACTTGAACGCCCACTTTGATCATGGTTTAGTGTGTTTGTGAAATCCTATATCTTACAAATATAAAAAATTTCTAAGAAAGTCGATAGATTATGTAGGTTCCTCGTGAGAATGAAACAAGTCCTTTTAAGAGGAACTTGAGTAGCTTGGGAAGTTGTAGAAGCGGGTCCATGACGTCTTGTCTTCAATACGGTGTTACCTTGGTAACCACGATAGCATATGAATTGAACACGGTTTACGCCTAAGGTTGAATTAATGGAGGGCTATTTCTTTTCACCCTTTTCTCTTTTAATTCTTTTTCATTCTTCAACCCATTTAGTGCTTACTGAGACTTCATTACTAGAACCTTGTTGGGTTTATTCCAATTCTAGCTCTATTTCAGTCCGCACTCTTCCCATTTCTCACTTTTCTCCTTTATTCAATATACCTAAGGACTCTACACAAATCTAGTGGTTTGTCCCTGGGTTGATCCCTCCGGCTCTAGCAAGGTCATGGGAACGAATACCTAACCTTACCATCCTTATATCTCCATGCATAAAGTAAAATTGGTCGGTCTTTTGGTATTGTTCTTCCGCCTCGAAACCAATTGAAAACCATTTGAAAATCAATCAAGGTACTTGTGATATATAATCCAACCATTTTGTACCTTAATTGTTTTTGATGTTTTAGAACTGCTCCCCCTCAACATGTGCTTCAAGTATTTGAAATTATTTTAGCACATGGAGGCAAGAGAACGTATGAAATCTTATATTGAGAATGAAAGATCCAATCTTTGATTAACCTTTTCTAAAATGATCATCATCACTTCCCGATCAAATCTAGTATTTTAAATACCTTGGATAAAATAGTTTTCGGAATGATGAGGTTTTCTCATGATTGCTCCCCCTCAATATGTGCATTGAGATTCAAAGAGTTTTGCACATATTAGAACTACAGATAGAGACAAATCAATCACGTTTCAATTCCTTTTTGTTTAAGATAGATGCTCCCCTTAACATGTGCGTGGAAAATTTGAAATCGTTTGGCACATGTAGGGAAGAGAGCTTGATTTCATATTTTCCATGCACATGTTAAGGGGAGCATCTATATCTAACCAAAATGGATTGAAACGTGATTGATTTGTCTCTAATCTTGTTTTCCTAATATGTGCTAAACAATTTCAAAATCGATGCACATATTGAGGGGAGCAAATTTTGAAACCACATTCTTTCCGAAAATATCTTTAACGATATGTGAAACACGATTTTGATCGGAAAGTGATGTCGATATTTTTAGAAAATATTTATCAAAGAAGTGAATTTTTTCTCTTGCCTCCATGTGCTAAAATGATTTCTAACATATGATGCACATGTTGAGGGGGAGCCTTTTTCTAAAATATCAAAAACAATTCAGATACAAAATGCTTTGATAATATATCCCAAGTACCTGGATTGATTCTCAAATGGTTTTCAATTGGTTCCAATGGCTGATGAACAATACCCAAAAGACCGACCAAATTTACTTTATGTATGGTGATATAAGGATGGTTAGGTTATATTCGTTCTCACGATCCCGCCATGTGGGAGGGATCTACCGAGGACAATCCACTAGATAGTGTAGAGTCCTTAGGTATGATGAAAAAAGGGGAGAAAAGTGAAATACGGGAAGAGTGCGGATTGAGATAGAGATAGAACTGGAATAAACCCAACAAGGTTCTAGTAATGAAGTCTCGTAAGCAATCAAGGGTTGAAGAATGAAAAGAATTGAATGAAAAGGGTGAAAAGAAATAGCTCTCTATTAATTCAACCTTAGGGCAGAAATCGGGTTCAATACATATGCTACTGGTGGTTACTAAGGTAACAATGGTATTGAAGACAAGACGTAATGGACCCAGTGACGCACTGCACCTAACATCCCAAGCTACTCAAGTTCCTCTTAAAAGGACTTGTTTCATTCTCACGGGGAACCTACATGATCTATCGACTTTCTCTTAGAGATTGTTGATATTGAAGAAGGAGACCCTCTCCCTAGTCTCCGGCATAGGAAACCAAATGTGCACTATTGAGTCTAGAGCCTTGAGATCATCAATAAATCTCATTAAGACACTGTCAATGAAGACTCTCTGTTTCACATAATGTGGAAAGAGAGAACAAATTTTAAGAGTCCTACGCATTATCTTTGTGATATTGCCTAAACATCTGAGTGATATGATACCATATTCACAATGAAGATGGAAAGCCTTCTAGAGCCAACATCAATCAAGCTCTTGGTAGGTGGCATGTGAGATCTATCCAATAGATCAACCATGTGACAACCGAATGAAACAATGGAGCGATTCAAATTTATGAATCAATCCTTGTTCAGTTATGGATTGACGGATACCTTTGAAAACCGGTCATTGTGCTTAAAATTCTTTTCTCTAGCACATCGATTGTGTATTAATATTTCAAAATAAAAGGTGTTTATGATTGATAATTGATTTTCATAAAACCCTCGTTGTATTGCAAAAACAATTTATATTGAGCGAGACTCGATTGTTTTTCAAATCTCTTTCATCAATCGGTGAATCTCAAATTCACCGGTTCACTCATTCCGTGTTGTCTTCTTTGAGACGTTCCGGTTTGAGAACGGCTAGAGCGACTACGAAACCCCGTCAAGGAGGTTTTTCGGAATTATACCGATCACAGGCAACTTGTCTCGATCAACGGGAACCGTGGGCGTGTACCTCAATTCAACAAAAGTGACGAAGACACTTTCGTGCTTTATTGCTAATCGTTGTTTGCGGTACATTTGGACGGTTGCGGTGATAAAATTGAGAAGTCAATCTAAAGCCACATGCTCACACAACACATTCATTTCAAAAGAAATCATGATTAGTGCATCAATGACTCGATATTCTCACTCCATGCTTCGCTATCACGCAAATATCATGAATCAACTAAAGCTTCCGCTACTCGATGAAAAGAAATCATGATCCAGAATGTGAGCATGTCGGTCCAATGTCACAACATCACATAATGTCAACACTACAAAGGAAGAGTCAGAGATTTATGATAGTTGATGATCTCAAAGCTGGCTCAAAACTCGTCATCACGTGGATCAGTTAAAGACCTCCACTTGAATTAACAAAACATGCAGAACATGAAGAATCAAAGACTACGGGCTACAGAGCAAAGAACTTAATCAACAATCCAAGAACAATCAAAATGTAATATCTGTTTGTATTCAATGTAAATTGAGGTGACCTCCCTTAGGGGGGAGATTGTTAGGATTTAGAAAATCCGATAGTTAAAGAGTCGGTCACCTCAAGTATATGTAATTGTTAGAAAGCTCGTAGTCGTAGTCATTTAGAGTTAGTAAGTAGTTTGTTAAGCAACACCGTGGAGGACGGACGGGTCTTTACCTACTGTATGCCTGATCCACAACCCGTAGGAGGCGTGTCTTGTAAGAAACTATAAATACCCTCTACCTCCTAAGGTAGAGGGTTGGAGCTTCAATACCATATTTATTTTGTTTCACATAGTTCTCAACTCTCTTCCCTTTCTCTCTCTAAAACTTTCTCTCTCTAAAACTTGTATACGCCCCATATGATTATGGTTTGATGTGTTTGTGAAATTCTATAAGTTACAAATACTTCATCCTCACAGCCTTCATACAAGTCATAGTCTTCAGAATGGGCAAATAACAAAAAAATACATCGAACTTGACACTTTATGTGATTGTGTGTAGCCAACTATTTTTTTTCTTATTGTATGTACTAAACTTTCAAATTTCGATCATTATGTGTATTTTGTGACTATTCTGCCATGTAAAATGACCATTTTACCCTTCAAAATTTGAAAAACTTAAGGGTAAAATGATCACAAAATACACACAATAATCGAATTTTGAAAGTTCAATACACACAATATGAAAAAAAATAGTTGGCTACACACAATCATAAAAAGTGTCAAGTTCGATGCATTTTTTGTCATTTGCCCTCTTCAGAATCTATGAAATTCTTAAGTAGACTAGCATCATTTTTGCCACTATACCATTTAGAAGAAGAAGTCATAAACTGAGTAGTCTCATTAAATACTTCTCAACTTCACTATCTGAACTTCCCTCTTGGTCCACCACCTTCTCACTTTGAGCCATGGTTTAAGCCACATTCACCTCAATAAGCCTTAGTCATATTACCACCAGTTGGAACCAAACTTTCATCATATTCCACCCAGTGAAGAGCTTCAAAAGTTAAATGTTACGGTCTTTATTCCACTTTTACTAACGAAATCGTTTTTGTAACACTTGTACTAGCTTCAATCTTTTTGACACAAGTTTATACACCTATTTTGTTGAATTAGTTAGGTTTATTTTGATTCACTAACAACAATACCACAAAGCACGCCTTGGTGTAGCTTGAAACACATCATTAGTTTTCACACTTTGCTTCTTTAATTCAATAAATACACATTTCAAAATGAAGAGGAAATGCCAAAGGGTCACACCGTGCACACTAAAAGGAACACACAAGCACAAATGAGAAAAAATTGATAAAATGAAATGGAATGAGAATATGGCAATATTCTCATAGAGGGGTAAAATGGTAATTATTTAAGGTGTATATAATTATAAGTATAAAAATCAAAGTGAATAAAAGGCAAAACCACAAACCCTAAGGTTTGTGGTATTCAACCAAACCCCAATAAGTGTGAGTTTAACTCTCTATCAAACCTATATTCACTTAAGGATAATTACAAGGGATTCTAGAATGTTCCTTTGTATCCAATAAATACCAAAGATGTTATAATATAATTCATAACATTCCTCATAACCCTAAACTACTCCCCCTACCTGTCTTTGTTCTACCAGTCGACCAAACAAACCAAATGGTCAAAACCCTTTGGTTGATCATTCGACTTCAACAAGTCGACTTGTTACCCGGTTTGGTACTTTCCTAACTTGCATATGTTTGTAGCCCTAGTTCTACTTGTACAATACTGGTGCATAACTAAAGCAATCTAAGTGGTGATTCTCCCTAATAAACCTTACCTGATTGTGTAGCATCAAGTACAAGAAGAAGGTGATTCTATGTGAGATGCAAAGGTCTTGAAGCTTAAATAACTATAGGAACACAAGTAAGTCTTCTATAAACACCATTTATACAAGTTACAAGGTTATATCACTGATTAGGAGATCTATTATTGGGGGTTTGATTTGCATGGCTTTTACTTGTTTATTTTCCATTGTAGATGTTTTATTGGCCATACGAGGGACCACAAATACTCTACAATTGTATAAGAGCCACCCTAATCATTTATAAGCTAACTAGGGTTCTTAGTAAATGCTTTTGTTTTTGTAAAAAGTGAAACTTAGTTTTTGGTTATGTTGGTTTTGTCGATTTATGCATATTGTTTTAATTTTTGTTGATAACTAGGGTTTAATCACTTTTGTAATCAAATTAAGGTTTATGTATTTGGATCACATAGGTTTGATCCATTAGGGTTTTCTAAACCCTAAAGGAGTCGACTAAAGTCATGGATAAGATAATCATTTCTAGGTGTTGAATAGTAACTAACATAAAAAAATAACGATTGTTAGGCTGAGGGACATAACTTGTTAGAAAAAGTAAACCATAGTGGCATAATTTGCAAAAATAGAACAATAATGGCATAGGGTACAAAATTAGCAAACCACATCGACATTTTTTGCAGTTTACTCTATTTATTACCTGCATCATGGTTGTATAATCATTACTATTTGTGGCTAGAGATAGAACATATCCTAACTAGATTAATTAGGATTATTAGGTTCTTGACTAATGAAGATTGAATGTTCCGCTTACATTAAGTTAGGTGATTTCTAATACTAATTAGGATCACATAAATGAATCACATTAGTTAGTTGGTATACTTAATGCGTGAATATTAGTGAGTTAATATCCATGATTTATCAATTAATAAGCTAATAAACATAGGTTCAGATCTTAGTGATCAAAACTATTATGGAAAACTAGAAGGGGGAGTTGAATAGTTACCGATTTTAATTTAAGTTTCAAAGATTTAGATTCGATCTTATGTGAATTCATATGGATGGATAGATAGTATAAAGCAATAAGTAAAGTAAATAATGAAAGCAAGTAAAGTAAAGGATAGAGAGTAGCGACACAAGTGATTTATAGTGGTTCGGCAACAAGGACACCTTCCTTGCCCTACTCCACTCCCCAAGTTCCCTACTCAAGAGTTCAAGCACTATGTCAACAAGCTCCTTCAACACGGCGGAGAAGCCTCACAACGTCGCTTACACTTTTTCTGGTACAAAGCTAAATACCGAGTCCTTAGCACGGCAGAACAAACCAACACAACTATTACACGACAACTATATGAAATATGAAATACAAGATGTTGCTACAGAAATCTTGTGGATGAACAAATCAATCAAGGACCCTTTGCTTGGATGACTTGTAGTGTATCGTGATCTCGCCTTTTAGAAGGACCTATATGAGAGTCACAACAAAAGAAAGAAGAACTACAAGATTGATCAAGTGATCAGAGATTAGAAGAGTGAGATAATATATGAGAGTGTTGTAAGAAGAAGGGTGAGTAACAATGAAGAAATGGCTCACTATTTAAAGGTACAAAAGCTTACTGTAGCACGGTTCTGGCAGATCCCTTACTTGGGGGATCCGTCCAGTGCAATCCTAGGGATCCGGCAAACTGGGTTGTACCAGTTTGGATTTTGGGTTGCAAACCGGGTTATGGGTTATGGGTATGAGCCATGGGTACCCAACAAGATACAATGTATCTAGACAATGGGTCATGGGTCTTGGGTTATGGACATTGGGTCATGGGTCATGGATAATACCCAACATGATTTCATGCATGATGTCATGCAATGGGTCATGGGTTATGGATTACCTCCATGGATATGGGTCATGTGTCTTGGATATTACCCATCCTATTACATAAACTAGTACAACAAATGAATTATTACAACATTTTATGTGAATGACCAAATGTATATACTTTACAAAATAACATGTATTCTTATAATTTTACTTATGATAACTTTATATTTGTTATCAATAAAACACAACGAGATCGTTAAATATGAATAAACATTTTTACGGTTTATTTGTATTAACAATCTCCCCCTTTTTGTTGATGACAAAATATAATGTTATGATGAGTAAAACATAAGATTAGATGTATGTTTTGAAAGCATATGTAAGTTTTACTTCTTCTCCCCCTTTTTGTCAAAACAAAAAGCGGTCCTAATGAAGAAATAAATTGTGGAATAAAATAAGTATGATTCACAAAGCACTAGATCCCGTTGATGGTGGAATAAAAATAAGTATGATCCACAAAGCACTAGATCCCCGTTGATTGTGGACCGAGACACGGTGGTTGAATTGTTGTCGAGTCTTAAGGAGTTCCGCTAGGGTGATTTGTGTATCAAGTTGAGACTCGTTAGGTGAATGTGGTGATGAGCTTGTAGGAGATGATGGAGGTTCTACAATGTAGTCATTTAGTGGAGAGTTAGTAGTTGGTGATTGGATTTTTGACAAAGGTTTAGCTAAGCGGCAAGGCGGATGCTAATCCGTGCGGTTCTCTAGATTTGGTTGGTGGTGGCACTACGAAGGTGGTAGGATGAAGTTTTGGATTTCTTGAAAGCGATTCTTTTCACAAGATGGTTCATCAATGTTTGAGGATCTTTTGGATGACATGATGATGATTGTTTGTGAGGTTGAGAGTGATGGATATGCAAGCATTTTGGAACCTTATTTATAGAGCAAATAATACATTTCAATGAATGCTAAAACCAAAATGTGGACTATAATCTAATGATTAGATATGAATTTAAGGCATGTGATCAAGAGAACACAAGCATTAAGTAACATATTCATTAGTGAAAAGCTAAAATGTTGAGAGTATGAAAGTTTCTAGCCAAAGTGAGAAAAATAAGAGAAAAAATTTGCTTCTATTGCACGGTTCCCAAGGATCCGACCCTTTAGGGATCCGTCCATCGTAAAAGCTGGGATCCGTGGAACTGGTGTTCTCAGCAGCTCAAATTTTTCCTTTTGGAAACAATTGTGCCTAGTGTATGCCTATATGCAAACCATTTGGAGTTGCGGTTATCTCGACTCCTTTTAAAGAAGAAAATAAACAAAGAATTGAAAAAGCATATATATATATATATATATATATATATATATATATATAGAGTGCTCCTTAATTCATTTTGCTTAATTGAATGTACCTTAAACACATATTAGTTATGTATTCTCTTTAGCATTCAAAAGACATGAGATGCAATGAAAATGGTTTTTACTTTGTATTAAAAATGAAAGAAAAAGTTTGTCCTAGACGTGAGAGTGATTTGAGAAAAATGATACGGGAAGAAGTATCTTGTAGAAAGAATTTCGAAGAATTTCATGTATAGAAATAAAAAAAAATTATCTCTAGTTTCAAAAATAAATCCCCATATTGTTTGTGGGTTGTGTGTGAAATAGAGATCCTAGACTCAGAAAAGAAGGTAAGGCAAACGTTTACGTACCTTGTAGAATGAAAAATTTTCATGACGATTGTTCCATAAGACCAAGACCAAGACGAAGCAAGTTGAATTATTCCCGCTTCAACGGTTTGGTGAGGACGTCGGCTATGTTGTCTTCGGATGATACTTTCTCAATAGAAATGTTCCCTTTTTGAACATTGTCTCTTAAGAAGTGATGACGGATCTCTATATGCTTGGTACGAGAGTGCAACACCAGATTTTTGCTTAAGTAAATAGCACCTTGGTTGTCGCATAAAATGGCTATGTCACTTAGATGGATGTCGTAGTCAACTAACGCTTGTTTCATCCATAGTGCTTGTTGGCATGCTTTGCCGGTGGAGATATATTCGGCTTCAGTTATTGATATGGCCAATTCATTTTTCTTCTTCGAGAACCATGATGCTAAACAACACCCCATAAAAGTACATACACCACTTGTACTTTTCCAGTCAATATAATCACCTGCATGGTCAGAATCCGCATATACAATGGTTTCTACCCCCGTCCCCTTGGGATATGATCTGTGCTGAACTAGTCAAGTCTAATCACACAAGCTAGCCACTTGTGAATGGCTAACCGTAATAGACTTAAAGCGCTTAAAACACAAATACAATGAAGTCCGGAGAATAGAATGAATTCCGGATCGTTTAGTCCCACGGAGACTCAATGGTGTGTCAAAACTAACTCAGATGATAGAGTGATCACTAAGGATAGTGATCGATAAAGGTTTTGATTGAGAAATTACACTACTTGATTGATTGGAATAGAATGGAATACGTAATTGGAAAGCACAACAATCGGATAAAAAGCGTAAAGCGTCGTTTAAAACTACGATATCGTACAAAATAAAAGTGGAATCTAAGAAATAAAGACCTAAAAATATGAAAATAACATTTTGGAATCCTAAAAATAAAAGAAAATTACCGAAAAAGAAAATTATTTTTATAATTATTTATTTAATTATTATTAATTAAAAACTATTTTAACTATTTAATAAATACTCTAAAATAGAAGAAAATACAAAATAAGGCTAGAAAAATAAAACTATGATTCAGAAAAATCTAAAATATTATAAAACTAATTTTAAAATTAAAAATATATTTTTCACACTTTTTATCTACTTATTACTAATTAATTATTATTTAAAATACACTTAAATACTAGAAAATATAAAATAAACCTGGAAAAATAAAATTTTAACTTGTACTAGCTTCAATCTTTTTTTGACACAAGTTTATACACCTATTTTGTTGAATTAGTTAGGTTTATTTTTGATTCACTAACAACAATACCACAAAACGCACGCCTTGGTGTAGCTTGAAACACATCATTAGTTTTCACACTTTGCTTCTTTAATTCAATAAATACACATTTCAAAAATGAAGAGGAAATGCCAAAGGGTCACACCGGTGCACACTAAAAGGAACACACAAGCACAAATGAGAAAAAATTGATAAAATGAAATGGAATGAGAATATGGCAATATTCTCATAGAGGGGTAAAATGGTAATTATTTAAGGTGTATATAATTATAAGTATAAAAATCAAAGTGAATAAAGGCAAAACCACAAACCCTAAGGTTTGTGGTATTCACCAAACCCCAATAGGTGTGAGTTTAACTCTATCAAACCTATATTCACTTAAGGATAATTACAAGGATTCTAGAATGTTCCTTTGTATCCAATAAATACCAAAGATGTTATAATATAATTCATAACATTCCTCATAACCCTAAACTACTCCCCTACTGTCTTTGTTCTACGGTCGACCAAACAAACCAAATGGTCAAAACCCTTTGGTTGATCATTCGACTTCAACAAGTCGACTTGTTACCCGGTTTGGTACTTTCCTAACTTGCATATGTTTGTAGCCTAGTTCTACTTGTACAATCTTGGTGCATAACTAAAGCAATCTAAGTGGTGATTCTCCCTAATAAACCTTACCTGATTGTGTAGCATCAAGAACAAGAAGAAGGTGATTCTATGTGAGATGCAAAGGTCTTGAAGCTTAAATAACTATAGGAACACAAGTAAGTCTTCTATAAACACCATTTATACAAGTTACAAGGTTATATCACTGATTAGGAGATCTATTATTGGGGGTTTGATTTGCATGGCTTTTACTTGTTTATTTTCCATTGTAGATGTTTTATTGGCCATACGAGGACCACAAATACTCTACAATTGTATAAAGCCACCTAATCATTTATAAGCTAACTAGGTTCTTAGTAAATGCTTTTGTTTTTGTAAAAGTGAAACTTAGTTTTTGGTTATGTTGGTTTTGTCGATTTATGCATATTGTTTTAATTTTGTTGATAACTAGGGTTTAATCACTTTTGTAATCAAATTAAGGTTTATGTATTTGGATCATAGGTTTGATCCATTAGGGTTTTCTAAACCTAAAGGAGTCGACTAAAGTCATGGATAAGATAATCATTTCTAGGTGTTGAATAGTAACTAACATAAAAATAACGATTGTTAGGGTGAGGGACATAACTTGTTAGAAAAAGTAAACCATAGTGGCATAATTTGCAAAAATAGAACAATAATGGCATAGGGTACAAAATTAGCAAACCACATCGACATTTTTGCGTTTACTCTATTTATTACCGCATCATGGTTGTATAATCATTACTATTTGTGGCTAGAGATAGAACATATCCTAACTAGATTAATTAGGATTATTAGGTTACTGACTAATGAAGATTGAATGTTCCGTTTACATTAAGTTAGGTGATTTCTAATACTAATTAGGATCACATAAATGAATCACATTAGTTAGTTGGTATACTTAATGCGTGAATATTAGTGAGTTAATATCCATGATTTATCGAATTAATAAGCTAATAAACATAGGTTCAGATCTTAGTGATCAAAACTATTATGGAAAACTAGAAGGGGGAGTTGAATAGTTACCGATTTTAATTTAAGTTTCAAAGATTTAGATTCGATCTTATGTGAATTCATATGGATGGATAGATAGTATAAAGCAATAAGTAAAGTAAATAATGAAAGCAAGTAAAGTAAAGGATAGAGAGTAGCGACACAAGTGATTTATAGTGGTTCGGCAACAAGGACACCTTCCTTGCCCTACTCCACTCCCCAAGTTCCCTACTCAAGAGTTCAAGCACTATGTCAACAAGCTCCTTCAACACGGCAGAGAAGCCTCACAACGTCGCTTACACTTTTTCTGGTACAAAGCTAAATACCGAGTCCTTAGCACGGCAGACCAAACCAACACAACTATTACACGACAACTATATGAAATATGAAATACAAGATGTTGCTACAGAAATCTTGTGGATGAACAAATCAATCAAGGACCCTTTGCTTGGATGACTTGTGGTGTATCGTGATCTCGCCTTTTAGAAGGACCTATATGAGAGTCACAACAAAAGAAAGAAGAACTACAAGATTGATCAAGTGATCAGAGATTAGAAGAGTGAGATAATATATGAGAGTGTTGTAAGAAGAAGGGTGAGTAACAATGAAGAAATGGCTCACTATTTAAAGGTACAAAAGCTTACTGTAGCACGGTTCTGGCAGATCCCTTACTTGGGGGATCCGTCCAGTGCAATCCTAGGGATCCGGCAAACTGGGTTGTACCAGTTTGGATTTTGGGTTACAAACGGGTTATGGGTTATGGTATGAGCCATGGGTACCCAACAAGATACAATGTATCTAGACAATGGGTCATGGGTCTTGGGTTATGGACATTGGGTCATGGGTCATGGATAATACCCAACATGATTTCATGCATGATGTCATGCAATGGGTCATGGGTTATGGATTACCTCCATGGATATGGGTCATGGGTCTTGGATATTACCCATCCTATTACATAAACTAGTACAACAAATGAATTATTACAACATTTTATGTGAATGACCAAATGTATATACTTTACAAAAATAACATGTATTCTTATAATTTTACTTATGATAACTTTATATTTGTTATCAATAAAACACAACGAGATCGTTAAATATGAATAAACATTTTTACGGTTTATTTGTATTAACAATCTCCCCCTTTTTGTTGATGACAAAATATAATGTTATGATGAGTAAAACATAAGATTAGATGTATGTTTTGAAAGCATATGTAAGTTTTACTTCTTCTCCCCCTTTTTGTCAAAACAAAAAGCGGTCCTAAT
Source organism: Chrysanthemum lavandulifolium (assembly GCA_022545495.1). NCBI lineage: Eukaryota > Viridiplantae > Streptophyta > Magnoliopsida > Asterales > Asteraceae > Chrysanthemum > Chrysanthemum lavandulifolium. Next base: position 35,816 of record JAHFWF010000012.1, read on the forward strand.
GAAGAAATAAATTGTGGAATAAAAATAAGTATGATTCACAAAGCACTAGATCCCCGTTGATGGTGGAATAAAAATAAGTATGATCCACAAAGCACTAGATCCCCGTTGATTGTGGACCAGACACGGGTGGTTGAATTGTTGTCGGAGTCTTAAGGAGTTCCGCTAGGGTGATTTGTGTATCAAGTTGAGACTCGTTAGGTGAATGTGGTGATGAGCTTGTGGGAGATGATGGAGGTTCTACAATGTAGTCATTTAGTGGAGAGTTAGTAGTTGGTGATTGGATTTTTGACAAAGGTTTAGCTAAGCAGCAAGGCCGGATGCTAATCCGTGCGGTTCTCCTAGATTTGGTTGGTGGTGGCACTACGAAAGGTGGTAGGATGAAGTTTTGGATTTCTTGAAAGCGATTCTTTTCACAAGATGGTTCATCAATGTTTGAGGATCTTTTGGATGACATGATGATGATTGTTTGTGAGGTTGAGAGTGATGGATATGCAAGCATTTTGGAACCTTATTTATAGAGCAAATAATACATTTCAATGAATGCTAAAACCAAAATGTGGACTATAATCTAATGATTAGATATGAATTTAAGGCATGTGATCAAGAGAACACAAGCATTAAGTAACATATTCATTAGTGAAAAGCTAAAATGTTGAGAGTATGAAAGTTTCTAGCCAAAGTGAGAAAAATAAGAAAAAATTTGCTTCTATTGCACGGTTCCCAAGGATCCGACCCTTTAGGATCATCCATCGTAAAAGGCGGGATCCGTGGAACGGTGTTCTCGAGCTCAAATTTTCCTTTTGGAAACAATTGTGCCTAGTGTATGCCTATATGCAAACCATTTGGAGTTGCGGTTATCTCGACTCCTTTTAAAAGAAGAAAAATAAACAAAGAATTGAAAAGCATATATATATATATATATATATATATATATATAGAGTGCTCTTAATTCATTTTGCTTAATTGAATGTACACGTAAACACATATTAGTTATGTATTCTCTTTAGCATTCAAAAGACATGAGATGCAATGAAAATGGTTTTTACTTTGTATTAAAAATGAAAGAAAAAGTTTGTCCTAGACGTGAGAGTGATTTGAGAAAAATGATACGGGAAGAAGTATCTTGTAGAAAGAATTTCGAAGAATTTCATGTATAGAAATAAAAAAAATTATCTCTAGTTTCAAAAATAAATCCCCATATTGTTTGTGGGTTGTGTGTGAAATAGAGATCCTAGACTCAGAAAAGAAGGTAAGGCAAACGTTTACGTACCTTGTAGAATGAAAATTTTCATGACGATTGTTCCATAAGACCAAGACCAAGGCAAGCAAGTTGAATTATTCCCGCTTCAACGGTTTGGTGAGGACGTCGGCTATGTTGTCTTCGGATGATACTTTCTCAATAGAAATGTTCCTTTTGAACATTGTCTCTTAAGTGATGACGGATCTCTATATGCTTGAGTACGAGAGTGCAACACCGATTTTGCTTAAGTAAATAGCACCTTGGTTGTCGCATAAAATGGCTATGTCACTTAGATGGATGTCGTAGTCAACTAACGCTTGTTTCATCCATAGTGCTTGTTGGCATGCTTCTTGGGTGGAGATATATTCGGCTTCAGTTATTGATATGGCCAATTCATTTTTCTTCTTCGAGAACCATGATGCTAAACAACACCCCATAAAAGTACATACACCACTTGTACTTTTCCAGTCAATATAATCACCTGCATGGTCAGAATCCGCATATACAATGGTTTCTACCCCCGTCCCCTTGGGATATGATCTGTGCTGAACTAGTCAAGTCTAATCACACAAGCTAGCCACTTGTGAATGGCTAACCGTAATAGACTTAAAACTGCTTAAAACACAAATACAAAGAAGTCCTGGAGAATAGAATGAATTCCGGATCGTTTAGTCCACGGAGACTCAATGTGTGTCAAAACTAACTCAGATGATAGAGTGATCACTAAGGATAGTGATCGGTAAAAGGTTTGATTGAGAAATTACACTCTTGATTGATTGGAATAGAATGGAATACAATTGGAAAGCACAACAATCGATAAAAGAAACGTAAACGTCGTTTAAAACTACGTATCGTACAAAATAAAAGTGGAATCTAAGAAATAAAAGACCTAAAATATGAAAATAACATTTTGGAATCCTAAAATAAAAGAAAATTACCGAAAAGAAAATTATTTTTATAATTATTTATTTAATTATTATTAATTAAAAACTATTTTAACTATTTAATAAATACTCTAAAATAGAAGAAAATACAAAATAAGGCTAGAAAAATAAAACTATGATTCTTAAAAATCTAAAATATTATAAAACTAATTTTAAAATTAAAATATATTTTTCACACTTTTATCTACTTATTACTAATTAATTATTATTTAAAATACACTTAAATACTAGAAAATATAAAATAAACACGGAAAATAAAATTTTAACTTGTACTAGCTTCAATCTTTTTTTGACACAAGTTTATACACCTATTTTGTTGAATTAGTTAGGTTTATTTTTGATTCACTAACAACAATACCACAAAACGCACGCCTTGGTGTAGCTTGAAACACATCATTAGTTTTCACACTTTGCTTCTTTAATTCAATAAATACACATTTCAAAAATGAAGAGGAAATGCCAAAGGGTCACACCGGTGCACACTAAAAGGAACACACAAGCACAAATGAGAAAAAATTGATAAAATGAAATGGAATGAGAATATGGCAATATTCTCATGTAGAAATAAAATGGTAATTATTTAAGGTGTATATAATTATAAGTATAAAAATCAAAGTGAATAAAAGGCAAAACTACAAACCCTAAGGTTTGTGGTATTCGACAAACCCCAATAGGTGTGAGTTTAACTCTATCAAACCTATATTCACTTAAGGATAATTACAAGGGATTCTAGAATGTTCCTTTGTATCCAATAAATACCAAAGATGTTATAATATAATTCATAACATTCCTCATAACCTAAACTACTCCCCTACTGTCTTTGTTCTACGGTCGACCAAACAAACCAAATGGTCAAAACCCTTTGGTTGATCATTCGACTTCAACAAGTCGACTTGTTACACGGTTTGGTACTTTCCTAACTTGCATATGTTTGTAGCCCTAGTTCTACTTGTACAATCTTGGTGCATAACTAAAGCAATCTAAGTGGTGATTCTCCTAATAAACCTTACACGATTGTGTAGCATCAAGAACAAGAAGAAGGTGATTCTATGTGAGATGCAAAGGTCTTGAAGCTTAAATAACTATAGGAACACAAGTAAGTCTTCTATAAACACCATTTATACAAGTTACAAGGTTATATCACGATTAGGAGATCTATTATTGGGGTTTGATTTGCATGGCTTTTACTTGTTTATTTTCCATTGTAGATGTTTTATTGGCCATATGAGGACCACAAATACTCTACAATTGTATAAGAGCCACCCTAATCATTTATAAGCTAACTAGGGTTCTTAGTAAATGCTTTTGTTTTGTAAAAGTGAAACTTAGTTTTTAGTTATGTTGGTTTTGTCGATTTATGCATATTGTTTTAATTTTGTTGATAACTAGGGTTTAATCACTTTTGTAATCAAATTAAGGTTTATGTATTTGGATCACATAGGTTTGATCCATTAGGGTTTTCTAAACCCTAAAGGAGTCGACTAAAGTCATGGATAAGATAATCATTTCTAGGTGTTGAATAGTAACTAACATAAAAAAATAACGATTGTTAGGCTGAGGGACATAACTTGTTAGAAAAAGTAAACCATAGTGGCATAATTTGCAAAAATAGAACAATAATGGCATAGGGTACAAAATTAGCAAACCACATCGACATTTTTTGCAGTTTACTCTATTTATTACCTGCATCATGGTTGTATAATCATTACTATTTGTGGCTAGAGATAGAACATATCCTAACTAGATTAATTAGGATTATTAGGTTACTGACTAATGAAGATTGAATGTTCCGTTTACATTAAGTTAGGTGATTTTTAATACTAATTAGGATCACATAAATGAATCACATTAGTTAGTTGGTATACTTAATGCGTGAATATTAGTGAGTTAATATCCATGATTTATCGAATTAATAAGCTAATAAACATAGGTTTAGATCTTAGTGATCAAAACTATTATGGAAAACTAGAAGGGGGAGTTGAATAGTTACCGATTTTAATTTAAGTTTCAAAGATTTAGATTCGATCTTATGTGAATTCATATGGATGGATAGATAGTATAAAGCAATAAGTAAAGTAAATAATGAAAGCAAGTAAAGTAAAGGATAGAGAGTAGCGACACAAGTGATTTATAGTGGTTCGGCAACAAGGACACCTTCCTGCCCTACTCCACTCCCCAAGTTCCCTACTCAAGAGTTCAAGCACTATGTCAACAAGCTCCTTCAACACGGCGGAGAAGCCTCAACGTCGCTTACACTTTTTCTGGTACAAAGCTAAATACCGAGTCCTTAGCACGGCAGACCAAACCAACACAACTATTACACGACAACTATATGAAATATGAAATACAAGATGTTGCTACAGAAATCTTGTGGATGAACAAATCAATCAAGGACCCTTTGCTTGGATGACTTGTAGTGTATCGTGATCTCGCCTTTTAGAAGGACCTATATGAGAGTCACAACAAAAGAAAGAAGAACTACAAGATTGATCAAGTGATCAGAGATTAGAAGAGTGAGATAATATATGAGAGTGTTGTAAGAAGAAGGGTGAGTAACAATGAAGAAATGGCTCACTATTTAAAGGTACAAAAGCTTATTGTAGCACGGTTCTGGCAGATCCCTTACTTGGGGATCCGTCGGTCAATCCTAGGGATCCGGCAAAGCTGGTTGTACCGGTTTGGATTTTGGGTTGCAAACCGGTTATGGGTTATGGTATGAGCCATGGGTACCCAACAAGATACAATGTATCTAGACAATGGGTCATGGGTCTTGGGTTATGGACATTGGGTCATGGGTCATGGATAATACCCAACATGATTTCATGCATGATGTCATGCAATGGGTCATGGGTTATGGATTACCTCCATGGATATGGGTCATGGGTCTTGGATATTACCCATCCTATTACATAAACTAGTACAACAAATGAATTATTACAACATTTTATGTGAATGACCAAATGTATATACTTTACAAAATAACATGTATTCTTATAATTTTACTTATGATAACTTTATATTTGTTATCAATAAAACACAACGAGATCGTTAAATATGAATAAACATTTTACGGTTTATTTGTATTAACAATCTCCCCTTTTGTTGATGACAAAATATAATGTTATGATGAGTAAAACATAAGATTAGATGTATGTTTGAAAGCATATGTAAGTTTTACTTCTTCTCCCCTTTTGTCAAAACAAAAGCGGTCCTAATGAAGAAATAAATTGTGGAATAAAAATAAGTATGATTCACAAAGCACTAGATCCCGTTGATGGTGGAATAAAAATAAGTATGATCCACAAAGCACTAGATCCCGTTGATTGTGGACCGACACGGGTGGTTGAATTGTTGTCGAGTCTTAAGGAGTTCCGCTAGGGTGATTTGTGTATCAAGTTGAGACTCGTTAGGTGAATGTGGTGATGAGCTTGTGGGAGATGATGGAGGTTCTACAATGTAGTCATTTAGTGGAGAGTTAGTAGTTGGTGATTGGATTTTTGACAAAGGTTTAGCTAAGCGAAAGGCGGATGCTAATCCGTGCGGTTCTCCTAGATTTGGTTGGTGGTGGCACTACGAAGGTGGTAGGATGAAGTTTTGGATTTCTTGAAAGCGATTCTTTTCACAAGATGGTTCATCAATGTTTGAGGATCTTTTGGATGACATGATGATGATTGTTTGTGAGGTTGAGAGTGATGGATATGCAAGCATTTTGGAACCTTATTTATAGAGCAAATAATACATTTCAATGAATGCTAAAACCAAAATGTGGACTATAATCTAATGATTAGATATGAATTTAAGGCATGTGATCAAGAGAACACAAGCATTAAGTAACATATTCATTAGTGAAAAGCTAAAATGTTGAGAGTATGAAAGTTTCTAGCCAAAGTGAGAAAATAAGAGAAAAATTTGCTTCTATTGCACGGTTCCCAAGGATCCGACCCTTTAGGATCATCCATCGTAAAAGCGGGATCCGTGGAACTGGTGTTCTCAGTACTCAAATTTTTCCTTTTGGAAACAATTGTGCCTAGTGTATGCCTATATGCAAACCATTTGGAGTCATGTTATCTCGACTCCTTTTAAAAGAAGAAAAATAAACAAAGAATTGAAAAGCATATATATATATATATATATATATATATATATATATATATATATATATATATATAGAGTGCTCCTTAATTCATTTTGCTTAATTGAATGTACACGTAAACACATATTAGTTATGTATTCTCTTTAGCATTCAAAAGACATGAGATGCAATGAAAATGGTTTTACTTTGTATTAAAATGAAAGAAAAGTTTGTCCTAGACGTGAGAGTGATTTGAGAAAAATGATACGGAAGAAGTATCTTGTAGAAAGAATTTCAAGAATTTCATGTATAGAAATAAAAAATTATCTCTAGTTTCAAAATAAATCCCATATTGTTTGTGGGTTGTGTGTGAAATAGAGATCCTAGACTCGAAAAGAAGGTAAGGCAAACGTTTACGCACCTTGTAGAATGAAAAATTTTCATGACGATTGTTCCATAAGACCAAGACCAAGACGAAGCAAGTTGAATTATTCCCGCTCAACGGTTTGGTGAGGACGTCGGCTATGTTGTCTTCGGATGATACTTTCTCAATAGAAATGTTCCTTTTGAACATTGTCTCTTAAGAAGTGATGACGGATCTCTATATGCTTGGTACGAGAGTGCAACACCGATTTTTGCTTAAGTAAATAGCACCTTGGTTGTCGCATAAAATGGCTATGTCACTTAGATGGATGTCGAGTCAACTAACGCTTGTTTCATCCATAGTGCTTGTTGGCATGCTTCACGGTGGAGATATATTCGGCTCGCTTATTGATATGGCCAATTCATTTTCTTCTTCGAGAACCATGATGCTAAACAACACCCCATAAAAGTACATACACCACTTGTACTTTTCCAGTCAATATAATCACCTGCATGGTCAGAATCCGCATATACAATGGTTTCTACCCCGTCCCCTGGGATATGATCATCTTGAACTAGTCAAGTCTAATCACAAGCTAGCCACTTGTGAATGGCTAACCGTAATAGACTTAAAAGCGCTTAAAACACAAATACAATGAAGTCCGGAGAATAGAATGAATTCCGGATCGTTTAGTCCCACGGAGACTCAATGGTGTGTCAAAACTAACTCAGATGATAGAGTGATCACTAAGGATAGTGATCGGTAAAGGTTTGATTGAGAAATTACACTCTTGATTGATTGGAATAGAATGGAATACGAATTGGAAAGCACAACAATCGGATAAAAGAAGCGTAAAACGTCGTTTAAAACTACGATACGTACAAAATAAAAAGTGGAATCTAAGAAATAAAAGACCTAAAATATGAAAATAACATTTTGGAATCCTAAAAATAAAAGAAAATTACCAGAAAAGAAAATTATTTTATAACTATTTATTTAATTATTATTAATTAAAACTATTTTAACTATTTAATAAATACTCTAAAATAGAAGAAAATACAAAATAAGGCTAGAAAAATAAAACTATGATTCAGAAAAATCTAAAATATTATAAAACTAATTTTAAAATTAAAATATATTTTTCACACTTTTATCTACTTATTACTAATTAATTATTATTTAAAATACACTTAAATACTAGAAAATATAAAATAAAACGGAAAAATAAAATTTTAACTTGTACTAGCTTCAATCTTTTTTTGACACAAGTTTATACACCTATTTTGTTGAATTAGTTAGGTTTATTTTTGATTCACTAATAACTAATACCAAATCAGCAAAACCACTAAATAGTATTGTATATCATAACCTTATACTTATTCAAGTACTAGTTCCTATTACTTGTATCTAAAATTCATGTAAATAATTCATTAAGTGATTATAAATTCCATGTATCAATCAAATCATTACCAAGTTAACGTATAACATATCATAACTAGTTGTCATTGTACTGCTCACAACTACTACATGATAACATTACAAGTTGATACATAAACATACCATGTCATACTATCGTTAATCATGAATTATTATATTGTACAGCTAGTTTATACTCATTGTTGTAATATTCTATATGTAAATCCTTAGTATAAAGCAATAAGGATTCTAGCTAATAACATTGTTACTACATTAAACATTTTAAGCATTTGAAAATTAATTGTATTAAGGCTTATAAATTAAGTTAATAATGTTTATTAATAAGTTTATTTAATACTTAATTTAGTATCAATATTAATAGTATATATATAATTAATATAGCTTAATGTATTTAATGATTATATATTTAATGTTAATATGTAATATGCATTAATGTAACAATGTTTAAATTCTATAAACATAAATGTTACATAATGGTATTAATCATTTAATGTAATGTAGACAAAGTTTGTAGATTAATTAATGTAGAATTGTTGTAAATATATGTGCACTAAGTTTCATAATGTTCAATTGAGTAATTTAGAACATGCATATATTAATCATATTGTATCTATAATAACTGTCTATAATGTTACATTTATCTATAATCGTATAGTTTAATTACAATAGATTGAGTTCATAGTTATTGTATAATATAGTTATAATAGCTTAAAGTTAGAGATAAACTATGGATCACAATAATATGTTAGGATACTTAATAGCTGATATCAAGAATAAATTAGATTAATAAGTAGAATGCATAACTATAATAAGTAGATTAGCAAATGATTTATGGTCATAATCGATACAATTAAGTATCGATACAGTATAACATAGTATATACTAGTGGCTATTGTATGATCATATAGGACTTATAATATATTATGTCAATAGACTTAGAACAATCTAGCAGATCTTATCAAGCTGATTCAATTCAGATAGTGATAATGTATAAAGCAAGATGTAATGACAATTTATCAACTATTAGATCATAAGCGTATAGACTTTATGATATACATGAAAGCATAATACGATTCGTTAACTGTAATCATAGGTTGATATCAGAATGATATGTAGTTAAGGTATTAAGTCTGTCACTTAAATGTAATTAATACTAAAAAAATATGAGTTGTAGTATAATGATGAGGTATAAAATGTATTAGAAGATAATGAGTCAAGATGGTAAGAAGTGATGATCAAGGATCACGATGTTAGGTAATATTGATAGGGTCACTTGGACCAATTGTCAATCAAAATGTTCAAGTCATTGATCAGTACATAAGCTACAGTAGGGTATTTGGGTTAATCATTTGGTAGTACTGACATGAGATAACTATAGTTAATGATGTCATGTTACATGTGCACATATGTGATATGTCTACGGATCATTAGGTACATTTAATAAATTGATAAGTATCATAGTTATACATATTATAGTGATGTATCCATAAGATAGACTCAGTTGATAATTATCAGTTAATTCAGCAATAAAGAGAGTTATTAGATATTGAATATAAATATTCATATTTAGATAGTCAAACAGTGTAGATATTAGGATTGAATAATTAATTTAATTGTTGTTCATGTTTATGTAACTTATGTAGATCTAGTTAATGATGATTAATTGATCTATGTATGAATCTAGATTAATGAGTGAATACATAGATTTAGATTCTGATGAGATAGTATAGTATGATAGATACATAACTGCATTAAATGTACACTGTAGTCAAAAGTATAAATACATGATGATTCAACTGATCAGATGATTGAATAATTTGCATTAGAACTGTGGTGATTTGATATTACTTGGTATATGTTACAGTCGACTTACATGATAAAGATCTTTGTTGAAGTTATGTAACAAAGATGTATGAGTAATTAATTGTATTAGCTTGTGAAATGTTATCAATGAATATTAGTATAATGTGATATTAGTTTTGTAATATGTTAGAATATTAGATAGATCAAGTCTAAATGAATGATTAGATGAAGTGAAGTTTGAAATTGAGTAACTAATGTGACATGAGATAATGTAGATAATGAATTGATGATGTTATGTAGCAAGATAGACTTAGGTGAATAACTGTGGAAAGTTCAGTCGAATGTAGTTCAGGAACTTGTACTGTAGTCGACTAACTTAGGATGCTAGGATTGACTGTGTAAGTTGATGATTGATTTAAAGATTTTCTAGGATTATCATATGAAATTTTGACATGTATTGATTTGAGATTGATAGTACAAATATATAATGACTTTATCATAGACATGAATGTCATTGATCTAATCATCTTGATTATAAGTGAGTATTTGGATCTGGATGTGAGATGTAGTAAGATTTGACGAGAGTGCAACACCGATTTTTGCTTAAGTAAATAGCACCTTGGTTGTCGCCATAAAATGGCTATGTCACTTAGATGGATGTCGAGTCAACTAACGCTTGTTTCATCCATAGTGCTTGTTGGCATGCTTTGCCGGTGGAGATATATTCGGCTTCAGTTATTGATATGGCCAATTCATTTTTCTTCTTCGAGAACCATGATGCTAAACAACACCCCATAAAAGTACATACACCACTTGTACTTTTCCAGTCAATATAATCACCTGCATGGTCAGAATCCGTGATATACAATGCTTTCTACCCCGTCCCCAGGATATGATCTGTGGTTGAACTAGTCAAGTCTAATCACACAAGCTAGCCACTTGTGAATGGCTAACCGTAATAGACTTAAACCGCTTAAAACACAAATACAATGAAGTCCGGAGAATAGAATGAATTCCGGATCGTTTAGTCCCACTGAGACTCAATGGTGTGTCAAAACTAACTCAGATGATAGAGTGATCACTAAGGATAGTGATCAAGAAAGGTTTTGATTGAGAAATTACACTCTTGATTGATTGGAATAGAATGGAATACGTAATTGGAAAGCACAACAATCGATAAAAGAACGTAAACGACGTTTAAAACTACGACACGCACAAAATAAAAAGTGGAATCTAAGAAATAAAAGACCTAAAATATGAAAATAACATTTTGGAATCCTAAAAATAAAAGAAAATTACCGAGAAAAAGAAAATTATTTTTATAACTATTTATTTAATTATTATTAATTAAAAACTATTTTAACTATTTAATAAATACTCTAAAATAGAAGAAAATACAAAATAAGGCTAGAAAAATAAAACTATGATTCAGAAAAATCTAAAATATTATAAAACTAATTTTAAAATTAAAAATATATTTTCACACTTTTATCTACTTATTACTAATTAATTATTATTTAAAATACACTTAAATACTAGAAAATATAAAATAAACCTGGAAAATAAAATTTTAACTTGGAAAATCTAAAATATGATAAAACTAATTTTAAAACGAAAAGATATTTTTATGCTTTTAATTATTTATTACTAATTATTTACTATTTTTACCTATTTAAAATTATAATAAATACTAAAAAGATTAGGAAAATTATGAAACTTTTTCTAAAAATACTATATGATGACAGAAAACTAACAAAAGTATAAAACAAGATTTGCTTAATAATAAGTGAAAAGAAAAATCAAAAGCTAAAAAATATTAAATAAACACTATCACGATTTTAACTTGATATTTTTGGATTTTCTTTTGAAAACTACTTTACTACTCGATATTATGAAACTTTAACAAACACAAAAATTTTACAAACTTAGAATAAGTCATTTGATGAGCTTATGAGCTCACGATGGGCTTATTAGCTTATTTTGATGAAAGAAGCTCAAACAAGCTCACCAAATTTAAGCGAAGCTAAAATAAGATGCAATAAGCTACAAGCTACTCAAATGAAGTTAAAAACAAAGAAAAGCACGGTGATAAGCTAGAATAAGCAGATAAGCACTTGGCTTAAACACGAAATGGGACAAGATTAGAGGCTTATTGCATTTCTAGCAAACAAGTTCCAAAATGAAAAACCAAGCTTGAGACTTCAAGATGGCAGTTGGCTTTCAAAGAACCAATAATCACAGATTTGAGCAACAATTAAGCTCTGTGCAAGCTTTTGATTGCTTATGAACCGGTGCATGTGGCACTTATGCAGACAGGGTACTCAAAATAAGCCAATAATTAAGCACTTAAAAAGCTGATTAAAGGAGAACTAGCATTTTTCTAATTTTGTTTAGCAACTGAACTTTAGTTTCCCAAGAGATTTTAAGCTAAATCTTAATATTAAGCACACAGTGAAATCCTAAAGTTTATTCAAAAACGACCCAATGAAAATTTTGACTTTTTATCAAAACCAAGAGAGTTGACTAAAATGAAATTTAAACTGATCCTAAGCACTGATTATGTTGTTACAAGGTGTAATAAGACTGAATTGAACAATTTTAACAACTTATAAACACAAAATCATGACCATGATTTATTAAAATCCAACAGTGAGCACAAAAGATTAGATCAAAGATTATTTTGACTTTTCAATAACAAGGACTGGTTTTTATGACTGATATGAGTTATTAGGACCAAGTTAAACAAACTTCAAACAAAGCCAATGACCAGAGAACTTTCAAACACAAAGAACCAAACACCACTTATTATGACTGTTATGGAACTTTTTCAAAGCAAATCACAAATGTAAACCATAAAACTGATTTCAGACTTTATATAATCATATAATAGAACTAATGAAGCCTAAAACAACAACCATAACAACCTTAAACTCAGAAATGACCATGATGAGCTTTTAACTGTCAAGATAAGATTTTTTGTAAACTATAAATCTAAAAGAACAACAAACTGATTTTAATGTTTAGATACACTTAACTATACCTAATGAACATAAAGAAACAGAAAGTTAAGCTAATAAACAACTTCAACAATAAAATTCCAAAATGAATAAAAGGCTTACAAAAGCTTTCCAATCTCAAAACTGAGAACCAAGAACCAAGAACACTCCTATAGGCTTACCACTAAGCCACTAACCAAAGGCCATCCAAGATTCACCGCTCCATTGTGAACACCATTTCAATCGATTTTTTATTTTTCAACTATTTATTTGGATTTTGGTGCTTTTGCTTTTGATGCTAAAGCGAATTTTAGGATATCTAATAGCTTTTATAAGCTATCTAGGAGCTTATGTGGCTTATTTCAGTCCATATAAACAACCAACAACAACATTACCATGATATGAGATTTTTGAAAGGAAATTTGCATAAACCGAATTTGATACTTAAACACCGAAATGGATAATTTCAAAGGTTTATTACACAATAGATACTTGAAATACAAAGCTTTGAAACTAAAACAAACATCGAAATTCAAAGTTAATCTAAAAACGACATGAAATTTTAAAGATTACACTAGATACTTGATACATTGCATCTCTTTCCCTTTATAATGACTTTTAGACTCTATGTTGTCCTCGAATGTTTCCCACCATATTCGAGCCATTGGATCATTGAAATGCATCAAAACCGTCCACTTGGATTTTGGCGCCAAATATTTCTTGAGCGGTGTTTTATCATTAATGGGTTTGGTTTGAGTCAATTAAAGGTTTTGGTGCTAGTGGAGGAGGAGGGACAAGGTAAGGGGGGGTTGAAAAGTTGAAATACCGGCTACGGTATTGGGATTCGATGTTTGTGAGGACGATGTACGATGCCTGGTGGTTTTTAGCTTGTTTGACTTTCGTTGACCGAGTAATAATAAACGGGGAGGTCATAATTGGCTTTGGCCGGGCCAAATGGATTTTGAGCTGGGCTCAATGGTCGTGGTCAAGGGTCATGGTGTGATTGGGCTAGGGTTTGGGCTAATGGATAATGGGCTTGGATTGGGTTTTGATATATATGTGGTGTCCGGTTTGGTATAGTTTAACACAAGGACCAATTTTGCAAATTCTCCAAACTTGAGGGACTGAACATGACACTTTCCAAACTTATCACAAGGACCAAACTTGACAAACTTTGATAGTACAAGGACCCTTTTTGCATAAAATTCCATTTTAAAACATCCAAGGACTAATTTTGCAATTTTTTCAAAGTTTAAGGACCTTTTCCGCCATTTGACCAAAGAATCATTCAAGGACCATTTTTGACATTTTAGAATATTTCAGGGTCCTTGAATGATAAAATTTCACATTTTTGAATTCCAGGGACTAGATTTGACAACTTTTAAAACTTGGGGACTAAAGCGCCAATTTTGCAAACTTGAATCATTTTTCATCGATTTTGATATTTTGCATTTAAAACACATAAAACACGATTTGTGATATTTTTATCAATTTGATGCATTTTTGAGTGTTTTGATGATTTTGCGTTTAGATAGTACAAAAATGATGAGTATTTAGACACTCATCAATCACCCACATCGAGATATTGCTAGTCCTAGCAATGATTTAGAATTTTAATGGATTTTAAAACTCTTTACCATAAGCCATCGCTCGAGTAGCCAGTTGTTTCAGTTCAAGTAAGAACCTTGGTACAATGATAACCAAATGATTTTGAGCAAATCATAAGTCAGAAACGGATTTGATTTGTCTTTACGGCCGTTTGCTCGGACTAGCCAACTCTTAGATAAATTATCGAATTATCTTTGGTGAGTGAATACCAATTATGGATTTTCCATCGCCTTTACCACAAGCCATAAACTTGCGGGCTAGCCAACTCTTCACTTTTTAGGATATGGTGAGTTGAGAACCATATAATTTTGGGCAAATTGCAAGCCATATAAACGGATTTGAGAAATCTTTACCAAGAGCCGTTTGCTCTGGATTAGCCAATCCTTTAGTTTATCAAACATGGCGGATCGATAACCAAGCCGAGTAAGTGAAAACACTTACTCCAAAAAAAAATTTTGCCCAAAACGGTGAATTGGGTGGATAATACATGAAATTCGTGAGAATTTCCACACTTAGAAATGAATATTGCCCTCAATATTCAAAGTACCGCGTTATCTGGAACCGAGAACGAAAAGGAAATACTACGGCCATTATTTTAGAATGATTTTTTTTACTTGCATATATACACGACACGTGGGCAACCCTCCCCCACTAGGGTGGTAGAATAGAAAGAAGGATGAAATATGGGTGAAAACCCATATGGTGTGTGCTCTTGCTTTTGATTACCGAGTTGCTAGCTTGACTTCGATCCCGCATTCATTGGTTCATGGGGAATGTTTGTAAATCCGGACAACCACGGATGGAATGTCCTCTCCAAAGTAGTGCTTCACCGATGACCATTCACTTTAAAATTTGGACCATCGGGTTGAGATAACTCAACGGTACCATAAGGATAAACCTTAGCAATGGTGAATGGACCGGACCAACGGGACTTGAGCTTTCGAGAAAATCTTCAATCTTGAATTGAAAAGAAGGACTCGATCACCAACGTTGAAAACGCGGTTTTTGATTTTGAGTCATGAATCTTCTTTGTCTTTTGTTTATAGATCAAAGAGTTCGTAAGCTTGATCACAAAGTTCATTTAATTCATTCATTTGAACTTTCTCGTGATCACCGGTGCCCGAATATCGAAGTTGGCATGTTTTAAGGCCCGGTATGCCTTGTGGTCTAACTCAATCGGAAGATGACATGCCTTTCCGTGACACTAGCTTGTATGGAGTACACCGATGGGTGTTTTGTAAGGTGTACGGAAGGCCCGAGTCGTTATCTAGCTTATCCGACCAGGATGCACGATTTTCGCCTCTTCCTTTCAAGGATTCTTTTAATACCACGGTTGGAAACTTCCACCGCCCACTTGTTTGGGGGTGGTATGCGAGAGAGCGGTGGGTAACACCATATTTTGCATGACTCTTTCAAATTGGTCATTGCAAAATGTGTACCACGATCACCGATTATCGCTCTCGGAGTTCCAAACCTTGCAAAAGAGATTTTAAAACTTTACAACAACTCGGGCATCATTGGTAGGTAAAGCTGCTTCAACCCATTTTGACAAATAGTCAACAGCCACGAGTATGTATTTGTTACCGCGAGAAGATGGAAATGGCCCCATAAAATCAATACCCCAGATGTCAAATATCTCACAAACTTGAATGGCATTTTGTGGCATTTCATTTCTTTGAGATATATTTCCATGACGTTGACAAGCGTCACAGGTTTTGACAAATTCGTGGGCATCCTTATAGATAGTGGGCCAATAAAACCCGGAATCAAACACCTTCTTGGCGGTGTAGTTTGGACTATGATGGCCCCCGGTGGGTCCAGATGGCAAGTCGTGAGAACGTCAATAGCTTCACGTCCATAAACACACCGTCGGATGACTTGATCCATACAGATTTTGAATAAGTAGGGTCGTCCCGAAATAATGTTTAACATCTTTGAAGAATTTGTTCTTGTTGGGTCGACATCCCTTTCACAATGAAGTTACCCGCATGGTAATTTGCAAAGTCAAGAAACCATGGGGTGGTAGAATTTCCACGAAAAGAAACCGCATTGAGTGTCTCGAGAGGAAATGTTTCATTTATTTCCTTTTCTGAAAACATTTTGGTGAGGTTTTCTAATCCGGACAGATGATCGCGACTAGATTCTCGGCTCCTTTTTTATCACGTATAATGATATCAAATTCACGGAGGAGGAGAATCCAACGAAGCAATCTCGGCTTTGCATCTTGTTTTGCAAAGAGATATTTGAGCCGAGTGATCCGTATACACCATGCATTTGGTCAAGATTAAGTACGGCGAAACTTCTCAAATGCATACACCACGGCTAATAGCTCTTTTACGTGGTGGTGTAATGAGTTTGAGCTTGATCATAGTTTTACTTGCGTAGTGGATAGGCTGAAAATGCTTGTTTCTGCGTTGCCCTAAGACCGCACCGATAGCAAAATCACTTGCATCGCACATGAGCTCAAAGGGTAAATCGATCGGAGCAACGAGAATGGGTGCTTGATAAGCTTTTTCTTCAATGTTTCAAAAGCTTCTATGCACGCGGGTGAAAAGATAAAAGGAGCATCCTTTTCAAGAAGATGGGTCATAGGTAGGCGATTTTAGAAAATCTTGTATGAATCTACGATAGAAACCGGCATGACCTAAAAAACTCCTAATACCCTTGACGGTAGTAGGATGAGGTAATTTAGCAATAACATCTACTTTTGCTCTAACTACCTCAATCCCATTTTTAGAAATCTTATGGCCAAGGACAATGCCTTCTTTGACCATAAAGTGGCTCTTCTCCCAGTTTAGACAAAGATTGGTGTCTTCACACCTTTGAAGCATTTTATCTAAATGGGAGAGACATGTTTGAAACGAATCCCCAATGACCGAGAAGTCGTCCATAAACACCTCCATTGTTTCCCCGATCATGTCGTGGAAAATGGCCATCATACATCGTTGGAACGTGCCAGGAGCATTACATAAGCCAAAAGGCATACGTTTGTAGGCAAAAGTTCCGTATGGGCAGGTGAATGTGGTCTTCTCTTGATCCGTGGATCAATGGGAATCAGTAACCGAGAAACCATTAAGGAAACAATAGTATTCATTCCCCGCTAATCTCTCAAGCATCGGTCCATGAAGGGTAGAGGAAAATGGTCTTTACTGGTGGCGTCATTCAACTTACGATAGTCAATACACACACGCCATCCGTCACCAATCGAGTTGGAATTAACTCGTTATCTTCATTGTGACAACAGTTATGCCACCCTTTTAGGAACACAATGAATTGGGCTAACCCAAGGACTATCGAGATCGGGTAAATCAATCTCGCATCAAGAAGTTTGATAACCTCTTGTTTGATAACATCATGGATTTTGGATTTACTCTTCTCGATGTTGAGCTATTTGGTTTAAAGTCATCCTCCATCAAGATTTTGTGAGTATGAACTCGGGGTTGATACCCTTAATGTCGGAGAGTTTCCAAGCAATTGCTTGCTTGTGTGACTTCAAGATCTTTATGAGCAGACTTTTCATCTTTACTCAAATCTCGAGCAATAATGACGGGCAATTTATCATCACCTTCAAGAAATGCATACTCGAGATGAGGCGGTAAGTCCTTAAGCTCAACCTCGGGAAATTCTTGATTTTCTCAACCGACTTAACTTCCTTGTTATGAAGCTCGACGGGAGGGAGAGGAGGAGAAGTGTCATGATTTAACAACTTCTTTAGAAGAATATCTCCTCCATTAATCTCATTTTGATTAATCTCATCCGGAATTGAATCACTAGTGTGAGGGTTGATGATGATAAATTGTTGCTCAAATCGGTGAGTGTAATCCTCGACCAACAATGAGAGGAACCCGATGTGGGGATTGATGATGGATCATCATTAACAACTTTCAATAAAGTATGTCCCCTCAATATCAATTGGGCGTGATCAATTTCCCATGGAGCGAATCACTAGCCAAGTATGCTTCAATCTCATCTAAGATGAAGTCGCTTCCCTCAAAGCGGAGTGAGAAGGAGTAGAATTGGCTATGATAGGTTGAGAAGATGTGGTGGGATCCCTCACTCACGTAATTATGAGAATAACCAAGAACTTCGAGAGTACTCTTGAAGCAACATCAATGATATATATTCGGTTAACCGACTCGGAATCATAGTTTGCGGAGTACCTCGAAGTTTGATCAAGGTTGAAGGTGGCGACTTCATTACCAACACGTAATGTGATTTCTTGCTCAAATACATCAATGAGAGCACGGCCCGTTCTCGTGAATCCTCGACCAACAATGAGAGGAACCCGATGATCGACATCGAAATCAACAACCACGAAGTCACCGAAATGGAACTTTCCTACTTTCACAAATCGTCCTCGGCAATGCCAAGAGGACGGGATATGGAAACGATCTACAAGCTCGAGAGTCATGCATGTAGGAGTAAGTTCCGGAGAGAAAGTTTCTTCCACACCGAATAAGGCATAAGGTTTATGCTTGCACCAAGATCGCTAGGGCAAAACATTCAACCATTCACAGGAATACACAAGGTAAGAGAAATTTCCGGGATCTCCAAGCTTTCGGAAGCTTCTTGGGATAATAGCGGCGAGTTCTCGTTAAGAGGAGTTTTGCCATTTCAAACGACTTTTCCTTATTGCTTAACATGTGTTTGAGAGTTGATGCGAACGGGCATCGGCATGATAGCATCCGCAAAGCTTATGTCAAAGTGTAATTCTTGGAAAATTTGGAAAATTTGTCCATTTGATGACCGGCTTTCTCATGAGCTTTGTTCATTCAAGCGTGATGGGTAAGGAATAGAAGATTTGGATTCGATTCTCAGCAGAGCTACGGAGGTTCAAAACAACTCCTTGATTTGACTTGGGTTTCGGACAACTTGAGGTTGGACTACCGAAGGTAGGACGTGTCGCGGTACCGTGGGCTTGAATAATGCACCTTGTCTCGTTGTTTCCTTGGTAACTTGACTCATTGCCACAGTGGAGGGGCATTGGAGTCGTGGGTCCATTGTGTGTCCTAGGTTCACTTTCCACTACCTTTGGGAGAGAAGAAGAAGAAGAGGTAGTAGGAATAGCGGGTCCATCATATGAAACACCACTTACGGTTGTGATCGCCTTTGCATCGCCCCTCGGGTTAGCGATCGTGTTGCTCGGAAGTTTTCACGAGCCGAGGGTTGATCATTTAAAGACTTCTTGAGATCGTGCGATCCGACCGACCAACAACTTTGTTCATTTCATCTTGGGACTTCATGAATTGTTTGATAACTCATCGATGATGGTCTGGAGGAATAATGGCGGGAGGAGGCTGGAGGGATAATTTGAGGCCGTATGTTTTGATTATAGCCAAAATTCCTTGATTAGGATTCATATTCCCATGAAATTGATTCCCTCGATTGAAATTGTTTTGATTAGGGTTTCCTTGATGTTGGAAACCTTGATTGGGTCCAGGATAGAAATTACCTTGGTTTTGATAACCTTGGTTCATTCTTGGTTGGTTCGATTCGGTTTTGCATGTTATGATTTTGGTTAAACCGGGTGGTGCTCGATTAGTGTTAGCTCGGTAGTGTGGTTCATTTTGAGGACGGTATTGATTACCTCCCGTCGTGAACTACCGGCCAGAGCATTAACTTCAAATGGACTACCATCGGTGGCGTTACAATTGTAGTATGCATGAGACCACCACAAGTAACACAACTCTCGATTTTCTTCACTTCACCGGTCGAGTGAAGGTCACTTTCTTATGGTTAGCAAGAACCAAAGCTTGAACAATATCGTGAGTTTGTCAATCTTAGCATCGGTGCTAGATGTACTCACCTGGGATGAAGAAGAAGAAGGTCCAAGATGAGACCGATGTGTCTTTGCTCGGAAAGGGCGGACCGAGATTTGTTCTCAATGATTTGCAAGGCCTCTTTGGTGGTCTTGCTCAAGAAATACCTCCGCGGAGGCATTCAAAGAGTCTTGATTGGTGCGATTGAGACCATTATAGAAAGTATCCATTTGCATTAACTCGGTAAAACCGTGATGCGGAAACTTTGAAGCAACTCTTTATAACGATCCCATGCCTCCCGAATGATTCATCAAATCTACGAGAAAATTTCATTATCTCATTCTTAAGACTTGTGGTTCGGGATGGAGGATAGAACTTGATGAGTGTCTAAATACTCATCATTTTGTACAATATAAGCGCAAAATCATCTCGAAAACACTCAAAAATGCATCAAAATGATGGAAATATCACAAATCGATGTTTTATGTGTTTTAAATGCAAAAATATCAAAATCGATGAAAACGTATCAAGTTTGCAAAATTGGCGCTTTAGTCCCCAAGTTTCAAAAGTTGTCAAAACAGTCCTGGTAAATCAAAATGTGGAATTTTATCATTCAAGGTCCACGAAATATTCTAAGTTGTTAAAATTGGTCCTTGAATGATTCTTTGGTCAAATGGCGGAAAGGTCCTTAAACTTTGAAAATGTCATGTTTAGTCCTTGGAATTTTCAAAGATGGCAAATATGGTCCTTATATTATTTGAGATTGGCAAAGCAGATCCTTGGATTACTTTTCGGAATCTACATGTATGGTCCTGGATTTTCGAATATACACAAATGGTCCCTAGCTACAACATGGGTTCAATTTTAATCCTAGGCCCAAGTTAACAACCCAAGCCCAATCCAATACCAAATCCAACCCGGCCCTTATATCCAACCCGGTCAACAAACCCGTTTACCCCGATCAAACAAACACAACCCCCATTTCCCTCTCTTTTCCCTCTCTTCCCCACCCACTGTCTGCTAATACTCATCTCAACCATTCCCCCAGCTCACTCTTTCCACACCCTTGTCCCCTCCACCTCAACACAAAACAAGATACAATTAATGCTTCATACTCCTTAACACTCAATCAAATCCCAGTTGCAATATCAATTTGGCGCCAAAATGATCAAACGGCCAATATCGACTCAAAGCATCCAACGGCCAAATTTATTGGTGGGAAAGGTTCAGAGTACAAGTGGAAGCAATTTTGTATAAAGGAAAGTGGAAAGAAGCTAGAAAGAGTAGTAGATTTTAGTTTAAAATTTCTTTAATGTCGTTTTTCTATCAATGTATTAGTTTAGCCAAAATCAGTAATCTTTTGTTTCTTTGATATAAACTCTAGTCACTTTATCATTGTAATCCACTTTTGAGCTTCAATATCAAGGTTTTGTATAAATTCATGTTTTAAGGTTAAGCATTGCAATCTCGGTTTAAATTTCTATGCCCAAGCTTTTATCGACTTATTTTTAAGGTCAAAACATGTTTACTTAAGCTTATTTTAGCTTTTGATAAGCTTTTAAATCGTTTCAAGCTTATTTGATTCATGGTCAACATAAGTCAACTGTGAAGAGTAATTGGTTCAAGGAGACTTGGAAATGGTTAATGGTGTTGCGAGAGGATGGATATGGGTTGGATTAGACTAGAATAGAGTAGTTATAGTTCGGTTTTAGCTGCTACAAGTCGGAAACACAGTGAGTAGCTATTTCACTTTTCATTTTCAAGCCATTTTGCATATTGTGATTGTAGATGTATCTGTGGTTACCAGTGGTTTAGGTCTCATTTAATTAGTTGTTTTTAGGTCTAGTAAACTTAATTTGATCAATATAGCAAGGTAGTTCGATGGTTTGAGTAGTCTAAATTGCATATCGATAGTTTTAAATGGTGTTTGGTTCATAGGCTTAAACTGTTTTAGAGGCTAGCTCGGTGGTTGAAGTTTGTTTGTTTAAGTTTGTTTAACTCATATTGACTCATATTTGTCATAGTTTGGTGTCGCACATTCAAATAAGTCAACATGATCCATTAACTGCATCTTAAGTCTTTCTTGTTTGGATTTTGGATAACCAAAAGCTAGATTTGTGTTTAGAAATCATAAGTATAGCTATCATTAGCTTTATTTTGCCTTATAACATCAAGATCGGTCATCAAATTGGCTTCAAACCTCAAATTAGTCAAACATCTTAAATCGCTAAAAGTCAAAAACTTGAAAATCCGGTTTGACCCAAGCTAGGAGATTTTAGTGGATTCATTTCGGACCAATTTCAATGAAAATTGTAGGTTTAAAAGTTCACACGGTCTTGTTTCTTATTATCATTTTGTGGAATTTTGTCAATTTTTAGAAGTCTCAAACAGGCTTGTGAATGAGAGCTTATATGCCCTGCAGAGCACTTAGTTTGCCAGGTTTTGAAGCAGATCTTGCATGCACATCACGAGCTCATTTGAGCTCATCATGGTCCGATATTTGGTTTATAGTTGGTCACCCGGATCTAGTTTAAGTCTCCACATTTAGTTTTTGATTTCTAGCTTATTCAAGTGCTTAATTTCCCTGCTTAAACACGGTACCTCTCATTTGTTTTTGTGCTTAAACTCAAATAAGCCAAATCCTTGCAAGTTGCAATCCGAGGATATAGATAGTTGTTTTCTGTTGCATTTGGTTCTTTTAGCTTTATTAAGCTTCATTTTGGTTTGGTGCTTATTGGTCTCCATTTGCTTACTCAAAGTGCTTATTTATAAGCCCTTGGTTTAGCAGTTTCATATTCCTCCACACAAGCCCTTGTTTTTCCATTTTTCCTAGCTTCCTAATATTATTTTAAGCTTTTCCTGAAATTTTCATATTTTTCCAAGCTTGTTTGCTATTTTTCTGCATTTAAATTAGTTTTTAGCACTTTTTAAATAGCATTTAATACAATTAATTAAGAAAAGTTTCAAAAAAATAATTTTTCATTTTTTTTAAGTTAAGATAAATATAAAAAGAGAAAAAAAAATATTTTTCTAGATTTTTCTTAGTTAAATTTGTATTTTTAAGTAATTTAAGTAGTTTTAAATAGTTTTTAATCCCTAGAAAATCCAAAAATAATCAGAAAAATACAAAAATAGTTTTGAAAATTCTATTTTGTTATTTTAGATTTTTCTAAGTCATAATTTTATTTTTCAAGCTTAATTTCATATTTTCTTGTATTTTAGGATATTATTAAATAGTTAAAATAGTTTTAATTAATAATAATTAGAATAATAGTTGTAAAAATAATTTTCTTTTCTAGAAATTTTCTTTTATCATTAGGATTGTAAAATGTATTTTCCTATCCGTAGGTATTTTCTTTCTTTATTCTCACGCTTTATTTAAATGCGTTACGTAGTTTTTATTTAAACGTCGTTTTAAGTTTTAAACGTTCATCATTTTAAATATAGTGATAGCGTTTATTTAATATATTTTACCTTTTAATTTTCTTAATTTGCATTTAAGTCGCTTTATTTTATAAAATTTTTCATGAGTGTAATTATTCAATCCAAAACCTTCTTGATCACTATCCTTAGTGATCATTCTATCATCTGAGTTAAGTTTACACACCATTGAGTCTCCGTGGGACATAACGACCGGAATTCATTATATTCTCGATCTTCATTGTATTTGTGTCTTAAGCGGTTTTAAGCTTCTTACGGTTAGCCATTCACAAGTGGCTAGCTTGTGTGAGGTAGCTTGACCGGTTCAAAGATGATCGAACTCGTTAACGAACTTGGTGACTAGATCTTCCCATGTCTCTATAGAGCGAGGGGTTGTTTCTCGAAGCCAATTCCGGCTTGTCCTACAGAAAATGGGAGCAGAAGAAGCTTGATAGCTTCATGTGGGACATTCTTGTACTTGATGGTAGATGCAATCTTGTTAAACCATCGAATGTGTGCATGAGGATCATCCCGCCAAAACCATAGAATTGGCTTTGGGTTACTAGATTAAGCAACCCGGTTTTGAGTTCGAAAGTGTCGACCACGATGGTTGGGACAACAATAACATCTCCGTAACCCTCGATGGGTGCTGCGAAGCTCATTCATCGGCTTGTCTTCCGCCATTTCGGCGGGGTGGTGGTGGTAGACGTTCTCGATCACGGTGAAGGAGCCGAGCGTCCTCACGTCTACGAGGAATCTTTCCAAGTTCGAGAAAGTGGACTTGTAGAGTGGAAGAACGAGTGCGTCAAAACTAACTCAGATGATAGAGTGATCACTAAGGATAGTGATCGGTAAAGGTTTTGATTGAGAAATTACACTCCGATTGATTGGAATAGAATGGAATACGAATTGGAAAGCACAACAATCGATAAAAGAACGTAAACGACGTTTAAAAACTACGATACGTACAAAATAAAAAGTGGAATCTAAGAAATAAAAGACCTAAAAATATGAAAATAACATTTTGGAATCCTAAAATAAAAGAAAATTACCAGAAAAAGAAAATTATTTTATAACTATTTATTTAATTATTATTAATTAAAACTATTTTAACTATTTAATAAATACTCTAAAATAGAAGAAAATACAAAATAAGGCTAGAAAAATAAAACTATGATTCAGAAAAATCTAAAATATTATAAAACTAATTTTAAAATTAAAAATATATTTTCACACTTTTATCTACTTATTACTAATTAATTATTATTTAAAATACACTTAAATACTAGAAAATATAAAATAAACCTGGAAAAATAAAATTTTAACTTGGAAAAATCTAAAATATGATAAAACTAATTTTAAAACGAAAAGATATTTTTATGCTTTTTAATTATTTATTACTAATTATTTACTATTTTTACCTATTTAAAATTATAATAAATACTAAAAAGATTAGGAAAATTATGAAACTTTTTCTAAAAATACTATATGATGACAGAAAACTAACAAAAGTATAAAAACAAGATTTGCTTAATAATAAGCTGAAAAGAAAAATCAAAAAGCTAAAAAAATATTAAATAAACACTATCACTGATTTTAACTTGATATTTTTCTGGATTTTCTTTTTGAAAACTACTTTACTACTGATATTATGAAACTTTAACAAACACAAAAATTTTACAAACTTAGAATAAGCTGTTTGATGAGCTTATGAGCTCAACAGTGGGCTTATTAGCTTATTTTGATGAAAGAAGCTCAAACAAGCTCACCAGCTGAAACAGAAGCTAAAATAAGATGCAATAAGCTACAAGCTACTCAAATGAAGTTAAAAAAACAAAGAAAAGCACAGTGATAAGCTAGAATAAGCAGATAAGCACTTGGCTTAAACACAGAAATGGGACAAGATTAGGGCTTATTGCAGCCCTAGCAAACAAGTTCCAAAATGAAAAACCAAGCTTGAGACTTCAAGATGGCCAGGTTGGCTTTCCAAAGAACCAATAATCACAGGATTTGAGCAACAATTAAGCTCTGTGCAAGCTTTTGATTAAGCTTATGAAACTGGTGCACAGGGCACTTATGCAGACAGGGTACTCAAAATAAGCCAATAATTAAGCACTTAAAAGCGATTAAAGGAGAACTAGCATTTTTCTAATTTTGTTTAGCAACCGAACTTTAGTTTCCCAAGAGATTTTAAGCTAAATCTTAATATTAAGCACAGTGAAATCCTAAAGTTTATTCAAAACGACCCAATGAAAATTTTTACTTTTATCAAAACCAAGAGTTGACTAAAATGAAATTTAAACCGATCCTAGCACCGATTATGTTGTTACAAGGTGTAATAAGACTGAATTGAACAATTTTAACAACTTATAAACACAAAATCATGACCATGATTTATTAAAATCAACAATGAGCACAAAAGATTAGATCAAAGATTATTTTGACTTTTCAATAACAAGGACCTGGTTTTATGGTGATATGAGTTATTAGGACCAAGTTAAACAAACTTCAAACAAAGCCAATAACCGAGAACTTTCAAACACAAAGAACCAAACACCACTTATTATGATCATTATGGAACTTTTTCAAAGCAAATCACAAATGTAAACCATAAAAGCGATTTCGGACTTTATATAATCATATAATAGAACTAATGAAGCCTAAAACAACAACCATAACAACCTTAAACTCGAAATGACCATGATAAGCTTTTAAGCTGTCAAGATGAGATTTTTGTAAACTATAAATCTAAAAGAACAACAAACGATTTTAATGTTTAGATACACTTAACTATACCTAATGAACATAAAAAGCAGAAAGTTAAGCTAATAAACAACTTCAACAATAAAATTCCAAAATGAATAAAAGGCTTACAAAAGCTTTCCAATCTCAAACCGAGAACCAAGAACCAAGAACACTCCTATAGGCTTACCACTAAAGCCACCAACCAAAGGCCATCCAAGATTCACCCTGCTCCAGCTGTGAACACCATTTCCAACTGATTTTTTTATTTTTCAACTATTTATTTGGATTTTTGGTGATTTTTGCTTTTTGATGCTAAACTGAATTTTAGGATATCTAATAGCTTTTATAAGCTATCTAGGAGCTTATGTGGCTAATTTCAGTCCATATAAACAACCAACAACAACATTACCATGATATGAGATTTTTGAAAGGAAATTTGCATAAACTGAATTTGATACTTAAACACTGAAATGGATAATTTCAAAAGGTTTATTACACAATAGATACTTGAAATACAAAGCTTTGAAACTAAAACAAACACTGAAATTCAAAGTTAATCTAAAAACGACATGAAATTTTAAAGATTACACTAGATACTTCGATACATTGCATCTCTTTCCCTTTATAATGACTTTTTAGACTCTATGTTGTCCTCTGAATGTTTCCCACCATATCTGAGCCATTGGATCATTGAAATGCATCAAAACCGTCCACTTGCATTTTTGGCGCCAAATATTTCTTGAGCAGGTTTTATCATTAATGGGTTTGGTTTGAGTCAATTAAAGGTTTTGGTGCTAGTGGAGGAGGAGGGACAAGGTAAGGGAGGGTTGAAAAGTTGAAATACCGGCTCGGTATTGGGATTCAGTGTTTGTGAGGACGATACAGTGCACGGTGGTTTTTAGCTTGTTTGACTTTCGTTGACCGAGTAATAATAAGCGGGAGGTCATAATTGGCTTGGGGGGGCAAATTGGATTTTGAACCCGGGGCTCAAGGGTCGGGTCAAGGGTCATGGTGTGATTGGGCTAGGGGTTTGGGCTAATGGATAATGGGCTTGGATTGGGTTTTGATATATATGTGGTGTCCGGTTTGGTATAGTTTAACACAAGGACCAATTTTGCAAATTCTCCAAACTTGAGGGACTGAACATGACACTTTCCAAACTTATCACAAGGACCAAACTTGACAAAATTTGATAGTACAACGACCCTTTTGCATAAAATTCCATTTTAAAACATCCAGGACTAATTTTGCAATTTTTCAAAGTTTAAGGACCTTTTCCGCCATTTGACCAAAGAATCATTCAAGGACCATTTTGACATTTTAGAATATTTCAGGGTCCTTGAATGATAAAATTCACATTTTTGAATTCGAGGACTAGATTTGACAACTTTTAAAACTTAGGGACTAAAGCGCCAATTTTGCAAACTTGAATCATTTTCATCCGATTTTGATATTTTGCATTTAAAACAACGATTTGTGATATTTTATCAATTTGATGCATTTTGAGTGTTTTCGGATGATTTTGCGTTTAGATAGTACAAAATGATGAGTATTTAGACACTCATCGAGGATACCATAATCTCAATTGAGTAGTACCCTTAATATATCTAAATATTATTTTGATGGCTTCTAGGTGTGAAGTTTTATGGTCTTCTTGAAACCTAGCACATAGACATACACTAAACATGATATCACTCGACTTGTCGTTAGGTAGAAGGCTACCAATCATGCCACGGTATTTGGTGTTATCAACGGATTCACCGTCTTCATCTTTGGTGAGTTTGGTATCGGATGACATTGGTGTTCTTATAGGCTTAGACTCTTCTAATCCAATTTTCTTAAGCATTTCTTTTATGTATTTGGATTGATTAAAGAAGATACCATCTTCTAGTTGTTTGATTTGTAGACCAGCGAGAAACTTAATTCTCCCATCATACTCATTTCAAACTCATCATGCATGATTTTGAGAAATCATCACACATGTCTTGACAAGTCGATCCGAATATAATATCGCCCACGTATATTTGAAAAATAATTATATGTGAGTCCTTTTCTTTATGAAAAGTGTATTGTCGACTAACCCCATGGTATAGTCGTTTTGATTAAAAATTATTTGAGTCTATCATACCAAGATTTTGGGGCTTGTTTAAGACCGTAGAGAGCTTTCTTTAGTTTTAACACGTGATTAGGTTTTTCGAAATCGATAAAGCCCAGAGGTTGAGCTACATAAAATTCTTCATTAATAAAACCATTTAGAAAAGCACTTTTAACATCCATTTGAAAAAGCTTAAGATCATGAGCACAAGTATAAGCAAGAAGTATTCTTATAGACTCTAATCTAGCTACGGAAGCATAGGTCTCATCAAAGTTTATGCCTTCTTGTCGGTTATACCGTTGGGCAACAAGTCTAGCTTTATTTCTAGACACGACACCGTTTGCATCTAACTTGTTTTTATATACCCATTTTGTTCCGATTATGTTTTGGTTGTTAGGTTGAGGGACAAGTGTCCAAACATTGTTAGAAACAAATTGATTTAACTCTTCTCGCATAGCCATTACCCAACTTTCATCTTTTATGGCTTCTTGAGTGTTTTTAGGTTCTATGGTTGAGAAAAACAATGTAAACTATTTTTGTTTTGAACTTGAGATCTTAAGGTTATGTCATTTAACTTTCCTATATCCTTTTCTACGGGATGATCTTTAGACTCTTTAATATTGATGATTTCATTATTTAATGGTTCAACTTTTTATTTATATTTTCTTTGATTTCTATGACTTCACTTTGGATTAACTCGTTATCGACAAGAGGTAGGGTAGCTTTAGGTGGACTCTCATCAAATTTTACGTTTGAAGATTCTTCAACTTTCGTGGTTTCTTTATTTAGTATTACGTATGCTTTACTATTAGGAGAATATCCTAAGAAGATACCTTCGTTGATTTAGGATCAAATTTAGTTAAATAATATTTAGTATTAAGTAAGAAACATTTACTACCAAAGACTCTAAAGTGTTCTAACATAGGCTTTTTGCCTCGTAGTAACTCGTATGGAGTTTTTCCTAAAAATGGTCTAATTAGGACTCGGTTTAGTATATAGGTTGATGTGTCAACGACATTGTACCAAACATTTTGAGGAATTGATTGCTCATTAATCATGGTGTGACTCATTTCCTGTAGGGTTCTATTTTTCCTTTCAACTACCCCATTTGATTGTGAAGTGCGAGGAGCCGAGAAATTGTAAGTAATACCATTAGCAAAAAATCTCCAAATTGCACTTCATTATCAAATTCCCTACTATGATCCGTTCTAATTGACACAATAGGACTTCCTAGTTGTCTTTGGATTTTCTTACTTAATATTTCAAAGTAATTAAACGTTTCAGTTTTATTCTTTAAAAATTTAGCCCATGTATACCTAGAGTAATCATCCACTATAACCAAAGTATAGAAGTTACCTCCGTAACTTTGAATAGCGGATGGACCAAATAAATCCATATATATTAATTCTAGACACTTAGTTGTAGAAACCATATTTTTAGCTTTATGACTAGCATGGACTTGTTTTCCTATGTTACAAGCATCACAAAAATGTTGTTCTTATTTTAATTTGGGTAGATCTCTTACTAGTTCTTTGGATGATAGCGATTGAAGAAGTCGCATATTGGCGTGACCCAATCTTCGATGTCATAGGGTTGAAGTATCATCCATAGAGGTAAGACAAAGTTTTTATTTTGGTTCATTTCCAATTTTAATGACATAGAATCCATGTTTTCTAATGCCTCTTCCTATAGTAATACCAATTTTCAATATTTTACTACCGATTTCACTAAAAAGTACGTTGCACTTTTTATCACATATTTTTCCTATACTTAGAAGATTGTAGTTTAGGTTTTCAACGTGACATACATCGTTAATGGTTAAGGATTTGTGAGAGATTGTACCTTTACCGATTATTTTGCTCTTGCTATTTCCAAACACCACATTTCTTCCATTGAAGGATTCGTACGTGGAGAACAAATCTTTAGTACCGGTCATATGCCTCGTGCACCCGCTATCCTTGATCCGCTCGTCCGGATCTAAGTTAACCTTTAGGCACCCCTAAGAAAACAATTAACTCAAAAGTTTGGTCCCCATTTGTTCATGGGTCCATTGGTGTTATACATTTCATTCATATGAGGCATATACGAAAACGGTGAGAAAGCATTCCAAGGTGTAAAGTTTTGAAATGGAAAACCGTTTTGTGCATTAGGATTCCATCCCATTTGATGGTGGTTACTTCTAGGATAAATGTTATTTGGTCTTCTTAAATTTGTGTTTGGTTTAGAAAATGATGGACCTTTGTTTTTCATAAAACTTTGATTTTGTTTTAGTGGAGGTGGTTGTTTGACATTTCTAACAGTAATATGGGTTGGTTTCTTCTGGTTAAAAATAACAAAGTTGGTTCTAGAGGACGTGGTTGCATAATTTCTACTGTTTGCTGGTACAAATCCACGGATCCCTGAATCTACACTAGACGGTTCCTTTTTCAAGGGATCTGTGGGATCCGTGGCTACAGTATCCTGTTTTTCAATTACTTTAACGTATTGTGTTTCTATAATTTCACTAGTTGACGCTATGTGTTCAGGAATACCTAAACCCTTTCGATTATTACCCGTTTTAACACTATCAAGTATTTTATCAAGAGTATTAGTACTTATTCTAGCAATCTTAGATACAAGATGGTCAACTAACGTTTGAAGTTAAACACCAAGCTCACATTCACTATCTACTTCCTTTCCTTTTTCTAAACATTTTAATTTATCTTTTAGCTCAAGAACTTCCTTTTCTAAAGGTTCATTTTTATTTTTCAAAATCTTATTTTTGTTAATTACTTTTAGACTAATTTTGCAAAGCTTATCATACTCACGATGTAAGGGTTCATCATCTAATGATGAACTACTATAATATAGAGATTCAGAACGTACCTCGTTTGAGTCTTTTGCCATGAGACAAATTTCTTCGTTCTCCTCCTCACTCATTCCCCACGAGCCACTTAAGAACGCCTTTTGTTCGTCACGTTTGGGACACTCACTAATGAAGTGATTAGGATCCCCGCATTTAAAACATGTGTGTTCGTCCTTTACTTTCTTGTCGTCTTTGCCTTTCCGGAACCCCTTCTTGTCGTCATATCGTTGCTTGACATATCTTCCTTTTCTCCTAAAGAACTTCTTGAAATCCCGTACCGCCATTGCATACTCTTCGTCATCACTTTCCGAATATGACGTTTCTTCATCGCTTGAGACCTTCTTGGCTTTTAAGGCAAGAGATTTGTGCTTCTCTTTCTTTTATTTTGAGGCTTCGGGGTCTTTAGCGAGGACGAGCTCATAGACTTTTAGGTTTCCTATGAGTTCATCGAGAGTGAGGATTGATAAGTCTTTGGATTCTTTGATTGTTGTCACCTTCGGTCTCCACTTTGATGGAAGCGCTCTTAGAAATCTCCTGACATGATTATGACTAGAAAAAGACTCATTAGGTGCTTGTAAAGAGGTAATAATAGTATTAAAGTTAGCAAAATAATTATCTATACTATCCTCATCCGATATTGAAAATTGTTCATATTGTTGAACAAATAAATCAATTTTGTTATTTTTAACTTGTTGATTTCCTTGGTGTGTTACAACTAAAGAATTCCAAATTTCTTTAGAGGTTTTAAGCATAGAAATTCTTTCAAATTCCTTTTTAGGTAAGGCATTGAATAAAACCATTTTTGCCTCACTATTTTTGGAAAGCTTTTTCTTTTGGTCATCGGTGAGACGATCATGAGAGATGTTTACTTCGTTGCCGGTTTTATCATCTTTTGAAGTAGCTTGAAAATCACCTTCAACAATAATATAGCAAAGTTCAATTTCTTTTGATTTCACATAAGTTTCAAATCTATTATTCCAATAAATAAAACCATTAGTTTCAAGTAGTGGAGGTCGTTGCATGGATTGAACTTCTTTATAATTTTCAAAACTCATTGTGATTGAAAAGGTTTTAAAATACAATTTACTTTAAAACTTTTGTAAACCTTGCTCTTGATTCCAATTACGGAAAACTAGAAGGGGGGGGGGTTGAATAGTTTTACCGATTTTAATTTAATTTTCAAAGATTTAGATTCGATCTTATGTGAATTCGAATGGATGGATAGATAGTATAAAGAAATAAGTAAAGTAAATAATAAAAGCAAGTAAAGTAAAGGATAGAGAGTAGCGACACAAGTGATTTATAGTGGTTCGGCTACAAGGATACATTCCTTGCCTTACTCCACTCCCCGAGTTTCCTACTCGAGAGTTCAAGCACTATGTCAACAAGCTCCTTCAACACGGAGGAGAAGCCTCACAACGTCGCTTACACTTTTTCTGGTACAAAGCTAAATACCGAGTCCTTAACACAGCGGACCAAACCAACACAACTATTACACAACAACTATGTGAAATATGAAATACAAGATCTTGCTAGAAATCTTGTGGATGAACAAATCAATTAAGGACCCTTTGCTTGGATGACTTATAGTGTATCGTGATCTCTCCTTTGAGAAGGACCTATATGAGAATCACAACAAAAGAAAGAAGAACGACTAGATTGATCAAGTGATCAGAGATTAGAAGAGTGAGATAATATATGAGAGAGTTGTAAGAAGAAGGGTGAGTAACAATGAAGAAATGACTCACTATTTATAGGCACAAAAGCATACTGTAGCCCGGTTCCGGCGGATCCTTTACTTGGGGGATCCGTCCAGTGCAATCCTAGGGATCCGGCAAACTGGGTTGTACCAGTCCGGATTTTGGGTTGTAAACCGGGTTATGGGTTATGGGTATGAGCCACGGGTTCCCAACAAGATACAATGTATCAAGACAATTGGTCATGGGTCTTGGGTCATTGGTTACGGACATTGGGTCATGGGTTATGGATAATACCCAACATGATTTCATGCATGATGTCATGCAATGGGTCATGGCTTATGGATTAGCTCCATGGGTATGGATCATGGTTCTTGGATATTACCCATCCTGTTACATATTTTATTACAACAAATGAATTATTACAACATTTTATGTGAATGACCAAATGTATATACTTTACAAAATAAGCATGTATTCTTATAATTTTACTTATGATAACTTTATATTTTTATCAACAAAACACAACGAGATCGCTAAATATGAATAAACGTTTTTACGGTTTATTTGTATTAACAACTATGTCTAGATTATCTCAGATTCACCAAATAAAAATTCATAAAACATTGCACTAGTAAAATCGACTTTAGAGCATAAGTGAATGAAAAACTAAGCAAACACGACCTTGTCTCATTGTTTACAAGTCTTTGTCTTTATTTCTTGTTATTTACTATTTTTGTTATTTTACTTTCATAATAACCACTAACTTCGTTTGGAACTAGAACGACGCCCAATTGACATTGCTTTAATAGGTAATGAGTAAGGATCAAATAAGAAATAAAAGTAAAATTAGAAGGATGAGAAATAACCACAGCTGTAAATTTCAGATGCACCTACAAAAAGAGATGCATCTCCTATGAAATTATCCTTCTTCATTTCAAATGGGTGGCTGAAAATATTTCTCATACTTCTTATTTTTATTTTTTATTTTCTTAGTGGATCCATTCCCAATAGGGAATTAGGACTTTAATTAAGCAAGTAGAATTCATATTGCTCCCCAAGAGTTCGTCACTCAGATTTACCGAAAATATATTATTACACGATAGGGTACATTGTTCTTTAGGTTATTTACCGAAAATAGTTTATTGCATTTTTCAATTATTTTTTCTGGCTTTGGTCATAGAATAACATCGCGTGATGGTGATGTAAAAGAATTAGAGTGGCAGAGTAAGGGAAAGCGAGGAAAGTTTGTTGATTATATTCTGATTAGCTATTTAAGGGAGTGTTTGTTTATATGTGAGCTTACGAGCTTATTTTGTTTCGGCTTATGATTTCATAAGTTTAAATTTTTCGACTTATTTTGATACTTTAAAGTCTTATATAAAACTAGACAAAATTACACGGTTGGTCCTTGTGGTTTGCTCGTATTACAAGTTTGGTCCCTAAGTCGTTTTAATTACACCAGAAATACCTATTTTTGAAACTTTGCACTCATTTAGTCCCTATTTTGGATGGCCGTTAGTGCAGTCCGTTAAGTATTTTGCATGGTTAGTCCTTTGTTAATAAATTTTGCACCGTTAGTCCTTATTTTCTAAAATATAGTTTTCCACAGTTAGTCCTTCCGTTAATAATAGATATCGCCCGAATTTTTACGTTTTTGTCCGTTTTCGTTCGTTTTTTATCCGTTTCCCCCCGTTTTTTCGTTTTTCGTCCGTTTTCTTTCGTTTTTTATAGTTTTTGTCCGTTTTTCTTACGTTTTATCCGTTTTTCTTACGTTTTTATTCGTTTTCATCCGTTTTTGTCCGTTTTTCTTACATTTTTCTTAAATTTTCAAATTTGAAAAAAAAAATAAAAATTCAAATTTCAAAAAAAAAATTGAATAAAAAATTTGGATAAAAAAATTCAAATTTCGTCCGTTTTTTACGTTTTTATCCCTTTTCATCTGTTTTTATATGTTTTCGTCCGTTTTTATTCGCTTTTATCTGCTTATTATCCGTTTTCAACCGCTTTTATTCCGTCTTCGTCCCTTTTTACGTTTCCTGCTTTATTTTTATTTTTATGTGGGTGTAGCATTTTCATATTTTATTGATTTATTTTATTTTAAAGAGTAAATTATTAAATGGTCCATGTCATTTTTTATCTCACATACAAACACACACATATCACCATCACCACCAAACTCTCTCTCCTCTCCTCTCAACCCTAGCCACTTGGAATATCCACCCACCGCCACCACACCGCCGCCACCACTCCTCACCGCCTACACCAAAACAACCCCTTACACCTCCTCTTTCCGATCCACCACACCACGCGCCCAAACTCATCCCCTCACCCGTTTCCTCTACCCTACGCGATACCTTTTACGCACCCTAGCACCACCATCTCTTTGATACGTGAAGAAGAAAGGTAGGGACGAGTCACACGCGTTGTGACTCGACGTTATTATAACTCGTGTCACCGAGTCACGAGTTGACTCACTCTTGGTTCGGGTTAGGCTAGAACACATGGGAAAAACAAGTTTTGATAACAAAAACATGGCTATACATATTTTGGTATCCGGTTCTTGGGTCGTGTGTGCGTGTCGAGCGCTTAGCCATGAGCTTGAGCTCATGGTGTGGCCTTGGTTGTGTTAATTTGATGCTATTCTTGGTACCGTTATTCTTGTTGTTGTTAGTTTGTTTTCGTTTCGGATGAAACCTTGGAACCAAATGGTGTGGCCTTGGTTATGCTTTTTATTGTTTCGGACGAAAACGGATAAAAACGGTCGAAAACGGATAAAAAACAGACAAAAACGGATAAAAACGGTCGATAACTATTATTAACGGATGGACTAACTGGGGAAAACTATATTTTAAAAAATAAGGACTAACGGTGCAAAATTTATTAACAAAGGACTAACCATGCAAAATACTTAACGGACTGCACTAACGGCCATCCAAAATAGGGACTAAATGAGTGCAAAGTTTCAAAAATAGGTATTTCTGGTGTAATTAAAATGACTTAGGGACCAAACTTGTAATATGAGCAAACCACAGGGACCAACCGTGTAATTTTGTCATAAAACTATTATGGTATAAGCTAGAAAATTTTGGCCTATCCCTACTGTTAGGAATTAGAAATTCCCGGTATTAAAGAGTCGGTCACCTCAAGTATATGTAATCGTTAGAAAGCTCGTAGTCGTAGTTCTTTAAGTTAAGTAGTATTTTAGTTAAGTAACACCGTGGAGGACGGACGGGTCTTTACCCACTGTATGCCCGATCCACGGCCTAGTGTGGCGAATTATGTAAGACTATAAATACTCTCTACCTTGCAAGGTAGAGTTGGAGCTCATAATAATATCTTTCACTTTCTCTCACTAAGTTCCCTAAACCTCTAACTTTCTCTCTAGAATTCCATCTTATTCGCCACCTTGTGTTATGGTTTGATGTGTATGTGAAAAGTTATATCTTACAATTGGTATCAAGAGCCATGGTTAGATCATATCTTGCACATCTTTGGATTTATAGTGGTTTTAGGTGGTTTTGAGTTTGAAAAGTTTAGTGGTTTTGCATCATTTGGTTGATTTCTTGTGTTAAAGTTTGAATTTTGTTGGTACTTTTATGTTTAGAATCATCAAAAGTGTTTAGGTTTTCATTTGGTAAGCTTGAATCATCTTGGTTGGGTTGTTTTGGATTGAAAAGTGAAGGTTATTTGGTTTTCAAGCTAGCGAATTAGCTCTCGGACTTGTTTTCTTGGTAGCGACTTACGTTATAAAATCTAGCGAGTTAGGCGTGTAGCGAGTTAAAGTACAAGTAGTGGCATCTCCACCACGGTTAGCGACTTGTGGTAGCTTAATTAGTCCAGAGCGAGTTGCTCTTTAGCGACTTGCATATCTAGCGACTTGTGTAGCAATCATCGCACAAATTTGGCTAGCGAATTAGTGCAGAGCGAGTTACTACTAGCGACTTGCTTTTACGCTGGCGACTTGGAACTCTAGCGACTTAGGCGTGTAGCGAGTTAAGGGTTAGCGACTTAGTGCACTAATTTCTAGCGACTTAGTGCATTATTTGGTAGCGAGTTAGCACGTTATCATCTAGCGACTTGAGTGATTGTTTACGGTTTTCTCTTGATTTAGTAAAATCCGTGAAAGAATCTATTTCCGGTTTAATCATAGAGTTATAAAATCCGTATAATCTGTTAACATGTCTACCAACGTTCCCAATGTTCCACCGTCATCTCCATCATTGTCGAGGATGTTCAAGCGGTGGCTCGAGATACTCGTCCACCAATGCTTGACAGAATCGACTACGATTCTTGGGCTCAACGAATCGATTGTATTGCCTTGGAAAGGAAAATGGTGTAAACATTCTCAAATCCATTGATGAAGGACCATATCGGGTTGAAACGACTAGAGACATACTTGATACTAATGAAGATGGTACACTGCTCACGGAATGGGCAGGACCTAAGATGTACAATGAGCTTGATAATGAGGAGAAAAGAGATTCGATGCGACATCGGGGCTTCAAACATTGTTCTTCAAGGTCTTCCTAAAGACATCTACAAGGCGATCAATCATAACACCGATGCAAAGGTCGTTTGGGATAACGTTAAGATGCTTCTCTCGGGTTGAATTAACTATGGAGGATGTGGAATCCCAACTCTATGATGAATTTGAGCACTTCAAGATGAAACCAGATGAGAGTGTCTATGAGTACTATGTGAGATTTCATAAGTTAGTGAATGACATGAGGAACATCAAGATGACTATGCCTAACATTCGAGTTGAACTCAAAGTTTGTGAACAACATGAATCCCGAATGGCACAAGTTTGTCACATCCGTGAAACTCACTAAAGGATTGAAGCATACAAACTATGAGCAACTCTATGCCTTCCTCCTTGAATGAGAGACATGCTATGTTTGAAAAGTTGATTCTCAATCGGTTCAAAACCAACCGAGGGTGAGACAAGTTCGTCTAATGACTCAACAAACTTTCTACTCAAACATTGGAATCACAACCAAAGCATCACAAGTCATTCCCTTGGGTAATGGTAATCACAAACTCATCCACGATCCTCGGTTCAAACAAGGCGATCTTCGATGCACGCGTGGATAACATCGTTAATCAACTAGCTCTACTCATTAGTCAAAACATGAACTCTCCCACAAACCAACAACAACCTCACGAACCGCATCTAACCCACATAATCAAGCCACTGTTAAAGATGGAAGGATCGTGGTGCAACGATTCAGAAAGATGATGATCGGGAGAGGTGGAGCTGGGAGAGGTTATGTTGGAAACCGTAATCGAGGAAGAAATGTTAACCAAGGTCAAGTTAAGCCAATCAAATGCTTTAACGTGGTGGTGAGGACACTTTGCAAGGAGGCGCACATCTCCAAAGCGTCCACAAAATGCCGAATACTTGAGATAAGATGTTCTTGGCTCAAGCTCGGGACAATGGTGCTACTTTGAATGAAGAGGAACTACATTGTTTCTTGTCAAGGCAATGCCAAGACCTATGATGCGAGATGTAGATGAGCAGCCCATTCGTGAGATAGGTCACAATCATCAAAATGCCTTTCAAGTCGGTGATCGCGATGCTTACGACTACGATGTGGATGATGGACCCACTGCACACACAATATTTATGGCTAGCATCTCTCCCATGGTGTCTCCCAAGGTCACTTCTTCACCACAAGCTGGCCCATCAAAGGACAAACTCATCTCGAGGTATTAAAGCTATATGATGATGTCGATGTGCAACAGATGCATGACAAAGTACAACCAACCGAAACTTTTGAATCAAATATTGAAAATACGGGTAATGTCAATATTGTCCCATATGATCAATATGTGAAACAAAGTGAAAGTGAAGTTGTACATAGTGATGCATCTTCTGCATCAACAATGACTATGTTTTGATGAATTCACGCATGTGCTCCTCGATGATTCCATTATCTCCGAACTAAATGCCTATAAGGGCGTGTTGCCATTTATGAACAACGTGCAAAATTTGAGTTGACCACCGTGAGCGGTGAAATGGATGACCAAATGCGTGACAAGAATTAGAAAAGGTAATTTTAGAGAAGAAGTATTGAAACAAGAATTAAATTCTTTGCAAGAAAAACTTTCTAAAACATTAAGCAAAAACAAGAACTTCAAGAAAACGTGAAAATGCTTAAGCAAGAATTTAATGCAAAAGAATCAAAGCTCTTGAGAGATTTTTCTAATCGAAAATTTGAAAACAAACTTGAAAACAAGTTGTACATACAAGGAAACACCATTCGATCGCTCACATGGTCACCAAACATCGTGTCTTAAGCGATAAGCATAGCATTCCCCTTGTTGAGGAACCAAATCCAGAGGTAATCAAAAAGGCTAGAAATACTCAAAAGGTGATTTATGATGGTAATGAAATTCTTAAGCCTAGGCAGAAACCTAGTTGCGTTGAGTGCACTGAGGAAGATAAGAAATCAGATGAAGTCACTAGGGAAAGGATGAACAAAAAACTAGATGACCCCAAATGCAAAGAGAAGAACATAAATATCACTCCTCATGATTATAGGAAGGAAAACTGGATTGCATTAAACAAGTTTAAGCCTCAGACTTTGTTGACTCCCGAACAAGTCTTCTGGAAAATGGATTTAGATAAGCAGAAAGCCGAAAATATTGTAGAAACAAATCCTCCCCTTTGGAAAATGCCTAAAGCTACTGTGTATCCTCCTAACACACCAATGCATCTTGTTCCTAGAACAATTGCCACTAAAAGCAATATCTTAATTAGCCAATACGTTATTTTCAACTATTTGTTGATTTTGAGAAAACTTGCAAGAAAAGGATCACACCCACCGGCATTATCAAGGAGAAAGGGTTTTGAACAAATGAAAGAATGTTATTTAAGCGAGGTCATGCCCTTCTTTAAACTTTTAAAGGAACACTTTGAGAGTCTTAAAAGGGATAGAAACCGACATTAAGGGAATGGAAAAGGAATTTGATGCAATAATAGTTGAAATTAGTGATTATGAGCGTGCATTAAAATATAATGAGATCGAGAGGAAGAACCGCATACATTGAATGAGAATCTTATTCTTGAATGTGTTGCTCAAGATGTCTTTTCATCGCTCAAATTGCTCTATTAATGCTTCCAAATTTCATGAACTATCTGTGCCTCGAAAGTCTCCCATGATCGTGTCATTGAGCTTGAAAAACTAATTCTAAACTTAATGAGAAAATTGAACCTGGATGATCATGACAATTTGGTTAAACATTTTTCTAAACTAGAAGTTGAGTATTTTAATCTACAACTAAAATATCAACATCTCAAAGAAAATGTCAAAACTTCAAATTTCAAGACAT
Organism: Chrysanthemum lavandulifolium; assembly: GCA_022545495.1. Taxonomy (NCBI): domain Eukaryota; kingdom Viridiplantae; phylum Streptophyta; class Magnoliopsida; order Asterales; family Asteraceae; genus Chrysanthemum; species Chrysanthemum lavandulifolium. Next base: position 76,179 of record JAHFWF010000012.1, read on the forward strand.
CTTGAGATGTTCCGAGTTTGATGCAGTTTTCAAATAAACAAACGAGATGAACAGATTCATGCTCGTGTAACACGATCGAAAGTTGAAAGTCCAAATCTCTCAATTAAAGGGTCAAACGAACAATATGACAGTTCCCAAATGCCTCCTTCTAGATTCTCGAATTCTCAAACGTTTCATCTTCAAAACCTAGTAAATGCTTTACAAAAGGAAAACGAAAGTTTCCTAGAAGAGAATGAAAAGGTTAAACGTCATTTCAATGAGTTGTTTGAATCAATTAAAGTCACTCGTAACAAAAACAACGAACAAATAACTTCATTGCAAAAGGAAATTGAGAATCAAGAGTCGGGTAAAAGGAAAATGCCAATGATCAATGCGGAGAATGTTGTATCTAAGGTTCACTCGGTAATAAATCTACTTTATCTCGTGACATATGTCCCCTCACCTAAGGAACAACAAACTTGCCATTCAAACATATTTCTCATCCCTTAAGGATTGCTTAGAATGCTGCGTGAGATTGTTGAAGAGGATAAGCTTGAGAAACCTCATGATAATGCAATTGGACATGCATGCTTATATGCCAAACGATCTCAAGAAATCTTAGAATGTTTGATCACTATATGCCCAAAGACATTAGGTGAGAGAGTTAACCCCTTGATTCCATGCTCAATGCCTAAGGCCAAACATGACATGCACTCGATTCCCAATGGTTTGAATGTGAGGAGTAGTGCACCAGTGAGTAAACATGACATGCACTCGATTCCCAATAGTTTGAATGTGAGGAGTAGTGCACCAGTGAGTAGTTCAGATTTTAGATCTGTCAATACTAGGAAAGTGAACTCAAATGTGCCTCCTAGAGTACTAATCTCAAGACCTCTAATGTTAAGAAAGTGAACCCGAGTGCACTGCATGTAGTTCGGATCCCAAGACATCTAAATGTGTGGTGCAAAGAGTAGTAAAACAAACTAATGTTCCCATTCCTCTACAGAGTAATCGGTGACATTAAAGGAGCGGGTCAAAGTCTCAAGACAATACAAGGAATGATAGGACCTCTCAAACTAAGAATGTGCAATCGGAAGAGAGTAGAAGAACAATCTAGGAACCTTAAGTTTGAATCGAATAAAACGAATCGTGTTGATTCTAGTATTAGCCATAGGCGTCTCGTAATTAATTCGAATTCGATGCTACTTGCAAACCTTGTATCGATGATTGCTTGAATTCATTTCTAATCTTGAATGTGATGTTAATGTTACGCCTAATGATGTTAATTGTCCAGTTAATGTTGTTAATGCTATTAGTCATGCTAAAAAGGCTAAAAGGCAAAAGCGAAGAGAGTTAGAAAACAATGGAAACCCACGGGAAGAACATTTGAGAATAGGCTTTTATTGGATACCGTTGGTCATAAGTCTAATCGGATAATGCCCACTAGAAAATGGATGCCTCTTGGTAGAACTATTCCCTTAAGAAGTGGTCACCGTAAATAGGACTAATCTGACACAAGTATTGCATCTATTCACAATGAGTCCACTACTTCACCGTCTCGATATGAATGCTTCTATTTCGATGTGGGTGGTCCAACTGTTGCTACTAACCAAATGGAACCCATTCTTGCATGGGGATCCCAAATATCCAGTTATCCATTCTTGTTCGTGTTCAACTGCAGATCGTTCAAATCGCTCGTGGTACACGGACTCAGTTGTTCCAAGCATATATTTGGAGACCGGTCACGGCTCATGAACTTCGTGAGCAAATTCATCGGACTGTTAGATTTGGTAATGATCATTTCGATGCTATTATGGGTTATGGAGATTATGTTGTTGGTGATAGTGTCATCTCCAGAGTGTATTATGTGGAAGGTTTAGGTCATAACTGCTTCTCTGTTGGTCAATTTCGTGATTTCGATCTAGAAGTAGCCTTGAAAACATACACCTTTGTTAGAGATCTTAATGGAAAGGAACTGCTGAAAGGAACTCGTGGCTCAAACCTTTACACTATCTCTATCGATGACATGATGAGAGCTTCACCAATCGCTTGTTATCAAAGGCTTCTAAAACAAAGTCATGGTTATGGCATCGTCGTCTCAATCACTTGAACTTCGCACCATCAACGATCTCTCCGAAAGGACTTAGTTGTAGGTCTACCTAGACTAAAGTATGAAAAGGATCATCTTTGTTCAAAGATGTCAATTGGGAAAAAGCAGAAGTATGCCCATAAACCCAAACCTACTAACTCATCACGAAGTTCTTCATATGATTCATATGGATTATGTGGACCAATGAGGGTGCGAATATCTTTGGGAAGAAATATGTGTTAGTTGTGGTTGATGATTATTCTAGATTCACCGGTCAAGTTCTTAAGGACAAAGGATGAAACTCGATATCATCATCAAACTCATCAAACATTGCGAGTTAGACTAAACAAAACCGTCGAATTATCGAGCAGACAATGGAACCGAGTTTGTCAACAAACAACTTAGTGAATTCTATGAAAGCATTGGAATCACCATCAAAGAAGTGTTCCACGAACCCCTCAACGAACGGTGTAGTTGAAAGACGCAAATCGTACTCTTGTTGAAGTGCTAGAACAATCTTGATTTACTCAAAGGTTCCAATGTTTCTCGGGTAAGCAATTGCCACTTGCATGTTACACACAAAATCGTTCCCGATTCACACCATTCATGGAAAAACTCCATATGAACTTGTCCACAACAGAAAACCTAATCTATCTTTCCTTCGTGTATTTGGTGCCTTGTGCTATCCAACTAATGAAGGTCAAGACTTGGGCAAACTTAGGGCTAAAGTCGACATTGAGTATTTGTAGGATATGCACCAAACAAAAGGGATACCGAATCTACAACAAAAGAACCCGAAATATCATGGAAACAATTCACGTTACGTTTGATGAGTCGACGGTCAAATGGCTCTGGACACTCCATTTCGGGACCCGCGACTTCATAACAAATCTATTGGTTCTTCCTTGTTCCAAACTCCTCTCAAGAAACACCATATGTACCTCCATCGAAGATGATGTAAAGAAATTGTTTGATCCAATGTTTGATGAACTCAGATGAGTCTACTACTAATGAGGTGCCGATCCCTACAAGAGGATGCTCGATTCCAGTGAATGAAGTCAATCCATCGGTTTCAATATCCGTAAGTCAAGAAGCACTGCGCCGATCCTTGATCTCATCAACAAATCATCATTCTTCAAATGTACATCATGGAAATGTTTCGCATCAATGATGAAGTTAATCCCTTTGCGACTCGAAGATGCTCCATTTGAAAACATATTTGCTACTCCCGAATCATCGCAGAACCATCTTCTTGAGACATCGACTCGCCTACCTCGGTTCCTCAACAAATGCCACATGAACACCTCGGAAAATGGACTCACGATCATCCATTAGACAACATCATTGGTAATCCCTCCCGTCTCAGATCAACCCGGAAGCAACTCGCAACCGATGCCTTATGGTGCTTCTTCAACTCCGTATTATCTAAGATCGAACCAAAAGATGTTAAACCGCTATGAATGAAGATAGTTGGTTCAATGCTATGCAAGATGAAATTCATGAGTTTGATCGACTTGATGTATGGGAGTTAGTACCGCCCAGATCGTGCTATGATTATAGCTCTAAAATGGATCTTCAAAGTAAAACTTGATGAGCATGGTGATGTGTTGAAGAACAAGGCTCGATTAGTTGCTAAAGGATATCGTCAAGAGGAGGGTATAGACTTTGAAGAATCATTTGCTCCAGTTGCTCGAATCGAGGCAATCGTAATCTTTTGGCTAATCGCAAGTAAGAACATGGTGGTATATCGATGGATGTAAAGACGGCATTTACGAGCGGAGATCTTAAAGAAGTCGCTCACGCCGACCAACCCGAAGGATTTGTAAATCAAGAGCATCCTACTCACGTTTATCGTTTGAAGAAGGCTCTTTACGGTTTAAAGCAAGCTCCAAGGGCATGGTATGATACACTATCAAAGTTTCTTCTATCAACCGGATTCATCAAAGGAGCATTGATCCTACATTGTTCACCAGAAGTCGTGCAAACATTTGATTCATGTTCAAATTTATGTTGATGATATTATTTTTGCCTCGACCGACCCAATGGAATGTGATCGTTTTCAAATGAAATGAGTTCAAAGTTTCAAATGTCAATGATGGGACAAATGTCATTTTTCTTGGGATTACAAATTTCTCAAAGTCCGGAGGCATTTTCATAAATCAATCTAAATATGCAACAGAGATTTTAAAGAAATTTGGATTTGATTCAAGTGACCTGTTGACACCCCCATGATTGACCGAACCAAACTAGATGAGGACCTCTCGGGGATCATGATTGACCAAACTAAATATCGTGAGTGTGATTGGATCCCGATGTATCTCATCGCTAGTAGACCCGACATTTTGTTCTCTGTGCATGTGTGCAAGATACCGTGCTAAGCCTACTAAAAAGCACCTTGAAGCGATTAACGGGTCTTCGGTATCTCCAAGGAACCATCAATATGGGACTATGGTTCCCGAAGGACACCGGTATGTCACTAACGGCCTATGCGATGCCGATCATGCAGTTGTCAAGATACACGTCAAGTACGTCGAGGAGGTGCTCGATTTTGGGTGATAAGCTTGTGAGCTGGTCTTCAAAAAGCAAATGAGTACTTCTATTTCCTCTCTGAGAGGTTGAATACATAGCCATGTCATCTTGTTGTGCTCAAATCTTATGGATGAGATCTCAATTATCGACTATGGCTTTGAATTCAACAAAATCCCTCTTGTGATAATAAAGTGCTATTGCTCTCATGCAACAACGTTCAACACTCTAGAGCAAAGCATATCGACATTCGACATCATTTCATCGAGTGAAAGTGGAAAAAGGTGTGGTGGAACTATATTTTGTGAGGTCCGAATATCGCTTAGCGGACATCTTCACCAAAGCTCTTCCAAGAGAACGTTTGAGTTTATTCTTCCACGCCTTGGTTTGAAAAGTCTTCAACCGAAACTCTCAAACGCCTTCGTGAGGAAGACGAGGAGTAAAGGTCTATCTTCATCTATCTCTTGTAAATAGTTTTCGAAAAACAAAATAGAAAATTATAAAACTTTCAAAATCCATAAAAATCGAAAATTCAAAAATCTTCAAAAATATTGTCATTTTTGTCATGTTTTTCTCGGTTCGATAATATCTACGGTCTTTGTGCTGTCATTCAAAGAATGACACGGGACTTTAGATGTTGTTCGAATTTAAAAAAAAAAAAAAAAAAAATATATATATATATATTTTGGGAGAAAGAGAAATGGTTTATTGTCATCTTGAGCAATAACCCGTTTTAAAGAAAGAACGAGCCATATCTTACCAAGTTTTCAAATCTTATGCTCGATTCTATAAACTCCTATCTCATTAAAACTAAATGCTTTGAAAAATAACTCAATCTCTATTTTTGATAATCATGGGACTTATTTGTCAAAATCTCTATCTCTCAATCAACAACCCACGTCATTGATTGAGGGAGAATGATTTCAATTAAATTAAAAAGTTATTTGGCATTAAAATTGTTTTCAAAAGATATACATGCATGTTTTATAAATGGAGTTTAAAGTCTTAAAATCCGATCATTATCGTTCAAACGCTTTCACAATCATGTCACAATTCTCCTAAAGCTTTCAAAATCAATTTAAATCTATACGAGATCACAAATCTCAAATGATTTGATAATTGTGATCGGGGAGAATGTGTGATTTAAATTAGATTTAAACCGATAATTATGTAAATGGTTATAAACGGATGTACATGCTATCCCGCCACATGTGACAAACGATTTCAATTTTTCAATGCACATGTTGAGGGGAGCATCTATCTTAAAACCTTTGATTTAAAACGTGATCATTTATCCCAATGTGCGGTTCCCTCTAGTATGTGCAAAACTCTTTTCAAACCTCGAGGCACATATTGAGGGGAGCAAATTTATGGAAACCTCATCCTTCCCGAATTGCTATATCTACTTGATTTGTTGAGGAAGTGATGTTGATATCTTTAGAAAATGGTAATCAAAAGAAGTTAATTCTTTCTCCTGCCTCCATGTGCAAAACATTTTCACTTGATGCACATGTTGAGGGGAGTTCTCGTTCTAAAATATCAAAACAATTCAGTACAAAAGCTTTGATAATATATCACAAGTATCTGAATTGATTTTCAAATGGTTTTCAATTGGATCCAATGGCGGATGAACAATACCAAATAGACCGACCAACTTTACTTCATGTACGGTGATATAAGGATGATAAGGTTAGGTATGTGTTCCCATGATCCGCTGTAACCGGAGGGATCTACCCAGGACAATCCACTAGTTAGTGTAGAAGTCCTTAGGTATGATGATAAAGGAGAAAAATGAGATAAGGGAAGAGTGCGGACTAAGACCGAGCTAGTCTTGGAATAAACCCAACAAGGTTCTAGCTAGGAAGTCTCGGTAAGTCGAAGGGTTGAAGAATTAAAAGAATTGAATGTAAAAGGGTGAAAACAAATAGCCCTCCATTTATTCAACCTTAGGGCGTAAACCGGTTCAATTCATATGCTACCGATGGTAACATCGGTATTGAAGACAAGACGTCATGGACCCAAGGACGACCGCACTTCAACTTCCCAAACCACTCAAGTTCCTCTTAAAGGACTTGTTTCATTCTCACGGGAACCGACATTATCTATCGACTTTCTTAGAGATGGTTGATATTGAAGTAGGAGACCCTCTCCCCAGTCTCCGAAACATGGGATCCAAATATGCACAAATTGAGTCTAGAGCCACGAGATCATCAATAAATCTCATTAGGACACTTTCAATGAAGACTCTCTGTTTCACACAATGTGGAAGAGAGATTATAACTGAGTCCCACGCATTATCCTTGTGGTATTGCCGTAACATCCGAGTGATGTGTTTATACATTCACAATGAAGATGGAAAGCCTTCCGAGCCAACATCTAACAAGCTCCTGGTAGGTGGCATGTGAGATCTATTATATAGATCAACCATGTGACAATGAAGCAGAAACTATGGGCGATTCAATTTCTTGAATCAATCTCGGTTCGAGTTAGGATTGACGGATACCTTTGAAAAACCGGTCTTTGTGCTTATAACTCTTTTCTTTAGCACATCGATCGTGTACTCATTTTCAAACCAAAGGTATTTTATGATTGATAATTGATTTTCAATAAAACCTTCGTTGTATTGCAAAACAATTTCTATTGAGCAATACACGATTGTTTCTCAAATCTCTTTTCATCAATCGGTGGACTTAAAATTATTTGGTTCACTCACTCCGTGTTGTCTTCTTTGAGACGTTCCGGTTTGAGAACAACTAGAACATTGCGAAACCCCGTCAAGGAGATTCTTAGGAATCCTACCGATCACAGCGATGCTTGTAATCGATCAACGGGAACCGTGGGCCGTGTACCTCAATTCAACGAAGTGATCAAAGACACTTTCGTGCGATTTGTTGCTAATCTGTTGTATGCGAGTACGCCGACGCTTGCGGTGATCGGAATGAAGCGGTCAATCCACACCGCATGCTCACTTAACACATTCATCTCAAAAGAAATCATGATTAGTGCATCAATGACTCGATATTTTCACTCCATGCTTCGCTACGCCGCCAATATCATGAATCAACTAAAGCTTCCGCTACTCGATGAGAAGAAATCATGATCCAAAATGTGAGCATGTCGGTCCCAAAGTCACAACACCACAATGGATGTCTCGAGATTTTGATAGCGATGATCTCCAAAGATGGCTCAAACTCATCATCACGTGGATCAAGAAAAGACCTCCACTTGGAATAACCAAACATGCAATGTGAAGAATCAATGACTACGAGCTTATGAGCAAAGGACTACATCAAGAATGCAAGATCAACTTAATGTAATATCTATCCGTATTCAATGTAATTTTTGATGTAAAATTGAGGTGACCTCCTTAGGGGAGATTGTTAGGAATTAGAAATTCCCGGTATTAAAGAGTCGGTCACCTCAAGTATATGTAATCGTTAGAAAGCTCGTAGTCGTAGTTCTTCTAAGTTAAGTAGTATTTTAGTTAAGTAACACCGTGGAGGACAGACGGGTCTTTACCCATCTGTATGCCCGATCCACGCCCCCAGTGTGGCGAATTATGTAAGACTATAAATACTCTCTACCTTGCAAGGTAGAGAGTTGGAGCTCATAATAATATCTTTCACTTTCTCTCACTAAGTTCCCTAAACCTCTAACTTTCTCTCTCTAGAATTCCATCTTATTCGCCACCTTGTGTTATGGTTTGATGTGTATGTGAAAAGTTATATCTTACACCTACTGTATATAAAGGAGGGTTTATTTGAATCCCATCTCCCATCAAAACTCTAAAAAAATGACACTTGGCACTTCACTCCCCAAAAATCCATCCACCGTCCGATTATCCTACTTTCCTTTACAGCATTAAAGACCTATCAGTTTCTAAAGTATTAAAAACATCAGTCGTACGATCTTCTACCTTTTCCCCCCTAAACCAATAACACCACAAACGCCTCTTCACTCATTGGTTATCAATAAAATTAATAACAACCTAATCAATACCCCAAAAACCGGATCTCGTATCACTTAAATCATTTTTCAAAAATTGTAACCCTCCCTTTAATCAATCATCATATAACCTTATCAATCAAAAACGAACATCAACCTTCCAGTATCACAATACGAAAAATCATGGAACCTAATTGGGTATTAATCAATAATTATGAAAAATATTATATGGATCGTTTTGTTGTTTGGGGTTTTTGTTTTTATAATTCTTCATCATCATAATATTAACACTTTGTTTTTTTATACATCACTCGGTCATTCCACTCATGTTGTTGATACATGTTATTTTCCTTCATTTATTTTAGATTATGTGTTATGATATATGTATATGTTTTGTCTGTTTTTTGTAACTCTGTATTTTTTATATGGAGATTTGATATTTGATATTTTGTTGTTTGAGACTATTTGGTTGATATTTGATATGGATATTGTAGGAAGGTTTGAATTTTTTTTTCTCTCAAAAAATGCTCCTAATTAAATAGGATATAATAAACCCTCCATAACTTTAGGGATCAAGGTGAATTCAATTGGTGAAAATGTTAAGGTTAGATGTACTTCATATTTACAGAATTGAAAATAATTAAAGAACTGTTATGGGGTTTGATATTGGAATTTAGAAGTTGGATCAATAGATGTTTGGTGTCGAGTTTCATGGTGTTTTACTAAAGTAGGTAGGTTTATTTCATGTGAGATTTAAGGTTTTATTTTACCTTACGACTAGCTAAACGCGTATTATCAATTGGTTTTATGGCATTCGTCAACTGTCTACATCATTTCACTTCAACACTAAAGAGATCCGTCAAGTATGCTTTCAATGTTTTCTCTCAAAAATTGTAGTACATTTAAGTAGTTATTTTTTTTTACCATAACTGTATACATTTATCTTTTTCCTGTAGGAAGCTGCTAAGGGGAAACTTTGGCATCAGCGTGATGCACAAGGAAAGCCACCTAATGTAATCGGATGTTGTCCTTCACGAGCTGTTACTTTCCTCGATAATCGTGACATTGGATTCTGTCAGACAATTTCGGTCTACAAGGTTTAGTAATTTATCATAATATTTACTTTTGTACTTCAGTTTTCTCTACTCTTTAAACTATAACTGATCTACTGAACTTTTATTAATGTTGCAGGGTCTTGTCCAATTCCTTCTCATCATGTAATGGAGGTATGGAGCATTAATTTTGTGTATTAATCTTTCTTTTATAGGATGGTTTTCTTAAATTGCTTATAGTCAATTTCGTGTTATCCGATAATTTAAGAAAGCATAAAAGGATAGAAGCGAGTTATGGCATGTATTGTAGCAACCCGTAATTTTTCAGAAGGTAAAATGACTATTTTACCCTTTGACTTTTTAAAGTAGACCTTTGACTTTGACTTTTACTATTCATCCCGTAAATATTTTTATTTTTATTTTACCATAATGACAAGATAAATAAAACTCGACAAGTCGTCCTGACGACGTACGTTGAATCCATACAGAACCAATTTCACAAAACCGTGTATGAGAACTACTTTAGGGTTTAAACGTTATTCGGGCATCCCGTTTTGTCTATAAAATACTATAAACATTAGAAATATGTATTTCTACCATTTTACGACAATTCCACAAGTTTTGGAATTTTACGTTTTCCAGTTCTGCATTTTACGCGATTTACGCGTTTTTGACCCGCGTTTCCAGCTTTAGACAGCGTTTTAGCACCCAATGAGACTTATCACTCATTTTATATTTTTATATGGATTATAATGACAAGTCTCATCATTCCTGCAAGTTTCGTATTTTTACGATACCCGGTTTTACGTTTTATGGCTTAACAAATTACGGTTGGCATTTAACGGAACCAAAACACATCATAACACCAAGATATTATCAACACATAATATCTCATCCCACTCACTCAATATCTTAGCCCATATGAGGTGATTCACCATAGTGTTGGCATCATCTCATCTATTTTGCATGTAATCTCATACATGTGTCCTTAATTCAACCATGGTTATTATCTAACCCAATACATGGTTAACCAAACTTTCCCTTCTATAAATAGCAAGTGAATGACTTCACAAAACCCTCATCTTCCCCTCTCTTGGTCGTTTTTATCAAAACACCAACATACATCTCATGCTTTGATTCATGACTCCAAGTTGATGCTAAGGAAGTTGCAAGTAACAAGTTATTACATCAAATCTCTAGCAAGTTTAAGTGATCTTCTTGAGTTTAAATCCACTCAAGTCACTTAAGACTTCATCACTAATCCTTCATTATTACAAGAAGTGTAGAAGGGTACTAAGGTGTGGAAAGCTTGATCAATCAAAGTCCTATCCTTACTAGTTACTCTTTTCTTTTGAACGCCAAAGGTTGTAAGCAACTTATCACCACCACCACTCCATTATCTCATGTTTATTATTACTAATCTTGTTAAATTAATGCTATATATATGGTTACTATGTTGATTCATGATGTACATACACTCAAACATATGTTTTAATTCACATATTGTCATAAAATTAACAAACTAGTAAACTATTTTATATTCTACATATTTGAGACCATTTGAAATAGCTATATATGGACTTGGTAACTTACATACTACGGTAGACAAAATAAAAAGGTAAACATAGCAACTTGAATACCCAAAACGGACAAACGAGTAAAAAGTTATGGTAAAAAGAAGTTAGAAAACCCTATAAATGACAATTTTCATTATTGCTGAATCTGTTTTCCAAAACGTGGTACTTCTGGTCCGAATCATCAAACACTTAAAGCATGAAAGTTGTCCGGAACGATGTTTTACATCTATTGCGAGAAAACTTGTCCTGAAAAGACCAAATGATATCATTAACTGCCTAATATTTGTAAAACTGTTTTTATCGGCAAAATTAGATTTTTACAAGTTAAAAATATAAAAACCATGTCATTTTTATAACTAGTTACATATTGAATTGTTACTAAAATTTCATTATTGACTATATTAAATAAGTTATGACCACTTGTAAACTTTGAGAAATTGTAAAAAAAACTAAATGTTTGCTAAAGACATAATAAAACTTTATAATATAATAATCTCCACTCAAATTATATATTTTATCTACTAAAGTGCTACAATAGTAGGGAGCTTCATGTGAGGGTTTCATTTGGGTAAAAGGTATCGACGAGTTTGCTGGATTTATGATTTAAAGTGTCCTAGCTCCTCGAACATTTACTACATGACCTCTGAATTATGATGGCCCGAACGGTAGTACAATATCTATAAACTAAATACATTTTCACATATTAAAAATGTTACTATAAACATCAAACTATAAATGACTACATCATGATCAACATAGAGACATATATAGGATGGTTTATGTTTTCCTAAAACATTATTCCAAACCTAAGTCGCAACATTCCATTTTTAGGTTGCACGTAGAAGTTTCCAGAATTATCCATCACATCCGTTAAAGTACTTAACTTCATTAAACTCTAGGTGAGTTCGTAGCCCCACTTTCTATTACTTAATTGTTTTATAAACCCTTGGGGGAAATACATGCTTTATTTTAAATCGAATACATTGCTTTGAAATTATACATGAATGTATTAGTTGCACTAAGTATACTATTGCCAAAGTTTCTATTATCATGAACCATTAATCACTTGCGGGTGAACGCGAATAATGTGAATAGCTATTGGGATTGACAATTATCGTTTGTTTGACCAAGTCCGGTAAACAAATGCACTATATTTGACGATCCATAGGTTTATTCTCAAATTACCTATTAGGGCAACAATTACTATTATATCACTTGCGATTGACAAGTTGTTAACGTTTAGATGTCATGAGCTTAGTGCAATAATATCTGTTTTGTTTTCTAAACTATGAATGTGAGACTAATTACCTCACGTTACGAATATTGTGTTCAACTGATTTCCTAAACTCTATGAATTTCACTCAACCTTTGTGTTGACAGTTTTAAGCATGTATTTCAGGTCCATAATGTTAGAAGCTGGCACGGAGGAGCACGGATACTCAAGAAGGCTATAAATTTTATTATCATTCGAAAACCCATTTAATGTATTTTGTAAACTTGGAACCATTTGGGACCTCATTTTTGTAAACTCTGATATTTATATAAATCGAATGATAAATCTTTTAAAACGACTCCATTAGAGTTCGTTTTCTATTGTTATGACTGTTGTGCCATGAAATAATACCCAGTTTGAATCCCCGCTGCGTATCACGAAATTGGGGGTGTTACAGATTGGTATCAGAGCCTTAACTATAGAGAAATAGGTCTAATTGTGACCTAAACTATAATTACTTTTACAAACAAAAATATTTTATAGCCTTCCGTTCTCCGTGCCTTCCATCCTCCAGACGATTATGTGACTTTTAAGCATATTATTCTACACAAATATACTAGTGTATTGATATATACACTCGATATAATTTCAATCATAAACGATGTACTAGACGTATGCCTATTCTATGGCATTAAGGCACAATCATATTTTCCCAATCTCCCAATCATGCATTTACTCGTGCATTTTAGGATTACGAAACTTCCTCCAAGACATTGTAACTGATTACAATGGTCTTTCCTACTTCTCAGACATTGTAGTTTATACAATGGTCTCTATTACATTCTCAGACACTGTAAATCCTACAGTGGTCTCTCTTATATTCTCAGACACTGTGAGTGAAACAGTGGTCTCATTTACTTTCTCAGACATTGTGAGTACATAATGATCTCTCCATCATTTCTCAAGACATTGTGAGTTACACAATGACCTCTCCATCATTTCCCAGACATTATGAGTTATACAATGGTCTAATTTACTTCATAGACATTGTAAGTTATACAAAGTCTCTAGAAATTATCTTATAAACCTTATATGATGTTGTTTTACATAAAACCCGTCACAGTTTATCAATTTCCCTAATGGAAATACAAGAAATGGGATTTCTAAAGGACAAACTGATTCATCATCTACAAAAGCTGAAGTTCAGCAATTTTCTCTACATTCATCAAAGTCCTATTTTGAAACCTTCATTGTTAAAGGTTCGTGCTCCTAGCCAAGTAAGGACTATTTTAGAATTACTTAAGATTTCCTTTCCACACGTATCTACCCATACTATCTTCTATGTAATGGAATGTGAAACCATAGGTTACAAGTCTTTTATGGTCGGGACTTGCAACTGAATGGTTTGATATCGCCTTTGCTTTGTGGATATTCTCTCAAAAACTATGGACATATCACAGTATACCTAATTTAGGTATTTGAAAATTTTATCGAACCTCGGCTAAATATAGTCTAGTCACCTATATTTAACCTAGGGACAAGTGGAACATAGTGTAAGATATAGGATTTCACAAACACACTAAACCATAATCACAATAGGGCGTTCAAGTATGTTTAGAGAGAGAAAGTTCTAGAGAGAGAAGGAGAAGAGAGTTGGGAACTATGTGAAACAAAGAAAAATGGTATTGAAGCTCCAACCCTCTACCTTGGGAGGTAGACGGTATTTATAGTGTCTTATAAATAAACGCCACCTACGGGTGTGGATCGTGAATACAGCTGGGTAAAGACCCGTCCGTCCTCCATGGTGTTACAAAACAAACTACTTGCTAACATAACATGACTACGACTACGAGCTTAACGAATACATATACTTGAGGTGACCGACTCTTTAACGATCGAATTTTCTAATTCCTAACAATCTCCCCAAGGAGGTCACCTCAAGTTACAATGAATACAAACCGATATTACATTAGATTGTTCTAGGATTCTTGATTTAGTTCTTTGCTCAATAGCTCGTAGTCTTTAATTCTTCATGTTCCGCATGTTTGGATAATTTCAAGTGGAGGTCTTTAACTGATCCACGTGATGATGAGTTTTGAGCCCGCATTGAGATCATCAGCAAACAAAAATCTCTGACTCTACCTTTGTGGTGTTGGTATTATGTGATGTTGTGACATTTGGACCGACATGCTCACATTCTAGATCATGATATATTCTCATCAGAGTAGCGGAAGCTTTTACTTGATCATGATATTTGCAAAGACATAGCGTAAGCATGGAGTAAAAGTATCGAGTCGTTGAAGCACTTATCATGATTTATTTTTAGATGAATGTGTAGTGTGAGCATGCGACTATGGATTGACCACTTCATTACGATCACTTCAAACGTCGGGCGCACACGCATACAACAGATAGCAATAAAGTGCACGAAAGTGTCTTTGATCACTTTCGTTGAATTGAGGTACACGCCCACGGTTCCCGTTGATCAAGACAATTCTTGCCGTGATCGTATAATTCAAGAATTTCCTTGATAGGGTTTCGTAGCTACTCTAGTTGTTCTCAAACCGAACGTCTCAAAGAAGACAACACGGAGTGAGTGAACCAAATAATTGATATTCACCGATTGATGAAAAGAGATTTGAAAAAAAACAATCGTGTATCGCTCAATAGAAATTGTTTTTGCAATACAACGAAGGTTTTAATGAAAATCAATTATCAATCATAAACACCTTTATTTTGAAATATTAGTACATCGATGTGCTAAAGAAAGAGTTTTAAGCACAAAGACCGGTTTTCAAAGGAATCCGTCAATCCATAACTCGAACCAGATTGATTCAAAAGATTGAATCGCACCATTGTTTCATTCGGTTGTCACATGGTTGATCTATTGGATAGATCTCACATGCCACCCACCGTGAGCTTGTTTGATGTTGGCTCCGAAGGCTTTCCATCTTCATTGTGAATATGATTGCATATCACGATGTTCGAAATACCACAAGGATAATGTAGGACTCATAAGATATAATCTCTCTTCCACATTGTGTGAAATAGAGAGTCTTCACTGATGATGTCCTAAAGAGATTTATGATGATCTCGTGGCTCTAGACTCTTGCAATTTGGTTCCTATGTCGGAGACTAGGAGAGGGTCTCCTCTTCAATATCAACACCTCTAAGAGAAAGTCGATAGATAATGTCGGTTCCCCGTGAGAATGAAACAAGTCCTTTTAAGAGAAACTTGAGTGGTTTGGGAAGATAGTGCAGGCGTCATCGGGTCCATGACGCCTTGTCTTCAATGATGTTACCTTAGTAACCACCAAGAGTATATGAATTGAACCCGTATCTACCCTAAGGTTGAATTATCTGGAGGCTATTTATTTTCACCCTTTTCACATTCAATTCTTTTTCATTCTTCAACCCCTTCATGCTTACCGAGACTTCATAACTAGAACCTTGTTGGGTTTATTCCAAGACTAGCTCTATCTCATCCGCACTCTTCCCATATCTCACTTTTCACCTTTTTCAATATACCTAAGGACTTCTACACTATCTAGTGGATTGTCCCCTGGTAGATCCCTCCGGTTATGGCGGATCATGGGAACAAATACCTAACCTTATCATCCTTATATCACCATACATAAAGTAAAGTTGGTCGGTCTATTTGGTATTGTTCATCCGCCATTGGAACCAATTGAAAACCATTTTAAAATCAATCCGATACTTATGATATATTATCAAAGCATTTTGTACCGAATTGTTTTTGATATTTTTAGAACAAGAGCTCCCCTCAACATGTGCATCAAGCATCATTTTATAATAGAAATAATTTTCATCTTTGAGGGTTGGCTTGCATCTAAGAGTAGTTATATAAAGAATGTGGTTTTCAAAATAGTTGCTCCCCTCAATATGTGCATAGAAATTTGAAAATGTTTTGCACATATTAGGAAAAGATCGCACATTGAAATAAATTGATCACGTTTCAAATCTTTGTGGTTTAAGATAGATGCCCCTCAACATGTGCATGGAAAATTTGAAATCGTTTGGCACATGTGGGAAGGAGAGCTTGTACATCCTTATAAAACCATGTAACGAATTATCGCTTTAATCCAATTTAAATCACAAAATCTCCCCGATCACAATTATCAAATCATTTGAAATATGTGATCTCTCAGAGATTTGAAATTGATTTTAAAAGCTTTTAGGAGAATTGTGACTTGATTATGAAAGCGCTTTTAACCGATAAGGATCGGATTTTGAGACTTTAAACCCATTGATTAAACATGCATGATTATCTTTTGAAAACAATTGTATGACAAATAACCTTTTGATTTAATTGAAATCATTCTCCCTCAATCAATGACATAAGTTGTTGATTGAGAGATAGATATTTTGACAAATGTTAAGTCCAGATGATTTTCAAAAATAGAGTCCGAGTTATTTTTCAAAGCAATTAGTTTTCATTAGATAGTAAGTAATTATTGATAGAATCATTAGCATGAAATTTGAAAAAGAAACATAAGGCATGGATGACGTTCATTTCTTTGAAAATCGGCATGAGATTTGAAATGACAATAAACCACCATTTTTACGCCTAAAATTTTGAAATGACAATAAACCACCATTTTTCTTTTTTTTTTTTTTTTTTTTTTTTTTTTTTTAACTAAAAATGTACATTCAAGAACATCTAAAGACCCGTGACATTCTTTGAATGTCAACACAAAGTCCGTAGATGATATCGAATAAGGAAAAACATGACAAAATAACAATATTTTTAGAAATTTTCAAGATTTTCTAAAATATATATTTATCAAGATTTTTATATATATATATATATATATATATATATATATATATATATATATATATATATATATATATATATATATATATATATATATATATATATTTATATATATATATTTTGAATAAATATATACAAGAGATAGATGAATAAAGACCTTTACTCCTCGTCTTCCTCTTGAAGTCGCTTGAGTGTTTTCGGTTGTAGACTCTTTAGCCCAAGACGTGGAAGGATAAACTCAAAACGTTCTCTAGGAAGAGCTTTGGTGAAGATGTCTGCTAACTGGTATTCAGACCTCACAAAGTATAGTTCCACCACACCGTTTTCAACTTGCTCCCTGATGAAATGATGTCAAATGTCGATGTTCTTTGCTCTTGAGTGTTGTACGTTGTTGCAAGAGAGAGCAATAGCACTTTTATTATCACAAGACAGAGGAATTTTGTTGAATACAAGGCCATAGTCGATAATTGGGATTTCATCCATAGGATTTGAGCACAACAAGATGACATGGAAATGTATTCACCTCAGTAGAGGAAATAGAAGTACTCATTTGCTTCTTTGAAGACCACTCACAAGCTTATCACCCAAAACCGAGCACCTCCGCACGTATTTCGACGAGTATCTTGACATCCCGCATGATCAAGATCTCGCATAGGCGGTTAGTGACATACCGGTGTCCTTGGTACCAAAGTCCCATATTGATGGTTCCTTGGAGATACCGAAGACCCGCTTAACCGCTTCAAGGTGCTTTTGGTAGGCTTAGCTCGATATCTAGCACACATGCAAACAACGAACAAAATGTCTCGGTTCATCGTTGTGAGGTACATCGTGATCCAATCATACTACGATATTTCGTTTGGTCTACCATGATCCCGAGTGGTCCTCATCCGCTTTAGTACGCCTATCATGGGAGTGTCAACAAGGTCACTAGAATCAAATCCAAATTTCTTTAAGATCTCATTTGCATATTTAGATTGATTTATAAAATGCCTCCGAGACTTTGTGATATTTGTAATCCCAAGAAAATGACATTTGTCCCATCATTGACATTTGAAATTTGGAACCCATTTCATTTGAAAACGATCACATTCATTGGGGTCGGTCGAGGCAAAGATAATATCATCAACATATATTTGAACGTGAATTAAATGTTTGCTCGACATTCGGTGAACAATGTCGGATCAATCGCTCCTTTTGTGAATCCAGTAGATAGAAGAAACTTTGATAGCGATCATACCATGCCTTGGAGCTTGCTTCGTCGTAAAGAGCCTTCTTCAAGCGATAGACATGAGTAGGATGCTCGATTCACAAAACCTTCCGGTTGGTCGACGATACGACTTCTTTAAGATCTCCGTTAAGAAAAGCCATCTTTACATCCATCCGATAGACAATCATGTTCTTACTTGCAGATTAGCAAGGAAGATTCGATCGCCTCGATGCGCGCCACAGAGCAAATGATTCTTCAAAGTCAATACCTTCCTCCCGACGGTATCCTTTTGCAACCAACCTAGCCTTGTTCTTTAATACATCGCCATGCTCATCAAGCTTCACTTTGAAGATCCACTTTAGAGCAATAATCATAGCACAACTGAGCGGTACTAATTCCCATACATCAAGTCGATCAAACTCATGAATTTCTTCTTGCATGGCATTGAACCAAATTGTCTTCATTCATGGCGCTTTTAACATCTTTTGGTTCGACCTTAGAGAGTACGGAGTTGAAGAAGCACCATAAGGCATCGGTTGCAAGTTGTTTCCGTGTGGATACCGGACGAGAGGTTTCCAATGATGTTGTCCAATGGATGATCATGTGTCCATTTTCTAAGATGTTCATGTGGTTGTTGTTGAGGAACCAAGTAGCGAGTCTATATCTCCGATGATGATGGTTCGATGATGATACAAGAGCAAATATGTTCTCAAAGGGTTCATCTTCCGGAGGAGCAAAAGGGTTTTCATCATTCGTAATGGCAAAGAACATTTCCATTGTGTACACTCGATGATTGATGATTTGTTGATGAGACAGAGTGATCGCCAGCAGCGCTTCTTGACTTAATGACATTGAAACCAAGGGTTAACTTCATTGACAGGATAGAGGCAGCCTGCTGATGGAACCGACATATCATTAGCAATTGGCTCATAGTGTTCATCAAACATTGGATCAAATAATTTCTTCAAATCATCTTCTAAAGGAGGTACATAAGGAGTTGTCTGGTGAGGGTTAGAAACAAGAGTAGAACCGATAGGACTACTTGATAAAGTTTGACATGCGGGTCCGTAATCGGATTGTCCCGGAGCCATTTGACCGGTCACCATCGAACGTAACGTGAATTGTTTCCATGATATTTCGGGTTCTCTTGTTGTAGATTCGGTATCCTTTTCTGCTTGGTGCATAACCTACAAATACTCCAATGTCCGCTTTAGCTTTTAGTTTACCTAAATCTTGACCGTCATTAGTTGGGTAACATAAAGCACCAAACACACGAAGGTAGGATAGATCAGTTTTCATTTATGGACAAGTTCATATGGAGTTTTTCCATGAGAGGTGTGAATAAGGGAACGATTTTGGGTGTAGCAAAGTGGCAATGGCTTCACCCATAGAAACATTGGAACCTTTGAATAAATTAGCATTGTTCTTGCGGCTTCCACAAGAGTTCGATTTCGCTTTCAACTACACCGCTCGTTGAGGAGTTCGTGGAACACTTCTTTGATGACCGATTCCAACACTTTCATAAAACCGAATTAAGTCTTTGTTAACAAACTCGTGCCATTGTCTGCTCGAACAATTCTAACAAGATTGTTGAGTCGAACTCAAGTCGTTTGATAAGTTTGATGATGACATCCGGAGTTTCATCCTTTGTCCTCAAAAACTTTACCCAAGTAAATCGAGAGTAGTCATCAACCACTACTAGAATGTATTTCTTCCCATTAATTGTTTGCACTCTCATTGGTCCGCATAGATCCATATGAAGTGTATGAAGAACTTCCATTATCGAGTTTGTGGGTTTTGGTTTGTGGGCATATTTTGTGCTTTTTCCCAATTGGCAAGTCGAACAAAGATGATCTTTTCATACTTTAACTGGGTAATCCTCTTACTAAGTCTTTTCTCGAAAGATTGTTTATGGTACCAAAGTTCAAGTGATTGAGACGACGGTGCCATAGCCATGACTTAGTTTTGGAAGCCTTTGACAAAGAAGCGATGGGTGAAGATTTCATCATATCTTCGATAGAGATGGTGTATAGGTTTGAACCACGAGTTCCTCCGAGAAGTTCCACACCATCAAGTTCTCTAACAAAGCAAGTATGTTTTCTCGAAAGCCACTTCTAAACCGAGTCACGTAATTGTCCGACGTAAAATAGATTATGTCCAAGACCTTCAACATAATATACCCCGAAATCACACTATCTCCAACCACGTAATCACCATAACCCATAATAGCACCAAAATGATCATTTCCGAATCTCACAGCCCAATGAATTTGCTCACGGTTCATGAGCCGTGACCGGTCTCCAAATATATGCTTGGAACAACTGAGTCCAGTACCACGTAACGATTTGAACGATCCGCAGCTGAACACGCACAAGAATGGATAATCGATAATTGGGATCCCCATGCAAGAATGGGTTCCATTTGGTTAGTAACAAATGATTGGAACACCCACATCAAGTAGAAGCAATGGAATCATTAGAAATAGATGCGATGCTAGTGTCCATATTTGACCTATTCAAAGTATGTTCACTTCTTAAGGAATAGTTCTACCAAGAGGCATCCATTTTCTAGTGGGCATTGACTTAGAAAATTTAGGGCAAAACTCATTAACCTTACGCCCAGTAGGTATCCATTGATAACCTATATTACTAAATTTCCTTCCTGTGGGTTTCCAGAGATTTCTAACTTTCTTTTGCCTTTGCCTTTTTGCCTTCTTAGCTTGAATTTTAACATTAACAATTTTAACTGGGCATTTAACAACATTAGACAAATCATTCATACCACATTCATGATTAGTAACGGAATTCAAGCAATCATCAGTACATGGTTTGCGTGTAGTAGCGTAATTTGAATTAATTACAAGACGCTTATAGCTAATACTAGAATCAACACGATTCGCCTTATTCAAATTCTCCCTAAGGTGATCTTCTACTTTCTTCCACCGAGCATTCCTAGCATGCAAGGTCCTATCATTCTTTGTGTTGCCTTGAGGCTTTGACCCGCTTGCTTTGGTGTCACTTACCTCTGTAGAGGAATTGGAACATTAGTTGGTTTTGCTACTTTTTGCATTCCTGAACTAGAAGTGCAGGGATCTGAACTACTTGAAGGCACATTAGTGTTCACTTTCTTAAAACTGGGCATAGAATGGTTTGTATGCTTGACATTAGGCATAGAACAAGGCATCACAACTTTTCCTTTTGCACCTAAGGATTTAGGACATGTTGCTATTAAACATTCTAGCAGCTCTTGAGATCGTTTGGCTTGAATGCACGCAAACCTAATTTCACTGTCAAGAGGCTTATTTATAAAATCCTCTTCCACAATCTCACGGAGACATTCTAGACTATCCTTAAGGTGAGCACAATAGTTGTGAAACACAGGTTCATTATTCCTAAGATGAGGAGGAATGTATTTAACAGTCACAATATATTTGCAGTCTGAGGATGACTTTGATGCAACATTCTCATTAAAAACAAGTGGCGCTTTCCTTTCTCCCGACTCCTCGATTCTCAATTTCTTTTGTAAAGACGTTATTTTTCGTTGTTTTTGTCACGAGTGACTTTCATTGAATCATATAACTCTTTAAAGTGTCGCTTAACTTTTCATTTTCTTCTAGAAAACTTTCGTTTTCCTTTTGTAAAGCATTAACTAGGTTTTGAAGATGAAAAGTTTGAGAATACCGAGAATCTAAAGGAGGAGGCATTTGGGAGCCACCACATTGTTCTTTTCACCCTTTAATTGAGAGATTTGGGCTTTCAACTTTCTCGATCGTGTTACAATGAGCTTGAATCTATTCGTCACGCTTTGTTTATCCGAAAACCGCATCAAACTCGAACATTTGAGGATGTCTTGATATTTGAGGTTTTGACATTTTCTTTAAGATGTTGATATTTTAGTTGTAAATCAAAATGTTCAACTTCTAGTTTAGAAAAATGTTTTACTAAATTATCGTGATCATCCCGATCAATTTTCTCACTTAGTTCGAGTTTTGTTTTCAAGCTCAATGACACGATCATGGGAAACTTTCAATGCAATAGATAATTCATGAAATCGAGAAGTAGTAATAGAGTGCTTAGTAACAAGATAAAACACATCTTGAGCAACACAACTCGAAATCAAATTCTCATTTAAGATGTGCAAGTTCTTTCTTTCAACTTCATTATATTTGAGTTCTGTTCATAATCATTGACTTCAACTATCATTGCATCAAATTCCTTTTCCATTTCTTTAATATCCGAATTTATCCTTTTGAAGACTCTCAAATTGACCTTTTAATTGTTTGAAGAAAGGCATGACCTCGCTTAAATAACATTCTTTAGTTTGCTCAAAACCCTTTCCCCCGCTTATCCCAAGAGGTGTGATTCTCTTCTTACAAGTTTTTCAAAATCAACAAACAAATTGATAAACAACATATAGGCTGATTAAGGTCTTGCTATTAGTGGCAATAGATCTAGGAACTAGATGCATTGGTGTATTTGGAGGATACACAGAGCTACTGTGCATTTTCCTAAGGGAGTGTTTGTTTCAACAAGTACATTAACTTTTAACTTATCCATGTCTTTCTTCCAAAAGATCTGCTCAGGGTTAATTGAGTTTGAGGCTTAAACATGTTCAAGGATATCCAATTTTCCTTAGTGTAATCATGGGGTTTGATCGTTATGTTTTTATCTTTACACGCAGGATCGTTAAGCTTTTATTCATTTTCTCCTAGATGCATCATCTAGTTTTCTATCTTCCTCTGCACTCAATGCAACTAGGTTTCGCCTAGGTTTAAGAATCTCATTGCCATCATAGATTACATTTTGAGCAGCTTTTGCTATCTTACCATACTCGTGGTTGGATTCCTTTATAATGGGGATACTATGCTTATCACGAGAACTCTATGCTTAGTGATCATGTGAGCATGCTTAGGGATCAATGGTATTCCTTGTACGCACAACTTATTTTCAAGCTTGTTTTTCAAGGTTTTAGATTAGAAAATCATTCAAAAGTTTTGATTCCTTAGCACCGAATTCTTGCTTAAGCATTTTAACATTTTCTTGAAGTTCTTGTTTTTGCTTAGCGCTTTAGAAAGCTTTTCTTGTAAGGAGTTTAACTCTTGTTTTAATACTTCTTCTCTAAACTTACTTTTTCTAATAGTTGTACGATTTGGTCATCCATTTCCCGCTCACGGTGGTTAACTCAAACTTAGCACTGTTCATAAATAGCAACTTGTTCTTTATAGGCATTCATTCGTAAACAATGTAATCATCATGGGCACATGCGGTGTATTCATTAAAAATATAGTCATCATTGACTGCAGAAGATGCATCACTTGGTACAGTCTCACTTTCACTTTGTTTCACATATTGATCATATGGGACAACATTGATATTACCCATATTTTCAATATCTGACTCAAAAGTTTCAGTTGATTGTACTTTGTCATGTATCTTTTGCTCATCAACATCATCGTATAGTTTTAATACCTCTGAGATGATTGATTCTTTGGATGGACCAGCTTGCTTAGATGATGAGGCTTTAGGAGAGACCATTGGAGAAATGCTAGCCATGAAAATTGTTTGTGCAGTAGGTTCATCATCGACGCCGAGTCGTATGCATCACAATCACGACTTGAAAGGCATTCGATGATTGTGACCTATCTCCCGAATTGGTTGCTCATCCACATCTCGCATCATATGTCTTGGCATTGCCCTCAAGAAGAAACAACAACTCCTCTTCATCCAAAGTCGCACCATTATCCCGAGCTTGCACGAGCAACATCTTGTCTCTCAAGTATTCTCGCATTCGTGGACGTTTTGGAGATGTGCAGCTCCTTGCTATGTGTCCATCACCACCACAGCTTGTAGCACTTAATTGGCTTTGCTTGTCCTTGATTTCCATTCCTTCCCGATTCGATTTCCACATATCCTCTACCAACTCCACCTCTTCCTTGTTCATATCGCCTTTCTTGAACCTGGTTGCACCATAACCTTCCCATCTCGACGAGTGGCTTGATTGTGTGGATTGGATGTCGCTCGAGGTTGTTGTTGGTGTGTGGGAGAGAGTTCATGTTTTGACTAATCATGAGAGCCGTTGATTAATGAAGTTTCCCATGAGTGCATCAAGATCAACTTGTTTGAACATTGGATCGGGAATGAGTTTGTGATTACCATTACCCATGGGTATAACTTGAGAAGCTTTGGTAGTAATTCCCACATTTGTGTAAAAGGCGTTGAATCATTTGATGAGCTTGTCTCTCCCTGGTTGGTTTTGAACTGATCAAGAATCCTTTTTTCAAACATAGCATGCCTCTCATTCTGAAGAAGGAATGCATAGAGTTGCTCATAGTTTGTATTCTTCAATCCTTTTGTTAGCTTCACAGAGGTGACAAACTTGTGCCATTCGGGATTCATGTTGTTCACAAACTTTGAGTTCAGCTGAATGTTTGGCATGGTCATTTTGATGTTCCTCATGTCATTCACAAGCTTATGGAATCTCACGTAGTATTCATAGACACTCTCATCTGGTTTCATTTTGAAGTGCTCAAACTCATCATACAGTTGTGATTCTCTGTCTTCCTTGGTTAATTCAGAACCTGAGAGAAGCATTTTGACATTATCCCAAACTGCCTTGGCTTCAGTGTTGTGATTGATAAGCTTGTAGATATCTTTTGGAAGACCCTGAAGAATAATGTTAGAAGCCCTGATATCAGCATCGAATCTCTTTTTCTCCTTATCACTGAGCTCATCATACATCTTTGGTCTGTCCATTCCATAGATCATTGTTCCATCTGCAGCAGTATCAATTAAGTCTCTTGTAGTCTCAACCTGATAAGGTCCTTCATCAATGGATTTGAGAATGTTGACCCCATTTTCCTTTCCAAGACAGTACAATCGGATTCGTTGAGCCCATGAGTCATAATCGCCTCATCAAGCATAGGTGGACGAGTATCCGATCCACCGCTTGAACGCCCTCGCCATGTAAGAAACGATAGTAGGTACGATGTTTGACATGATTACAAGCTCTACGGGATTTTACTATTCCTTGATTAAACCGGGAAATTGATTCTTTCACGGGATTTTACTAAACCAAAAGAACAACCGTAAGAATGTAGCACGAAGAAGTAACAAGACTTAATAGACAAGTAGCTAAACAATCAACTCACTTAGTTATCAACTCGCAAACCACCCAACTCGCTTAAAGAAACAAGTCGCTTAAAGAACCAACTCGCTTAATGAAACAAGTCGCTTAAGGAATCAACTCGCTTAATAGCCAAGTCGCATATAGAGACAACTCGCTTAATAGCAAGTCGCAAACAGACACAACTCGCTTAACCACCAAGTCGCTTAAACTAACTCGCTAGCTATACAACTCGCTTAATAGCCAAGTCGCTTTAGAACTCAAGTCGCTTAAAGAAACAACTCGCTTAGAACCCAAGTCGCTTAAAGAAACAACTCGCTTAGAACCCAAGTCGCATAAAAGTCAACTCGCTAAATAGCCAAGTCGCATATACCAACTCGCATCCAAGAACAAAGCAACTCGCTCAAGAAACAAAAGTCCGAGACTCAACTCGCTTTGTACAAAGTTCACAAATAACCACTTTATCAATCAAAAACAACCAAACCACAATGATTTAAGCCTTCCAATTCAAAACATAAACACATATGATGATCCTAAACACAAAAGTACAAGCAAAATTCAAACTTTAACACTAGAACTTGTCCAAATGATTCAAACTCTCCTAAACACTTAATACCTCAAAAACCTTATGAAATCCACCAAAACAAAGAGCATGAAAGATGAGTGATCAAACCATGGCTCTTGATACCAATTGTTAGATATTGGATTTCACAAACACACTAAACCATAATCACATGAGGCGTTAAATATGTTTAGAGAGAAAGTTCTAGAGAGAAAGAGAAGAGAGTTGGGAACTATGTGAAACAAAGAAAATGGTATTGAGCTCCAACCCCACCTTGGGAGGTAGAGGGTATTTATAGTGTCTTACAAATAAACGCCACCTACGGGATGTGGATCGTGCATACAGGTGGGTAAAGACCCGTCGTCCTCCACGGTGTTACTTAACAAACTACTTACTAACATAACATGACTACGACTACGAGCTTTCTAACGAATACATATACTTGAGGTGACCGACTCTTTAACGATCGAATTTTCTAATTCCTAACATACTCGAGAGTTCGTAATCACTACACAACACCGACTCCTTATGGTGGAGAAACCTTCACAACTTTGCCTACTCTTTTTCCGGTACTAGGCTAACCACCGGGTTCTTTCACACCAAGGTGAACCACACCTACCACAACGTCGCCTACCCTTTATCCGGTACTAGGCTAGATACCGAGTTCCATTACGATGGAGGAACTACTACCCAACGCTACACCAATCAACTAATCCCAAAGGAGACCAACTCCTTATTACAACATCAACAAGGATATCAACGTCCTTGGATCCAATACTAATCTATCTTGTACATCAAAACACACCATATCGAATGTACATCTTAGGCACCTTTCACTAATGCCTTTTTATAGATCTTCAAGACACCCTTCACTAATGTCTTGTGACTTGCCTTCTAGGCACTCTTCACTAATACCTACAATACGGACGATCGACACCGTTCACTAATGTCTTCGTCTTGACAATTAAGACATCTTTCACTAATGTCTTCAACACTACACTTCTTAGTAGAAAGAAAAGAACCATCAACAAAAGGACTTCAGTAGTCTTGATGATGAGGAAGCATGGCAACTCATGGACTTGAGCTTGCTTGACTTCAAAGGTGGTGATCTCGCCTTTAAGAGGAACCTAGAGGATCACACAAAAAACAAAACTACATACATAGATGTTGGAAATAATACTAACAGTTACCACTGATAGTCTTGTGGTTAACACTGCTAAAGATTACACTAGCAGTGGAAACTCATTACCACTGCTAATACAAATATTACCACTGCTATTAGGATAAATGTTATGTATTCGTGTATTGATAAGTATAGGAAAGATCTTGTGTATATTATATATTGTTAGGTTTATACTTATCTTGTAAAGGACTCCTTGTGTTATAAAAGGAGATCCTAGGTCATTGCTTAGAGAACGAATAACGAATTATTCATATTAGCTTCAAGGTCCCTAGTGATAAGCAAGATCACTCGTATTATTTCTTAATAATATTGGAGCTTTGTGTTTATTGTTCTTACTTACATTACATCATATAATGCCTTCTAAGTATTACTAAGTATATTCTGCGTGCTTATTAATATAACTCAAAATATCACTAACACAAGGTGTGTGTTTAGATCCATCAAGTGGTATCGAGCCGTGTTCGATATTTTGATTTAGAAGATCCAAGGAATACGCTTAACCTCGCTCACCAATTCAATGGAGATGGAAAACCAGGTCAACTCTTCTACTCCAAGACTTCCTAAGCTCAAACTTAATGAGTTTGAGATGTGGAAGATAATGATTGAGCAATACTTTCTCATTCAAGACTATGCTCTATGGGAGATCATCTTAATCGGTGATTCTTTCAAGCCCTGTGACGAAGACTCGGAAGGTTGGTGACACAGATGTTGTGACAGGTTTTGTGCACGACACTAATACCGAAAAAGCATTAAAGAAGAATGATCTAAAGGCTATAATTTTATTGTCGATGACTCTTCCTAGAGACCAGATCATAGCATTCAGAAGTTCAAGACCGCAAAAGAACTTTTGAAGAGATTTGCTCATGTTTGGTGGTAATGATGCTACAAAGAAGACACAAAAGTCATTGTTGAAGCAAAGTTATGAAAACTTTTCTCGCTTCAAGCAATGACTCACTTGATAGCATCTTCACCAAACTTCGAAGATTGTTACACATTGACCGTGTTTGGCATCGAGGTAGAAAAGGAAGACCTCAATTTGAAGTTTCTAAGAAGTTTGCCTTGAGTTTCATACTAATGTTACAGATCTGGGAAAATAAACCAGATATTGAAACTATGAAGCTCAATGATCTTTACAACAACTTCAAACTTATTGAACAAATATTGAAGAAGGTTGGAAACTTGGTACAAGCTCAAGTAGCAGCTTTGATGTCAACCTCATGGACCTGTGATGATCTCAAGATGACCGTGAAGATGATATTGCCACTTCTTTGGTTCTCTGGCTTCCACTAGTAATGTTAGCGTTACTAACTGCAAGTTCAAAGAAGAAGATTTCTAGTATTGGAGATCCTACCTTTTATGCTTTTATCTCCACTCAAGTTATGCCTCTATTTTAACTCATGAAGACATAGATCAAATTGATGAAGGGTATTTTGTTGGGTATTCCATGGTTAGTAAAGCTTTCAGAGTATTCAACCTAAGAACCCAAAAGATTGAAGAGAATCTGCATGTTGAGTTTCTGGAAAACAAAGTAAATCTCAAAGGAACTGGTCCAGAAAGGCTGTTTGATCTTGATACTCTAACCAATACTATGAATTATGTGCCTATCTCTACATGTACATCCTCTTTTGATTTTGCAGGTTCAGAAGAGTTTCTTGATGATGATGAACCAAGCAAGGATCAAGCAGATGATCAAGATGATTTCGATCGCCACTTTGGGACTATGAGATAATGATGATATACCAAAGACCGGAGATGCTCAACCTTCTAATGATTTTGGAAAGGAATGAAGTAGCAACTTGAATCTTGAAAATTCTAAAAGCGGTGGAAATTCGATTCTCTGTTAGGCCGGATGTTTCCACTACAACACCGTAAGTGGAAGTAACTCCATTCTGGAGGAAGCTCAAGCCAATGATGTTGAAATCTCAAATATGCCAATTGAGATTGCAGTTCCTCAGACTCCCCATACTTCCATTCATAAATCACATCCTCTTGAAAATGTGATTGGGGATGTCCATTCACCTGTAAAGACTAGAAGACAAACAAAGCTGCCTGATATTCATGGATTCATTAGTGAAATATATGAATCTAAGACTCATGAAGGCAAGAATGAATGTCTCTTTATGTATTTTCTGTCACAAATGGAGCCAAACAATATATACAAGGCACTTGAAGATGAAAGTTGGGTGGAAGCAATGCAAGAAGAGTTGCTCCAATTCAAGCTTCAAAAGGTTTGTGTGCTTTGTGATTTGCCTTCTGGAAAGAAGGTAATAGGTACTAAATGGGTGTTCAGAAACAAGAAGGATGAAAGAGGAATTGTTATCAGAAACAAATCTAGGCTTGTAGCTCAAGGATACACTCAGGAGGAGGGTATTGATTATGAGGAAGTGTTTGCCCCAGTTGCACGAATTGAAGCAATCAGGTTGTTCTTAGCCTATGCATCCTTTATGGACTTTAAAGTCTATCAAATAGATGTAAAGAGTGCTTTTCTATATGGGCAGATTGATGAGGAGGTATATGTTTCACAACCTCCACGCTTTGAAGACCCTGAATATCCCAACAAAGTATACAGGGTGGTTAAAGCTTTGTATGGCTTGCATCAAGCACCAAGAAAATGGTATGAGACCTTGACTAATAATGGGTTTCATAGAGGCGGAATGGATCAAACTTTGTTCATCAAGAAAGACAAGAATGATATCTTGTTAGTTCAGGTATATGTTGATGATATCATTTTTGGATCTACAAAGACAGAGATGTGCAAAGAATATGAGAAGCTAATGAAGGAAGAATTCAAGATGAGTTATATGGGTGAACTCACATTCTTCTTGGGACTTCAAGTACAACAAAGGCCAGATGGTATTTTCATCAATCAAGATAAATATGTGGCTAAGATACTAAGGAAGTTCAAGTTCACTGATGCAAAGTCATCCAGCACCCCTGCAGACAAGACTATACATCAACTCTTGAAGGAAAATAGTGGTGAAGCAGTTGATGTGCACATGTACAGGTCTATGATTGGTTCTTTGATGTATCTTACATCATCTAAACCAGATATTATGTTTGCGAAGTGTGCACATGCAAGGTTTCAAGTCACTCCTGTGTTCTCTCACTTGATTGTTGTGAAGAAGATTTTCGGATATCTTAAAGCATTTCCTACTTTGGGATTATGGTACCTAGAGAATCTCCTCTAGATTTGGTTACTTACTCGGATAGTGACTATGCCGGAGCTAGTTTGGATAGAAAATCTACAATGTGGATGCCAATTTCTTGGCAACGGATTAGTGTCATGGCGGTGCAAGAAACAAACAATGGTGGCTAATTCATCAAGCGAGGCGAGTATGTGGTGCCGCAAGTTGTTGTGGTCAAGTTCTATGGCTTCTGAATCAACTTTCGGACTATGGGTACAACTTCATGAATACCATCATCCATATTGACAATAGTAGTACCATTTGCATTATTAAGAATCCAGTTCAACACACAAAGACTAAACATATTGAAATTAGACACCATTTCATAAGAGATTGTTATGAAAGGACTAATTCAAGTTGTCAAAATTCATCTTGATGACAACTATGCCGATTTATTAACAAAAGGACTTGATGTAGGTAGATTTCAATTTGGTAACAAGTATTGGAATGTTAAATCCATAAACTTTTGTGTCCAATGGTCTTTGGTGTTGAGTGGAAGTCTCGGGTACTAACATTATTGTATAAGTTTGTATATGTTTTGTGCTTGTGTTTTGCTTATTCAATAACGTTTATACGGCATAGATGGAGTTGATCATAAAAGATGTATGGCGAGACACACAACAAATGGTTATTGATTCACCATGTCTAACCCACATAAGAATCAACTAGTCCGAGCAAACAACTACTGGTAAAGACTTGACAAATCCGTTTTGGGTTGATAGTTTACCAAAAACTATATGGTTATCAACTCACCATATTCTTTATGATTAAGAGTTGGCTAGTCCATAGCAAATGGTTCATGGTAAAGACATATCAAATCCGTTGATAGCTGGTAGTTTGCTAAAAACTATGATAATATGGTTACCAAAAACTATATGGTTATCAACTCACCATATTCTTTATGATTAAGAGTTGGCTAGTCCATAGCAAATGGTTCATGGTAAAGACATATCAAATCCGCTGATAGTCGGTAGTTTGTTAAAACTATGATAAAGAGCGATTCAATTTTCAATGTTTTTCTTTACCTGCTCTTTGAAAATCTTTGTGAAAATTACCCACGCTAGTTCACGCCTAATCGCCGATGTTATTTTTACCAATGTTGATCTAGTTACAACCGATTGTGTCAAGAATAAATTTTTACTAGCCGTTGAAAGAAAACATTAATTTCCATATATATAGGGTAAATTTTGGGAAGATTATCTACTTTCCTAATTGCTATTTATCCTCTAAAGATAAATATTTTCCAAAGATAGTCTTTCTTGCAAAAATCTTAAACCCTACCCCTATATATCTTTATCTCTCAATTGGCGAGTTATTCATTCAATTCTCATCGACACAATATATTTTCATCAAAAATTCTATGGCACCTATCACTTTTGCAGATGAGCACAACCAAGTGGCCTACTTACAAAAGTCAAACGAGAAGAGTGGCCTGTTTTCATCGATTGTGGACTTTCTAAATACTACCCATATAAGGTATGCTTTACTTAATCCCACAATCTATATCTCTCAAATCAAGCAGCTTTGGACTTTGCTCATCCATAACCATTGAAACTAGAGATACACATGAAGCGAATGGATGCTCTAGAGCCACCGTGGATGGGGTAACTATTGATGTTCTTGAGGCATCCTTGAGGAGAATTCTCCAATTGATGATCTCAATGGTATCATCACATTTCCTATGCCCGAAATTCATACACATCTTTCATCCATGGGTATGATACCACCGACAAAAGGCTACTTTCAAAAGAGTGGTTTTGTCCCCATTGGAGATTTTAGATACATACTCTTTTACATTGCCTAAGTCCTAAGAAAACTTCTTATGAACAATTCAGTTCAACAATGGCTTACCCTTTGGTTTGTTTAGCCATAGATAGGACTTTTAATTGGTCAAATTATATTTTTCAAAGTATGCAAGGCAATGTAAAGAGTTTAACAAAAATTTTGATGTATCCAAGGTTTGTGCAAGCAGTGTTAAATGAGTTTCAACTGCAACCCCATACTAGAGTTTATAAAATTCGTTGCCTTAAGCCTAAAGTTTTTCAAAACATGAACAAAGATGTCAACAGGACTATTACACCTCTTTTTCCACAAATGCTTGCAAAGATTTCACAGGTACAAAACTCACCCATAATCACTGCTCCAAACATTGATTATACTCCACCGCCTCACACCTATGAGAGGAGGTCAAAGCGACAACTTCTCATTACAACACATCATGTCCCGATCTTTTGGTTTAGGAACATGCGGTGGTGGTTCTAGACTTCAAACTAGTCCAACTAGGAGGAATCGAGCCATTACCCCATGATTCACCTCTCCCAACAGTCACACGGTTGGAAGTGTTGAGGCGTTAGGCAACAAATGGAATTGATGGATATGTGTACCAAATTAGCTGCAGGTTGAATCTCTACAACAAGACCCGCACAAGTCAAGAAGCAAAGATGCCAAGGATATTACACACTTAAAAGAGGAGATTCAGACTTTGAAAGATGAGTTTCGAGGGTTGAAAAGAAGAGGAAAGCATGAAGATAGTGATCTCATCTCCATCCTCACCCGATGATGGTGATTCGGTGATTTTAATAAGGATTTGGGAAATTCTCCCAAACAGGGAGGAAAGCAGATGTCAAACTCGGGGAGGAGAATTGATTTTGAAGATGAAGGTGTTTCTAGTAAAGGTGCAGAGGAAGTTGATACTCAAGAAGAGCAACTAGATCAAGACATTTTTAGTACTGCAACTGCAGATTTTACCAATGATCCAATTTCCTCTGCAGAACCAAATATTCCCACTGCTGGACATGATATTGCCATTGCAAGTGAAGAAATTGATAAACTGAAAAAAGACAAAGGTAAAACTGTTGTACAAAGCAAGGAGCAAACAAGAAGAAAAGTTTCAAAGAAAGAACAAGTTTAGATTGCTCATGATGCTGAAGTTGCAAGAAAGATTTATGAAGTTGAAGTTGTTGAAAAGAAAAAGCTTGAAGAATTGGAGATTGCAAGCTTTATGGAGGCTAAAAGGCTGGATAGAATGGAAGATCCAATGGCAGATCCACTTTTCACTATTCCACTTACAAGATTCAGAGAAGACTCGATTTCACTATGTACCCTTCAAGAAGAAATTGATTTCTTGATTTCAAATGATCCAAAGATCAAGAAGAAAGCAATTGACCTAGTGGTGATAAGTCTTTAATCAAGATCAAAAAGACGACAGCTTAAAGGACTTTATTCGAGATGAAGAATAATCAAGCACTTCAAGATGTAATTGGTTCGATGTAAAAGGTCGGAAGAAACCAAGGCAACCAACTAGGGCACAAGTTATTGCATACATGAAGACTTATTGTTGCAATGTTGGTGGATGGAAAAGACATCAATTCAAAGGAATGCCTAATGATAAAGTTGAAAGTATCTACTACAGAGTTCAAAGACAAGATAAAGATTTCATTCCAATGAACTCTGAAGAAGAAGCAAGAAGGTATCCTAATTTGAAAAGAAAGGCCAAAGATAGTGAATCTCAGACATTTAAGAAGACAAAGTTTGTTGAAAAATAAGAAGTTCCAACCGAGAAATTTATCAAGAACAAGCTGATGAAATGATTGTGATAGAAGAAGAAGATTTTTATCCGTAACCACCGCAAGTCGGACATCCTATCATTGATCGGGAAGTGTTTATCGCTAGCAATTTTGGTCCAACATGGAAGATTACAAGGCTAGGTGGTGAAACTTCATCATTCATTCAATTTGAAGATCTCATCAAAGCTTCCTGCTGTAGATGATCTTGACACATTATGGAAATTAGTTCATGAAAGGTTTGATCTTTGAAGATCTCAAAGATATGAAGGAGATGCGGTTATGGATTAATCTTAGAAGGCTCTATGAACCAGATGTTAATGATGATTTCGGAAATTCTCATGTTCATGTCCTGGTACTAAATGGTTCTACTATGACTCATGTGAAGTTCATCATGTTTCTACTGACAAATGGAGTAGATGCATTCATGCTTGCCGAGAAAGAATATCCACTCAGTGGAACTCTCCTTTGTGATGTTGTGTACTACTATAAGAGTTCATGAAGATAGTGAGAAGGTTGAGCATTGTTACTCGTGCTTTAAGATCAATGTTCAAGAGCTATTCAAGCATTGAGAAGAAGATGAAGTGTTTGAAAGAATTCCCCAAATCCTTGCAGATAATGAAGATTGAAGAAACTTATTGATTTGCAGAGAAATCATAAGTTTAGGGGAGGATTGTTGGGAATAATACGAACAGTTACCATTGATAGTCTTGTGGTTAACACTGCTAAAGATTACACTAGCAGTGGAAACTCATTACCACTGCTAATACAAATATTACCACTGCTATTAGGATAAATGTTATGTATCCGTGTATTGATAATTATAGGAAAGATATTGTGTATATTCTATATTGTTAGGTTTATACTTATCTTGTAAAGGACTCCTTGTGTTATAAAAGGAGATCCTAGGTCATTGCTTAGAGAACGAATAATGAATTATTCATATTAGCTTCAAGGTGTAACCCTAGTGATAAGCAAGATCACTCGTATTATTTCTTAATAATATTGGAGCTTTGTGTTTATTTTTCTTACTTACATTACATCATATAATCTATCTTCTAAGTATTACTAAGTATATTCCGCGTGCTTATTAATATAACTTAAAATATCGCTAACATAAGGTGTGTGTTTAGATCCATCAATAGATCACTTGGATCTGGGGTTAGTGAGTTTTTAACTCAGGGAGAAAGTATGTGAGAAAGGTGTGAGAACAATGAAGAAATGGCTAACTATTTATAAAGAGAAAATGCCTACTGTTCCCCGGATCTCTCCCACAAGGGATCCGTCTAGTGTAAAACTAGGGATTCATGGGACGCTCCTCTTTTCCCATGGGTATTTTGGTTATGGGTCATGGGTCATGGGTCATGGGTTGATCCATGGGTATTTCTTTAGATACAATGTATCTAATGAGTGCAACGTATCTAGTCAAGTGGGTATGGGTCAATACCATGGGTTATGGATATGCTCCATGGGTTGTAGTTATTTACCCATTTATAATACATACTAGTTATGTATATATTTGCTCACTATGTAAACATTAGTTGTTGTACATATGTATTACTAAATCATAAAATCACTTATACTTGTTTTAGTGTTTTATGTGAAAACGTAAGTGTGTTAGAAAACTACTGGCTCAAACAATTTACGTGTTTTATTTGTTTCGTTAAAATAATTTTACGTTTGTTATTGACAAAACATTAGAAGATCGTAAAATATAAATAAACGTTTTACGGCTTATTTGTATTAACAATCTCCCCACTTTTGTTGATGAAAAACATAAAATTATTTTAAGGAAAAACTTTGGGATCTGGTCTATCTCATGTCTAATTAATGTGTTCGTATGATAGCTAAAGATGTGTTTACTCAGGGTTGTAACCTTTACTAAAGGCATGCAATGATTTTGACAATGCATTATATTTCAAGGTTAGTTTAAGAAGTTCTAACACTAAAATATCAAATGTAAGATGTTTTATTTCATGAAAGAAATCGGATTACATTGAAAAAGCATGAATATTAAGGATTGACCCTATTTAGGAAGAAAACTCAAGGATTGACCCTATTTAGGAAGAAGGCTAAGTTCCATGGCGTTTTGCAATAACGGATACAAAGTGATCAAATAAGGACTAAACGACCCTCAAAATGGTACCTTTTAAAACCTTATCAAATATCCCAAGAAGCACCTCACATGGGGTGTTTGGATACTCATTCCATCAAAGAAGGGTTGTAATGGGATGACACTCTAAAGATAAATAAATAAATAAACATAAATTCAAAGGATATTCTTGTTTATAGGAACTAACACTAATTTGACCCGATTTGAAAAGATCAAAATACTTGGGGTACATTATTACGCAACAAAGGGAATTTGATTTAACGTTCCCTTCCGTCATTTCATAAACTTTAACTTTTCCATGTCCCAAAAGATGCAAGCAACTAGATAATTACAATTACTTGGGGAATTACTCAACCGATATGGAAGAAGTAATTATATTACGGTGTCGAACAAGGGTTATCCTAATGCCTCTTATCATTTAGTTATTCCTAACTACACAAGTGTAGCCTCACTTGCGATCTCGGAAGAATCTAATATACTATCCTCGCATTTGGTGGAATTTGGGTGGTAAAGGGTTTTTATGCTAGTAATGCAACTTCCTATCCATGAGGCGCTTTTGTTAAGACTAATGGCCCACTCTATGTCATAAAAATTTTAAATTTGGTGCCAAAATTACCTAACGACATTTCCTCATGGTTTATTACACAATCACAATTGGACAAAGCAAATAGTCAAGGATAAGCATAGTTTCAAAGTTCGTTTATTTTCCCTCACAAAGCGAACATTGTCCCCAATGTTCCCGAGATATCAAAGTTATGATAAAGAAGGTAATCAAAATGAAAAACTAATACTCCCAGATTAGCTCGGTAGGATCCGTGTGTGAAGTGGTTAAATCCTTTCAAGAAGAATTGTGTGCGTGAAAAGTTCCTTCCAATCTTATGTAACTTCTTCTTGACAAACTAAACACAACACTTGAAGAAAACAAAGCGAAACCGTAAAATCGGTGGTAATAATATATAAGACTCGATTTAAACTAGGATATAATGCATGTGGAATGGATGTTTCTGAAATTTCTAAGAAAATTAAGACGGAAAATTCCAAAAATTTATAAGTAACGAGCTTGAGAAAAAAGTAATGCGGTTTCTACTCCTCCGGCCGTCGAGTTACCACAAACGAGCGATGCGATTTTCGAAAAATTCTGGAAAATTTATATCTTTAGAATCTGGAAAATTCTGCCAAAACATCATTATGACTCGATACAAGCATTTGACTCTAACAAACACATATATATCTTTTAAATAATTGTAATTCTCATGTTCACGTTTCTTTTGAACGTGTGTAATCCTCTACACTTATCCCTTATGTAAAATACCTTTATATGTAATTAAGGCGAGGTTAAAGACAAAATAAGCATTTTACAAATTCAAACATGAGAATAAACAATTAATAAAAGATATCGACACCTAAATGAAATGAAAAACAAATACACATGGGTTGCCTCCCGAAGCGCTTGTTTTGTTCGAGTCCACGAGCGACTCTAACCTTATTTGAGATAAAGGGAAGTTTTCCTACTTAAGTTTAAGTGCGGTGATAGTAACAATACACACCCTTAGGGTGGAAATTTGCTCGTGAGGAAGGTGATGGGTGATTTATGTGCTCGAAGGGTGCTCCATTCATTATAACCTTACCTAAGTCTATTGGTGTAGTGGGTGAATCAAATCTCCTCTAAAAATGGATCATCTTCTATTAACTTCAAAGATTCTTAGTTAAGGATCCATCTTGACCTAATAAACCGGTTTAAACCCAT
Source organism: Chrysanthemum lavandulifolium (assembly GCA_022545495.1). NCBI lineage: Eukaryota > Viridiplantae > Streptophyta > Magnoliopsida > Asterales > Asteraceae > Chrysanthemum > Chrysanthemum lavandulifolium. The sequence goes on from JAHFWF010000012.1 coordinate 114,040, forward strand.
AGTGTTTCTTGTTATCAACCATGAATGGGTGATATAAGTGTGTAAGTCATTTATTATTCCTATATTAGCTTCCCTCTACATGGCTTAAGTCTACCACTTTTATCAAGCAACTACCGGACTATCTATTTTGATGGGTGGATTGGAGCTAATTCAATTCCAAGATTCACATCTAAAGGCGGAAAATTGGGTAAGGTTTCGGTTGAGCTCGGTTCATCAAAACTAGGAACTTCTTTAGGGCTAAGAAAGGTCATCACTAAGCGTTCAAACCCACATCCACTACTTGTGGTCGGTCCAAGGTTCTACCTTTATTGGGGTTCTATAGTTTCTTCTACTACTTAGGGTAAGTCATGGCGGTGTGTGTTTCTCGAGTGAAGGTAGTACTTGTGGGTTATCCGATGGGATTGGATTTTCTACTATCCTCCATCTTATCAAGATCACTATGTATTCATTTTGTCTTGTGGTAGCGCCTAACCATGACATGCACCTTATTACTCAACTCTAATCATCTCCTTCCTAAACAACCTTTCAGGAAGTTTCCAAATTGAAAATAGGTCTAAAGATTCGTTTTTGGTCCATGTTCCACTTCTAAATTGGGCGTGAATCTCAAGGTTTCCCATGCAATTAACCACGTCCCAAATATCCCCATCCGCTACATAGTCAAACCTCGAGATCTCATTTTGGAGTGGAAAGGGTAGATTATGTAGTAGATTTCGTTGATTGGGTGAAAGTTTTGGCGATTCGCGTTCTCCATAACGTGCTTGAATAGTCAATGAAAATGGTTACGAACAAAGGTCACGAAGAAGGGGATAGACTACGAGGAAGCTAAAAATGAGAAAAAGTTTACTTGATAGGAATCAAGCAAAAGAAACCTAAGCGAGGTGGACTACTAACTAGCTATTCTATTCCCGGCGGTAAAACTTGATAACGCTACGCGTCGTTTGAGGTCAAGGAAACTTCCTTTTCTTGAGCAAGTTTTATAACACCTAGGCGGTGAACCTAATCGTTGTAGTGTAGCAATTAGGGTAAGCCGGGTATTGATGATCGTTCTCTGGGGAATAGGAATGCTAGTAAGGAGTTACTACGCTAAGGTTAAGGTTGAGAAGATTATTTTTATCTTTTTATGTTTTATGAAATGGAAAGGTACGAATCTCGGGTATTGGATTTGGGGGTTGGTATTTCTACCGATTACTCTACTATTATCTAATTATCTAAACTAAGGTTGTGGAGTCTATGTCTAATTAATGTGTGCTCGTATGATAATTTAAAGATGTGTTTACTTAGGTTGTACTACTCCTTGGTATCTCCTATTGATGGTTGAGTTGTCATGTCTTATTCCTAGTTGTGTTGTGTGTCTAAAGTTGTAGGGTATCGTTTCTCCTAACTCTTTGAACTTACCAAAGGTCTAATCTACAAACCCACTAGGGATGATAAACTCCTACTCTAAGGCACTCTTTGGATGGTTTAGCCTACAACTACTCAGGTAATTATATTCTAAGGTTCACAAAGATGAATCAAGCATTAAGTACACTGTGCGAATGACCTATCGCATTACTAGATCATTAATCAACTAAGATAAAACAACCAATCAATATTCAATAATTAAGTTTCATACTTCCTAAGCAAACACACAAATAAATTAGCCGGACATGGAAAACATGCAAGCATACACACAAATAATCAAAGACATAATTGAATTAATGAAGTAAAGACTTATCTTGATGTAAGATAGGGTTTAAAACCCTAAAATCTTGTACAAGACACCTTATGTTCGGTTTAGGTTTTCACTCCAAAGACTCTCCCAAAAGTGAAAAATTTGGATTCTATATATAAGATTACATATGCGACGGCGTCGCCTTATGTTTCGTGGCGCCGTCGTGTGCCGCCATTAATGGGGTTCCGTCTTGGCCCGTTAACCTTCTGACGGCGTCACCTTATGTCCGTGTGCCGTCCTCTTGACCACGATGTAAATCGGATTGCATCTAGGCCGTCTAAGTAGCGGCCTACTCTTTTACAACCGGGCGTCGGTAAGCTTGAAAATCTGAGTTTTGGGTTACGGATCGTCACAACAATTTTGGGACGGCGTCGCCATGCACTGACGCGTCGCCTTCAATTCGACAGCGTGAGTGTCGATTTTGACTTTGGCCATTTCTTCATATATTCTCGCCTTTCGGTCCAAATAAGTGCCATTCCGGCATTTTGCCTTCAAGAGACCTAAAAGTGAAAAGGCGATATTAAGCAATAACGGATACAAAAGTGATCAAATAAGGACTAAAGCGACCCCTCAAAATAGTACCTTTAAAACCTTATCAGTTACATTGAAAAAGCATGAATATTAAGGATTGACCCTATTTAGGAAGAAAACTAAGGATTGACCCTATTTAGGAAGAAGGCTAAGTTCCATGGCGTTTTCGCTAGATGGATCATCAAATGGTTGATGAGTGTTTTCCGATTGAAATGCATGACGTTATGATGAGGCGGCGTCAAGAACATTCCATAAGGGATGAGTTTATTCTTGGAACCTTGAAGATTTACAATTAGCCTTGCGAAGAAGTAAGCGAGATTGTATGGTTGTTGTGTTAGCAAACAATACATTATGTGAGCACAACAAGCGGGAAGGATTTCGATTTCCCAAGACTCAAACATTTTCACGTGGGATGAGTGCAAGAGATTTGTACTCTTCTCGGATGTCCGATGTAAAGATAATGTTTGGATCGGGAGTTATAGTCGAGGTTTGCATATTATGCGTTTCAAATCTTCGGAGGGTATGTGTGAACAATATGGACTATTTTCTTCATGAAAGTTGAAGAGAATCAAGACCAATCTTGATTGGCACATTGTCCATGATTTGGAATTCGGAGAATTTGAGCAAATTGTCCATGGGTTAAAACGAACTTTTGGTTTTGATCCAAAACCAAAGAGATAGAAGCGATCCTCGTTACGAGCGAGTTCGACTTAGCGGAAGAATTCAATACAAACCTTGGACATATTTTCTCATTAATTTCGAGAAGACATTCCAAGAAGAATTGTGTCGTGAAAAGTTCCTTCAATCTTATGTAACTTCTTCTTGACAAACTAAACACGCACACTTGAAGAAAACAACGAAACCTTCGTAAAATCGGTGGTAATAATATATAAGACTCGATTTAAACTAGGATATAATGCATGTGGAATGGATGTTTCTGAAATTTCTAAGAAAATTAAGACACGGAAAATTCAAAAATTTATAAGTAACACGAAAAGCGAGAAAAAGTAGTAGCGGTTTCTACTCCTCGGCCGTCAGGTTACCACAACGAAGCTGATGCTGCGATTTTGAAAAAATTACGGAAAATTTATATCTTTAGAATCGGAAAAATTCACATAAAACATCCATTATGACTCGATACAAGCATTTGACTCTAACAAACACACATATATATCTTTTAAATAATTGTAATTCTCATGTTCCGTTTCTTTTGAAAGCGTGTGTAATCCTCCTACACTTATCCCTTATGTAAAATACCTTTATATGTAATTAAGGCGAGGTTAAAGACAAAATAAAGCATTTTACAAATTCAAACATGAGAATAAACAATTAATAAAAGATATCGACACTAAATGAAAATGAAAAAACAAATACACATGGGTTGCCTCCCAGAGCGCTTGTTTTGTTCGAGTCACGAGCGACTCTAACCTTATTTAACGAGATAAAGGGAAGTTTTCCTACACTTAAGTTTAAGTGCGGTGATAGTAGCAATACACACCCTTAGGGTGGAAATTTGCTACGTGAGGAGAAGGTGATGGGTGATTTATGTGCTCGAAGGTGTGCTCCATTCATTATAACCTTACCTAAGTCTATTGGTGTAGTGGGTGAATCAAATCTCCTCCTAAAAATGGATCATCTTCTATTAACTTCAAAGATTCTTAGTTAAGGATCCATCTTGACCTAATAAACCGGTTTAAACCCATAGTGTTTCTTGTTATCAACCATGAATGGGTGATATAAGTGTGTAAGGTCATTTGTTATTCCTATATTAGCTTCCCTCTACATGGCTTAGAGTCTACCACTTTTATCAAGCAACTACCGGACTATCTATTTTGATGGGTGGATTGGAGCCTAATTCAATTCAAGATTCACATCTAAAGGCGGAAAATTGGGTAAGGGTTTCGGTTGAGGCTCCGGTTCATCAAAACTAGGAACTTCTTTGGGGCTAAGAAAGGTCATCACTACAAGCGTTCAAACCCGCATCCACTACTTGTGGTCGGTCAAACGTTCTACCTTTATTGGGGTTCCTATAGTTTCTTCTACTACTTCTGGTAAGTCATAGGCGGTGTGTGTTTCTCAGGTGAAGGTAGTACTTGTGGGTTATCCGATGGGATTGGATTTTCTACTCTATCCTCCATCTTATCAAGATCACCTATGTATTCATTTTGTCTTTGTGGTAGCGCCTAACCATGACATGCACCTTGGTACCTCAACTCTAATCATCTCCTTCCTAAACAACCTTTTCGACCGAAGTTTCCAAATTGAAAATAGGTCTAAAGATTAGTTTTGGGTCCCATGTTCCACTTCTAAATTGGGCGTGAATCTCAAGGTTTCCCATACAATTCGAACACCGTCCCCAAATATCCCCATCAGCTACATAGTCAAGTCTCCTTTGGGTTTAGGTGGGCGATCTGAGTGTAAAGAATTGTAGTGGAAGCGATAAATCAATACCATGATAAAGGACTTTTGTAATAAATATTTAATTCGAGTCCACGCCTCGGGAAAGGATTCATCATGATGTTCTTTGGAACCTCAAGATCTCATTTTGGAGTGGAAAGGGTAGATTATGTAGTAGATTTCGTTGATTGGGTGAAAGTTTTGGCGATTCGCGTTCTCCATAACGGCTAGAATAGTCAATGAAAATGGTTACGAACAAAGGTCGCGAAGAGGGGATAGACTACGAGGAAGCTAAAAATGAGAAAAAGTTTACTTGATAGGAATCAAGCAAAGAAACCTAAACGAGGTGGACTACTAACTAGCTATTCTATTCCCGTGGCAAAAAACTTGATAACGCTACGCGTCGTTGGGGTCAAGGAAACTTCCTTTTCTTGAGCAAGTTTTATAACACCTAAGCGGTGAACCTAATCGTTGTAGTGTAGCAATTAGGGTAAGCCGGGTATTGATATCGTTCTCTAGGGAATAGGAATGCTAGTAAGGGTTACTACGCTAAGGTTAAGGTTGAGGAAGATTATTTTTATCTTTTATGTTTTATGAAATGGAAAGGTACGAATCTCGGGTATTGGATTTGGGGGTTGGTATTTATACCGATTACTCTACTATTATCTAATTATCTAAACTAAGGTTGTGGGAGTCTATGTCTAATTAATGTGTGCTCGTATGATAATTTAAAGATGTGTTTACTTAGGTTGTACTACTCCTTAATTATCTCTATTGATGGTTGAGTTGTCGCGTCTTATTCCTAGTTGCGTTGTGTGTCTAAAGTTGTAGGGTGTCGTTTCTCCTAACTCTTTGAACTTACCAAAGGGTCTAGTTTACAAACCCACTAGGGATGATAAACTCCTACTCAAGGCACTCTTTGGATGGTTTAGCCTACAACTACTCGGGTAATTATATTCTAAGGTTCACAAAGATGAATCAAGCATTAAGTACACAGCGAATGACCTATCGCATTACTAGATCATTAATCAACTAAGATGAAACAACCAATCAATATTCAATAATTAAGTTTCATACTTCCTAAGCAAACACACAAATAAATTAATGGGACATGGAAAACATGCAAGCATACACACAAATAATCAAAGACATAATTGAATTAATGAGTAAAGACTTATCTTGATGTAAGATAGGGTTTAAAACCCTAAATTCTTGTACAAGACACCTTAGGTTCGGTTTTAGGTTTTCACTCCAAAGACTCTCCCAAAAGGCGAAAAAATTGATTCTATATATAAGATTACATATCTTGACGTCGTCTTATGTTTCGTGGCCTTGGTCGTATGTCGCCGCCATTAGGGTTCCGTCTTGGCCACGTTAACCTTGACGGCGTCACCTTATGTCCGTGGCGCGTCCTCTTGACCGATGTCGTCTGGATTGCATCTAGGCCGTCTAAGTAGCGACGGACCTACTCTTTACAAGCGGGCGTCGTCGCTTAATCTGATTTTGGGTTACGGATCGTCACAACAATTTTGGGACTGGCGTCGCCATGTAGCACTTGTCGCCTTCAATTCGACAGCGTGAGTGTCGATTTTGACTTTGGCCATTTTCTTCATATATTTCGCCTTTCAGTCCAAATAAGTGCCATTCCATTTTGCCTTCAAGAGACCTAAAAGTGAAAAGAGCGATGTTAAGCAATAGCGGATACAAAAGTGATCAAATAAGGACTAAAAGCGACCCCTCAAATAGTACCTTTAAAACCTTATCGAGTTACATTGAAAAAGCATGAATATTAAGGATTGACCCTATTTAGGAAGAAAACTGGTTGACCCTATTTAGGAAGAAGGCTAAGTTCCATGAGCGTTTTTGCTAGATGGATCATCAAATGGTTGATGAGTGTTTTCCGATTGAGAAATGCATGGCGTTATGATAGGCGCGTCAAGAACATTCCATAAGGGATGAGTTTATTCTTGGAACCTTGAAGATTTACAATTAGCCTTGCGAAGAAAGTAGGCGAGATTGTATGGTTGTTGTGTTAGCAAACAATACATTATGTGAGCACAACAAGCGGGAAGGATTTCTCGATTTCCTTAAGACTCAAACATTTTCACGTAGGATGAGTGCAAGAGATTTGTACTCTTCTCGGATGTCGATGTAAAGATAATGTTTGGATCGAGTTATATGGTCGAGGTTTGCATATTATCGTTTCAAATCTTAGGAGGGTATGTGTGAACAATATGGACTATTTTCTTCACAAAGTTGAAGAGAGAATCAAGAGACCAATCTTCGGTGAAGGCACATTGTCCATGATTTGGAATTCGGAGAATTTGAGCAAATTGTCCAAGGGTTAAAGCGAACTTTTGGTTTTGATCCAAAACCAAAGAGATAGAAGCGATCCTCGTTACGAGCGAGTTCGACTTAATGGAAGAATTCCAATACAAACCTTGGACATATTTTCTCATTAATTTCGAAGACATTCCAATCCTATGGTTGGAAGAAGGTATTGATACCTTCTTCGTATTATGAAAGGATTGTCGACAATACATCCTTCGTGGAAGTGGCGGGTTTGAGATTATTGAACCCGCGGACATGATTGCCGGTGTGTTGGGCTCAAGGAGATGTTAGGAGTGTAGCGCTGGTGGTGAAAAGTCAAACTCATATTCATGCGACATAGCGAAACCTATAGGAAAGAAGTTAATATGATGTGACGTATTATGGGTAAAACAATGATTACCTAATATTTTACAAGATGTTTATTAACAATGATATTTAACTTACTTAATGTTTGACATTCTAGTAGAACATTTCTTTTAGAAAGAAAGTGGTTTTATTTTGCATGAAAATCTGTTATCGGAAGGGCGATTCCTACGGTTCCCTTCTATAAGGATCCGGCTAGTATACTTGCCGGGATCCGTGGATGCGTAATGTGAGCGATTTTTGATAAAAACATAGGTTTTATAGTTTTATACCAAGATATGTGTTTTAGCCTACATTTTCTTTTCATTATGCATACATGGTTTCTAGTGTATCATGAAAGAATCTGAAGATACAAATCAAAAGAAATGACAAAACACATAATGATAATAATAACCTAGATAAACTAGATTATTAATAATATTTCATTTCAATGCTAAGAATGATACAAAGGATTGGGTATATAACCCCAATGTAGATTAACAACACAAACTATATGTCTCGTGTGAGAACTTCATCATAGGGAACAAGAGCGATGAGTGTTAAGGCGATGAGCACGAGGCGATGTAAACCATGTTGATGACGAACCTTCTTGGTTTTGGTTTGAGATGAGATGAGATGAGAGGAAGATGAAGTTTTGAATGAGAGGTAATTTTTGAAAGTGGAAGATTTGAAAAGTGGGTATTTGATAGAGTTGAAGGCGAAAGGTTTATTTATGGGAAGGAGGAATTTTTGAGATTTGTGTTTTGTTTTATTATTAGAAGGATATGATTTTTGGATTAAATGAAATAAAACACAAGTTTTATAAACCTCGACTTTAGACGAAAAAGAAACACGTATGCGAGAAAGGCTTCCTAATGAAGCTACATGTAATACATGTATATGCACAAAATAAAATCATATAAATACCTATGTAAGCATATTTATTAATCAAGCTAATGTCATTAAGAGATAAGTGGAAAGCCATACCTCTAATGCACTTAGGAATGCCTTTACAAATGACACAACAAATGTCGGAAGACAATTCGGATCCTTTGTGCTTAAGATACCTTCTTAGGAAGGTATTATTGTTAAGCGATTCCTATGGCTTGGTAGTTATGAAACTTTAACTAAGCAACATGACAAAGAAGATTAGTGCAATTAAATGAAGAATAAATAATAAGAAAAATGTTGTCATCTAATCAACATCCAAACAAAGAGTTGTAAAAGACATGGTATTTGTTTTGTGAAAACCGTGTTGTAGTTTTCAATTAACCATGGATCGTATCAAGTTTTGAAGTACGATATACTCTAAGAAACTTGGTAACGAAGCTCACGATGCCAATTGTGGAAAACTAGAAGGGGGTTGAATAGTTTTACCAATAAAACTTTCTTTTAAAACATTTAGATCGACTTATGTCAATCTATTTGGATGTGTGTTGGATGTTGATAAACAAACATATAGAAATATAAATATGTAATGAAAAGATAAAGAGTAAGAAGCACAAAACAACAACGCAGTATTTATAGTGGTTATTTACAAGGACACCTTCCTTGCCCTACTCACACACCCGAGACACCTACTCGAGAGTTCGTAATCACTACACAACACCGACTCTTTATGGTGGAGAAACCTTCTAGCGTGCCTAATCTTTTTCCGGCTAGGCTAACCACGGGTTCTTTCACACCAAGGTGAACCACACCTACCACAACGTCGCCTACCCTTTATCCGGTACTAGGCTAGATACCGAGTTCCATTACAATGGAGGAACTACTACCCAACACTACACCAATCACCTAATCCCAAAGGAGACCAACTCCTTATTACAACATCAACAAGGATATCAACGTCCTTGGATCCAATACTAATCTATCTTGTACATCAAAACACACCATATCGAATGTACATCTTAGGCACCTTTCACTAATGCCTTTTTATAGATCTTCAAGACACCCTTCACTAATGTCTTGTGACTTGACTTCTAGGCACTCTTCACTAATACCTACAATACGGACGATCGACACCGTTCACTAATGTCTTCGTCTTGACACTTGAGACATCTTTCACTAATGTCTTCAACACTACACTTCTTAGTAGAAAGAAAAGAACCATCAATAAGAGGACTTCAGTAGTCTTGATGATGAGGAAGCATGGCAACTCATGGACTTGAGCTTGCTTGACTTCAAAGGTGGTGATCTCGCCTTTAAGAGGAACCTAGAGGATCACACAAAAACAAAACTACATACATAGATCACTTGGATGCGGGGTTAGAGAGTTTTAACTCGGGGAGAAAGTATGTGAGAAAGGTGTGAGAAACAATGAAGAAATGGCTCACTATTTATATATAGAAAATGCCTCATGTTCCCCGGATCCCGGATCCCTCCCACAAGGGATCCGTCTAGTGTAAAACTAGGGATCCGTGGGACGCTCCTCTTTGCCCATGGGTATTTTGGTTATAGGTCATTGGTCATTGGTCATGGGTTATGGGTTGATCCATGGGTATTTCTTTAGATACAATGTATCTAATGAGTGCAATGTATCTAGTCAAGTGGGTATGGGTCAATACCATGGGTTATGGATATGCTCCATGGGTTGTAGTCATTTACCCATTTATAATACATACTAGTTATGCATATATTTGCCCCATATGTAAACATTAGTTGTTGTACATATGTAGTACTAAATCATAAAATCACTTATACTTGTTTTAGTGTTTTATGTGAAAACGTAATTGTGTTAGAAAACTATTGGCTCAAACAATTTACGTATTTTATTTGTTTCGTTAAAATGATTTTACGTTTGTTATCGACAAAACATTAGAAGATCGTAAATTATAAATAAACGTTTTTACGGCTTATTTGTATTAACATACACTCTTCTAATCATCAACATATCACATCATTATCTGAACCCCATTATAAGTCAGTATGTAAAACTTCACAGTACGACGTTTCTTTCAAACACTAGCAGACATAAACACTATACAATATAGCCTTAATCTCGTAACCACCTAAGAAATGATCAACTTTGGAAATGGTTTGGATAACCACTTGCCACTAGCAAGACCTTCCTACAATGACAATTATCACATTATTAAAAACCATTTCACATCAATAATATCTTACACCTTTGATTAATAACAATTACCCTAACAACAACAAAAACTATTCCATTTGAGGCACTATATCGACGAAAGTGTCAATTACCCATTTGCTGGACTAAGTTGTTCAGAGATCAACCACGAAACAACTAATAAAACCATACAAATACAAATTAGGCTGCATGCCGCACACTATCGCTGTAAAACCCTAAAATTGTAAACGTGTGAAATGACCATTTTGCCCTTGAGACTCGAGGATTGTGAAATACGTATATTACGTCAAACTTATTAACTTTAATTCCAACCTAACTCGTAAATGACTAACCTGTACAAGATAAACAAGTTAACTTACATCTATGTCTAAATTTATGCATGGGCCAAATTTTCACAATCTACACAATACATTAACTTAAATTGAAAACCCAACTACATATGGTTGGGCCTTGTCTCTCCTTAGTCACGGCAAACCCAAGTCTCCACCCATTCCCATTTTCGTTTTTACGTATCACATGGTAACACAACACAAACCCTAAATCCCATATTGCAAAAGTGACGGCAAGGAAACTCCTTCTTCTCCATTTTCCAGTCGACAACAAGGAGGTCCAAGGGAGACTCGTTAGGCGCCAAGGAAGGATTTTGGATCGTGGTGCTCGTGGGTCGTGGGTATATTGGTCGAAGGCTGTTTTGATTGCTCCTGGTCATGAGTTTTGCTAGGCAAAAAGGGTGTTCATTTGCTTGTTTCGGCCTTTGTGTCTTCCTCATCGTTCACGCTACAAGAGGTAACAACATGACCCTCGTCTCGTCTCCTTTTCATCGTGAATCTGGTCATGGCAGGTCCTTTCCATGCGCATGATCCTTGCAATATATGTGCCGTATAAAATGTTAAAACAAGTCTAAGAAACTCGCTTCATATAATCATAGATATGCAATATATATGTCGACACCCATTTCTGTTTCGTGAGCATTTATTTTGTTGTGTTTTGCGTTTGATCTGGTCATTGTTAGACATCAATCTGCTCATTGACATGCGATCTAAGAAACTGATTTTTAATCTTAAAGAAATAAAAGAGGGGCGTGTGTATTTGTTTCGGGAAAAAGGTCATAAATAGGGTCTGTTTAAATATGATTGTATGTGAGGTCTTGGCTTGTTATCAATCAGGTTGGGACTGGTCTACATGCACGTGTGTGTGTGTGGCGTATTTCACATTTTTCAAATAGTTGTGTCTCGTAAATATTGGTGTGCTATTGGATAATATGTGTCACGTTAAAAAGAATTATAAAACCAGATTTGAGTCCTATGCATGAGTTTTAAAATCCGAATGTAATATTAATGCCCAAAACTTTAATAATTTTCATAATAAACCTCAACCTTGCTAGAATATCAATTAAACCCTAAACTATGATAAGTTGTCACCTTTAACCCTATACCTTGATTTTTGGTCATGTTAGATTTTAGACCTTACTAAAGTATCATTTAAAAACCCTAAAGGTCTAATTATAATTAAGACATTTATTTGATCATTAATGAAGTTTATTACGGTTTAAAATGGAAAGTTACTAAAAGTAGGAACCTGCTAAAAATGGAAAGCCGTCTAAAATGAGTAATCCGACTTTAATAAGCGTTATCAAATTCATATAGGTTCCGGACGGCGGGATTGACTCATCGTGTGATCGTACTTTCCTATTTTGCTTGCTTCGAACGAGGTACATATATTCTATCCCTTTCGATGAGGGATTTCTCCGACTTTTCGATCCTTGACTTTGCTTCACTTATGATATTCCTTTGCTATGATTTCCTTATGCTATGATCCTTTTGATATGATTCGACATAATCCTTTGATATGATTACATTACGCTATGATATTCGTTTGTTATGATTACGAACTTACGATTATGAACCTTATGATTATGAACCATCGATTATGAACCTCGATTATGAACTTATGTTATGGAAATCGATATGAACCTTTGACTTATGAACCTTTGATATGAACTTTGATATGAACCCTTATGATATGATATGATTATGCTTTGACCCGTCAGTTTGATACCCGAGCCAAATATGTGTTCCTAGTCATGAAGGTAACATGACCGTGTCATTGATGCACCAATGGCATGACTCCAGTGTGCACGAGTGATGTTGCACACCGTCCCCATTATGATATGATTATGAGCTCACTATATGTATATGATTTGGCCACTATGTTTCCGGGGGCGTATGGATGCATCCTAGATATGATATGATATTAGTGGATTTAATATGATATGATATGATTTATATGGTGAATGATGTCGGTAATGCAATACGCGTCTTCACATTCCGGAACTAGCTATTCCACTATTCTTGAGGTCTCCTCCTACTATATATGGTATTCGAGGTCACCCTCCGAATACAATGGTTACTTATGATATGATATGATATGTTCGGGCTCGTGGTAGATTTCGACAACCCTTACACCTTTGATATACCTATATTGTACCTTTTGTATTCCCAACGCACCATATACTCGTTAATTGTTCATTACTCGGTACCCTTATATGACTCACTCTCTACCAAGATATATATATTCCATTTCTTTGATCGTCACACTCTCATTCCGTTATTTCGGACTATCGTTCCATTCACGTCTTAGGGTTATTATATGTTTATTGGATTTGATTATGCTATTCATGTTTTATGCGACTACTGATTACCCTGCTATGATATGATTATTATACGATTATCTGATTTACCTGTTGTCATATAATGATATGCGATCTTACTGATATGTGACCCTCTGATTTGTCTGTTTATCATGTGTACTTCGTTCAGTTAAGCTCGTGGACTATGACTATCCGTTGTATCCTTATCTGCTTATTGTTGACCTGCCATGTTTACATTTCTGTCTATGCTACGGGTTGATTTGGGTAAATGGTTCAACTTATGACGTCTGACTTGTTAACTTGCTTAATCGTCCTGCTATGTCCCTAGTTCATTTAATTATAATGTTCATCTTGTATTCCTACTTGTTACGTGTTGTCATGTTTGTTATTTTTAGTACTTCACCGTTATGATCTTGGTTATGTTTTCAACTAAGGGTTTTGACACATATGATTGCCATGCTCACTTACTAATTAATTGCTTTCGCTTGCCTATAGATTTCTGTTTGACTTGCATGTCTTCGGATTTTCTGAATTGATTGTATGCTGTATATGTTGTGTGGATACGACGTCTGCTATGCTTGCTTATGTGTCAGTACATGTATGCAGGTTGTATGTGCTTGTATATATGTCATCGATGCTTTGTTTTGCTTCGTTCTCCTTATTATATGTTCTGCTTGGATATCTGTATACTTGTGTTTTGCAGGATCCTCCTTGACTCATTGTTTCCCTTTCGTTGCGACCTTGTTATCAGCTTCCTTATTTCATTTCGCATTTCTGATTTTATTTAGCTTTCGTTTTGTTATATCATTCCTTGGGCTTTTTAAGCTCGGTAGCATTTCTTTTCTGCGGCGGTGTTAGTTTTGAAGATGGGCTTTGATGGGCTGAGAGTTGGATTATCTGAGTGGACCAACCCTAGTTACCTTATTATTTGGATTTATTTTGTCGGGCTATTGTTTGGAGATTTCATTTTATTCTAGACATTCTGGATTTTGTAAATTTTTCCTTGTAAGTCATTGTTTAAATGACTTGATATGTCATTCTTAAGACTTTCGCTTGTAAAGTTGTAATTGTATGTTCTGATATGACACCAGAATGTGACACTTCTACCCTCGTCGGGTTGGGGTGTTACAATGCCGAAACAAAACTCCATGTTAGAAATTAAGATTTTGTTGAAAGCCTCGATACAATTAGATATGATTCGCTTTGAGAATCGGGAAAAGCCAAACTTGAGGTATATTTGACTCTATAAGATTTTAGCAAAACCTTTAGATTATCAACAAGCCACCACCAAAACTTAGAATGGTACAAAACACATTCTATGACCAAAACTTGAGAACGCAAAGATTAAAAATTCGCGCATACACCCGCATTTTCTAGACACTTCAACATCGGATAACACACTTGAATTTAGGGACAAAATTCCCTTAAGGAGTAGAGGCGTAGCAACCCGTAATTTTTCATAAGGTAAAATGACTATTTTACCCTTTGACTTTTTAAAGTCGACCTTTGACTTTGACTTTTACTATTCATCTCGTAAAAATTTATATTTTTATTTTACCATAATGACAAGATAAATAAAACTCGACAAGTCGTCCTGACGACATACGTTGAATCCATACAGAACCGATTACACAAAACCGTGTCTGAGAACTACTTTAGGGTTTAAACGTTATTTGGTCATCCCGTTATATCTATAAAACACTGTAAACATTAGAAATATGTATTTCTACCATTTTACGACAATTCCACAAGTTTTAAAATTTTACGTTTTCCAGTTCTGCGTTTTACGCGATTTACGCGTTTTACCCCGCTTCCGACTTTGAGATTGCGTTTAGCACCCAATGAGACTTATCACTCATTTTATGTTTTTATATGGAGTATAATGACAAGTCTCATCATTCCTGCAAGTTTCATATTTTTTACGATACCCGGTTTTACGTTTTATGGCTTAACAAATTACGGTTGGCATTTAACGGAACCAAAACACATCATAACACCAAGATATTATCAACATATAATATCTCATCCCACTCACTCAATATCTCAGCCCATATGAGGTGATTCACCATAGTGTTGGCATCATCTCATCTATTTTGCATGTAATCTCATACATGTGTCCTTAATTCAACCATGGTTATTATCTAACCCAATACATAGTTAACCAAACTTTCCCTCCTATAAATAGCAAGTGAAAGACTTCACAAACCCCATCTTCCCCTCTCTTGGTCGTTTTTATCAAAACACCAACATACATCTCATGCTTTGATTCATGACACCAATTTGATGCTAAGGAAGTTGCAAGTAACAAGTTACTACATCAAATCTCTAGCAAGTTTAAGTGATCTTCTTGAGTTTAAATCCACTCAAGTCACTTAAGACTTCATCACCAATCCTTCATTATTACAAGAAGTGTAGAAAGGTACCAAGGTGTAGAAAGCTTGATCAATCAAAGTCCTATCCTTACTAGTTACTCCTTTCTTTTGAAAGCCAAAGGTTGTAAGCAACTTATCACCACCACCACTCCATTATCTCATGTTTATTATTACTAATCTGGTTAAATACATGCTATATGTTGTAATTCACATATTGTCATAAAATTAACAAACTAGTAAACTATTTTGTATTCTACATATTTGAGACCATTTGAAATAGCTATATATGAACTTGGTAACTTACATACTACTGTAGACAAAATAAAAAGGTAAACATAGCAACTTGAATACCCAAAACGGACAAACGAGTAAAAAGTTATGGTAAAAAGTAGTTAGAAAACCCTAGAAATGACTATTTTCATTACTGCTGAATCTATTTTCCAAAACGTGGTACTTCTGGTTCGAATCATAAAAACTTAAAGCATGAAAGTTGTCCGGAACGATGTTTTACATCTACCGCGAGGAAACTCGGCCTAAAAAGACCAAATGATATCATTAACTGCCTAATATTTGTAAAACAATTTTTATCGGCAAAATTGGATTTTTACAAGTTAAAAATATAAAAACCATGTCATTTTTATAACTAGTTACATACTGAATTGTTACTAAAATTTCATTATTGACTATATTAAATAAGTTATGACCACTTGTAAACTTTGAGAAATTGTAAAAAAACTAAATGTTTGCTAAAGACATAATAAAACTTTATAATATAATAATCTCCACTCAAATTATATATTTTATCTACTAAAGTGCTACAATAGTAGGGAGCTTCATGTGAGGTGTTTCATTTGGGTAAAACGTATCGACGAGTTTGCTAGATTTATGATTTAAAGTGTCCTAGCTCCTCGAACGTTTACTACATGACCTCTGAATTATGATAGCCCAAACGGTAGTACGATATCTATAAACTAAATACATTTTCACATATTAAAAATGTTACTATAAACATCAAACTATAAATGACTACATCATGACCAACATAGAGACATATATAGGATGGTTTATGTTTTCCTAAAACATTATTCCAAACCTAAGTCGCAACATTCCATTTTTAGGTTGCACGTAGAAGTTTTCCGAATTATCAATCACATCCGTTAAAGTACTTAACTTCATTAAACTCTAGGTGAGTTCATAGCCCCACTTTCTATTACTTAATTGTTTTATAAACCCTTGAGGGAAATACATGCTTTATTTTAAATCGAACACATTGCTTTGAAATTATACTTGAATGTATTGGTTGCACTAAGTATACTATTGCCAAAGTCCCTATTATCATGAACCATTAATCACTTGCGGGTGAACGCGAATAATGTGGATAGCTATTGGGATTGACAATTCCCGTTTGTTTGACCAAGTCCGGTAAACAAATGCATTATATTTAAAGATCCATAGGTTTATTGGCAAATTACCTATTAGGGCAACGGTTACTATTATATCAATTACGATTGACAAGCTGTTAACGTTTAGGTGTCATGAGCTTAGTGCAATAATATATGTTTTGTTTTCTAAACTATGAATGTGAGACTAATTACCTCACGTTACGAATATTGTGTTCAACTGATTTCCTAAACTCTATGAATTTCACTCAACCTTTGTGTTGACAGTTTTAAGCATGTATTTCAAGTCCATAATGTTGGAAGCTGGCACGTAGGAGCACGGATACTCAAGAAGGCTATAAATTTTATTATCATTCGAAAACCCATTTAATGTATTTTGTAAACTTTGAACCATTTGGGACCTCATTTTGGTAAACTATGATATTTATATAAATCGAATGATAAATCTTTTAAAACGACTCCATTTGAGTTCGTTTTCTATTGTTATGACTGTTGTGCTATGAAGTAACACCCAATTTGAATCCCGCTGCATATCACGAAATTAGGGGTGTTACATGTATTTACTTTTACCAATTAGTTAAATTGATCATGTTATTATTGGTTTCATAATGACAACGTAAAGGCCTGCATCTTCTAAACTAATTCTATGGGAGTTGAGACGGTACAGGAGATGGAGAAATGTTTGTTGCGTCTAACAGGCAATGAGGCCATAGGCTGCTCTTGGGCATCTAGAAAATAAATGTTCATGTGTTGCTTCACTGACCCACAATATGAGGACTGAACGTGTACCATCAAGCACTGCCGAGGTTCAAGTTAAATATGATTTTTGATTTTTTTGAAACATACTGTATTTATTACAACGTATATTTCCAGAATTAGTTATCATGTTCGATACATGGACACTTACCATATCTAACTTGCGGCCATTCCTTATCAGAAATGAATAATCAATCTGGCCTGGCACCCTGTTAACGGGTCAAAATGACCTTTTACGAAACATGATAGTGATGGAAAATATGACATGCCTTGATAAATAGTAGTTTTGATCTTTAGCTTACTATCAATTTGATCGTACAAGTTCTATAATCATTAATAATCAGAATGACAAGCAAGGAACATGTTTACTGTTGCTGTAGAAGTTACGCAGTTCGGCCACCTAATGATGAAAGTAGTAGCAAGAGGGAAAGCAAAGTTCAGTTAACGTAATGAGACTTATACTGCATATTTCAATCGAATCGGATGTTCACTCATGGTTAGTTATTTCTGTTGAACTTTACGTTACTTTGCTATATCTTATTAGTTAGTATGTTTATGAGCATGTATGATCACATGGCATAGATAATTACTGATTGTACAAAAGATTGCACTACCAGGCTTCGATGAGGATCAAAGTAATGAGGGGTGTATGTTCCAGCCAAGACTTGCCTGTAACATGAGAATAAGAAATATGAAACACTACGTTAAGTGATTGCGCAGGGGTAGGACCATGCGAACCACCTCCGGCATGAGAGTAAGTATGAGTTATGGTTGTTTAAGTATGTGTAAGTAAAGAAATGAGTGTGAAATGAGCATACCATAATCCATTGCCCGTCCAAGCTATCTATTGTGCGTGAATGAGGGTTGAGAGCACTTACGCATGAATGTCGGAGATCATGGGGGCGTTCCATGATTGTGGATAACCGCTAGGGCTTAGTGACCCACGTTCTCGGACTTGATGGGGAAGCCAAGAGAGAGGAAATCGTGGGTTTGACCAAGTCGAGGAGGTTCCCGTATCTGTTGTCCTTCGCGCACCACACCAGAAGGGCTTAGGGCTTCGGATGGCGAGTTCCCTCGTGTAACCTTCGTACAACGAATGGTTTGACGCCTATGGATATTTTGGAATCCTAACTGGGCCTTCAGATAGAAGGGCTTTGACATCTCGGAGGAGTGTCCTTCGAGCTACTCGGAGGGTACATCATCAAGCCCCCAGTGAAAGTGATGTATATGCGAGGAGACATTGCTTTCGACTTCATCTTGCGAAAAAGATCATCCTGCTGCTAAACATACTAGTCGGGAGAATAATACGCAACTAACTAAGCGTATTTAATGCTAATTAATCATTACCACTGCCCGCTACAGGAATCAGAACTTCCCATAATTCCCGGAGACCAAAAGTCTTCTTTATTTTAAAATTCAAAAATTTACACCGGATAAGAGTAATTGTTGGGACACGTGTGTGGTGCTTAATAGATGTCAAAGAGAGTATAAAAAGAGGGTAGATGAAACCCGAACTCATTTTACTCTCTCCGTCTACTTTCACACGCAGTAAAACGCCATCGCCATCACTCCGAAAGCAAAGGTAATCCTTCTTTCTTCTCGTAGTGTTAAAAATAGGAACATGGATTCCAAGTTTATTATAAAGCAGCAAAAGTGTACATTGTCAGCCCAAGATCTACATGATCACTTAGCTGATTATCCCATCCCACTAGAACACAAAGTGATGTTACCCAAACCTACTCAGGGTATCTTTGATGCACCTCCAGGTTTTGTAGGGCTGTACACACATGCATTTAGTCACTCGAACCTTAGGATTCCACTGCACCCATTGATATTAGATTTTATGCAATACTACAAGGTTCACATATCTAGGTTTATCCCTTTGGTTTTGCCAAGCGACCACATTCATAGTGATGTGCAAAGCATACGGCTATGAACCAACATTAACGGTTTTAAGAGGATTTTGAACTTGTACCACGAGGCAATTGGTTAACTCTAGCAAAGCGGACACGAGATGTTCCCAACTTTGTTTGGGAAAGTGTACACAACCATAACAGTTGGAAGGGTAGTTTTTCTATGTGCAAGACACCATTGTTCCTCCTAAATATCCGAGTTGTTGAATAAGGAAAACATGTTTGATGCCAAACGATATAATGACCCCCCGCCATATGAGGTTCGAAGGATCCACATTATCGGGTTTGGCGGATATCCGTGGATGTGCAAGTGTTCCCCGAAGCCATCTTATACATGGTGGGATTGCCCAGTGGGAGGGTCTCCCAAGAAGCCCGTGATCATATACCAAGGACAAAGTATGTTTATTTATGTTTATTTAAGTAGGACCAATGTAGCACTGATATTTATTTCTTCTTGTATCTATTTTGCGAGAGATGTCGTTCGAGAACTTCATGTACCAAGATTTAGATGAAGATTTAAGCTTTATGCCTCCCGAGAAGGTCGAAGAGTCTTATGGTGTTGGCTCTCCTTGACATCGTGAACAACAACGAGGTAGATACTCCAATCCGAGCCTATTGCATCAGCACCTCCGCAACTTGCATTGGAGGTCCATCAACCGGTGGAGAATGTTGTCGACTCGGACGATCCTGCGGATGAGGATGTCCTAGTTGTAGGTTCAACGAGGATAGTGACGGGTTGAAAAGTAGAAGGAAGCAATGACCCAAGGTACATTAAGTCTACCAACAAGAGGAAGAATCCCTATCTACCTCCGGAGGAAGAGTTGTGAAAGCGAAGAGTCTTTGAAGGCCGAAAGTTTGTAAGTCGACCTTCAATTGCGGATGAATCGGTGGAGGTGGATGGTAGCAGTTCCTCCTTATAAAATATCCAAGTAATAATTGTCACAATTAACGTAGCCTTTATACTTTGTATTGGTCGCGGTCTTCGAGACGCGAGCTTCAATGCTTTGGCTGTCACGGATTGTCGATCATGTCACCCTCCTCAATGGAAAGGTATCTTGGAAAACATGTCCATTGAAAGGTTTTGTGACATGCATGACAATGGGGTTGCGAAAGGTGAAGTAATGGATAATCGTTGAATGCCAAGACTAGGCGTTGCTTAGAAGCGTGGCCGGGAGGCTAAGTGTGACGGATTGAGGAACATTGAGAAGAACCCGTCGTCCAACTCCTTCGTGAAAAGGTAGCCCCATTGACTGAACTTGGCAATCTTAAGTTGGAAGAAGCCAAGGTCATCACTCTCACAGTCGAATCTTGTTCTTGAGGCGAAATGTATTGGGTTTGAAGGTGAGAAGGCTAGGCTCGGAGAGGTAGAAGTGAAGTTGAGAGAGGAAATCGATGGCTTGCGGATGAGGTATAAGATCTTGCAAAAGGATCGCATGGTCGTTTCAAGGTGGTTCCTTACATAGCCATGGATCTCTATCACGGTGATGACTTGGGAGCTCGGATGTGGAAGGTCATCAAATCGACCATATTTCATGGACGGTGCTTGGCGTTTGGAGGAGGTCGCCAAAGCAGAGTAAGCCGTGGACCTCTCCAAGCTTGAATGCTACCGTCCCACTTGAGCCTTCGAGTATGATGAGGCGAAATGCATTTGCAACCTAGGGTACTCCTTCCTTCTTGAGGCTACTAAAGATCCTATGGCACCTCGAAGACCTTCTTTCCAAGAAACCTCGAAAGAAGCCTACCACTCCAACCAAGAAGACCATGTCTACCAAGCTGTCTCGGTCAACCATCCCCGCTCCATCTCCAAAGAAGCGGGAATGAAGGCGCCATGTCGGCATAATTTGGTTTCAAAGGGTGGCATGTACCCTTAAAACAATTTATCTTATTTGACAATGTTTGTTCGATGTTCCAAACAATTTATATGCTTTTGATGTATGGCCATAGGCCAAAACAATTAACTGGAGCCTATGCTCCTCGCAGGTGTATAAGGGCATTAGCCCTCATTTTGAATGTGATGGTGTAGGGAGATACCTCTACACTTAGTTTATATTCGGTTTGTTAACTTCTCGTCGCCATTTTCCGGCGCTTAAATTTTACAACCTAAGGTTAAACAACCTCATGTGTGTAAATTGCAACACCAAGAATATAATGACCAACTTTGATCATTGATGAGGTCGCGACCCACTCTATCTCAAATCCTTTACATAGTATGACTTTGTAAAAAAATTTTACAAGCCTCAAAACTGCTAGGAGAGTTAATGTTAATGTTTAAGTTGGCTTAAATGATAAGGCATGTATTACACCTCGAGCCATTCGACATTGAAACTCATTACGACTTGGTCGAACAAATCTTTGTGTTTAAGAAAGCGAAGCAAGAGATTGTGGAAATGTCTTATTTATCATTGAATTGGTAGGAGGATTACATCATTCTTGAAATGAAAACTAAGACAACTACCAATAATGTGCTTTCCTTGAGAAGCTTCTAATTACAAGAAAAAGTAAAAATACTTTTTAAACATAGAACTTTGAAGGTTCGTACCATTCCATGTCTGTCGATGGGTTCTCCGAGAAGAGTGGCGGTTGTAGGCTCGTTGCTGTGAGGCCTCGGCTACCATATAGGGTCCTTCCCAAGTTGGTCCCGCTTTCCACGATACTACTGCTTTGCTTGCACTATTGAGGCGTAGCACATATTCTCCGGGCTTGAAAGTGGAAGGTCGACCTTTTGTTATAGTAGCCTTCAATTTTATGTTTGTGCATTGCTTCTGGGATGGAGGCTATTTCGTCTTTCTTCTAGTAGATCAAGGTTTTCCCGATTCTTTCATTATTTTGGGAGGCATCATCGTTGCCACACGCTCCGTGTGTACAATTAGTTCGAAGGGATGACCGCACGTTCCGTATGTTAGGTCAAGGGAGTTTCACCATTGCTTGACTTAGGATGCGTCTTGTGAGCCCATAATACTTGGGAGTTCATCCACCCATCCATGGTGTGTTCGTCCCAGCCTTTCTCGATCCCTTCGACGATATCTCTATTTGTAACCTCCACCATTTCGTTACCTTGTGGATGGTGAGCGGACGCCCAAGACATTTTATGTTTAACCCTTGGCGAAGTCATAGAAGACTCCTTCGATGAACCGCTTTCCATTGCCGGATATGATGATGTGGGCACTCGAATCTGCACACGATGTGTTCCCACATGAACTTTTCGATCTGTCTCCCGTAACGGAGGCAAAAGGTTTAGCCTCTACCCACTTAGTAAAGTAATCAATGGCCACTGAAGAATTTGACTCCTCCGGAGCCATGGGCATAGGTCCCACGATATCGATTCCCCATCGAGAGAAGTGCCATGCGGATGTTACACTCGTCATGTCCTGCTTCGGCAACTTTGGAACGTTTGAGTGTATCTGACAAGCTTCACATTTGAGAATGATTTCGGCTGCGTCCCTGTGCATCGAAGGCCAATAGTAGCCCAACTTCATTATCTTCGAGACAACTGAGCGGGGTTGATCTGTGCTAAACCGTCAAGTCTAATCACACAAGCTGGCCACTTGTGAATGGCCAACCGTAATGCACTTAAACCGCTCGTGCACAAATACAATGAAGATCGGAGAATACAAAGTGGATTCCTGTGTCGTTAAGTCCCACGGAGACTAAATGGTGTGCAAACACTTGATCGACGATAGATTGATCACTAATGATAGTGATCGAAAGATTAGGATTGAATATTACACTCATCGAAAAAGTTTATAAAATAAAGCGACTTAAATACAAATTAAGAAAATTAAAAGATAAAGATATTAAATAAACGCTATCACTATATTTAAAGTGATGAACGTTTAAAACCTAAAATGTACGTTTAAATTAAAAACTACGTTAACGTACAAAATAAAACGTGAAAATAAAGAAGGAAAATACCTACGGATATAGAAAATACATTTTTACAATCCTAATTATACTAGAAAATTATTAGAAAAGAAAAATTATTTTTAAAACTATTTATGTAATTATTATTGATTAAAAATTATTTTAACTATTTAATAAATACTCTAAAATAAAAGAAAATAGGAAATAAGACTAGAAAAATAAAATTAAGACTTAGAAAAATCTAACATATGATAAAACTAATTTTAAAACTAAAAATATATTTTTTAGACTTTTTATATATTTATTACTAATTTAAAACTATTTAAAACTAATTAAAATGCTAGAAAATACTTTTTAAACTAATAAAATTATGGAAAAATACTTTTAGGCTTTTATATTTATCTAAACTTAAGAAAAATGAAAATTATTTTTTTGAAGCTTTTCTTAATTTTTTGTATTTAAAGCTAATTAAAAATGCTTAAAAACTAATTTAAATTAAGAAAAATAGCAAACAAGCTTAGAAAAATCTGAAAATTTCAGGAAAAGTCTAAAATAATACTAGGAAGCTAGGAAAAATGGAAAAACAAGGGCTTATGTGCAAGATATTGAAACTGATGAGTAAGTGCTTATTGAAATAAGCACTTAAATAAGCAAATGGAGTCCAAAAGCTACCAAACTGAAACACAAGCTACAATATGCTAAAGGAACTTAAAAACAACCAATCTCAACTGCTCTTAACCACTGGATTACAAGCTTAACAGAATTGATGAAATAAGCTTTTGGCTTAAAAACAGGTTCTGGGAGGCAACTATGAGCTAAAGAATAAGCTCCTAGATAAGCTGGAAATGAAAAGCAAAAGAAGGGCCTAAGACTAGACCTGGTTGGCTATCTAATACCACAATCTGAGACCTAGAGGAGCTATGATGAGCTTTGCACAAGCTCATCAAAATCTGCACAAGTCCTGTGCAGACTTGATGCCCTGCACAGGACACTTAGGCCCATCTTGACAAGCTAGAATGAGGCTTCTATAAAATTCACAAAAATGTAATAAAATGGAAATAAGCAAATAGACCAGGAGGACTTTCTGAAACCACAAGTTTCATAGCAAATGACTCAGAAATGAGCTTACTAAAAATCCTTCTATCTTGACCAAAACTGAGATTTATGCCATTTGACTTTTTGAGCAAACATGAAATGTTGACTATATCCAACTTTGATTCAAATTTTTGAACTGAAAATGATATATTGAGATGAAATTAAACTAAAGCAAGCTAGTTTTAAGATTTTGGAACACAAAACAAACTTTTGTTCTTGCAAAAATTCCAACAGTGGAACTGTTATGACAGATAAAAGAGATTTTTGACTTTGGGCAACTGTTGGTGCAAAATTATGACTAATATGAGTTCATTTATGCTTAATAAACATGAACCAATAGAACTTAATCTCTGAACAAGCATGAACAAGGTTTAAGAGCAAAATCCAAACACTACTTTATTTCAACTGTTATGAAATTGAAATGAGATTACAACTGAGCTAACCAATTCCATTGATCAAACTGAGCTTATAATACCTAAATACAACTATATAAACAGGCTAAAACTACAAATGATCATAGATACAAGAGAAGCATGAAACCTGACTTAGACTTGTAATTGGAAAATGGGAAAGATAACTCACAATTTGTGTCCGACTTTATGCAAAGCTCAAACCAAATCCAAACCTATACTAAATGATACTAATCCAACCCGGTTCAAAGATCGCAATTCCCAAACCATGCTCAAATCCAAATGAGCTTAAAGCATTGACTTTTGTTGACTATTATTCAAAGTTACTTGAAAATGAAATGTAAGCTTATAAAAAGCTTAAAAGGAGTTTAGATAAGCTTATTAAAGCTTCAAATAAGCCACTAACAACTTGGACCATGGAATTTGAAACTGAGAGATTTCAACAGTTAACCACAAAATTGAAACTTATATGAAAGCTTAGATTGATACTCAAAGGTGACTTACAAAGGTTTGTAAACTTGAAAGTGATACAATGAAACTGAAATTACACCATTTTAATTTAAACTAAGACAATAATAAAAAAACTACATAAGTAAATTTTTTATAAACTAACTACTCCTTTTCTAGCCTTTCTCTTCCACTTTTTATACATCAATACAGCTTCCCCACTTGCTCTGAACTATTCCCACCTTCTTTTTAGACCCTTGGATCATTTGAAGCAATCTTGGCCATTTATCATTTTTTGGCGGGAAATGGATATAACAGCTGGCTATAGTTGAGTGAATGAGGGAGTGACCATTTAATGATTCTTGGATGTTGTTGAGGGTGAGGGAACAAGGAAAGTGATATGTTGAGGAGGGGGGATGGTTTTCTGGTTGAGCAGTGATAGCAGTTGGAGAGGGTGGAGACTTTTGGCGCCATTGGTGTTTATTTGACCAAGGGGTTGACTGACCAGGATTATTAAAAGGAAAGGGGGTTCAAAATGGGTTGTGGCAGGGGTCACTTGGGGTTCAAGGGTCCAAAATGGTTTGCAAAGGGGTTTAATAGACAAGGACCATTAGTGTAAATTCTGAAACTTCAAGGACCTAGGCTGCCAATTCTGAAAAGTTTCTCCAAGGACTAAAACTGACAATCTCAAAAAGTACAAGGACTAGACTTGCCATTTTCCAATTTTCCAGGGACCATTTTTGACATTTTTCAAACTTGAGGGACCAAAGTTGTAATTTTGCAAATTTTAAACTTTGAAGGGTTTGTTTTAACAACTTTTGAATCCCATGGACCTTAAATGACATTTTCCTTTATTTAGATATACCAGGGACTGATTTTGACAACTTTTGAAACTTTGGGGGACTAAAACTGCCAATTTTGCAAATTTGATACGTTTTTCATCTGATTTTGATATTTTTGCATTTAAAACACATAAAACTCTGATTTGTGATATTTTCATCATTTTGATGCATTTTTGAGTGTTTTCAGATGATTTTGCAGTTTAGATTGTACAAAAATGATGAGTATTTAGACACTCATCAACTTCACATCGAGAGATATTGCTAGTCCCCTAGCAATGATTCGAGAAAACTTTAATGGATTTTAAAACTCTTACCAAAAGCCATCACTGGAGTAGCCAAATGTTTCAGCTCAAGTAAGAACCTTGGTACATCGATAACCAAATGATTTTGAGCAAATCATAAGTCAGAACGGATTTGATGTGTCTTTACCGTGTTGCACCTTCTCGGACTAGCCAACTCTTAGATAAATTATCGAATTATCTTTGTGAGTCAATACCAATTATGGATTTTCCAACGCCTTTACCACAAGCCATAACCTTGCGGGCTAGCCAACTCTTCACTTTTAGGATATGGTGAGTTGAGAACCATACAATTTTGGGAAAATTGCAAGCCATATAAACGGATTTGATATATCTTTACCAAGAGCCGTTTGCTCTGGATTAGCTAATCCTTTTGTCTTCATGCATAAGCGATCGATAACCAAGCCGAGTAAGTGTAGAATACTTACTCCAAAAAAAAAAATTTTGGCCAAAACGGGGAATTGGGTAGATAATATATGAAATTCAGAATTCCCCACACTTAGAAATGAATATTGCCTCAATATTCAAAGTATCGCGGTTATGCCAAACAAAGAACGTGAAAGGAAATATTACGGCCATTATTAAGAAAGTTTTTTTTTTTTTTCATAAACTTATATATATAACATGGGGCATCACCCCACACTTGTAGGTGGTAGAGGGTAAGAAGACGTAAATATGGGTGAAAACCCATAGTGCGTACATCATTTTTTTGATTTCCCAGTCGCTAGCTCGACTCGACCCCGCATTAATTTGTTCATGGGGAAGCAAAGTGGAAGAAACAATCTCCATCGGACTTTCATTCAAGATGTTTCGATAAACATTCAAGCATGTTAAAGTTCCACACCGATGAGATATAGAGAGAACCGCTCAAAAATTATAATTGAAAATGCCGGATCAAAAATAGTGTCCTCTACTCCCCAAGGAGAAAAGGAAAGAGCAACCACACCATTAGTGAAGAATGGAATAAATATGTGCATCACAATGCATGTCCATTCCTCATCGAAGAAGCAAAATCACCATTTTTGACATTTTTAAGCTTAAACTTGAAGCTTGTATGGTGATTGGCAACAAAATTTCCCGGAGGGAGAAATGAAACGGTTCTTCAATCAACAGATTTTCAAGAAAAGGATGTCTCCTCCGAATCAGTAGTATTGTCAATCTCGTTGGAATTGACTCATCACTAAGAAAATCATCGACCTCTTTCCAAAGTTGTCATCTTCTTCATCTCGATGAGAGAAGGAATGGAAGAGTGAATGGACAAGAAATGAGTGGATGATCATTATATAGGAGATTTCTAATTTCTCCAAGATCGGCTTCGAATCAAAGAGATCATCGCCACTTTTCGATGAAAGTGGATCATGTGAGCGAGTTCATCGTGAACTCCTCAAGAAGAGGATCGACCGGGAGCGATGCCTCAACATACTGATGTCTCCATAAGATTTACAATCATCGCTAAAATCGGAGAAAGTCTCAAATTGATCATTTGAACACTCGAGGGGAAGCAAACCCTAAATCCCATATTGCAAAAGT
Organism: Chrysanthemum lavandulifolium; assembly: GCA_022545495.1. Classification (NCBI taxonomy): domain Eukaryota; kingdom Viridiplantae; phylum Streptophyta; class Magnoliopsida; order Asterales; family Asteraceae; genus Chrysanthemum; species Chrysanthemum lavandulifolium. The sequence continues at coordinate 142,018 of JAHFWF010000012.1, forward strand.
GGCGGCAAGGAAACTCCTTCTTCTCCATTTTCCGGTCGACAACAAGGAGGTCCAGGGAGACTCGTTGGGCGCCAAGGAAGGATTTTGGATCGTGGTGCTCGTGGGTCGTGGGTATATTGGTTGAAAGGCTGTTTTGATTGCTCTGGTCATGAGTTTTGCTAGGCAAAAAGGGTGTTCATTTGCTTGTTTCGACCTTTGTGTCTTCCTCATCGTTCACGCTACAAGAGGTAACAACATGACCTCGTCTCGTCTCCTTTTCATCGTGAATCACGGTCATGAGCGGGTCCTTTCCATGCGCATGATCCTTGCAATATGTGCCGTATAAAATGTTAAAACAAGTCTAAGAAACTACTTCATATAATCATAGATATGCAATATATATGTCGACACCCATTCATTTCGTGAGCATTTATTACATTGTGTTTTGCGTTTGATCGGTCATTGTTAGACATCAATCGCTCATTGACATGCGATCTAAGCGATTTTTAATCTTAAAGAAATAAAAGAGGCGTGTGTATTTGTTTGGGAAAAAGGTCATAAATAGAGTGCATTTAAATATGATTGTATGTGAGGTCTTGGCTTGTTATCAATCAGGTTGGGCTGGTCTACATGCTGCGATGTGTGTGTGTGGTGTATTCACATTTTCAAATAGTTGTGTCTAAGTAAATATTGGTGTGCTATTGGATAATATGTGTCGTTAAAAGAATTATAAAACCAGTTTGAGTCCTATGCATGAGTTTTAAAATCCGAATGTAATATTAATGCCCAAAACTTTAATAATTTTCATAATAAACCTCAACCTTGCTAGAATGTCAATTAAACCTAAACTATGATAAGTTGTCACCTTTAACCCTATACCTTGATTTTTGGTCATGTTAGATTTTAGACCTTACTAAAGTATCATTTAAAACCCTAAAGGTCTAATTATAATTAAGACATTTATTTGATCATTAATGAAGTTTATTACGTTTTAAAATGGAAAGTTACTAAAAGTAGGAACACGGTAAAATGGAAAGCCGTCTAAAATGAGTAATCCGACTTTAATAAGCGTTATCAAATTCATATAGGTTCGGACGGATGAGATTGACTCATCGTGTGATCGTACTTTCCTATTTTGCTTGCTTCGAATGAGGTACAGATATTCTATCCCTTTTCGGTAGGGATCTCTCCTGACTTTTTCGATCCTTGACTTTGCTTCACTTATGATATTCCTTTGCTATGATTTCCTTATGCTATGATCCTTTTGATATGATTACGACATAATCCTTTGATATGATTTTGTTACGCTATGATATTCGTTTGTTATGATTACGAACTTGATTATGAACCTTATGATTATGAACCATCGATTATGAACCTCGATTATGAACTTATGTTATGGAAATCGATATGAACCTTTGACTTTTGAACCTTTGATATGAACCCTTATGATATGATATGATTATGCTTTGACCCGTCGGTTTGATACCGAGCCAAATATGTGTTCCTAGTCATGAAGGTAACATGACCGTGTCATTGATGCACCAATGGCATGACTCCGATTGTCACGCAGTGATGTTGCACACCATCCCGATTATGATATGATTATGAGCTCACTATATGTATATGATTTGGCCACTATGTTTCAGGGGCGTATGGATGCATCCTAGATATGATATGATATTAGTGGATTTAATATGATATGATATGATTTATATGGTGAATGATGTGGGTATGCAATCTGGCGTCTTCACATTTGAAACTAGCTACTCCATTTGTTCTTGAGGTCTCCCCTCCTACTATATATGGTATTAAGGGTCACCCTCCGAATACAATGGTTACTATGATATGATATGATATGTTAAGGGCTCGTGGTAGATTTCGACAACCCTTACACCTTTGATATACCTATATTGTACCTTTTGTATTCCCAGCGCACCATATGCTATATTAATTGTTCATTACTCGGTACCTTATATGACTCACTCTACTACCAAGATATATATATTCCATTTCTTTGATCATCACACTCTCATTCCGTTATTTCGGACTATCGTTCCATTCACGTCTTAGGGTTATTATATGTTTATTGGATTTGATTATGCTATTCATGTTTTGTCGACTACGATTACCTGCTATGATATGATTATTATCTGGTTTATCGATTTACTGTTGTCATATAATGATATGCGATCTTCTTTGATATGTGACCTACGATTTTATGCATTTATCATGTGTGCCGTTCGATTAATCTAAGTGGACTATGACTATCCGTTGTATCCTTATCGCTTATTGTTGACACGCCATGTTTACATTTACATCTATACTACGGGTTGATTTGGGTAAATGGTTCAACTTATGACGTCGACTTGTTAACTTGTGTCGTCTGCTATGTCCTAGTTCATTTAATTATAATGTTCATCTTGTATTCCTACTTGTTCGTGTAGTATCATGTTTATTGTTTTTAGTACTTCATTGTTATAATCTTGGTTATGTTTTCAACTAAGGGTTTTGACACTGTATGATTGCCATGCTCACTTACTAATTAATTGCTTCAGCTTGCCTATAGATTTGTTTGACTTGCATGTCTTGGATTTTTGAATTGATTGTATCTTTTATATGTTGTGTGGATCTGACGTGCGCTATGCTTGCTTATGTGTCGTACATGTATGCATGGGTTGTATGTGCTTGTATATATGTCATCGATGCTTTGTTTTGCTTCGTTCTCCTTATTATATGTTACCTTGGATATACATATACTTGTGTTTTGCGGGATCCTCCTTGACTCATTGTTTCCCTTCGTTGCGACCTTGTTATCGGCTTCCTTATTTCATTTCGCATTTCGATTTTATTTAGCTTCGTTTTGTTATATCATTCATTTGGGCTTTTTAAGCTCGGCCGCATTTCTTTCTCGGCGGTGTTAGTTTTGAAGATGGGCTTTGATGGGTGAGTTGGATTATCTGGTGGACCAACCCTAGTTACCTTATTATTTGGATTTATTTTGTCGGACTATTGTTTGGAGATTTCATTTTATTCTAGACATTCTGGATTTTGTAAATTTTTCCTTGTAAGTCATTGTTTAAATGACTTGATATGTCATTCTTAAGACTTTCGCTTGTAAAGTTGTAATTGTATGTTCTGATATGACACCAGAATGTGACACTTCTACCCTCGTCGGGTTGGGGTGTTACAATCGCCAGAAACAAAAACTCCATGTTAGAAATTAAGATTTTGTTGAAAGCCTCGATACAATAAGATATGATTCGTTTTGAGAATCGGGAAAAGCCAAACTTGAGGTATATTTGACTCTATAAGATTTTAGCAAAACCTTTTAGATTATCAACTTAAGCCACCACCAAAAACTTAGAATGGTACAAAACACATTCTATGACCAAAAACTTGAGAGCAAAGATTAAAAATAAGGCGCATACACCGCATTTTCCTAGACACTTCAACATCGGATAACACACCTTTGAATTTGGGACAAAATTCCCTTAAGGGTAGAGGCTGTAGCAACCCGTAATTTTTCATAAGGTAAAATGACTATTTTACCTTTGACTTTAAAGTCGACCTTTGACTTTGACTTTTACTATTCATCCGTAAAATTTATATTTTATTTTACCATAATGACAAGATAAATAAAACTCGACAAGTCGTCCTGACGACATACGTTGAATCCATACAGAACCGATTACACAAAACCGTGTCTGAGAACTACTTTAGGGTTTAAACGTTATTTGGTCATCCCGTTCTATCTATAAAACACTATAAATATTAGAAATATGTATTTCTACCATTTTACGACAATTCCACAAGTTTTAAAATTTTACGTTTTCCAGATCTGCGTTTTACGCGATTTACGCGTTTTACCACGTTTCCGACTTTAGGCAGCGTTTTGCACCCAATGAGACTTATCACTCATTTTATGTTTTATATGGAGTATAATGACAAGTCTCATCATTCTGCAAGTTTCATATTTTTACGATGCAGGTTTCGTTTTGTAAACAACAAATTACGGTTGGCATTTAGCGGAACCAAAACACATCATAACACCAAGATATTATCAACATATAATATCTCATCCCTCACTCAATATCTCAGCCCATATGAGGTGATTCACCATAGTGTTGGCATCATCTCATCTATTTTGCATGTAATCTCATACATGTGTCCTTAATTCAACCATGGTTATTATCTAACCCGATACATAGTTAACGAAACTTTCCTCCTATAAATAGCAAGTGAAAGACTTCACAAACCTCATCTTCCCTCTCTTGGTCGTTTTTATCAAAACACCATACATCTCATGCTTTGATTCATGACACCAAGTTGATGCTAAGGAAGTTGCAAGTAACAAGTTACTACATCAAATCTCTAGCAAGTTTAAGTGATCTTCTTGAGTTTAAATCCTCAAGTCACTTAAGACTTCATCACCAATCCTTCATTATTACAAGAAGTGTAGAAAGGTACCAAGGTGTAGAAAGCTTGATCAATCAAAGTCCTATCCTTACTAGTTACTCCTTTCTTTTGAAAGCCAAAGGTTGTAAGCAACTTATCACCACCACCACTCCATTATCTCATGTTTATTATTACTAATTTGGTTAAATACATGCTATATATATGGTTACTATGTTGATTCACCACCACCACCCTAGAAATGACTATTTTCATTACTGCTGAATCTATTTTCCAAAACGTGGTACTTCTGGTTCGAATCATAAAAACTTAAAGCATGAAAGTTGTCCGGAACGATGTTTTACATCTACCGCGAGGAAACTCGGCCTGAAAAGACCAAATGATATCATTAATTGCCTAATATTTGTAAAACAGTTTTTATCGGCAAAATTGGATTTTTACAAGTTAAAAATATAAAAACCATGTCATTTTTATAACTAGTTACATATTGAATTGTTACTAAAATTTCATTATTGACTATATTAAATAAGTTATGACCACTTGTAAACTTTGAGAAATTGTAAAAAAAACTAAATGTTTGCTAAAGACATAATAAAACTTTATAATATAATAATCTCCACTCAAATTATATATTTTATCTACTAAAGTGCTACAATAGTAGGGAGCTTCATGTGAGGTGTTTCATTTGTGTAAAAGCGTATAAGCGAGTTTGCTAGATTTCTGATTTAAAGTGTCCTAGCTCCTCGAGCGTTTACTACATGACCTCACGAATTATGATAGCCCAGCGGTGATACGATATCTATAAACTAAATACATTTCACATATTAAAAATGTTACTATAAACATCAAACTATAAATGACTACATCATGACCAACATAGAGACATATATAGGATGGTTTATGTTTTCCTAAAACATTATTCCAAACCTAAGTCGCAACATTCCATTTTAGGTTGCGTAGAAGTTTTCAATTATCAATCACATCCGTTAAGTACTTAACTTCATTAAACTCTAGGTGAGTTCATAGCCCGCTTTCTATTACTTAATTGTTTTATAAACCCTTGAAATACATGCTTTATTTTAAATCGAACACATTGCTTTGAAATTATACTTGAATGTATTGGTTGCACTAAGTATACTATTGCCAAAGTCCTATTATCATGAACCATTAATCACTTGAGGGTAGCGAATAATGTGGATAGCTATTGGGATTGACAATTCCGTTTGTTTGACCAAGTCCGGTAAACAAATGCATTATATTTGAAGATCCATAGGTTTATTGGCAAATTACCTATTAGGACAGCAGTTACTATTATATCAATTCACGATTGACAAAATCATTAACGTTTAGGTGTCATGAGCTTAGTGCAATAATATATGTTTTGTTTTCTAAACTATGAATGTGAGACTAATTACCTCACGTTACGAATATTGTGTTCAACTGATTTCCTAAACTCTATGAATTTCACTCAACCTTTGTGTTGACAGTTTTAAGCATGTATTTCAAGTCCATAATGTTGGAAGCTGGCACGTAGGAGCACGGATACTCAAGAAGGCTATAAATTTTATTATCATTCGAAAACCCATTTAATGTATTTTGTAAACTTGGAACCATTTGGGACCTTATTTTGGTAAACTCTGATATTTATATAAATCGAATGATAAATCTTTTAAAACGATTCCATTTGAGTTCGTTTTCTATTGTTATGACTGTTGTGCTATGAAGTAACACCCAATTTGAATCCCGCTGCATATCACGAAATTAGGGGTGTTACATGTATTTACTTTTACCAATTAGTTAAATTGATCATGTTATTATTGGTTTCATAACAGCAACAACAGAAAGGCCTGCATCATCTAAACTAATTCTATGGGAGTTGAGACGGTACAGGAGATGGAGAAATGTTTGTTGCGTCTAACAGAAATGAGGCCATAGGGCTGCTCTTGGGCATCTAGAAAATAAATGTTCATGTGTTGCTTCAGCGACCAGCGATATGAGGGTGACGTGTACCATCAAACCTTTGCCGAGGTTCAAGTTAAATATGATTTTTGATTTTTGAAACATCTTGTATTTATTACAACGTATATTTCGAATTAGTTATCATTCGATACATGGACACTTACCATATCTAACTTACGACCATTCCTTATCGAAATGAATAATCAATCGGCACGGCACCACATAGCAGGTCAAAATGACCTTTACGAAACATGATAGTGATGGAAAATATGACATGCCTTGATAAATAGTAGTTTTGATCTTTAGCTTACTATCAATTTGACCGTACAAGTTCTATAATCATTAATAATCGAATGACAAGCAAGGAACATGTTTCTTATTCTTTGTAGAATTCTGTGATTCGGCCACCTAATGATGAAAGTAGTAGCAAGAGGAAAGCAAAGTTCGATTAACGTAATGAGACTTATCTGCATATTTCAATCGAATCGGATGTTCACTCATGGTTAGTTATTTGTTGAACTTTCGTTACTTTGCTATATCTTATTAGTTAGTATGTTTATGAGCATGTATGATCACATGGCATAGATAATTCTTGATTGTACAAGATTGCACTACCGAGGCTTGATGAGGATCAAAGTAATGAGGGTGTATGTTCCAGCCAAGACTTGCACTGTAACTTTGAGAATAAAAATATGAAACACTCGTTAAGTGATTGCGGTAGGACCTGCAGACCACCTCCGACATGAGAGTAAGTATGAGTTATGGTTGTTTAAGTATGTGTAAGTAAAGAAATGAGTGTGAAATGAGCATACCATAATCCATTGCCCGTCCAACCTATTTATAGTGAATGAAATAGGATTGAGCACTTACGCATGAATGTCGGAGATCATGGGGCATTCCATGATTGTGGATAACCGTTAGGGCTTAGTGACCCGTTCTCGGACTTGGCGGGAAGCCAGAGAGAGAGGAGATCGTGGGTTTGACCAAGTCGAGGAGGTTCCGTGTCTGTTGTCCCGTCGACCACACCCCGAAGGAGCTAGGGAACTCGGATGGCGAGTTCCCTCGAGGTAACCTTCGTGCCAGCGAATGGTTTGGCCTATGGATATTTTGGAATCCTAACTTGGGCCTTCGTATAGAAGGGCCCGACACATCTCGGAGGTGTCCTTGAGCTACTCGGTACATCATCAAGCCCCCAGTCGAAAGTGATGTATAGGCGAGGAGACATTGCTTTCGACTTCATGCTGCGAAAAAGATCATCCTGTTTGCTAAACATACTAGTCGGAGAATAATCGCATGACTAACTAAGCGTATTTAATGCTAATTAATCATTACCTTTGCCCTTCTGAGAATCGAGAACTTCCCATAATTCCGGAGACCAAAAGTCTTCTTTATTTTAAAATTCAAAATTTACACGGATAAGGTAATTGTTGGGACACGTGTGCGGTGCTTAATAGATGTCAAGAGAGTATAAAAGAGGGTAGATGAAACCGAACTCATTTTACTCTCTCCGTCTACTTTCACATGTGAAAAGCGCCATCGCCATCACTCCAGAAAGCAAAGGTAATCCTTCTTTCTTCTCGTAGTGTTAAAAATAGGAACATGGATTCCAAGTTTATTATAAAAGCGACAAAAGTGTACATTGTCATTGAAGATCTACATGATCACTTGGCGATTATCCCATCCCACTAGAACACAAAGTGATGTTACCCAAACCTACTCAAGGTATCTTTGATGCACCTCCAGCTTTCGTAGGGCTGTACACACATGCATTTAGTCACTCGAACCTTAGGATTCCACTGCACCCATTGATATTAGATTTTATGCAATACTACAAGGTTCACATCTCTAGGTTTAACCCCTTTGGTTTTGCCAAGCTTACCACATTCATAGTGATGTGCAAAGCATACGGCTATGAACCAACATTAACGGTTTTAAGAGGATTTTTGAACTTGTACCACAGGGGCGATTGGTTAACTCTAGCAAAAGACACGAGGCAGATGTTCCCAACTTTGTTTGGGAAAGTGTACCTAGCATAACGAGTTGGAAGGGTAGTTTTTCTACGTGCAAGACACCATTGTTCCTCCTAAATATCGGAGGCTGCTGAATAAGGAAAACATGTTTGATGCCAAGCGATATAATGACCCCTGCCATATGAGGTTCGAAGGGATCCACATTGTCGGTTGGCGGATATCCGTGGATGTGCAAGTGTTCCTGAAGCCATCTTATACATGGTGGGATTGCCCAGTGGGAGGGTCTCCCAAACTGTGATCATATGCCAGGACGAAGTATGTTTATTTATGTTTATTTAAGTAGGGCCATGTAGCAGCGATATTTATTTCTTCTTTTATCTATTTTGCGAGAGATGTCATTCGGGAACTTCATGTACAAGATTTAGATGAAGATTTAAGCTTTATGCTCTTTGAGAAGGCCGAAGAGTCTTATGGTGTTGGCTCTCCTTGACATCATGAACAACAACGAGGTAGATACTCCAAATCCAGAGCCTATTGCATCAGCAGCCTCCATGACTTGCATTGGAGGTCCATCCCAGCTGGTGGAGAATATTCTTGACTCGGGCGATCCTGCGGATGAGGATGTCCTAGTTGTAGGTTCAACGAGGATGGTGACGGTTGAAAAGTAGAAAGGGAGCAATGGCCAAAGTCATTAAGTCTACCAACGAGAGGAAGAATCCCTATCTACCTCCGGAGAAGAGTTACGAGCGGAAGAGTCTTTGAAGGCCGAAAGTTAATTGAAGTGTAGCCTTGGTGCGGATGAATCGGTGGAGGTGGATGGTAGCGGTTCCTCCTTATAAAATATCACGAGTAATAATTGTCACAATTAACGTAGCCTTTATACTTTGTATTGGTGCGAGGTCTTCCGAGGCGAAGGAGCTTCCAATGCTTTGGCATTGCGGATTGTCGATCATCACTCTCACGGTCGAATCTTTGTTCTTGACGAAATGTATTGGGTTTGAAGGTGAAAGGCTAGGCTCGGAGAGGTAGAAGTGAAGTTGAGAAAGGAAATTGATGGCTTGAAGATGAGGTATAAGATCTTGCAAAAGGATCGTGCGGAGGTTGTTTGAAGGTGGTGCCCATAGCCATGGAGCTCTATCACGGTGATGACTTGGGAGCTTAGATGTGGAAGGTCATCAAATCGGCCATATTTCATGGATGATTGCTTGGCTTTGGAGGAGGGCCAAAGCAGTAAGCCCGTGGACCTCTCAAGCTTGAATGCTACCGTCCACCGAGCTTTGAGTATGATGGGCGGGAAATGCATTTGCAAGCTGCGGTACTCCTTCCTTCTTGAGGCTACTAAATATCCTATGGCACCTCGAAGACCTTCTTTCAAGAAACCTCGAAAAGTGAAGCCTACCACTCCAACCAAGAAGACCATGTCTACAAGCACTGTCTCGGTGCAACCATCCCCGCTCCATCTCCAAAGAAGCGGGAATGAAGGTTGCCATGTCGGCTGATAATTTGGTTTCAAAGGGTGGCATGTACCCTTAAAACAATTTATCTTATTTGACAATGTTTGTCGATGTTCCAAACAATTTATATGCTTTTGATGTATGGCCATGGGCCAAAAACAATTCTTGGAGCCTATGCTCTCAAATGCGAGTATAAGGGCATTAACCCTCATTTTGAATGTGATGGTGTAGGGAGATACCTCTAAACACTTAGTTTATATTCGGTTTGTTAACTTCTCGTCGCCATTTTTCCGGCTTAAATTTTACAACCTAAGGTTAAACAACCTCATTGTGTGTAAATTGCAACACCAAGAATATAATGACCAACTTTGATCATTGGATGGAGGTGCGACCCACTCTATCTCAAATCCTTTACATAGTATGACTTTGTAAAAAAAAAATTACAAGCGCCAAAACTACTAGGAGAGTTAATGTGAATGTTTAAGTTGGCTTAAATGATAAGGCATGTATTACACCTCAAGCCATTCGACATTGAAACTCATTGCGAATTGGTGAACAAATCTTTGTGTTTAAGAAGCGAAGCAAGAGATTTGTGGGAAATGTCTTATTTATCATTGAATTGGTAGGGAGGATTACATCATTCTTGAAATGAAAACTAAGACAACTACCAATAATGTGTGCTTTCCTTGAGAAGCTTCTAATTACAAGAAAAAGTAAAAATACTTTTAAACATAGAACTTTCGAAGGTTCGTACCATTCCATGTCTGTCGATGGGTTCTCCGAGAAGAGTGGCGGTTGTAGGCTCCGTTGTGAGTAGGCCTCGGCTACCATATAGGGTCCTTCCCAAGTTGGTCGGCTTTCCACGATACTCGCTTTGCTTGCACTATTGAGGTGTAGCACATATTCTCCAGGCTTGAAAGTGGAAGGTCTGACCCTTTTGTTATAGTAGCCTTCAATTTTATGTTTGTGCATTGCTTCTCGGATGGAGGCTATTTCTCGTCTTTCTTCTAGTAGATCAAGGTTTTCCCTGATTCTTTCATTATTTTGGGAGGCATCATATGTTGCCACACGCTCCGTGTGTACAATTAGTTCGAAGGATGACCGCTTATGTTCCATATGTTAGGTGAAGGAGTTTCACCATTGCTTGACTTAGGATCGTCCTGTGAGCCCATAATACTTGGGGAGTTCATCCACCCATCCATGGTGTGTTCGTCCCAGCCTTTTCTCGATCCTTTGGCGATATCTCTATTTGTAACCTCAACCATTCCGTTACCTTGTGGATGGTGAGCGGACGTCCAAGAGCATTTTATGTTTAACCCTTGGCGAAGTCATAGAAGACTCCTTGATGAAGCTTTCCATTGTCGGATATGATGTTGTGGGGCACTCCGGTCGCACGATGTGTTCCCATGAACTTTCGATCTGTCGCCACATGCAGGAGGCCAAAGGTTTAGCCTCTACCCACAATAAAGTAATCAATGGCCACCGGCAAGAATTTGACTCCTCCGGGAGCCATGGGCATAGGTCCTACGATATCGATTCCCCATTGAGAGAAGTGCCATGCGGATGTTACACTCGTCATGTCACCGCCGGCATCTTTGGAGCGTTTGAGTGTGTCGACAAGCTTCACATTTGAGAATGATTTGGTTGCGTCCTGTGCATGAAGGCCAATAGTAGCCCAACTTCATTATCTTGAGACAATGGCGGGGGTCTGCATGAAGACCGCGGGATCCTTTGTGGACTTCAGAAATGAAGCTCGAAGCTTGCTTGGGGCCTACACATCGTAGCCAGGGTGACAAAAATGACCTCTTATATAGGGTTTCCCCTATTAGCCGGTATTGCGGGGACTTAACCCGAACCTTCCTTGCTAGCTTGGGATCTTCAGGGAGAAGACCACTTATCAAATATTCCCTTATGGGAGTCATCCATGTCTCTCCTTCTTCGTGAATCACATCGGTAACTTCTTTACGAACAATGGATCTTTTAGGAAGGACTTCCACGAGTACTTCTTTAGTGAGATGAGCGAAGGCCATTGAAGCTAGCTTGCTTAGTCGTCTTCCTTCTTATTACGATTCCTCGAACATGTTAGATGGTGTAGGAGTTGAAGTTTTCGACATCTCCTTTGTTTTTCCAAGTCTTGTTTGATGACGGCTGCCTTGCTTCATAGGAGCACATTACTTGGTTTGCAACCAAGCGGGAGTCTCAAAACTGACTAGAGTTTTGACCTCCATATCTTTAGCCAATCGAGTCCTGCTAGCAACCCGTATTCCGCTTTGTTGTTTGTGGCTTGAACTCGAGCAGAAGAGCATATGTATGCTCCTTCCTTAAGGACCGATCAACATTAGACTGCTCTCGAGCCGTCAGATTTGGATGCTCCGTCTGTATAAAGTTTCCATTCACTGCACTTGAGAGAGGTTGGTTTGGGCTCTTCCTTTCCTCGTCGGGCTCGGAAGGTGTTTACGCCAAGAAGTCGAGAATTTGCCCTTTAATAGAGTTTCGTCCTTTGAACTCTATTTCATGTTCTCAAGCTCAATAGCCCATTTAGCCACCCTCCCGGACTTTTCGGGCTTTGACAAGATCTATTTTAGTGGCTTGTCGGTTAAGGCTGTAATTGGATGGGCACGGAAATAGCGTCGAAGCCTCCTTCTGCGTAGATTAAGGCGAGTATTAACTTCTCCAATGTTGGATAGTTGATCTACGCCTGTAGACCACTAACAAAGTAAATGGGGATCTGTCGCTTATCTCGCTCCGCCATAAGGACTACGCTAACACTCTCCATTGAGGATGCTAAATGCAGGAACAACACTTCGCCTTTGATTGGGGCGTAAGTGTTGGAAGGATTTCGATGAATTCCTTCATCTTACGAAAGGCGACTTGACATCCGGCTCCATTGGAAAGTTTTCTTGTCCGTGCGTCCTTGAGTGTTTTGAAAAATGGTAGGGACTGTCGGCTCCTTCGACAAAAACCGGCTTAAGGTGCATGACTTCCCATTCGGGCTCTGTACATCTTTTAGACACTTGGGGGCTTGGAGATCGGAAATTGCCTTGACCTTGGAAGGGTTAGCTTTTATCCCACAGCAGTGATCAAATGCCCTAGGAATTGTCCTCTTGACACGAAGGAGCATTTCTTAGGGTTGACTTCATGTTGATCGCCCGAAGGCGGTCAAATGTTTCTGTACATCGAGGAGTAGGTCCTCCTCCGTCTTGCTCTTGATAACCATGTCATCAACGTAGGCTTGAGATTTACGCCTATCTGTTTGTTGAAGGCTTTATCTACGAGACATTGATAAGTCGCCTGCATTCTTCAAACCGAAGGGCATCTTTACATAACGATGAACACCTTTGCTTGTGTAGAAGGCTGTCTTTTCCTCGTCCTCCTTTGCCATTTGGATCGATGATACCCTTTATAGGCATCTAAGAAGCATTTTAACCGAAAACCGCCAAGGACTCTACCTTCGGTCAATTTACGGTAGGGGTAGCAATCCCGGGCATGCTTTGTTGATGTCGGTGAAGTCAACACACATCGCCACCCTTCGTCGCTCTTTTTGACCCGACCTTGGATTGGCCACCCAAGTTTGGTACTTGACCTCCCTCGGGATGCACCTTGTGTGAGTTCGTCAACTTCTTTGCAGTGCAGCGTTTCTTTCGGGGCTAGGCTTCTCCTTTTACCTTTATTGGCTCAATGTGTTTGTACTCATTGAGTTTATGCTCCGTTCGAAGGATTGTCAAATCTATCGACAATGTTCTTGGTACCCTGTCATGTCATAATATTTCCAAGCAAAAACATCAAGGTTAGTCATAGCGACTCTGTGAGCTTCTCCTTGAAATTTTGGGAGTTGCTTTCCTACTACCACCGTTTATTCGGGGTAGCTAGGGTTTACTACAACTCGCTCCTCCGTCTGTCTGACTAAAATTTCCATCGGAGACTCCTCCGGTTCTTCTTTGATCTTTTGACACCATATACACCTTATCCGCCCCACAACTAGAATGGGCAGTTCCTACTCGAAGGGTTTGGAACTTAATAGCGACATGTATGGTGGAAACAACAATTCCCATTTTTTGCATGGCTGTCCTCCCTATTAACAAATTATAAGGAGAATCTGACCTTACTATGATGAAGATGAGTGTTTCCGTGCGGGATAAGGGGCCTTCGCCTATGGTGATTTCCAACGGTACTTCTCCCAGGGGCCATGAGTGTTCACCGGAGAACCCTACCAGTGGCGCTTTCGAGTCTACCCTCCGTGAGCGTATGGATGACTTGAGCTTTAGGAAACAGTTCTCATAGATGATTTCGCAGGAGCTTCCACAATCCATATATGCTCGGTTTACCTCCCTGTTTGAGATTCGTACCTTGATGATCACGGGATCAGTCGAAGGTGTTTGCCCTAATATGTAAGGGAAGGTTATTTCCCTTACGCTTCGACTCCCATCACTTCCTTCCTTTTCAAGGGTGTGTCGTGTCATGTACCATTAGTATAGGAGCTTGCGGGCGTAGTTTCCTTCTTGTTCCCTTCCATTCACCCAGTTGAGTGTCGGAGAACTTGTCCTTTCCTTCTTGATGCCTTTGACGGATGTGCTAGCTGTCCGGACGATGCCGCCTCTTCGATCCGCTTCTTTAGTTCCTACGATTGTTTGTGTCATGTCCATGATCTTCATGGAAATGGCAATACTTGGACATGTCTCGGCTTTGCTTCGTGCTATCATCCGGTGGTGGATCGAAGGACTTTGCGGCTTTCTCGGTAGCTAGGATCTCTCGGGAGATTTGATCAAGTTCGCCAAGAGTCCATGGTTTGAACCTTTGTTGTAGGGGTTGAAGCGGTCTCTGTTCTTCTTCTTGTTTTGGATCCTTCCGGGAGGACCCTCTAGAGAATTTGTCGGGCGCTTCCTTTTGCAATATCAGACCCGTTTCTTTGCTACCTCCTTGGACTCAATCCGGTGTAAGCCTTCTCGATCAAGGCCTTGTATGTGTTGGGAAGGTCGGTGGGCGAGAATTCCACCAAGCTTGAGTCCGAAGGCCATGTCGAAACCGAGAGATCCTCGATCTTCGTGCAACCCTAGAATTTGCAAGGTTTCATCGGTATACACAGTAGCGAAGGCCCTTGTGCTTTCGTTGTCCCTACGCTTGATGGTGTGCAGTTAGGTGAGTTTTGGTGTACTTCCTGGCGGCTAAAGTGTAGCGGAACTTAGCCTTAAGATCATCTAGACTCATAATGCTCCCAACTTCCGCCCGTTCCACCATATTCTTGCGGAGTCTCGGCGTGTAAGTGAACATGTGGCATGCTACGGGCATGACCCACTTTTGCATCTTGATAGCGCCTTGAATAAGTGGAGGAAGTTATCGGGATCGCCTTTCCCGTCGTAGGTGCCTATATGAGTAGGCATCTTTACACCGTCGGTGGGGATAGTCTTGATCCACTTTACGAAGGGTGTGCAAGCTCCGAGGCTTCGACACGATAAGGGTTGTATGGAGGTGGATAAGCAGGTGTAGGATTATAAGGGTTAGGAAATGGGCGTGTGTAGGTAGGGTAAACATGAGCGAGGTTGAGTGCGAAGGGTTTACACCCATCGATTGCGTAGGAACTTGTCCATAGGGCATTTCTTTGGTAATTATGGTTGGGGAGTGAACCATTCGGAGGGTAAGTATTGTAGGTTTGAGCAGTGGGTAGGGGTTCATTCCGGAGAGGTAATTGATTCATCTTTGGAGTATGGAGGCGGGCCTCGACACTCGAAACATAAGAGGGGTATTGGAGCCCCGTCCTTCTCTTCCTAAATGGGCAGCTAGAAGAGGGTAGGTTTACTCTTCCGTTTCCTACCGGGTTGCTTCCTCCATTGGAGTTCTCGCTCCTCCTTTCACCATGCATTCTTTCCTTCTTCCGGTTTCCTCGGGTCCTTCTTCAAACCCAGTCCTCCCATTTAGCCTTCGATGAAAGGAGAACCATTTCGAGGACCGAACGCCCCTTGCTAACGGTGAGGCCTATCCTCTATTTCAATCTCCTCGTCATACTCCTCTTTGGAGTATTCCAACTCCCTCCGCATTTCGGTGTTGCGAACTGTCTCTTATGAGCCCTTAGCATAGAATCTAAGGCCTCAAAGTTTGCCTCAACGAAGGCGGGACTAATATTTGGAATAGGGTTAGCGGATGTTGAGGCGTGATGTTCGGGAGTAGTTTCAAGCGAGATCGTGTGGTAAAGGTTGAGGTTGTTATGGGGCGAGATTATCGGTGTTAGTTGTGTTGAGTGGGACCAGGTAGAAAACACGGTGGAGGTGTATCTTCTTCACGGTTCCATGCCGGAAAAGTAGTGTAGTTGGTTGAGGTATTAGGACCGGATGATTACGGGACTAATAGTAGTGGTCCCACGGATGGCGCCTTGATTGTACAAAAGATTGCACTACCAAGCTTGATGAGGATCAAAGTAATGAGGGTGTATGTTCCGGCCAAGACTTGCTGTAACACGAGAATAAGAAATATGAAACACTACGTTAAGTGATTGTGCGGGGTAGGACCTGCGAACCACCTCCGTGAGAGTAAGTATGAGTTATGGTTGTTTAAGTATGTGTAAGTAAAGAAATGAGTGTGAAATGAGCATACCATAATCCATTGCTCGTCCAACCTATTTATAGTGAATGAAATAGGGTTGAGAGCATACGCATGAATATCGGAGATCATGGGGCGTTCCATGATTGTGGATAACCGCTAGGGCTTAGTGACCACGTTCTCGGACTTGACGGGAAGCCAAGAAAGAGAGGGAGATCGTGGGTTTGACCAAGTCAGGAGGTTCCCTTATCATTATCCTTCGTTAGCCACACCCCGAAGGGCTTAGGGCTTCGGATGGCGAGTTCCCCTCAGGTAACCTTTGTGCCAACGAATGGTTTGACGCCTATGGATATTTTGGAATCCTAACTTGGGCCTTCGTATAGAAGGGCTTCGACACGTCTCGGAGGAGTGTCCTTCGAGCTACTCGGAGGGTACATCATCAATTACTTACCTCCAAACTCAATCATTTAAGCTTTAAAACTAGACATTAAGATGTTAAGTTAATCGTATATAAGATGAGGAATCTGAATTGGCGCCGATGGGACTACTTTTGAAGACCCTTCTATGTATTTCTTTTAATATTGTACATCGCTTAGACTAAAGCGTAGTTTTATTTTAGTTTTGGATAGCATCAAATAATCATATGATTAAGTGCTTAATAAATGTCTTTGCTTTCATGAAAGTTATATCTTAAACACACTTTAGTTGATAATGCTTAACTCTGATGTTGGGATTTAGAAAATCCGGTAGTTAAAGACTCGGTTACCTCAAGTATATGCATTCGTTAGAAAGCTTGTAGTCGTAGTCATTTAGTGATAGTTAGTAGTTAGTTATGTAACACCGTGAAGATGGACGGGTCTTTACCTTTGTATGCACGATCCACACCCGTAGGGGCGTTTCATGTAAGAACCTATAAATACCATTTGCCTAGCAAGGCAAAGGGTTGGAGCTTTCAATATATATTTTTCTTTGTCTCACTAAAGTTCCCAACTCTCTTCACTTTCTTCTCTAAAACCTAATCTCATTCGACTCTTATGTATGTTTGATTATGTGTTTGTGAAAACCAATATGCTTCAAATGGTATCAAGAGCCATGGTTTTATCATCCATCTTACATGTTCTTGGATTCTTAGTGGTTTTCTTAAGTTTTTGGGTTTGAATGAGCTTTGAGTAGTTTTCATCATTTGGATCATTTTTAGTATTAAAGTTTGAATTTTGATAGTACGTTTGTGTGCAGAATCATCATTAGTGTTTAGGTTTTGGATTGGAAGGCCTCAATCATCTTGGTTGTAGTGTTTTGGATTGAAAAAGTTTAGTTTTTGAAGTTTTTTAACTAAGCGGTTTGTCTCACGGTGTTAATTTCATTGAAGCGGTTTGATCACATTTTATGCGATTTGACCTGTTAGTGTAAGTGGTTTGATCCCTAAGTGGTTTGAGTGTTAAGACAAAGAGACAAAAAGGACAAAGTAGTGGAAGTACTTTTGTCCTCTTGCGGTCTGTCAAGATAAGCGGTTTGTCATAAGCGGTTTGGTCTAAGCATTTTGATATAAGCGGTTTGTTCTAAGCGGTTTGTCCCAAAGCTTTTTGAACGAAGCGGTTTGTCTTCTGCGATTTGTGCTAAGCGGTTTGATACAGCGGTTTGATTGAAGCGATTTGATCCAACGGTTTAACTTTAAGCGGTTTGATCTAGCGGTTTGTTGAAGCGATTTGTGTTAAACGATTTGTCAGTAGTGCGATTTGTCTCTTGAGACTTGTTATTTCTTCGTGATAGGTTTTACGGTTTTCTCTTGATTTAGTAAAATCCTGTGAAAGAATCTATTTCCCGGTTTAATCAAAGAGTAGTAAAATCCCGTGTACTTAGGAATCATGTCTACAATCACTTCTTTCATTGCTGATGACGTTCAAGCTACATGATCCGATACTCGTCCTCTCATGCTTGATAGAACAGATTATGACTCTTGGGCTCAAAGAATCAGACTGTATTGCTTAGGTAAAGAGAATGGAGTTAACATCCTTAAGTCAATCGATGAAGGACCATTTCAAATTAGAACTACCAGGGATATTCTCGAAACTGGAACTGATGGAAATGTTATGTTAGGGTTGAATAGACCAAGAATGTATGATGAGCTTGATGATAAGGAGAAGAAGAGATATTATGCTGACATTAGAGCCTCAAACATCATACTTCAAGGTTTGCCAAAAGATATTTACAAGCTGATCAATCACAACACTGAAGCCAAGGTTGTCTGGGATAATGTCAAAATGCTTCTCTCTGGTTCGGAACTAACTAAGGAAGATAGAGAATCTCAGGTGTATGATGACTTTGAGAACTTTAAAATGAACCCAGGGGAAAGTGTTACTGAATATTATGTGAGATTCCACAAGCTTGTGAATAATATGAGGAATATCAAGATGACAATGCCAAATATTCAGCTCAATTCCAAGTTCGTGAACAACATGAATCCTGAATGGCACAAATTTTTTACTGCTGTCAAATTGAACAAAGGACTTAGGCACACCAATTATGAGCAACTGTATGCTTACTTACTCCAACATGAGAAGCATGCTGCATTTGAACGTATGATCATGGAAAAGTTCAACACTAATGATGCTGCTGCAAGCTCTTCAAATGATTCAACTACATTCTTCACAAATGTGGGGATAAGTACCAAACCATCACAAGTTATACCGACTGGAGATAATAATCACAAACTCATTCCTAATCCAGGTTACAAGCCATCGGACATGTTCATGGAACACTTTGCAAATCAACTGGCCCTAATGGTTAAGCAAACTTAAACCTCACTCCCCACACCAACAATCATCTCAGAACTGCATCTAATCTACAAAATCATGCTAATTTTAAAGATGGAAGGGTTGTAGTGCAAAACGTGCAAGGGAGACAGAATGCTTATCTTCACATAATGAACGAGAGAATGTAGGTGTTGGACCTGGTTATGGGAATGCAGGTGCTGGAACTGGTTATGGGAATGTAGGAGCTGGAGCTGGTTATGTGGGTAATCAAAATCGAGGAAGGATTGCGGCTCAGGGTCAAGGGAAGCCAATCAAGTGTTACAATTATGGACGGGAAGGACACATTGCTAGGAATTGCACTTAACCAAAACGTCCATAGAATGCAGAGTACTTCGGGGATAAGATGTTACTGGTGCAAGTTCAAGACAATGCAGCAGTGTTGGATGAGGAAGAGTTGTTGTTTCTTGCTGAGGCAAATGCCAAAACTTATTATGTAGATGTGGATGAACAACCAGTGCATGGTGTAGCACAGAACAATCCCAATGTCTTTCAAGTTGCAGATTGTGATGCATTTGACTCTGATGTTGATGGTGAACCAACGACACAAACAATCTTTATGGCTAACATCACTCCAATGGTCTCTCCAACTCAACAAGCCAGTCTCTCCAAAGAATCCATCATATCAGAGGTATTAAAGTTATATAATGTGGTTGATGCGCAAAAGATTCACAACAAAGTACAATCAACGGAATCTTTGAATCAGATATCGAAAATATGGGTAATAACAATGTTTTCCCATATGATCAATATGTGAAGCAAGATGAAAGTGTAATTGTACCAAGTGATTTCTCTTCTGCTGTCAATGATGACTATATTTTTATAAATACACTGAATATGCACCTGATGATTCCACAACCACAGAACTAAATGCCTATAAGGAACAAGTTTCCATATATGAACAGCATGCTAAGTTTGAATTGACTACCCGTGAGCAGGAGATGAATAACCAAATGCGTACACTCATAAGAAAAAGTAATTTTAGGGAAGAAATGTTAAAACAAGAGTTAAATTCCTTACAAGAAAAACTTAATAAAACTGTTAAGCAAAAGCAAGATCTTCAAGAAAATGTAAAAGTGCTTAAACAGGAATTCAATGCTAAGGAATCAAAACTTTTAAATGATTTTTTCAACCTCAAAATTTGAAAAACAAACTTGAAAACAAGTTGTACGTACAAGGAAACACCATTGAGACTGCTCACTTGATCACTAAGCATAGAGTGTTAAGCGTTAAGCATTGTTGATACAAAAGTTGGGCATTCCTTGTTTGAGCTCCGGTTCTCATATCAATTGATTATTGCTGCTTGAGACCTGCGCACTAAGTAAACAGAAAACACCGTTAGGCTTATCGTGGGATTGTCTCCCACGATTATCCTCCGGAGTGAGAGTAAGTAATCGGTTTTAGGGTTATGGAGAGTTAGGGTTTAGATCGTGCCTTTAATGAGGGCCGGGATGCCCCTTATATACACATGAAACCCTTATCAGTTTCGTGTTCCCCAACCTTTGGCGTATCCCGCCTAAGTCGGGAAATCAATACATATCTCATTTAATAAGAGATATCCGATATCCAAAACCATAAATAACTTTGGGTTTGGGCCTTCGTGAGCCCAAACCGTTACCTGGTTTAGCCCATGCGTACTGGGCTCGATCGTTAGTAATGTTATAGGCGGGTTCATGACCCAAATGTAGACTATCGTCATCATGTCCCCCGGTCTAGTATCGCAGATATGACTGCGGATGCTAGACTAATAACTACGGCGAATAAAAGCGTGAAACGTAGCAAAGAAGCTAAGCAGACTTCCCGCCTTGAAAGATACACGTTGTATCTAGACATAATATTTAAAATGGAGGCCTCGTAAATCGGGGGAAAATAAGCGTACCACGTCACCTCAGTGGATCCTAGCCACTCAAGTAGAGATAGTGGAATCCACGTGTCAGTCATCGCGTGGATGAGGAGATCTATATAACCATCCACTTTGCTTATTACTTGTGATTATCACGAGTAAAAACACATTTCCACCATTAAAAAGCTTCGACTTTCCAAAGAAGAAACCGTAAGACATCAAAGGTAACGGCGTGCGCATATAAAAAGATACCATGGTTCGAGGTTTATCGATTTTACATCCGAAATAACGGAGGACGAACTTTTAGAGTTCGCGGATTATTATATACCCTCGCGGTGCATCCGGAAGTTCGAGTGCAAGCGTCCATGCGGACTTCCACGAAGGAAAATAGGGGTATATATCGTTTTCGAGTTCGCAAATCGCGTGTGCCCATATCGCTATTTTTGAGCGACGTATTAAACTACTATCGTTTGCATATATCCCACGGTACCTTTGCATAGGTGCGGCTAAAATCATGAATTTTGAGGTAAATTGCGATTCGGCAATTAACCCGACCATCCATTTATTTCGCGCGTTTTACCACTGGCGTGGTCAAGCGGGTGGGTATCATTGCAAAGCGTATTTGGCGGCTTGATGTTATCTTGAAAAATTAGATCTGTTGAGGAATTGGAGAAACATTTTTACGGGTAGACGGCGTGCTTTACATCGGCGCTCGATTTTACACCGGTACCTTTGCCAAAGGATGAGTGCCCCTCACGGATCATACAATGCGGAGGATGCGGATACAATAAACACCAATCGCATCCCCATCGGTTCCTACGAGGAATTTTGGTGCACATGGGCATTAGCCGTAATTATTTTGGTAGTTCTGAGGAGGTTCCAATCTTCTTAGGCGCGGATGGCGGGTGGGTGCTCGTCCTTTGCATTCCTTTACTTTTGTAAGCCTTTCTTCTTCCATTGTAATTATAATAACTTGTTTGTTGTTGTTGTCTTACGTGTGCGAGATGGATCTATTTGCCGTTGTGAGATTGGCGAAGCCTCGCCAGTCCTTTGTGGGGGTATGCCCGTTGAAAGAGGAGAAGAGCCTATACTAGAGGCTACATCCAGGCGTCTGGTGGAAATGGAGTTGGGAGAAGCGAGGGCTAGCTCATCTGTCGCCTCGAGGCGACCCCACTGCAGCGTGTGCGAACACGAGTGCCTTCCCCAGTGGCATAGCCATCACAAGTAGCGATGGTGGAGCACATGGAGGAAGAGAAGAAGAAGAGGATCCCTGTTGAGCGCAGAGATCACACGGAGGGAGGCGCAAGCTCATCGAGGAAGAAGCGCCCGTTATCCTAACGGTGGAGTCATCATCAAGTGACGTTCGTCACCTCCTCTCTCTGCGGATCTGGTGGCCCTTGATAAGTAATGTCTTCAAAGTTTTTTGCGTATATTACATTTATGCGAAATTAATAATTCCCTTTTTGTGTGTAGGTTTGAGCGATGCTGAGTCGCCCCGAGATAGTCACATGCGCTCTGCGTTCTCCGAGCCAACCAGTCAAAATGTTGAGCCATCGGCGGCTGCGGATGTGCCTATAGAGCAGCTTCTGGAAGATATAGTATTGTCGGTTACGCAGCAGACTTCGATAATAGAGAAGTTAAAGGCCAAGATATCTAGGGAAGACAGCCAAGTTGCGCAAAAGGACCAAAAATTGCGTCATTGAAGCCTTGATTGGCTAGCTAAGGCAAAGAGAGCACGAGTTTGTGCGCTCAAAAGCTTGCTTAAGAGAAGATGGTACTGATGGGCCAAATAAGCCAGGAGCGTGCTGAGTCAGCAGGGTATAAGGCTTCGTGTCTCTGGGCGATAAAATATCTGGAGAAGGGCAAGGACACGTTGACCTCGCAGTTGGAAGATTTTGGTGCCACTGTGAGAAGTGCTCTGGAAACACAAGAGATGAAGCTGCGTAAGCTCAGTTTGGAGTATGATGAGGAATTATATCCTCATCTCATGTCTGCCATTGCTGAGCGCAGGTGGCTCATCATCCATGGCCTGCGCCTTGCTGCTCTTAGCACCCTTGAGTCCAAGGAGGTAGTGGACGCATTTGGTGGGGTGGTCCAATGTGCCTTGGCGAGAGGGAAGTTGGAGGTGGTGGAGGCGCTACAAGAAGGCGACTTCTTGAAGGTGCCTCACTGAAAAGGTACACAGGTATGATCGTGATCCTATGATAACACAGTTCTTTGCTATGGAGAGAATGAAGGCCTTAGAGCTTCCCATGATTCTTTGAAATGGGCGCGATCGGGATTATCCATAAGTGTTATTATGGAAGGGTTGACTTTAGCGCCATCGTCATCGATAATGCGAGCGCTTGACCGGACTATTTTTGAAGCCCGATGACTCTCGACTTCAAGTGCTGTTTTTGCTCGCCCTAGGGACATTCTGAACCCCTTTGCTTTAGAAAGAGATGTCCTTGAAGGAAGTGTTGGAAGCGCATGCTACCAGACTTGCTAAAAAAGAAGGTATTACAGGTAAAGCGATTTTGTGCGGGGTTGGTGCAGCTCATCTCCCAAGGTCTGACGGGGTGTCAGTGAGTGTTGCCACTGTGTCTCGTCAAGACTCGGACTTGTTGAAGAGGCTAAGCGAGATTGGAGATGCTGCAAGCGTGGGGACTTCATCACTTGAGCGATCTAGGAGTATATAGATAGGATCTTGTGTTTATAGACATCCTTTTGTAATAACTTGTAGTCATTAATAAAAATCTCCTTTTGTTAAGTGCGTGTTAATATTATTGCAACTTGTAATGTGCGTACTTATCTGTTTGTCTTTGCATAAAAGACGTGTTCGTTGTCTAAGGGTCAAATTTGTACACAAGCGCGAATAATATGAGAGATTCATAGTCATGTATGAAAATCATAGTCTACTTAAAACATAATTTCTAAGTAATTGTATCATAGTCGTGTATGGTGTGATATGCAGCGTATTGTAGATATCATCTTAAGGAGTCAAGTGTATTGATTCCTAAATTTGTTAAACGCGCACCGTATGCATAGTTGCGCGTCCATCGTGGGATGCGCACTGAACTTATTCCGACGTCTTGTGAACAAGGTGTTTAACAAGGATACGTGATCCGATGTTGATGGGTTTGCAACCCTCTTACTCAACGAGTTGTTTAGTAGGTTTACTCATCCTTTTACCATCGTGGGTTTGTCAAATGCATGCACGCCATGTAGGCAAAAGATGAAAAATGTTAAAACATAAAGTATATAGAAATAACAATTTGGAATACATCACGGAGTTAGCTAGAAACTGCGACATTTTATTGAGACTTGCAAGTTTTTGTGAAAGAAAGGAAAATAAAATATTGCCTAAATAAAATGTAAATACACGGATAATTATTAAGCACTTCACTAAAGTGCGGGGATGTCCGTGTCTTTGGGCAGTAGCCATTTCTAGAGATAACAATGCTTGAGATTGCAAATGTTCCATGTCTGTGTAGTTCCCGACCATTCATGTCTCTTAGCTTTGTATGCTACTTTGTTCCTAGTGCTTACAGCAACCTCATAGGGTCCTTCCACTTTGGTCCAAGTTTACTGTGTCTTCTGCGTGACTCGCATCATTGGCGCGGTATACAAAATCACACAGTGCGAATGAGACACTTCGTACTTTTTCATCATAGTATCCCTTCATCTTTGACTTGATCTTGCTTCACATATAGTCGCTGCGCTCACGTCTTTCTTCCACGGGTCCAAGTCGATCGCCGCTCGTCATCATTTGTTGCAACGTTGATTTCAAAGAAGGCGAATTGTTGGCATCCCAATTTGGCCGGTATGATGACCTCATCCCATAGACTAGAGAAAGGGGTGTCCCGTCTCGGTTTTGATGGAGTGCGGTGCGCCTATAGGGCGTGGGATAATTCTTCCACCCACCGTCCTTTGTGTTTGTCGGACGTGCTTTGATTCCTTCACCTAGGCTTCGATTTGCACGCTCTACTAACCCATTGGATTGTGGATGTTTAACCGACGCCGAAGTCTTGCGTGATATTCAACTTCTCGCACCGATCCTTGAAGGATTGTCACAAAATTGTTTCCGTTGTCGAGATAATTTCCCAGGCAGTCCAAAGCGGCATACAATATTATCCCAAACAAAGCGCTTGACCTGATTGCCAGTAATTGTCACCACTGCTTTTGCTTCGATCTACTTGGTGAAATAGTCTATTGCCATTATGAGAAACTTCAATCCTCCTGCTGCAACGGGGAAGGGGCCTGCAATGTCTATACCCCACTTGTAGAATGGCCATGGCGCCGTGATAGGCGTTAGCTCTTGTTGTGGTTGGCGCGGGATGGGTCTATGAACCTGACAGTCACCGCACTTTCTTATCAATTCCCGCGCATCACGGTGCATGGTGGGCCAATAGTATCCTGACCGTAAAGTGCGCGCAACCACGGACCATGGTCCTGAATGCATGTTGCATGAACCTGCGTGGATCTCCCGCATTACATAATTTGCTTGTAGGGGGCCCACACAGCGGAGCCATGGTTGTAGAAAGGAGCGTCGATATAAAATATCGTCTCGGAGCTCAAACCTTTGTGTTGTGCGCCGTATTCTTCTGGCTTCCTTCTGCTCTTGGGGTAATACGCCCTTGCTTATGAATTCCCTTATTGGTGTCATCCACGTAGGGCCTTCCTCCTCGATTACCGTGGAATTTCCATCTCCGAGATGGATTTGTTCTTCAATGTTTCCACTAGGACTTGTTTTGATAGGTGTGCGAAGCTTGTGGATGTGATCTTGCTTAGTGCATCCGCCTTTCGATTTTCCCTCTAGGGACCTGTTTGATGGTAAACCTGTCAAAGACTTGGGTTAGTGACTTGGTCTTGTCGAGATATTGGATCATATTCTCCTCTTTAGCCACGTATTCGCCCAACACGTGGTTGGCTACTAGCCGGGAATCTACATTTGCTTCCAGGTTGCGTACACCCATTCGAGCTGCAATGCGTAGTCCGGTGATTAGGGCTTCGTACTCTGCTTCATTGTTTATCGCTGTGAATTCAAAACGCAGTGCATAAGTGAATTCCATTCCTTCCGGACTTGTGAGGATGAGGCCTGCTCCTGCTCATCTATACATGAAGATCCATCTGTAAACAAGATCCATGGATCTTGTAGTTCCTTCTTGCCTAGTACGGGTGCAGCATCAGTGTCTGGTTTTTCGATGATGAAGTCTGCTAGTATCTGCCCTTTTATCGCCGTACGTGGTCTGTGGGAGATGTTGTGTTCACCTAGAAACACGCTCCACTTCTGTAGTCATCCTGATGCGTCAGGTTTGGAGATGATTTGCTTGATTGGTTGGTCTATGATCACCGTTATTGGATGCGCTTGGAAGTACCTGCGCAGCCGCTTGGCGGTGAATACTAAAGTCAGGGCCAACTTTTCCATTGCACTGTAATTGATCTCCGTTTTCTTGAGCGCTTTGCTTACAAAGTACACGGTGTTTGCTGACTCCTGTCTGTCGTGAAGATCATACCGACCTCCCGTGTCATGAGATAAGTACATAATTAACTCTTCCCACAGTCGAGGTGCGACTAATGTGGGGGCGTTGCCGGTGGTGTTTAAGCTGTGTGAAGGATTCTTACGCCTCCGTAGTCCGGTGAAAATCTCCCTTTTATACACTTCTTGAGTGTCTTGAAGAGAGGTAGTGACTTGTCTGCGACTTGGATAAGAATCTGTTTAGACCGGCCGGTTTTCCGTTGAGATTGAACTTCCTTCAACGCGCGGTGAAGGAAGTTCAATGACGACTTTGGTCTTTTACGGACATGGGATGATGCCATCGGGTTCTATCGGTGTCAGAAACATGCCTTACATGGCGCCAAAAGTGCACTTTTAGGGCTTAGCTTCATGTTGATCTCTTTGAGTCTCCTAAATGCTTCCTCCATGTCGCGCACCAACTCATCCTCAGTATGGCGTTTTATGACAAGGTCGTCAACGTAAACCTCTAAGTTGTGGCCCACCTGTTTTTCAAATGCGTTATCTACTAACCGCTGATAGGTGGCGCCTGCGTTCTTCAAGCCAAAGGGCATTTTGGTATAGCAGTAGACGCCTTGGCTTATATGAAAGGCCGTTTTTTCCTCATCTTCCTTAGCCATCTGGATTTGGTGGTATCCTTTGTATGCATCTAGGAAACACTTGAGAGGGTATCCACACAAAGATTCTACCTTCCAGTCTATCTTCGGTAACGGGTAGCAGTCTTGTGGACATGCTTTGTTGAGATCTATGAAGTCCACACACATCCGCCAGCTACCATCGCTCTTCTTTACCATTCTCGGCTTGGAAAGCCGGTCATGGTAGTAGAACTTCTCTCATGATACCGCCTCCACAAGCTTGTGTACCTCTGCGAATTGCTTGTGCGCGTGCGGAGCTTGGCGCGCTTCTTACGGCGTATTGGTGTGTATCCTTGTCGGATCCTCAACTTGTGTTCTGTGATTGAACGTGGTACCCCAGTCATGTGCTTTGGCTCCCATGCAAAGATGTCCAGGTTCTTTTGCAAGAGTGCGCATACAGATGCCTTGCCGCTGTCCGACAGGGACCCTCCGATCGATACTTCCTGTTCTGGGTAATCGGGATGAATTGCAACCTTCAGATTTGGCACTTTAGTTGCTTATTTGCTCGAGATAGGTACCGTCTCGCATGTAATCGTGTTACATTCTCTATGTGGTGCAGTGGCGTTGTGAGAGTAACAATACCACTTTCCACTTGGGAATTTGAGCATCCCATGTGCCATAGTGGCAGTCGCGCGTAGGGTGATATCCACGGTCTTCCGATAATGCCATTGTATGGCGAAGAGATTTGATTACCGTGAAATTCATCCAGCTATCATGAGTGTTCTTTATTGCCCACACCGACTAGTAGGCGTATTTTCCCATAGGCCATATCTTTTCTCTGTAAAACCGATCGGTATTGTCATGACCGGGCTTAGCGGCTTAAGCGATCGTTTGAAGATATTATTATGTCGCAGATGCTCCTCCATCAACATACATGCGGTGGATATCGTGACCCCCGCATTAATTTCGATGGTGGCGGCTCCACCTGCGTTGTCCATGATTAAGGTGGGAAAGAGATTCCACTTCCACGGGAAAAGTTTTGGCTGACTTTCTGTCTAGTGACTCGCTGCCATGATTGTATCATGTAGATGGTGTCAGCCTTGTCTTTGGGTGTCTCTTTCTTGTTCCCATTCTTCTGTCTATCCTTTCCTTCCTTGATGTTCTTTACCAAATGGTCCAATCTGTCTTCTTTCACTAGTTTATCGATGAGTTGTCGCAGTTGGACACATTCATTGGTGGTGTGGCCCTTCTGTCCATGATAGTCACAATATCCACTCCCCACGCGTCGATCCTCTGGAGTGCGCATTTGTGGGGGTCTTGGAAAGTTCGCACCTTCTGTTGCGAGTATTTCCTTTGGCGTCTTGGTAAGCGGGGTATACCTGTCATTATCTCGTCCGCTCCCCTGACCGCGGTAGTTCTTGTTATGGTTGCTACTCCGGTCAGTGGATTGTCTCCCAGGTTGATCCTGTGACCGATAGTTTGAGTAGCTTTTCTTGCTATCCGCCGCGGCGGCTTCTCCTTGGACGAAGGACCTTGTCCGTTTCATTAATTCATCGAAGGTTTGGGGAATCTTGTCGTTCAGCCTTTTTATGAGTTCTGGGTTATTGATCCCATTCATGAACCCTGAGATTTTCAGCACTTCGGGGCATGCCTTAACCTGTATGCACTCATCTTTGAAGCGCTCCATGTATGCGCTTGTAGATTCCCCCTGGCGCTGTTTTACCCTGGCGAGTTCGACAGGGTTTTTAGCGCACTTCTTCCGTTGAGTAAAGTTTAGGCGGAATGCCTTTCTCAACTCTTCAAAGCCATCGATGCTTCTACGGGAAGCTTGTTGAACCAATTTCGCGCGTTTCCAACCAGTGTGGAATTGAACATGTGGCACCACACGGGTTGTGGCCAATTTTCGATAATAGCGGATGATTCAAAAAATTTTAGGTGATCGTCCGGATCACCTGTTCCATCATAAGTTTTCACGTTGGCGGGCATGCGCCTTCTTTTGTTTTCGGAGAAATCGCTGATGCGTCGAGTGAACGCATCCACTTTTTGGCGGTACCATGGGAGGGACATGTCCTCCTCCTCTTGATCGCGATAGTTCTTCCTGGACTTCCAATGTCCGGTTTCGCTGTCCCCGTTATCCGAGGAATTACCAGAGGATGAATTTTCCCTCTTTCGGCGCTTGCGCCGACTATCCTCCGAATTTTTGCTTGAAGGGCTTTCACTTGGAGAGTTCCTTCGCCCTAGTCTATCCTGAACTCTGCGGCCACCAAGCCTGCCGTGGACATTGGTATGCCGTTCATCCTCCTTGCTTCCTTCCGAATGCTGGGAGTTAGATGTCTCATCATTCTCAACTCTCCTCCCAATTCTGTTAAATACTGGGGGTCGGCGACTATCCCTCCCGCGCTTCTCCTTCTGACGGCGCGGTAGGGATGTTTCGTATTCTGAGTCGAAGTTTAGTCGGGCATGCAGGCTCCGACTTGACCTCTTTTTTGCTTCCTCTTGCATGAGAGAGGCAAAGGTTTCATAATTTTGCGATACAAAATCTCCCGGTGCTAGTTCGGTGCGACTCCTTCTAGAGCCAGGGTGCCTGTTTCTACTGTTGGGCCCTTGTTTCTATCAGGTGCATCTGGTGCCTTTGAGAGGTCGACTTCTACTTGAGTGGAAGGAGTAGCAAAAGGGTGTCTGTGGATCTCTGCTTGGCTGGTGGTGGTTGTAGTGGCTTGGGTTGTCCCCGACCGTTGCTCCACCGTAGGGAAGACGATCCTAATCGATTTTTAGCGACATTGGTTGTCCCGAAGAGTCTGCGCTTAAAGTCGACCCGCTTTGTTGCTTCTTTCTGTAAGGTCCGCTTGCGATCGCCGATTTACGTGCTTCGTCATTCTAGTTCTTAGTTCTTAGTGATGGTCCCACGGATGGCGCCACTTGTTGATAAAAAAGTTGGGCGTTCCTTGTTTGAGCTCCGGTTCTCGTATCAATTGATTATTGTTGCTTGAGACCTGCGCACTAAGTAAACAGAAAACACTGTTAGGCTTATCGTGGGATTGTCTCCCACGATTATCCTCCGACGCGAGAGTAAGTAATCGGTTTTAGGGTTATGGAGAGTTAGGGTTTAGATCGTACCTTTAATGAGGGCCGGGATGCCCCTTATATACACACGAAACCCTTATCAGTTTCGTGTTCCCCAACCTTCAGCGTATCCCGCCTAAGTCGGGCAATCAATACATATCTCATTTAATAAGAGATATCCGATATCCAAAACCATAAATAACTTTGGGTTTGGGCCTTCGTGAGCCCAAACCGTTACCGGGTTTAGCCCATGCGTACTGGGCTCGATCGTTAGTAATGTTATAGGCCGGGTTCATGACACAAATGTAGACTATACGTCATCAAGCATAGTACTAGCTTTGTAGAGGAACCCAATCCTGAGTATGGTAAGAAAGAAAAAGCTGCTCAAAAAGTGATCTTTGATGGCAATGAAATCCTTAAGCCTAGACAAAAGCCTACTTGTGAAGAGAGCACTGAAGAGGATAGAGAATTAGAAGATGCCTCTGAGAGAAAATGGAAAAGAAACTAAAAGATCCTTGGTGTAAAGAGTATAATATTACATTTAAAACTCGAATTACGCTAAGGAAAACTGAATTGCCTTCAATAAGTTTAGACCTCAGACTCAATTGACCCCTAAACAAGTGTTTTGGAAGAAAGATATGGATAAGAAAAAAACTGATGATCTTGTTGAAAATAATCCTCCCCTTAGGAAATTGCCTCAAGCTACTGTGTATCCACCCAATACACCAATGCATTTAGTGCCTAGAACTCTTCCCACTCAAAGCAAAACCTTAGTCAGTTTATATGTGGTTTAACAACTATTCGTTGACTTTGAGAAAACATGTAAGAAGAGAATCACTCCAACGAGAATCACTGAAGGGGAAAAGGGTTTTGAGCAAACAAAAGAATGTTATTTAACTGAGGTCATGCCTTTCTTTAAACAACTAAAAGAACAATTTTAGAGTCTTCAAAAGGACATAGATATAGATATTAAGGAAATGAAAAGGATGTTTAATGAAATGGAAAACGAGGTTAAAGATTATGAATGTGAGCTTAAAAGTAATGAGATTGCGAGAAAGAATCTTCATATCCTAAATGATAATTTGATTTCTAGATGTATTGCTCAAGATGTGTTCTACACTGTTACAAATTACTCCACTACTGCTTCTCAATTTCATGAATTATCTGTTTCTATGAAAGTCTCTCAAGATTGTGTCAATGAGCTTAAAACTAAGAATTCAAAATTGCATGAGAAAATCGAAAGGGATGATCATGATAACATGGTTAGACATTTTTCTAAATTGGAAGTTGAGTATCTTGATTTACAATTAAAATATCAACATCTTAAAGAAAATGTTAAAACCTCAAATGCCAAGACATCTTCGGATGCTCCTGAGTTTGATGCGGTTTTTGAAATAAGCAAACGTGATGAAAAAATTTGAGCTCATTGTAACATGATCAAAAGGTTGAAAGCCCAAATTTCCCATCTGAAGGGTTAAAAGAATGAAGTGACTGGCTCCCGCATGCCTCCTTCTTTAGATTCTCAGAATTCTCAAAATTTTCATCTTAAAAACATCATTAATGTATTACAACATGAAAATGAGTGTTTTCTAGCAGAAAATGAAAAGGTTAAACTGCATTTCAAAGAGTTATATGAATCAATTAAGGTCACTCGTGACAAGAACAATGAAAAGATAACTTCTTTGCAAAAAGAAATTAAGAATCTCAAGAGTCAGGTAAAAGGGAAAATGCCAATCACCAGTGGTAAGAATGTTGCACCAAAGGTGCCTGATTGTACTAAATATGTTATGTCT
The DNA here is from genome assembly GCA_022545495.1 of Chrysanthemum lavandulifolium. Classification (NCBI taxonomy): domain Eukaryota; kingdom Viridiplantae; phylum Streptophyta; class Magnoliopsida; order Asterales; family Asteraceae; genus Chrysanthemum; species Chrysanthemum lavandulifolium. The sequence goes on from JAHFWF010000012.1 coordinate 173,905, forward strand.
GTGAAGTATATTCCCCCTCATCTTAGGAATAATGAACTTGCATGTCAAACATATTTTTCTTACCTTAAGGATAGTCTAGAATGTCTCTGTGAGATTATAGAAGAGGATAAGATAGAGAAACCACTTGATAATGCGGTTGTGCATGCATGCTTATATGCCAAACGATCTTAGGAACTCTTAGAATGCTTAATAGCAATATGTCCTAAATCTGGTACTAGGAAATAAAGAGTAGTTATGCCTTGTTCTATGCCTAAAGTCAAACATGTGACCTTCGATGTGCCTCATAGAGTCTCATATCCCAGCACTTCTAGACCAGGAATGCAGAAAGTAGTGAAACCAACTAATGTTTCCATCGTTCCTTCTACAGGAGTAATCAGTGACACTAAGGTAAGCAGGTCAAAGCCTCCAGGCAATACAAAGCAAGATAGGACCTCACGAGCCAAGAGTGATTAAGGGAAGAAAGTAGAAGATTGCCCTAGGAACAATAAGTTTGAGTTGAATAAGACGAATCATGTTGATTCTAGTGTTAGCTATAAGCATACTGTAATTAATTCAAATTCTGCTACTATTTGCAAGACATGTAATGAATGTTTGGTTTCTGGTATTTATCATGAATGTGTTGTGAATGAGTTGAAAAATATTGTTAAATCTCCAGTCAAAAATGTAAGAAATGCTAAACGGGTTAAGGATGTCAGGAAGCTGATTTAGAAAAAGGTTAGTAATTATTGGAAACCTACAGGGAGAAAATTCAATAATGTGGGTTATCTATGGAAACCCACTGGTCGCATATTCAAAGTTAATGAAATTTGTCCTAATAAGTATAGATCTATGCCCACTAAGGAATGGAAATCTACTGGTAGGATCATCCCCTTAAGAAGTAGTCATACTTCACATAGGCCCAGTGCTTCTACTAGTATTGCCTCCACCACTAATGATTTCATAGCTTCTATTACTGATGTGGGTATTCCAATCTCATTTACTAACCAAGTGGAACCCATTCTCTCATGGGGATCTAATTTATCCAGTCATCCATACTTATCTCGTGTTGAACCGCAGTCGCATAAATCGCCTACGTGGTATTTGGACTCAGGCTGTTCAAAGCATATGACTGGAGATCGCTCATGGCTCAAGAACTTTGTGAATAAATTCATCGGGACTGTTAGATTTGGGAACGACCACTTTGGGGGGAAATTATGGGTTACGGAGATTATGTATTTGGTGACAGTGTAATCTCCCGGGTATATTATGTAGAAGGACTTGGTCATAATCTATTCTTTGTTGGTCAATTCTGCGACTTTCATCATGAAGTGGCCTTCAAAAAACACACTTGCTTCGTTAGAGAATTGGATGGTGTTGAGCTTTTAAAGGGAACTCGTGGCACTAATTTGTACACCATCTCTATCGAAGACATGATGAAGTCTTCTCCAATTTTGTGTTGTCAAAAGCATCTAAAACAAATTCATGGTTATGGCATCGTCGTCTCAATCACTTGAACTTCGAGACCATCAATGATCTTTCTAGAAAGGACCTCGTAAGAGGCTTGCCCAGGTTAAAGTATGAAAAAGATCATCTTTGTTCGGCTTGTCAATTAGGCAAAAGTACAAAGTATGCCCATAAAACCAAACCTACAAACTCCAACATGGAAGTTCTTCATACCCTTCACATGGATTTGTGCGGACCCATGAGAGTGCACACTATAAATGGGAAGAAATATGTGCTAGTTGTTGTTGATGACTACTCTCGGTTCACTTGGGTTAAGTTTTTGAGGTCAAAGGATGAAACTCCGACGTCATCATCAAACTTATTAAACAAATTCTTGTGTTCGGCTCAATAAAGCAGTTAGAATCATCCGAATGCACAATGGAACCGAGTTTGTAAACAAAGAACTAAGTCGCTTTTATGAAAGCATTGGAATCGACCATCAAAGAAGTGTTCCACGACTCCTCAACGTAACGGTGTTGTTGAAAGACGAAATCAAACTCTTGTTGAAGCCGCAAGGACTATGCTAATTTATTCAAAGGCTTCAATGTTTCTCTGGGCGGAAGCCATTGCCACTGCATGTTATACCCAAAACTGTTCCCTAATTCACACCTCTCATGGAAAAACTCCATACGAACTAGTCCACAACCGAAAACCAGATCTTTCTTTCTTTCTTGTGTTCGGTTCCCTATGTTATCTAACTAATGATGGTCAAGATTTAGGAAAATTGAAAGCTAAGATTTAGGAAAACGGCTCCTAGGCAATCCGGTTCTGGACCCGTACCTCAATTTTTGTCAAGTAATCCCATCAATTCTTCTCTTGTACATAATCAATCCCCTGCAGCTCCTTATATACCTCCATCAGAAGAAGACTTGAAGAAATTGTTTGATCCGATGTGTGATGAATATTATGAACCTTTGGCTAATGAAAATTCCGCACCACCAATTGTAGCTTCTTCTAATCCAACCAATACGAATGATCCATCCATTTCAATTTCTTTATCTCAAGAAGTGCCGGTTGTTGATCACTCGTCATCATCTTCGAATCCTCAATCTTGGTTGTACATCATGGAAATGTAGTCGCTAATTCGATGGAGATAACCCTTTGCTACCCTCAAGATGCTCGTTTGAAAACATATTTGCCCTGAACCAACACCGAACCATCTTCATCGGGGATCCAAACTCGCTACATCGGTCCCTCATCATCAACCACATGAACATCTCAGAAAATGGACACATGATCATCCATTGGACAACATCATTAGGAACCCTTCTTTGCCCGGTATCCACTCGTAAACAACTTGCTACTGATGCCTTATGGTGCGCTTCTTCAACTCTATATTATCAAAGATCGAACCTAAAGATGTCAAAACAGCAATGTTAGAGGACAACTGGTTTAGTGCTATACAAGAAGAAATCTATGAGTTCGATCGTCTTGATTTATGGGAATTAGTACCTGCTCCAGATTGTGCTATGATTATTGCTCTTAAGTGGATCTTCAAAGTAAAGCTTGATGAGCACGGTGATGTTCTGAAGAATAAGGCAAGGCTAGTGGCTAAAGGATACCGACAAGAGGAGGGTATTGACTTTGAGGAATCATTTGCTCTGGTTGCATGGATTGAGGCTATCAGAATCTTCCTTGCTAATGTTGCTAGCAAGAACATGGTGGTTTATCAGATGGATGTAAAGATTGCTTTTCTTAATGGAGATCTCAAAGAAGTGGTTTACGTCAGTCAACCCGAAGGTTTTGTGAATCCAGAGCATCCTACCCATGTCTACTGCTTGAAGAAGGCCCTTTATGTTTTAAAGCAAGCTCCGAGGGCATGGTATGATACATTGTTAAAGTTTCTTTTGTCAAATGGATTCAGCAAAGGAGCCTTTGATCCCACATTGTTCACCAGAAAGTCAGGCAAACACTTAATTCACGTTCAAATTTATGTTGATGATATTATTTTTGCCTCGACCGACCCTAATGAATGTGACCGATTTTCAAAGGAGATGGGCTCCAAATTTCAAATGTCTATGATGGGAAAATGTCATTTTCTTGGGATTACAAATTTTACAAAGTCCGGAGGCATTTTTATTAATCAATCTAAATATGCTAATAAAATCTTAAAGAAGTTTGGATTTGATTCTTGTGACCGTTGACACTCCCATGGTAGAGCGTATAAAAGCGGATGAGGACCACTCGGGGATCATGGTTGATCAAACTAAATATCGTAGTATGATTGGATCCCGATGTACCTCATGACCATTAGACCGATATTTTGTTCATCAGATGCAAGTGTGCTAGATACCGTGCTAAGCCTACCAAAAGCACCTTGAAGCGGTTAAACGGATCTTTCGGTATCTCCAAGGAACTATTAACATGGGTCTTTGGTATCTAAAGGACACCGATATGTCACTAACGACCTATGCAGATGCGAGACCATGTGGTGTCAAGATACACGTCAAGCACGTCAGAGGTGCTCAGTTTTGGGAGATAAGTTAGTAAGCCGGTATTCAAATAAACAAATGAGTACGTCTATATCCTCTACAGAGGCTGAATACATAGCCATGTCATCATGTTGTGCTCAAATCTTATGGATGAGATCCCAATTATCTGACTATGGCTTTGTATTCAACAAAGTTCCTTTGTATTGTGATAACAAAAGTGTCATTGCTCTCTGCTGCAACAATGTTCAACACTCAAGAGCAAAGCACATTGACATTCGACATCACTTCATCAAGGAACAAGTGGAGAAAGGTGTGGTTGAACTATATATCGTAAGGACTGAATATCAGCTGGCAGATATCTTCACTAAAGCTCTTCCTAGAGAACGTTTTGAGTTCATCCTTCCACGACTTGGCTTGAAGAGCCTACAACCTGAGACACTCAAACGTCTTCAGGAGGAAGACGAGGAGTAAAGGTTTCTCTTCATCTATTGTCTTGTATATATTTTATCAAAAAAGCAAAATACAAAATTATAAAACCAAAAAAACGAAAATAGAAAACTATAAAATTTTCAAAACCCATAAAAATCAAAAAAAAATTTGAAAAATCCAAAAAGATTATTTTACTTATCATGTTTTATGATTTCAATAACATCTACGGACTTAAATCTGTCATTCAATAATGGCACGGGTCTTTAGATGCAGTTCAAACAGAAGTAATAAATATTTTTACTTTGTTTTAAAAAAAATAATAATAAATAAAAAAAAATGAGATGGAGAAAAATGTTGGTTTATTTTCATTTCAGGCAGTAACCCATATTTAAAAAAAGGACTGAGCCATGCTCAATCTAATTTTAAAACCTCATGCTCGCTCCTAAAAACAAAAGTTCATAAGGAACGTTTGTTGCCAAAAAGGCAAATGTCTCCACACAAATATTTTTCCTTCTAAATATTCTTAGAAAAATATTTGTCATCTAATGAAAAAAATTGCTTTGAAAATAACTCGGACTTAATTTTGAAAATCATCCGGACTTATCATTTGTCAAAATCTTTATCACTCAATCAACAACTTGGTCATTGATTGAGGGGAGAATGATTTCAATCAAAAGAAAACGTTATTTCTCAAACAATTGGCACGACAATGAGCAAGGTTTTCATTTGGATAATAAAAAGAACATTTTTTTGTACAATTGGATCAAGACCAAGGCTAAAGATGTGTTTTCATAAGATACCTAAGCATGTTTTATCATTGGAGTTTAAAACTTTGATTTTATATCACAAGTACCTTGATTGATTTTCAAATGGTTTTCAATTGGTTTCGAGGCTAAAAGAATAATACCAAAACACCGACCGCTTTAATTTATGCATTGGAGATGTTAGCCTTAATATAATGTGTTAGAAAGTGATAGTCATTCACGTTTAGGAACTTTGTAACGTGTGTTATATATTATATTAGAATAGTCATTGGGCTCGTGGATTGGGCCAAGCTAACCGGCTATTAGTTATGTTATGTTTAGTCAAGTATTAATGTAAGCCCAATCCATAAACCAATCAAAGGCCATCCAAAGCCCATAAGGCTTTTATGTACAAAGTATAAAAGGCACACACCTAGTCATTTGGTGTGTGTACTTGAGTGTAAGTGTATGTTTTATATGGAACAAACCCTTCATGTTTTCATCTTTCTAGTACCAAACGCCCATATACATATTCAAGTCACCATTTAGTGCTTCATTATTAGTGTTAGTATGATAGAGTTGATATATCTAAGGTCCTACATGTGATATAAAGATGGTTAGGTTAGGTATTCATTCCCATGATCCCGCCAGAGCCGGAGGGATCTACCAGGATAATTCACTAGTTAGTGTAAAAGTCCTTAGGTATGATGAAAAAAGGAGAAAAATGAGAATAAGGGAAGAGTGCCTCATCGAGATTGAGCTAGAACCGAATAAACCCAACAAGGTTCTAGTAATGAAGTCTCGTAAATCAAGGGTTGAAGAATGAAAAAATTGAATGACAAAAGGGTGAAAAGAAATAGCCTCCATTAATTCAACCTTAGGCGTAAACCGTGTTCAATACATATACTACTTGGTGGTTACCAAGGTAACGCCAAGATTGAAGACAAGACGTCATGAACCCAAAGGACGATTGCACTAAACTTCCCAAGCTACTCAAGTTGCTCTTAAAAGGACTTGTTTCATTCTCACGGGAACCTCTTAACATGTTGAAATAATGGTGCGTTGTGGTTGTGGTAGGCGGGCGGTAGTAAAGACCTCTTTGGAACAATGTAAATCTTTGGCAAAGTTACTTTGCTTGTCTTGTTGAGGTTGTCTAGTCTTTATATAATAATGCTTGTATTTTTTAATTTAACATGTTATGTTTATAGTTTGATTTTGGTTTCACCTTTTAAGTGTTTTCAAACCTTTGATTTCTGATTTTTTTTTAAGGGATCTAGATGTCCTATCAATGGATGGTTGGATCCACCATTGACAACGAGAGTAAGGGAGGTGATCCTCTACTTGCAGAGGCACATTAACTGAAATGAGGCGGCATTACAAGAATACCAAGCAGCCCTCATCGGTGAGACAATGGAGGCTCTCAACGCAGTCACCAGGGCCAACGAGCTAGATGCTAGTCAACAAGATACCATAGCTGAACTCCTTCTTGAGAAGAAGTAAGTATGCCATTTGAGGAACTTCAGTGTTTTCTCGTGGATACTGATCATTTTTGTTTGTATATGGTTTATTTAGTAGGTTTACAATGTCGGTGGTTTTTTGCCTTTTGAATTAGTGGTAGGGTTTCTATAATTAGTCTTGTGGTGATGGTTGACTTGTAAAAAGTCATGGGTTGATGTACTTTGGTCCTTGTACAGTACAAGTAGTATAACTTTTATGCTTTAGTCCTTATAATGTTATGCCTTTAATACTTGGTCCTTGCCCTAATAAATGATCAAACCCACATCAGTTGCCACACAAATATTATCCAATTCAAACCACACCCTAGTAAAATGATCAAACTCATAACACATATACAAGTATCAAAGATGGATGAATGATCATAGATAGATGAACAAACACCAGCTTTGAGTATCAACATAAACTTGATATGGTGTTGTTCATCCATTTTTGATTCTTCATTGTTGTTTGTGATAATAGTTGGGTGAACAGTAATAAACTTTGTCAAAGTCAACAACTAATATGCGTATGAACTTGTAACAATATGTAGAAATGGGTACAGTGGCAAATCAATACAGTTAAAACACAATTTTACCCATAGACTAACATGACATGATTTTATACATAATGCAAATGGGTATATTTCAAATGCATAAAATTTTATAGTCTACAAAGTTCGTAAATGAGACATTGTTTAAGGACAACAAATAATGTTTCGGGAATACATATTCGATGGAAAACATTGGCTTTCATATACTTAACCAACATTTTTTGTGGTGAAGACAACTTTGTCGCTATAATCTTGGTCTTAGTCCAAAATTGTTTTGAGACCGATGAGCTACGTGTGTACAAGTTTTAAATTTATAAAAGACGATTTACCAATTTTACCAATAACACATACGATCAAGTGCACTCGTCCGTTATAGCAAGATTTTGAAGGTAAGTCGGGATCTTTCGCAGGATTTGTGAGTGAATCTAATTAACAAGTCTAAATCAACTAAGGCAATCCAAAAGCAAATAACAACGAGAATAGATATAATGAAATTGGATGATTAAAACTACACTTGCTTAAACTAGTTTCTTATCCTTGATTAATATGATTGTGTTAACCTCTTAACATGTTGGTTATGATAATTAGTTAGTGTACTAATCTATTGTTCTTACAAGTTAAACCTTCGTCAAGATTTTAGTTCATAAAACAAGCATTAAGTTTAACCAATCAATTCAAGATAAATTCAAGTTTCATAAGTTTACTTTCATAAACATAAACACAAAACATCCATTTGTCTTATCAAATTTGCTTAAGAAATGGTCAATACAAAAGGTAACCGATTATAGACAAAGGTTACAATTGATTGTAAACAACTAATCTTACGACCTTTTAGATGTTTCCAATCAATCCAACTTGATAATCAAAAGCGTTCTTATTACAACCACACTTTAGTTTCTTTGTTTAACCAAGAATAATGGGTAAAACAATCATCCATAGACAAAATGATTATAACTAGTTGAATAACAATAAGCTCTTTCGACCTCACGATTACTATCAACTAGTCAAACTTGATTAACAAATGTCACTATGAAACTTTAGCACAATTGGATCTTAGAATTAACTTGAAATTGAATTAAAACATTTTAACACAATCATAGACTAATCACATGATAATCAACATCATTTAAGCAAGTATATAAAGAAACTAGCCACTCAAAGCAAACATAAACATAAACTCGTAACTTTGAACATTAGAAAACATGATTAAGAGTCTTACAATGCTTGGAATAAGATTACAAATGGTGAAGTAATGATTCCCAAAGTATTGGGGTTGACTTCTTAGGGTTTGACCTCCAAATGTTGACTTCTTGGACCTCTAAACTTTCTTGGACTTCTAAAGACGAATTTCGAGCTAAAAGCTTTGTGTTTGATGAGTAGAGATTTCTATTGAAGTGTGTCTCAAATGCTCACAAGAAGTCTCTATTTATACTAGTTCCAAGGCCTAGGGTATTAAATGTTGAACTTGGCCTCCAAGGAGTTAGGAAGGGACTAGAATACACCAAGGAAGGACCTAGAATCGTTTGGATGCAATGGGAATCTTAGTGATGAATAAATAGCGTAAACATGCCTTCCACCGGATCGGTTGCTTGTCCACCGATCCGGTTGGTCTTTTTGCACTAACCCACCGAATCGGTCATGCGGCGACCGATCGGGTGGTCTGTCTTCGTGGTATAACTTTTGACCTCTTTCCACCGATTCGGTTGCGGGTTGTGACCGATCGGTGGTCTTCTGAATAATGGAAAATCGACCTTTTCTTGATTTCGACTTGTAGAGCTTGGTTCTTCAATCATCTTGATCTTCTACGATACTCGAAATGTCGACTTGTGCTTGACATGCTTCACTGAAACGGAAATATTCTTTTATTGAACATTCTTTAACTTTTCCTTCCGTTTCCCTGCACTTAGTTATAAATACTAGACAAACATCTTTCGATGCGATTAAGCACTAAAATCATATGAATATAACCAAATAACATATACAAAAGCACACATAACGCTACTAAAAACATGTACAATCTGAGCGTTATCAAATTCCCCCACACTTAAACTTTGCTTGCCCTCAAGCAAATCTAGAAAATAAAATATCCACTGGTACAAAATTATGATTACGAAAAATATGATGCAAATCCACCAAGTACAAGTACAAGAGAAGATTCATCAATTTAGCTTTTAAGGGAAAAAAATTCAAGATGTTTGACAATATCCAATGATTTTCTTGCATTATTAACATTTCACAGCACCTCACGAAAAAGGAACAAAATATAATTCACTCAATCACTCAATTTTTAGTGGAGTAACAAGATAAATCACACTCATTGCTCACCATGATTAGATTATTACCATAGGCTTGTACAAGAAACAAAACTCCACTAATGTGGCGTGAGAACCAAGCAAAACATCTAAAGATGACTTTTATTCGGGTTGAAATGTTAGGCTTAGGGTCAAGGGTAGGGATAAGGCATGGAATGTTAATGAAATTGGTGTTAAAAGAAAAATAGAATCAAGTCTAATTATCATGTTGCTAGCTACCAAACAATCCATAAACTAATAAATGATCATATCTTCATTTTCTTTTCTTTGGATTTCCACAACTCTTCGCTTTGATTCGCCATAACAACTTTTCTTTGAGCATAGCACATTGGCTATATATATATATATATATATATATATATATATATATATATATATATATATATATATATATATATATATATATATATATATATATATATATATATAGGGAAGGGTTATTTCGTAACCAAAAAATGCGAGAAGCATGAGAACCACCATCAACCAATCATATTTTTTGGATATTTAGTTTTAATATTTAATTCAAAAGGGTATTTTGGTAAAAATACTTTTTAATTTTATCTTTTATTTTTTTTACAAAAAACGTTTTTTTCTTCCGAAATTTTAGATTTTTTTTTTTGGCATTATACTTGTTTTAAAAATCAATACGTGCACATGTGTTTTGCATTGCGTAAAAATTATATTTTTCTTTTATGCATAGGTGTTTTGTATTTGCACATGTATCTAAAAAATATTACATAAATAAATATATACAAACAACATAAATTTATTAATAGATTGATGCAATTTTATACAAACAACAAAACTTTATTAAAAAATATTACATAAATATGTTTTATTACAAATATATGAAGAGTGCACATATGCATATTACAATGTCTTTTACAATTGGTTCATCTTTTAGGCGTGCAGATGTATTCCTCGCTTGGTTCAAGAACCCATGAAATCTACACATGTGTTTTTAATCCTTGTGCACATGTGTTTTTAATCTACACATGTTTTTTTAATCCTTATGCACATGTGTTTTTATCGTCTCGCTCATCTTAACAAAGAAGATAAACGTTATCTGAAGAAATTATCTTCATGCATCTATATGTGCATCCACTTGTTAGTCTTCAATGCTATTATCATCTTCAATAACCTGAAACAAGCACACACAAAAAGATAGTACTGTTGCACATGTATAATCTAATGACATCATCATTAAAACTATAAACTACATAGTATTCCACAAAATTCATATTTATTTATTATCTATGAACAAATTAAATGATCAGACAATACCCCTACACATAATTAAATACAATACATCGATTTTAAAAAGCAAATAAAATGCAACTAGAGTTTCTCACCATGATCCATTAAAGAAACACATTACTACTAGCAAACATATTGTAACTAACACATGTTCATCACCATGAGAAACCATTTAAACACAATCAAACTTTACAGAATCATGAAACTAAAATAAAATAAATAAATAATACATGTGTATAGTCATTTAAATGCAATAATATTTGAAAATACATGTGAAATCGCGAAAAAATACACTAACGGTCTTAGGCCTAGGGAAGCCGGGACCCTTCCCAGTCCTCACATAGCTCCCCCTGTCTATGCTAGTTAGACCAGAACTGCAACTAATCAATACTACAGTCCAAAGTAATGACAAAAAAAAACAAAAAAAAACAAAAAAAAAAACGAAATAAGCCCATATTACAAAACAGTTTGCAAAACAAAGGAATTGGAGCAATGTTGACATGGATCAACTACTTCAAAACCAATGAATTTAACAAATATAAATCTTGTTACACATTTACATTGCTTCATGTATCTGAGAATATTTATGAAGTATTTGAATTTTAACCTTGATTCGGAGAGATGTTGTCCCTATTCTCAAGTTTCATTAATTACAAGAATGTTGTCGCTAGTGACATATGGGAAACATGTCATCACAAATCAAAAGTATCATGTGAGTCCACCATGTTCATTACCCTATAGTAGTCTAATCACAAAATGACCTCTGTAAGTCATAATACAAGTTGATTGTCTAGAATTTAAATGTGTTCACTGACTCACAGTCATGAAGAAATAATGGTTGTTTCCACTAATCATGAAGGGTAAAGTTGGATTAAAAGACATTGCCTACTTTTTATAGATTACTTATTAAATTTTCCCAGTTATCTTAGAATATAATTTTCATCAAGGCAACGACCTAAGACAGCTTATCACAAATCGATTTTTCCCTAAGCCCTTTAACCTTTTAAACCCTTCACTAAGGCTAACACATACGTAATACAGCTTATCCGGAACCCAATTTGCATACGGAACCTATAGTTCTACTACCAACTTTACCAATATGCTCCAATTCAAACCATTAGTAGTTCACCATATCTATCACATCTTAACCTTACCCACTTGACAATGAAAATGTCACATTTCCTCTCACAAGAAAACTATGTACATAGACAATTATGCAATTGAACAAATAGAATTACAAACCTGGGTTGCTCCTCTATACTTTCATCAACCACCTTAGAACTCACGTCACTCACGGGACCATTTGACGATCTTGCATTAAAACCGAAACTCGGATCGAAACTCCCAAAGAAGAACCCGAGTTTATTGGCTTCAAGAACATATGGATCAAAAAATTTATTATACCAAAAATCATATCTTTTTCAGATCGAAACCCGAACTCAAACAAGATTACTTTTCAGATCGAAACCAGTAACAACACATAGGAAGATGATAGAGAGTACTGGCGGAAATTTATGTGGACAAAGATGAAGGGGTTAATGATGTTCCGTTTTTTTTTTTTTTTTTTTTTTTTCGATCCGATTACCGTGAAGAGAAGAGTATTGTTGGTGTGGAGGCTAGGGTTTGAGGGAGGGTGCGTGTGTATGAGAGACATAGAAAATAACTGATCATTCTCAAATCAGTTTCCCTATAAAGTAGACGACTTTAAAAAAAATATTATTACAAAATACCAATTGTACCCCTCCTCCACTAATACAATTAGACTCAATCTTCACATTAATTACTTAACTGCCACCATCAATTATATCCATTGATCAAATATTTAATGGTTGAGATCGGTTCTCGCAGTTCTCGCTATTTATTTGGTTCTGAAAATAACCTTACTATATATATATATATATATATATATATATATATATATATATATATATATATATATATATATATATATATATATATATATATATATATATAACAGAGGCATTTGGCATTAATGCCACCTCAATGTCACCTCAATGACATCTCAATGCCACATAAGCATAAGTTGTCCACCTAAGCACTAATTTTTAATTTAATTAGATTTTATGTAAATTTTGGTTTTTAATAATTATTTTTGTAAATTTCGGAATTTTAATAATTATTTTTGAAAATTATTTATAAAAAAGGAGCTTTGTAAGGATTGAACCTTGGTCATTTGGATAAATAACTTGTGTGTTTACCACTTAGGCAACAAGTTATTTTGATAATTATGTTACATATTATAATCTATAAATGCAACCAATTATGTAGGAGAATCTCTACAACTTAGGTTAACCTAATAAAATATATACCGAAATTTTTTTTACTCATTCATAATATATTTTTTTCTCAGAAACCCTAATATCATATTTTTTTTCACACAATCTCATCTACTGGTGTCGCCTGAATCAATCTCAAACTCATAATGGTAAGCCTAAACTTTAAAAATTGGATTTAATATAATGCTATCAAGTGCATGCATGTGATCATGTAACTGATTTAATATGTATGTACGATGAGTCTTAAATTATAATATGAAGATTTTATAAGCTTCTACAGTGAGATGTACTAGAGGCGTACTTAATATGTATATCAGGTTTCTCTAGAATAGATTAATGTAAGGATGATGCTTCTATAAATTTAAGAATAAGGTATGTTTGGATCATACTTATGCAGAAATAATATGTATTCGGATGAGGTCATAGTATGAATGGTTTAGTATGTGCACATTCTGATAGGTAAACTTTGTTGTGGATACAAGTTTAATATAAGACTCATACTTTACGTAGTGTTTAGGTTCCTATTCTGAAATCTTCCTCCCACAATATATCTGCTTATATATCTTTTTTGTAGTATCTTGCATCGCTTGTTTTGGATGATAACGGATGTCGAGACATGTTGACACAATTGCTAAGGTATTTTTAGACTTGACTATGGCTCATAGAGGGGAGATCATTTGAATTCCATATCGTATTTAAAAGATTATAGATTATAAATCACAGATGTGACTTTAATGTGTGAATCTGACTAATCGTGCAAAAAACGTTTGTAACTTCAGTTAATTTTCTTAGATGGGTTGATAATGTCGTTAAGATTATTGTTTTAGTTATGTTTGTTTGAATTATTTTGTTTGTTTCTTTATGGAAGATTTTGTGAAGGTTGTGCCTTTAAAGGAGATTTTGCACGTGCAAATTCAGCCGCGTTTAATGAACGCTAGAGTGATCCATGGTTTAAGTAAAGATACAGTGCTCCAACTGTGCAAGGTACATATACTTTTCAGCCACCCATTATATGATAAGTTTAGTACGATTCACACAACCTTTGCAAATGATCGTTCTCTTTACAAAATAAAAGGAATACCTGATATGCACGAAGCGATAGATGTAAGTGTTATGTTGATGTCTCAATACTTAATGCTTTCAAGATACTCATATAGTGAGAGAACTTAGGTTGTATTATAATGTCTTAATACATAATAAATTATTGTATTGTTGCAAAGGTGACTTAAGATTTGTTTTTATTTATAATGTCTGCAGATGATCCAAAGATGCCGGGACGTAATATGCACAAAACTTGGTCATTTGACGCGATCTCGAGATGTCATGCACTAATAGAATAAATTTTAGTTTGACTAAATCGCAAGAAGCTAACACATAGGCAACAAAATGAGGTTGACCTCTAATATAATGAAGTGAAGAAGCTAACAACAATAATTACGCAAATCAGTTTCTTTAGAATCAAATCACTAAGATTATTTGCACCAAGTTTCGATTAACAAAATCAATATGTAATCTAGTCAACCAATCACATATTGAGTATTGACAATTCAATATTATCAAATCACAAGATCAAAATCGAAATTTCTCATGGGTGATTCCGACCGACCAAATGCTTGCTCATAATTGGATGAATATTTTTATTTCTTGAGAAGAGGAATCACATCGAACTCCTTGGATAGGTGACATGAGGAGCTTTAACCCTATTAAGAGGTATAAATGTAACTCTTCCACCTTTCTCTCGCATTAAGATGTCGAATTACTTGGGTTGATATTTCATCGTTTCAACCACCACATGGAATAAGTTGCACCGTAAGAAGAAGACAGTTTATAAGAAAGGACGCAGTTTGAATGACTATCAAAAGACTGTGCCAACCTGTTTCCAAATTGTCTACTTCAACCGCGGTAAATAAATTTTCATCACATTCGAGCAGCTCAATAATTGAACCATACACACCATAAATGTTGTACTCCCTGCAGATTCTACGAATAGTACTGATTCTCCGTCTTATGTCCTGTTAATTTTACCATAGGTAAGTTACCATCAGCAACAAAACCTTAGTCCTCCTACGAGGTTCTTCATGCACCATATAAGATAACAATATATGAATAATATAGGGCTAACTGCGCAGAATAGCCAAATAAATTCACGCTTTTACGAATCCATGACTGCACCAAATAGAAGTATGTGACTATGATTTATATTAATAAAAATTATAAACAGACTATTATGTTTGTAAAAACACTGAAAGTAGTTTGAGTAATTTTATAGCTACATTGTCGTAATTGGCAAAAGTGTGAAAGTATGTTGTTATTCTGCGTAATTAATCTAATTAATGCAAGCTGACATGTAATACA
Organism: Chrysanthemum lavandulifolium; assembly: GCA_022545495.1. Taxonomy (NCBI): domain Eukaryota; kingdom Viridiplantae; phylum Streptophyta; class Magnoliopsida; order Asterales; family Asteraceae; genus Chrysanthemum; species Chrysanthemum lavandulifolium. The sequence goes on from JAHFWF010000012.1 coordinate 189,259, forward strand.
TTTCTGATTTGCAACAGTATAAAAAGTAATTGGCAGGAAAAATAAAGACGATAAAGAGCTTGAAGTTTTGAAAACAACTAAAATTGAAGTGCTTGAAATTGATAGGGAACAATGGTTTTGCGAATTAATGAAGCTTCACGTCTTCTAACTGCTTTAGATTTGCAGCAGGTCGCCCCCATCCGATACATGTCGCCTAGAAGGCTAAACCGAGTAATGCCGATCAACGCACCACATTTGGATTCAATTGATCATAACATGGTTATTCACTAGAGTAAGTTGGCACTTGGTATTTTCCATGTTGAAACTACTCTTGGGTTGAGCTGGGAGCTGATGGTTATGTGCCATACTTTTCACCAAATTAGAAAAGTCAATCATGACGTGCTCTTGAATGTTTCCACTCTAATTTGTTTAAAATGGTTTGAGGTTCGTTTCACATTCAGTTGAACATCTGTTCTCAATATACTTATTTTTCATAAATTTATGTCAGACTTATTTATTACGAAGTATTTTGGTTAGCTTATATGGAAGAGCTTAAGTATTCACATATTTCCCTTAAATAATTTGGCATAAGTAAGCCATAAGACCTCAAATAAGCTCCACTTTTTGGGCTTATAGTGTTTTGATATTGAGATAAGCTAATAAGCCCTCTAAATAACCTAATGTAAAGTGCCCCTTTAGGATGTAAATCTTTTCATGATCTTGAACTCACTTCTGAATTCTTCCAGTGAATTAAAGTTATTTCTTGGTCTAAGAATTTCTTCAAAGTGAGATTAGTTCCATGGTAGTCACCACCGTACACCTCTTCATAAGAACCCAATCCAATACGTTCACCCAACGTGATATCCTCCCATACTATTTCACAATCCGCTACATCCTCAAGGAAATTTCGGATAATGTACTTTCATTGCTCACGACCTATCCGACACTCTCTCACCTTCTTGACTTATCTAATATTACAAGCTTCGATCTTCATCCCTTCTTAGAGAATCCAACAGACTATAATTTTCATTCGTGAAGGACCCGTTATCTCATACAATTTTGCAATAGAAATACTATTGTTGACACGACAACCGCCGCAATCATCGTGGGTCAGAATGCTACATGTAGTCGATAAAGAATCGCATACGTAATCGATTAATCCAGGACATGTTAGTAGTCTTTTTGTGAGTTAACTGATTTATTTTAATTTCCAATAACTAATGATGACGTGAAGTTTTAAAAACAATCAAGAAAAAGGAAACGCCAGTGAACGTTGCACCCGCTTTTTCCACCATGAAGAATGTCGTTGTTCATATGTGGCTACTGATTATTTGACATATTTAATCTTTCTTCAGGTAACTACAACCAAAGGGTGGCGATACGTAACTTTTATTACTCTCAATCATATGATTATTATGCTACTAATTATGATAATATGTATTATGAAGGATGTGTACAACATCAATTTTCTGACCAGATGTTCCAACAAACCTGAAGATCATTGGAAATATAAGTCAGAGCACAAGTAATACACACTAATAACAACACATGAATTTCATCACTAAGCTTATGTGTCTAACCTCACATTGTCCATGTCAAATAAATGAGGATTAATGCAGGACCTAAACGTATTATAGGCTGCTAATCCAAGAAAAAAGCATCTGTATAAAGGCTGTATAAAAAAAGCATGTTAGAAATAAGTTAATGAAATATATAAACAAGAGACATGTATGAAATGTATTCAAAATGTGGTTGATATATATACAATATATGCATTTCTATTTGATATCAACTTTAGCCTTCATTTGTGCTTCATCTGACATGAGTACTTTTGTAGCAACAGATTCTTGCTTGCCTAACCACGAAATGCCTCAACAAATAGACGGCGCGCAAGTACTCATAGTGAGTTTAAGTTGAAAAACTGAAATCACAGAGAAGGATAAAGCTTAAACAATCTCTGATCAGGTTCGTCCATCATTGTCCTTAAGTAAATAATGTAAAAAAGAAACACACTGCAGTATTTAATTACGATTTTTACTGATTTTATTTTCCTAAATCATGACCAGATTAATATATTGTGTGAAATGGTTCATGATGATCTAAAGAGGCTTTCTCATATATCCAGTAAGAATAACTTAACGTCTTGCGAATTTTTAATGATGATCTAAAGAGGCTTTCTCATGTATCCAGTAAGAATAACTTAACGACTTGCGAATTGTTAGTTTAATGATCAAACAAAATACTGGTTCTCTAACGGTCAAATTTCGTGGGGAGATAGATGTGAGATTGAGTTGGAAGAACTTGAAATTGTACTTGCTCCTGGTCGGACAACGAGTTTGAATGTTGAAAATGAAGCTTCTACTTGTGCCAAGATAGTGATAAATATACTAGTCATGAAACAAAAACACCTAAACGTCACAGTGTTTGATGTTGTTTTGAAGTTGTAATATACATTTAAATATATTTCTTTTGACTAAAAAGGATAATATATATGTCCGAGTCTAGGCGCACTTGCTTTAATTCACTTCAAGAGGACATGAAAACAAATTGAGTGCGTAGGAAATACACGAAGAGGAACTTGAAGAATACATGAATTCTCACAAGAAATTAATGATTCATTATCTTTGGAACCTTAATGTGGCTGATATTGAAGCAACGCTTTCCCGTGTGTGTCAGATGGTTGTGTACTCAAACCCGTTTCTTTTCCTGATTATTTAATATATCTATGGTACTTACATATGTATTTGTGTTTCAGGTTCTTCAAGATCCTACTGTGAAAAAGGAGGAGCTACGTGCAATAGCCAAGGGTGAGGACTCTTGGTCGGATCTTTCGTGTGTTCCGCTCGCTTTTGTATCTAGAGATGTGTTATAAAGCAACACGATTACAAAATATTAATTGGATAAGAATGATTTAGGAAATTACGGTATTTAAAAATAGTCTTTCCTACTCTCAAAACATTTACTACTTGATAACTAATGCATAAACAATTACTTGGGTTTCGTAAGGCAAAGTCACCGGTGAAACCGAAAGTGAACCAATATTACACTCGGTGTGCATAATTTGAATGGAGTCAATCCAGATCACGCTTCGAGGGGTGTAGAACCTGGACAAAGTTCTCAAACCACCATGGCTCCTCAGGTATATTCTAACCTATTTATTTTAGATTTATATGATTCATTTTGTTTCACTTTCCACTCTCATGATACCTACCGGCAGTTGGGCCTTCAATAAGTAATAGTATTAGTTGACTCCTTAAAAAAATCAACTGTCTATAACTTTCACCATAATTGGTTGCTTTTGTCAACATTAAAGCGAAGGAAAAACAAGCACCCTTATTAAGAAATGAGCATAGATGCAAGCCCATGCCTACCAATTATGTATACTCAATGACTTAGTGTTGCCGTTTCTTTATCACAATCATAATACTATGCTTTAAAAAAAGTAATGATCAACCATATGAGTTTTGACTTTCTGTCATGCAGGGATGTTTGGATGTGTGTTTTGAAAGTAGTATAGAATATTCAGAATCAGGCACATCTTTGATACTAATGTTTTACACATGATATTATATTTTTAATCAAAGCAGATGATGGTGTTTGGATCTGAATTTTAAGTTATAATAGTCAAATAATTTAGTTGCTCGACTGTTTCCAATATCTGATTATTTCAGGTTGAAATGTGTTGGTTGACCCGCAAATATTTTTATATTACTTTTCCAAAAATCAAAGCGCACATATGATTAAGATTAACACAAAATGATCATTAATCTTTGAATAATGATTTAGCAAGATGTAATGTTGTATGAATAAAAAATACACATTTATTACACTTCTTTTTTGCATACTCTCGCTACAACCGGCACGCAGAAAGACTCGCCAATTTTATTTTATATCTGTTATTCGTAGGCAAAAGAGTTTTAGTAGAGTATAGTATTTAAGGGTTAAGGGTGTATGTATGAATGACATTATTTATTTAGTTGTATAAAGAAAGAGATTAAAATGGGTTGTTTAGGAGTATGGGTTACAAGGAAGAATGGATAAGCTCGCTTTTTTAAGCTAACACACAATTCAAGGTGGTTGGGTTATGGTTCAAAACTACCTTGGTGTGAACAACTCGAGTCAAGATGAACTAGAACATTTTTAGACTAAAATTTACGATTATAGATACATCGTTTGTACTATATGTAACTGTGTATGTATATTACTACTATACCAGCCTAATGTAGTGAACACGGACTAAAGAAAATTCATCCTGTTGGCCAACAAATGACGCACTCGGGAATTATTTGTTCACTTATAAGAACTGCAAACAGAGTTGAGAAGGTATTCAGCAATGCGGAATGACACAAGATCTGAGTTTGGATAATGCTTGCACACATTTTTTATTCTTTCTAACCATTGTTACGATGCGTGTTGCAGAAAATGAATTACAGTCCTATGTACTGCATGACGTGCGATAGAGTCTTCAAAGCAGACAAGAGTTACAAGTATATTTGCTTAGAAATATGAAGTTGTAAGCTTAAATAATTTAGTAGTTTTGTTTATTTAATTTGGAGATTTTGAACCATATTAATGTTGTGTTCTCCCTTTTCTTTATGACTGACTTCGGATGCGTCCCTTGCAAATATCAATCTTCTTTCTAAATCTATGTATGGCAAATCAAAATAATGCAATTATCAATTGCTATATGATGGCTACTTCATGCAGTGTAAATCAAACATGTTTAATTACTTTTTTTTGTTTATTAATTTATTACTCCGTAATAGCAAATGTCTCTGAATGCATAGAGTAGAAACATCACAGTAAATCTTGAACCAGAAGTTCAAAGGAATGCAGACACAAAAGTACAAGAAGGAATGATTCATGTTCAGATAGCTGGATATGCACATCCTGGAAAGACTCAGTCAAGTGTTGGTTATACCTATATCTTATTTTTCGTTAACTTAACTTTTTTAACGATATTTATAAGGCTTGCTCGCCCATCGAACGAGCTATGCTTTGATACTTTGTTCTTGCGTACCACTTTGAAACTTTTTTTCTCTCATATTCGATAACCGTTTATTTCTTTTCGTTATTAATGCATTCAATAAAAATTTGGTACGTGTATATCTTATTTTCCGTTAACTTATTTTTTCAAAACGATAATTTCGCTATAGCAAATTATGTCAACGATAATTATAAGTTCCAAAGTTCCAAAGGTTAGATGATCATAAACATTATTTATGTAGAAAAACCATGAAATCCTATATTTTAGAGTCTATATGCACTTCTGGTTCTCTCAACTAATCACTTGCTCATATAAGATAATAATCTGTTTAGTACATTCATTCCCACGAAACATTGATTCCCTCCACTTACTGGATTGATAGATACAAGATATAAATGGTGGTTTAATTTATCATGCCAATAGTTCCACAAGGCCAGCATGGACCACGTCCTGGTGGAAGGCGTGCTGGTGTTCCCGATCGTGAACCAAGAATAACTGTCCTCTCATGCAAAGAAGAAGTTTGTTTTACACTTTACTCGCTATATTAAGTTTTAAGTTATTAAACTTAACAACTTGATGTTTTTTTAAAAAAAATTGATTACGATTGCAATCCACAAAACAAGCAGTATCCAAACCGCTTTTCTTTTATTATGTAATCTGGAATCACATGATATTTTTCAAAAATCACAAACACCCATTAAATGTTCATGTAACTTGATGACGGTTATTTGGAATAATAGATGCTTCCTCGAGGACGAGTCTACCGTTACCCACCTGGCCGCAATGTTCCTGATGTTTCAATGGGTGCGGCTGGCATGGGTGGTCACTGCTGAAGAGACCTACAAGAACATATCAAATCGTGACTTCAAGATTACTTTGTCAAGATCAACACCATCATTTAAGGAAAAGGCAATCACAGGTCAGTTTTCGCTCTTTCTTTTCCTCATAACAAGCAGCTATGTATGTCTGTGCTTTGTAATATGATATTGCTTTGAATATATGTATTACTTGACTTTCCAAAGTTTTAAGGAGCCGACTATCGAATTCTTATTATTCAAAATGCAATAATCACTTTGAAAACGCATAATTAACACACTTATTACCCTCCATGTATCCCTTAAAGGGTTGACTCTCTAACAAGTTAAAACGTTAATTATTTGATAATGGAAACAAGGGTCACCCATATTTGATACCGGAAATAAGGTGATACATAGTAAAATATACAAATAACATTAAAAATAACTGAAATAATCTATGGTGCAGTTACGTGGCTCCTGAATATTTCATGTATGGAAAAATAAATGATAAGATTGATGTATATGCATTTGGGGTTGTTCTTCTTGAGCTTCTTTCGGGGAGAAAACCAATAAGCAATGAATATCCGAAGGGGGAGGAGAGCGTGGTTATGTGGGTATGATGGAATCTGTAGATGAAGATGTGGAAAAATCGTCACTCACTGATCAAGATGACGTTGGAAGTAATGTATCCACTATCCAGCAGTGGACAAAATCACAAAATAAAAGCAGAAAGTACCGTGATTCAAGTGGAAGCAAAACGTTTGATTCAGGTAAGAGTTGGTTACCTCAAGTCATCATTTTAATGTAATGTAATGTAACCTGTACAGTTTGATCTAATTGTGAGGGTAACTTTGACTTTTGCATTTTGGATAGAATTTTAACATTACATGTGGTTGAATTAAATTCTTTGTAAAATCTGTTTTTTTGCTTTACTATGCCCTTATGCTATTATTTATGGATTGCATCGATATGGGTTGTTGGGTCATTTTCTTAGGTTAGGGTTGAGATAATGAAGGTTTATAGCATTGTCTATGAACATATAAATGGATTGTTTGTTTTAAACTTGGTTATGCTTACAAAGTATGTGTTTTTTTTAAAGCTATAACGTTTGTTATTGAAAAATGATCGGTTGCATGTTGGGAAACTGATGATGAAAAAAAGGTTTTGTTTTTAATTAAAAAGTGAGCATCCTGTAATTTTTTTTAATTTCTTATACGGTAGAAATTTTATGATAATGCTGATGTTATCAAGATGAAATATGTGGGTTTTAAATCATTATGTGTTGTTCTTTTGTTATAGGAAAATGATTGGCTCGATAATCAAGCCTGTATAAGGAAAAAAGGGTCTCTTTTTAGAATCGGAAGGTTTGTAGCTGCAATTGATCAGGTTTGTACACATTAATCATGACCACTAAAACATACCAAAAATGTAGTCTTTAAAAAATGCCAAAAATAATGATTTTATATATGTCATTATATGTGTTAACAGGCGGTTTATGATGGATTTGCCATTAAGAATCTTTCAGTGGGACCTAACAGTTCACCCGCCACCAAAAAAATTACATTTTTAAACACATTTGATACTACACTTTTGTCCACTTTCAAAGATGGTGTATTTGTTGCACAAGCAGCCGGAAGTGAAGGCCTTATGTGACTTCACACAAATGTACCAGTTTTTTATTTATCTTTTTGGGGTGTTTGATACAGGTTTTATAACGGATAATCTTATTTTAAGTTGCGATACTCAGTTTTTGGGTTTAGAATTCTGGTGAGATGTGGAGGAAATATTGAAATGTAACCAATTAGTTTCGTACCAGCGGCAATAAATGGCTATAAAAAGGGTAATATGAGATTGCTTACCACTATTTTAACTCATTTAACGGCTCTTACTTCTATTAAAATAACAAGAAACTTGTCTTATTTTGTCAATTATTATGTGAGTTTATAAATGATCCAAATATGTTACTCAAACACTGATTATCTGATTATTACAACTCTAAATGATATCTCTCGCACTCCATGTTAAGGTTTGGTGCTTTGAGCTTCTTTGTGTACATTGCTCTGCGTAATTGAAGTACAGGAACAATAAGTAGATTGAAAGGCATATTATATACAATTGAATAGCCTTTCTCCTATTATCCTAATCATTAGGTCCATCATTTTTGTTACCTTGGTTAGATCGGCATTAATGGCTGGTGATAGTGATGAGTACGCATATCAGTGGCTTTAGAGGTGTACCTTATTGGGACAACATGTCCGATATTGTGCTAACTAAATGAAAACTATGTTCCTCGGTACTTTATCTCAGACTTTAGCTGGTTTTGGTTACCCTAAATCAATAGTTGTTGGGATTTTGCATGTGCCTGAGTCATTACGTAGTTATACATATAGTTTCCCTGTCAATTGAGTATAAGTGGATGGTGTTATGCTGTTGAGGTTTCAACTATAGCAGGTGGATCAAAAAGATAGCATAATGATATATAGGATACTAATATAAAATGTAAATGTGGTCATTACATTTACAAATGCAAGTCTGTAGTATATAAAGGATGGAAATACTAATAATAAATACCACTTTATAGGATCCAAACAATTAGATTAACGATAAGTATATAGGCATATATATGTATTCAGTTAGTAGTGAAGGTCCTTTTGCATATATATGTTCATGTGAGACCAAAACGAAGCTTGCATCTAAATGAGTAGGAAGTGATGAAAATGAGACAATCATAGATAGCTGGAAATCATTGGAAACCTATCTTTTCAACAAACACATAGTCATGTAGATGAAGTGGATAGCTGATAGAGACAGTAGCTGCTATGTCCAATAATTCTGGACCACTAATTATGATACAACAACTAAAGCAAAAAGAAAAAGGTAACAAAAATAAGGCATAGCTATATAATTGAAAAGGATATCTGATAGAAATGGTAACTATCTAAAAGCTAATTAGGTACTAATGTTGGTAACCTAATAATGGCAGTACATGCTCAAGAATTATGGACTACCAATTATGGTACTACAACTAAAGGAAAAAAAGGACTAAAAATAAGAACCTTTTGACTATAGATCGAATGGAGCATATTAATGACAATGTAATCTTAAATTCAGGTTAACAAGCCATATCTCCATTCGCCTACTAAGGAAATCGTCATCTTTTGTCTGTATCTGATATCACGATCTGATATCACATCGTCTTTATAAAACCATCCAACCATCCAACAAGTCTTTAAAATAGTAAAACTAAAAAGTTATCGCATCTGTATTGTTAAGCAATTTCATTTTGTTCATAATGAAAATTATACATCAAGCTCACCTTCGTTAAAAATAATTTTTCATTTACTAACACCATCAAAATTAAAAAACAACAAACAAATGATTAAAAATGCCCGACCAATCTTCTTATAATATTCTATGACAATTTTTAAAACAAATTTACGCTAACAAAAACAACAAACTAGTATATATGTATATATATATATATATATATATATATATATATATATATATATATATATATATATATATATATATATATATATATATATATATATATATATATATATAAATATATATTATATAGTCATATATGGCTCATACAAACCGACAAAGTGCGGTCACTCATAATCATCTAGACAATCTTCTCATACTAGCAACCAACCGCTTAGACATTGACAAGGGTTAGGCTAAGGCTTAGTGTAAAATATATTTATCAAAAAATAGAAGGCCATGTTGTATCTAGCGTTAAAATCCTAAGGTGCCTCTTTATCACAGTTAAATTCACTTATATCGCACGAATGCAATCTCATGCGATCTGTCTCGGTAATGATTTACAAGTACAAGTTCTAGAATAAGTAAAATCACCGGCACACTCATAGCAAAAGATTTAAGCATAAAAGATGTAAGATATAGAATTTCATATTCACAATAAACCATAATCAATAGTAGAGTATATAAGTTTTAGTGAGAGAAAGGGAGATGTTCTAGTAAGAGAAAACTCATGGAAGGTTAGATTCCAAGTGAACATTCAACCCTCTACCTTGCAAGGTAGAGGGTATTTATAGGTTACAAAATAAACGACCTCCTGACGGCCTGTGGATCAAGTATACAATGGGTAAAGACCCGTCCTTCCTCCATGGTATTACACAAAACTAATCTACGCTATAAACTAACTAATAAACTGCTAAGTAACGTAAATAGCGACTAGTCTACGAGCTAACTTATGCTATATAATATCTTGGGGTGACCGACTCTTCAATATCTGAAATTTCTAATTCCTAACAATCTCCCCCTAAGGGAGGTCACCCCATGTTTTACATTTTAAATCCTAGCATTCTATTCTTGACTTTGTTCTTGAGCTCATAGACTTTGCTTCATTAAAGAATTCAAATTCTGTGGTTCTGTGGTGATTACATCATTGTTCATCTTCAATGCATATTTCGTGGAGGTTATGGGGTTGATCCACATGATAGTGTGTTTTGAGCCAGCTTTGAGATCATCAGCCACATTAAATCTCTGACTCTTCCTTTGTGGTGTTGATATTATGTGATGTTGTGATTTTCGGACCGACATGCTCACATTCTGGATCATGATTTCTTCATATCAGAGTAGCGGAAGTTTTCGTTGATTCATGATATTGGCAGGAGCGTAGCAGAAGCATGGAGTGAAAATATCAGAGTCATTGATACACTAATCATGATTTCTTTGGAAATGAATGTGTTGTGTGAGCATGCGGCAATGGATTGACCGCCCATTCGATCACCGCAAACGAGGGGCGACACGCATAAAACAGTTAGCAACAAAACGCACGAAAGAGTCTTTGATCACTTTCGTTGAATTGAGGTACACGGCCCACGGTTCCCGCTGATCAAGACAAGTACCGCGTGATCGTATAATTCAAGAATTTCCTTGACAGTGGTTTCGCAATGCTCTAGTCGTTCTCAAACCGAGTGTCTCAAAGAAGACAACACGGAGTGAGTGAACCAGCGAATAGAGATTCACTGATTGAAGAAAAATGAATTGATAACAATCGTGTATTTAGTATAAAGTGTTTTGCAATACAACGAAGGTTTTATTGAAAAATCAATTTATCAATCATAACTATCTTTTAATTTTGAAAACACAGTACACAGTCAATGAGCTGAAGAAAAGACTTTTGAGCACACCGACCGGTTTTTCAAAGATATCCGTCAATCCATTTTCCTAGACAGAGAACGATTCAATAATGAAACGCTCCATTGATGAAGTCCAGATGACACAACAAGTCTTAGCAATACCACAAGAATAGTGCGTAGGACTCTCAAAATATATTCTCACATTCCACAAAGTGTGAAACTGTGAGTCTTCAAGATTAAGTGTCCTAATGAGATTAATTGATGATCTCGTGGCTCTAGACTCAATTAGTGCACTTTTGGTTTCCTGTGTCGGAGACTAGGGAGAGGGTCTCCTTCTTCAATATCAACAATCTCTAAGAGAGAGTCGATAGATTATGTAGGTTCCCCGTGAGAATGAAACAAGCCCTTTTAAGAGGAACTTGAGTAGCTTGGGAAGATAGTGCAGTGTGTCACTGGGTCCATGAAGACAATACCAGTGTTACCTTAGTAACCACTAGTAGCATATGAATTGAACCTGGTTTCTGCCCTAAGGTTGAATAAATGGAGGGCTATTTCTTTTCACCCTTTTCTCATTCAATTCTTTTTCATTCTTCAACCCTTCAATTGCTTACCGAGACTTCATTACTAGAACCTTGTTGGGTTTATTCCAATACTAGCTCACTCTCAGTCCGCACTCTTCCCATATCTCATTTTTCTCCTTTTATCATCATACCTAAGAACTCTACACTAACTAGTGGATAGTCCCTGGGTAGATCCCTCCGGTTCTGGCGGATCATGGGAACAAAAACCTAACCTTATCATCCTTATATCACCATACATAAAGTAAAGTTGGTCGGTCTATTTGGTATTGTTCATCTGCCATTGGTACTAATTGAAACCCATTTGAAAATCAATCCAGATACTTGTGATATATTATCAAAGTATTTTGTACCTGAATTGTTTTTGATATTTTTAGAGCAAGAGCTCCCCCTCAACATGTGCATCAAGTGTTTTGCACACGGAGGCAAGAGAAAGAATTAACTTCTTTGATTTCCATTTTCTAAAAGATATCAACATCACTTCCCTTATCAAAGCAAGTAGATAAAGTATTTCGGAAGGATGAGGTTTTTCAAGAGTTTGCTCCCCCTCAATATGTGCCTCAAGGTTTGAAGGAGTTTTGCACATACAAGAGGAAAGTTCTTTGAAGTGCAGCCATGATCACCAAACATTTAGAAACCATTTAACACACAATCAAGGTACCTTATATAAAAGCATGGAAAACTTTGTACCTCAAGGTTTGAATTTGTTTTGAAATGCTCCCCTTAATATATGCTTCGAGATTCGAAAATTGTTTAGCACATATTAGAGAGCAAGATGCACTTAAAATGGTCATCTTTAACATCTTTCATATTTATATCACATTTTCTCCCCGATCAAAATTTCAAATCCTTTGAGATTTTGGATCTCAAGTGATTTAAATATGTATGAGACAAAGCATATGTTGGAGAAAAATGTGTCCAATTTTATATGATCGAAGTGGACGACATCAAGTTCCTTTATAGACAAAAAGGGAATCCACAAGACATAACCTAACACTATTACATGCATTATAGTCGTTCATAGTTTGTACACCACTTATTACACATATTACACAATTGTAAGCAATACAAAACATAAACTACATTCGAAGATGTCTTCATTCAGTCCTTTGAAGTAGTTTGTAATGACCGGCACGAAGTCTTCCACCCACAAAGCTTTCAAGGTTGCGATAGATCATTCTAGTCTTCAATCTTCGTCTGATTGCAGCAATAAACTCTTCACACCTCTTCACATCCTCATCAGACCAGATGTAATTTCGTTTTGTTCCCCGGCTTCATATCAATTTTGATGTCTTTCACCCTCGAGTTTAACTCTTCTTCGACCATCTTAAGTGTGCCATCACTGAATTTGTATAACTCATGCAATCTCATTAACATCCTTGACCAGATTCATCGCTGAAGATGATCGCGCCTGGGTTGTCAATCACTATATATTCGTGGCGATATTCATGTCCATTGGCTTCTCATTTTGGTCTTGTAAGATTGACTCGAGTCCGTAACTTTCTATTCCCAATTGAAAGTCTCCAACTCTTAGTCGAATGACCAAGCCTCCGATCCAGATTGACAGCAATGAGAGAGCCTTCTTCTCACGAGCGGTGAAGATGATCAAGGTGTCCTTGGAGGTTCAAAAGATAAAGATCTTCAAAGTCATTTGGCATCGATGTTTGAAGTCGTTTCTTCTATGATGTGCTCTTTCAAGTCTCTTCAAGAACAATCTTCTTCGTGTAATCATACCCGTAGATAGGAAGATCTCTATACCAATAACACTAAGAATACGCATCTCGATCGAACGACTCTGCCTCTTCTTGGCACTATGTCTTCGATGTAGAATTCCTTCTTCTTGAACCACCAATGAGAGATCCCATATGAAGCGGCAATGTCATATTGTTGCTCTTTGTCTGCCCAGAATTGATCTGGAACCATCTGTTCGAGACCTTGATCAGTGTAGGTAGCTGCCTTCATCTTTGAAATTGATAGAGCAGGTCTTCTTTCAGAAGTGTGTCCACAGAGATAGTCCAGATCATGGTTAAAGAAGAATTCTGACTGAATGGTCATAAATCCAGGTTCACCGCCGAGAGGAAGAGGGTTGTTCACATCAAACATATTGATCTGTTCACCAACTTGATCATTCAACATTCTATAGCATTCCTCCATTTAATATTGAAGCTGATTAGCATCTGAGTGGAAGACTTTAACTATTTCATAAGCTGGACCTTCAAGATCTTTAGGGATGATAGATGTGATTTCCTTCTTCTCACAAAACCACTTTATAAAGCTCCCCATATCCCCTGTGAAGTGAAGAAGAGAGTGTTCTGCCAGAGCTTCATAGTTGGAAATGATAGTTGAAGCCCAATTGTTTGCTGGATTAGTTGAATCAGAATCGGGAATAAACCATGAAGGCTCAGGAGTTTGAGGTTTATCTTGAGTAAGCCAACTTTGAGTAACGACCTTTGAAGGTGTAGCTCTAGCCGCTTTGATTCGCCTTCCTTCAATATAGGCATCCAACCAATCTTCATCTTCTGTAATATTTGGGATGTGCTTGGTAGAAGCATCATCATCTTCAGAGTCAGATTCTTGAGCAACGAAGGATTCTTCATTTATTATTTGCTCTTCTGGAATAGTAGGGATGGTAGGTGTAAACTGGTAATTGACAGTGGTTCTTTCGGTAGACATATTATGATGTTTTTGACCACTTGAGGTACTTGATTGTTTCTGAGTGGTTGGAGGTGGTGATGGTGGGGTTACATTGTGAGAACTGGTTGTTCTTGAGGATCCCCCAACTCCAGATGTGCCAACACCACCTGTAGGAGGTGGTGGTGGTGGCTTGGGACCTCCTGACATATCTTTTGAGTCCATTGGAACAGATCTTCTTTTCTTCTTTGCCTTCTTTCCACGATCATCAGCAACAAACCGCTCATAATCATCATACTTCATGGATTCATCGAGTGCCTCATATAACTTCTTGTGTGTACTATGCTTGTACTCACCTTCCTCATACATTTTCTCAGAGAGAACTGATCTCAAGTCAGAGATTGGCAAATCTTTGAATCGTTGTAGCAAGGGAGCCTTCATTGCCAATTCAACCGCATCTTTAATATCTGCTTCTATTGCCTCTGTTACGATTTCATTGAGATTTAGATTCTCCAGTTTCTTGACACGACTATCAAGGTTGTTGACAGCAATAGGAAAGTGTTTCTCAATAGTTGTAATGCGTGACATGGCCTCTTCAAGCAATTCCTCTGTTGTTCTAGTAGGAGTTGGTGATGCACGAGGCGGTGAGACAGGAGGGGTGACAGGATCACTGATCGAGACAACTTGTATTAACTCATTAGTGGGATTGGGATGTGGAAGTGCAGTTGTAATAACAGGTTCGAGTGTTGGTGTGATTGACGGGGATGACACATTAGTGGAGACCTATGGGGCAGACATCGGAGGAATCGAAGAAGTATCTTGATGTATAGTGACAGAGAACATAGACTGAACTTCTTCCTTTTCATTCATTTGCTTATCTGATTCGATGTCAGAAGGACCGTCTTTCTAGAATTGGTCCCCGTATGTAGGGTCAGCATCAAGATTTTTAAGTGAGGAACGTGATCCAGTAGACACGTTTGTTTCTTTGATGAGTGCTTATTCACTCATCATTTTTACCCATCTAAGACCACAAAAACGTCTAAAAACACGGAAATATAACCAATTATGCTGCAGATATCCTTGGAATGTATTTTTATGTATTTCAGGTACAAAGGATCGAAAACAGGGCAAAAACGGACATAAATGAGCTCTGGTTGGAAAACGTGCTTTGCAGATGGAGCCGGAAGAGGATTTTCTGCATTTTTCAGATCCCGGGATACACATTTGGGAGTGAGCTTGGGAATCAGACTCAAAACATAACCCTTAAACCAAATTTCCATTTTACCCTTTACCCGAACCCAATTTATCACCTTTACTCTAAAAACATTTTTCACTTAAAACAGTTATTTACATTTACAACAATTATTTTTATTAAAACCAATTTTTACTAAAATTATTTTCTTTCAAAAAAAAATAAAAACATAAAAAATAAAAAATACAAAATTTAAATTTACTTTTAACCTTATCATGACCTTAACCTTTCTAAACCATCATTTGACCCCCTTAAACATCTTGACCTTCTTCCCTTCTTTACCCAAAAGTAAATGTAATACCCAAACCCGACTTAATTTTCCCCGCCAATATCCCTTACCCTCACCCTTGTCTTCTTCCCAACATATCACTCTCAAACCCCGATTCCCACGCCAAGACCTCCCCACACCCACACGGCTCGGTGCCATGTTGGCAATCCCAAATGACACCATTGGTTTTCAAGAATCAAAGGCTAGGATTTACCCTTGGGCTCCAAGCCAAAATGGATGGTCGAGATACACTCAAAGAAGCACAAAGTGGAACCAAGAAGCTCATTGTCTCACGAAACAAACACAACTCAAGATTGAAGACCTAGCTTATTCTTAGTATAAATAGTAGTAGCTTGTAAGCCTTCAAAGGCGTGAGGTTTTAATTTCAAAAATAGTTTTTAGTTTTCAATTGTACTTGTGTTTTTTTTAATGAAAATTTTATTTAACTTCCTCGCTTTCAAGTTTTTCTTTTCGTTATATAAGCACTTAGTGCTTATTTAGTCAAACCGCTTCTTTCATCATCCAATTTATTTTCTCTTAGCTTATATTAAGTCATTAACTAGTTTCTATAAGTAAAAATCCAAGTTAGCTTTTAAAAAATCGGTTTTCAAAGTTAACACCCATAAAGGGTGTTTGGTTCTAGCTTATTTAAGAGTCTAAAAAGCTTTTACCCAGTTTGACTTTCATAAGTCAAACTCACTTTTAAGTCTTGAGTTGGTTTTGTAGAGTTAAAATTGGATTTACAAAGTTTTACAAGTTTGCTAAAAGAAAAAAAAAAAAAAAAAAAAAAAAAAAAAAAAAAGTTTCGTCTCAGATACTTGCAAAGAACATAGATAGCTTGTCATGAGCCCTTTGTAGCTTATTTCGGTCAAGAACTTTCCCAAAATTTCTTTTATTACTTCTCACATACCCACCTAGATATAGCTATAGCTTATTTTGCACTTAGGATAGTTGTACTTAGTTTAAATTTACATTCAAAACTGCTTTTACCATATCGGTTCATTCCTACAGTCCATATGTCCCAATCCCTTCCTTTCTAGATTTTTAATTTGCTCAATATTAAGCCTTAGATTCGAAATTCGGTATGCATAGTATTTAGTTGGTCACCTAGCTAATAGTATTTTTATAATTTTTAGTAGTAGCTTATTATCATCTTATTTTGCTCTTGAAAAAGCCCCACTAGGTTGTTTAGTTACTTCAACAAAGAAGAATGCAAACTTACTTTGTGCTTATCATCTGGTTATTTTAGCTTATTAGTTGATAGCTTTAGCTTATTATAGGTACCTTAATTGCTTGTTAGTCCCTTAGATTAGGTTAGCTTAACATTAGCGTATCTTTAGCTTATTGCCATTTTAGCTTTAGGAGTATTCTTGTTCACTTAAGTTTCCTTAACATCCTTAGCATTCTTAGATTAGTTTTGTAGTTGCTTTAGTTTAGTTTTGATTCTTGTATCTCCTTAGCTTAATTAGTCCCCAACGGCTTATTTTAAGCTTAGCCCCATAATCGATAGCTTATTTTTTTAGCCTTTGTTAAGTTAAGTTGGTATTGATGTGATTTGACTGCTTGAATTCATAAGCCATTCTTGTTCTTCATTCATTGACTTATTAGTGATATTAGAATAGTAAAATTACTAAAAGTTTGTCTTATAAGCTTATTTCTAAGTTTCCAAAGAAAAAAAATATAAAGCAAAAAGGCAAGTCGTGGGACTTGAACCAATGACCTTCACAACCCACGACAAAACAAAGAACACACCTCTACAAAGATTCGCCTGTTCTTTTATTGTTATGTATTTCCTTCTTTTTATTTAACCTGTTTTGAACCTTTAGCCCATTTTGCTTATTTAATTTTTAATGACTTATTTATGTAAGTTGTTGACCTTAGCTTATTTTTACAAAGTCTATCATAGTATCTAGTATTTTTACAAAAGTTTGAATTTTCCAAAAGTTTTAGTATTTTTATAATTTAATTAGATTAAATTAGTTTTAATTCATAATAAATAATTTAAAAGTCGAAAAAATACCGGATTTTTCCTAAAATTATTTTTAGTAGTTTAGAATGTAGGAAAATTACTTTTTCACCGTAGGCCTTAAATTGCATTATTTTCACTTTTTGAAACTCGGGAATAGCAGGGTTTTCAAGTTTTGCATTATAGCACCCTAGGACTTAATTTAGCTTCATTTAATTGTTTCATATACTTAGTAGTAGTTAGTTTGTCATTTACTTTGTTCCCTAGCCTTAATTACTTTCCGTTAATTAATTTGTAGAAAACGTAATCAAAACAAAAATCTCAAACAATTCAAGCATTTTAATAACAAACCTCAAACAACATCCTCAATTCACACCTCGTTGGGACACGACCGGTAATCACTTACCGGTATCACTTATATCACATTCGTGAGTTTTGACATGTTAACCCTTTTCCTAAAAGGTTGATTTGTCGATTCTCGCGTATCGTATATTTGATATATTTTCTTATACGAATCAAATTTTGGCGCTTGCCACGGGAGGTTGTGTCGCGACAATATCGTTGAAGGTTTGACGATTAGTGACTTGAAGAACCTTCCTCGTGAAGTTATTGCTTTTTAAAAAATTAAAAAACACAAAAATATTTTCCTTTTTATTTTGTATATATATAAAAGATAAAAATACAAAAAGATTTTCCGTTTTGTTTTAAATAAAATAGAAGACACAATCAATATAACACTTCTCAACTTGAGTGTTATCATTATAAGTTCCCGAACAAAAGATTAAAAACTTGCCTTTGTGTCACTTGCGTGAATACGCTTGTGATTATTGGTTTAAGTTCACTGTGTTTTGCCTCGGTCTTGTTTTAATTGAAAGTGTTGTTTTTGGAAGTGCATGCGCACTCGTTCTTCTAATTCTTCTAATCCCCTTCTTGAACTCGCCACAATTCCGCGAAGACGAAATAGAAGACGTCCTCCCCCAATAGTCGAACCCGAGATTCGTACTAATCCCGACCCCATTCCCGAAATGGCGGATACTCGAACCATGTTTGAGTTACTTCAAGCTCCCGTAGACGGCTACGGTGATGCTATCGTCGTACCACCAATTGACACCGAAAATTTTGAACTTAAGACTAATTTGATTCAATTGGTTTCATCTAAACCTTTTTGCGGTCTTGATAGGGATGAGCCCCACGCCCATATCCGTTGGTTTAATCAAGTGGCTTCCACTATTAACTTTCGGGGCGTCCCTCATGAGTCGATCAAGTTGATGTTATTCCCGTTTTCCATCGAGGGGGCAGCCCGGATTTGGCTTGAGAAAGAACCCCCTCGTTCAATCACAACATGGGAAGACCTCTCTAAGAAATTCGTTAACCAATTTTTCCCTCCGTCGAAAACTACAATGTTAAGAAATGAAATAACCAATTTCCGACAAAGATTCGACGAGAGTTTTGGTGAAGCGTGGGATAGATTCAAAGAACTTTTACGAAAATGCCCACACCATGGCTTCTCCGACCTTCATCAAATTGATACGTTCTACAATGCTTTAACCCCATCCGACCAAGATTCGCTTAACGCGGCCGCCGGTGGTAATATCTTGAGTCGTATGCCCGGGGATATTAGAACGATTATCGAGAACAAATCAAAGGTTCCAACATCCAGAAACAGAGCGGTTGTTGCTAAAGTCACTACCAATTCTTCTTCATCCGTTGTGGAGTCAAAATTGGAAGGACTTACCGACGCTATTCATAGCATGATAAAAGAGTTAAAAATTCAAAAAACGGAACCCGTAAAAGCCGTTACCGAAACTTGTGTTATTTGCGGTGGTCCCCATCCGTATTACAATTGTCAAGCCACCGATGGCGACGTCAGAAATGCCACCGTGGCAGCTGCTAATCACAATCCTAATCCGAATCAAGGATACCTTGCTAATCAAATGGGACCACCCGGCTTTGCACCCGTACCTACTCAACAAAACCGTTTTAATCAGAATCAAAACCAGAACGTTAATGCTAATCAAGGATACAATCAGAATCGAGGAACGAATTTCAATTATCAAACTCCTCAACCGCAAAATTATCAATCTCTTCCTCAACAACAAGCTTTCCAAACATATCCTTATGTTGCACCAATTCCGGAGTTTGAGAACTACAAGAAAACCACGGAAGCAAGCATTCGTAACATGCAAAGTCAGATAACTAATATGAAAGCTGAGTTGAATAACAAGATTGATACGACCATGCTCAGACAAACAAATGAATTGAAAAACATGATGGCTAGTTTCTTGCATCAAGCTCAATCCTCTTCTTCATCTCAACCCTCGAGTTCGGGATCTCTTCCAAGTAACACAATTCCCAACCCGAAGGGAGAGTTGAATGCTATTGCCACCCGAAGTGGTAAATCATATGATGGACCCTCGATGCCTACACCCTCTCCGGTGAGGGAAGTAGAACGAGAAACCGAGGTGACCAAGGACAAGGTGCATTCTACAAGCCCACAAAGTACCGCACACGTCCAACCTCCGATGGTCCAAACTTTCACTCCAGAACCCGATGTTCCGAAGATTAAGCCTTCAATTCCTTATCCTTCAAGGTTTAATGATCAAAAGGCCCGCGACAAAACTAATAAACAAATGGAAAAGCTTATCCAAATCTTTCAAGATACGCACTTCGAGATTAGTTTCGCGGAGGCCCTCCTTCTAATGCCCAAGTTTGGTCCGACGATCAAAAGCTTGTTGAGCAACAAAGAAAAAATTTCGAGTTGGCTAAAACTTCCTTGAGCGAGAATTGTTCGCGGTTATCCTTAAAAACTCCCGAAAAGTTAGGAGACCCGGAAAATTCCTCATCCCGTGTGATTTTCAAGGATTAGTTCAATGCTCGCTTTGGCGATCTTGGCGCGAGCATTAACTTGATGCCACACTCCATGTGGAAAAAGCTTCGTTACCCCCACTCACACCTACATGTATGATCCTCGAGCTTGCCGACCGAGGCAATTCTCATCCGTTAGGTATAGCCGAGGATGTTTGTGAGAGTAGGAAAATTTCATTTCCCACCGACTTTGTTGTTGTCGATTTCGATGCCGATCCCGAGTGCCCTCATCCTTGGGAGGTGCTTCTTAAAAACGGGTCGTGCATTGATCGATGTTGATGAAGGGGAAATCACTTTGAGGGTAAACAAAGAAGCCGTAACTTTCAATGTTAACCAAGATTTGAAATCTATGCCTACCATTTGTGGTATTGATAAAGTTGAAAGCCGTGAAACCAAGGTGACAAAGGACCCGGTGCTTCCTACTAATAACGGAAGTACCGAAAACGTCCAACCTACGGTTATCCAAAATTCTCCATCTAGGATCGATCAAAGTCTTTCACGATTTACGGTCAAGAGATCTTGAGTAAGCGTGTTGAGCTTAAACGATTACCAAGAAACCGGACACCATAACAAAAGTGGTGGAAATTGCTAGCTCTCAGAGCACACCACTTGTCCCACCTACGCATTTGGTTTATCGAATCGATCTTGTTGAACTTTCTTCGAGTGGCATTCCCACTCCGAATTTAGACCACATTATTTCCGACTCTTCCCTTCCTCACTCCGTTTGAGGAAGTAACTAATTGGAAGAGATCGAAGCTTATTATTTTCCGTCGGGAATTGATGACGATGAATCGACCGGAGGAGACCGTGTTCGTCTTGAACAATTACTTAGTGAAAATGAAGACCCGTTGTCTTCACTCCCTCCGGAAGAAATTGAAATTAAAGAAGTTGAACTTTTGACCAAAAATCCTTCGAAGCCCAAGCCCGAGGATTCAGCTATTGATTTACTTCTTGAGGAGTTCACCGATGAACTCGCTCGCCTTGGTCCTCTCCCACCGGGAATTGACAATGAAGTCTTTGACTTTGAAGCCGACTTACGTGAACTTGAGTATTTGCTGTATGGAGATCCGTCACTTGACCCTTCAATTGATAAGAAGGAGTTCTCCGATGAACTCGCTCTCACGGACTCTAATCCATTTAAGAATGCTAATTTGAACAATGATCCTTTGGAAAATTTTGATGATCCATTCTTTCCCAAAAGAGAAGAACTTGAAAGTTTCAATTGATGAACTTGTTGATCAAGATGTTCTTCATTCTTTTTAACCGAGAGTGACTCCCTTCTCTTGAGGATTTTACCGTGGTTGTTGATTCATGCCTCTCGAGGATAAAGTGTTCAAACCGGTATAATACCCAAGGAGTTCACTCTAAGAGAACTCAAATTGATAAAATGGGTACTTTACCCGATGTGATGTTTCAAACTCTTCGACCTAACCATGAACTCCTCTTCTCTATGGAGTTATTTGTTACTGAGACTGTGCTTCTTGATGATCCATCATTGCCTCGTCTTCCCGCTAAACCGCCGGATGATGGATTCATCTTTGATTTTGAACCCAATACGGGTACTTTGATCTCTAAGGCGGTGGGCAAAGATTTTGAACACTATGTTCTCATGCCTAATATTTTGCCCACCCAACCCACCCGTGTTACCTCATTCAGAAATGAGGATTTCATTTTCGACCCCGGCATCTCCATTCATCATTCTTTTGAGCCGGTTATATCTCATCGGAGTGGAACTTTCAGCACATTCAATGTTTGTCCAAACCATTTGAATGAAATTCCGATGGAGATTTTCTCTTCCACTTGCTCCTCCATGGACCAATGAATTCGGGGTCGAGTCAAGCATGCGACTCGGTTAACAAAAACAGTAGCATTTCATGGGTGTCCACCCATGTTTCTGACTTCTTTCTCTTTTCTAACACTAAGTGTGGGGGTATTTCCCCCACTGTTGTTTGCTTGTTGTGTGTTTGCTCTCTATTTTCAGGATTCCCGTAGATCGTGATGATTGATGCGCCTGTTTTCAATCCAGCCGCCCAATATCCGATCTTTTTGCTAACAATTATCTAGGGATATCTTTATAAATCCTTTTTGTGAAAAAAAGATTTCGCTTCCACACTTGGCTAGTAGTATTACCTTTTTCCGTTCTATAGTTTCGGCTACGGCCGGTACTTTGAATATTGAGGGCAATATTCAATTCTAAGTGTGGGGGGGAATTCTAGCGAATTTTGATCACATTGTACCTTCTAGTACCCTAGCACCCCCGTTTTGACCAAAAATTTTAAAAATTTTATCGCTTTAAGTCAAGTATTTACATTTACAAGAAGTGCTTTGCACAAAAATAAAGCATTGATGCTTCGGCATTAATGGTAGTTTAGTCTTGATTCGGCTAGAACAAGGGGAATCCCGACTCTGCTAGAGTGTTGATCTAGCTGCTCTCTTAACATTTAGGCTAAGGTTTTATGCGTTGTGCAAATGAAAATGCTAAGCGTGGAGTAGTTGGTTCTCTTTAGAGCTTATATAAGTAATCTATGGGTTTTTCTCCCAGAAGCTAACTAATTGGACTTAAATACGTGCTCATTGTCAAACTTTTGAACATTCAAATCGTCTTGTTACAATAAAAAGTTTTTAAGCAAAATTGATTTAGAGTCCGAGTTCAACTTTTTATTTAAATTTTCGAGAAAGCATACTTTCTTAAAATCTGAATAATGTTGCAAAATGAGAGTATCGTAAAAGTGCTTGAATGATGCAAAAGTTGCAAGTTTAAAGTTCAAAGTCAAAATGAAAAAAAAAAAAAAAAAAATGATGAAAAAAAAAAAAAAAAAGTGAAAAAAAAAAAGTTGAAAAATGAAAAAAATGAGTTGCGTGAATAAAAGCATTATGTTGCTTATGAATAAATGTGCGAAACTTGCTTTTTCTTAAATTTAAATCGGAAGTTGAACTCGTATTCGTCAAAGTTGTCTAAAAGTTTGATGGTAATTTGAAATCCTTGATTTCAAAGATCCCAGCTCGATACTATTCTCGGGGTGAAAACCTAGCCTCCTTAAAAGGACAAGCGAGAAGAAAGTCGCAACATGGAGTGATCTCACCTTTGAATCTCGAATTTCTAAATAATCGTCGGTTGTGATCCATTTAGGTTTAGTTTTAACTTAACGGTAGCTTCGTAAATCTTTGGAATCGAATTCCCGCTAATTCCGGTACTATTCTCTGTGAGGTGTCAAAAGCCCGGTCACTTAAAACTAATATTGTTAGGAATTAGAAATTCCCGGTATTAAAGAGTCGGTCACCTCAAGTATATGTAATCGTTAGAAAGCTCGTAGTCGTAGTTCTTTTAAGTTAAGTAGTAATTTAGTTAAGTAACACCGTGGAGGACGGACGGGTCTTTACCCTTGTATGCCCGATCCATGACCCAAAGTGTGGCGAGTTATGTAAGACTATAAATACTCTCTACCTTCCAAGGTATAGAGTTGGAGCTCATAATAATATCTTTCACTTTCTCTCACTAAGTTCCCTAAACCTCTAACTTTCTCTCTAGAATTCCATCTTATACGCCACCTTGTGTTATGGTTTGATGTGTATGTGAAAAGTTATATCTTACAATTGGTATCAAGAGCCATGGTTAGATCATATCTTGCACATCTTTGGATTTATAGTGGTTTTAGGTGGTTTTGAGTTTGAAAAGTTTAGTGGTTTTGCATCATTTGGTTGATCTCTAGTGTTAAAGTTTGAATTTTGTTGGTACTTTTATGTTTAGAATCATCATAAGTGTTTAGGTTTTCATTTGGTAAGCTTGAATCATCTTGGTTGGGTTGTTTTGGATTGAAAAGTGATGTTTATTTGGTTTTTCATGGTAGCGAGTTAGTTCACGGATAACCTTTCTTCATAGCGACTTGCTTCATTATTCCGTAGCGACTTACGGTGTTAAAAGCTAGCGAGTTAGAGCTAGCGAGTTAAAGGACAAGTAGTGGACTCTCCACTACGGGTAGCGACTTGTGGTAGCGACTTGGTCGATGTGAGTTGCTCTTTAGCGACTTGTGTCTCTAGCGACTTGTGTAGCAATTGCTGCCAAAATTTGGTTAGCGACTTGGTCCGTAGCGAGTTACTACTTAGCGACTTGTTTCTGTTAGCGACTTGGGATTCTAGCGACTTGGGTGTCTAGCGAATTAATTGGTAGCGACTTAGTAGATTTGTTTCTAGCGACTTAGAGCTTTATCATCTAGCGACTTGAGTGATTGTTTACGGTTTTCTCTTGATTTAGTAAAATCCGTGAAAGAATCTATTTCCGGTTTAATCATTGAGTTATAAAATCCGTATAATCGATAACATGTCCACCAACGTCCCTCTTGTCATCTCCATCATTGTCGAGGATGTACAAGCAGTTGGATCGGATACTCGTCCACCCATGCTTGATGGCCGACTACGATTCTTGGGCTCAACGAATCGATTGTATTGCCTTGGAAAGGAAAATGGTGTCAATATTCTCAAATCCATTGATGAAGGACCATATCGAGTTGAAACGACTAGAGACATACTTGATACTAATGAAGATGGTACTCTATTTACGGTATGGACGGACCTAAGATGTATGATGAGCTTGATGATAAGGAGAAAAGAGATTTGATGCGAGATATCGGGGCTTCAAACATTGTTCTACAAGGTCTTCCTAAAGATATCTACAAGGCGATCAATCATAACATCGAAGCAAAGGCGGTTTGGGACAATGTAAAGATGCTTCTCTCGGGTTCGAATTAACCATGGAAGACAGAGAATCACAACTCTATGACGAATTTGAGCACTTCAAGATGAAACCGGATGAGAGTGTCTATGAGTACTATGTGAGATTCCATAAGTTAGTGAATGACATGAGGAACATCGAATGACTATGCCTAACATTCAGTTGAACTCTAAATTTGTAAACAATATGAATCCGAATGGCACAAGTTTGTCACCTCTGTGAAACTCACTAAAGGATTGAAGGATACAAACTATGAGCAACTCTATGCCTTCCTCCTTCAAAATGAGAGTCATGCCATGTTTGAAAAGAGAATTCTTGATCGGTTCAAAGGTCGAGGAGATACAAGGTCTACAAATGATTCAACCGCCTTCTTCACAAATGATGGGACTTCCAACAATGCTTCTCAAGTTGCACCCATGAATCATGATAATCACAAACCCATTTCGATCCAAGGTTCAAGCAACACGATGCAAATCTTGTCATGGAACATTTCATCACTCAACTAACACTCATGGTCAAAGAGAGCAGGACACTTTCACCTCACACCAACAAACTCCACACTGTAATGAGATCCGAACCGCCTCCAATCTTCACAACCATTCTTTGATAAGAGATGGGAAAATTATGGGGCAACCAGTTCGGGAAAAACAGTATGATCGGGGAAGAGGTGGAGTGGGAGAGGTTATGTTGGAAACCAAAATCGAGGAAGAAATAGTAACCAAGGTCAAGCTAAGCCGATCAAATGCTATAAGCGTGGTGGTGAGGACACATTGCAAGGCGCACATCTCCAAAGCGTCCACGAGAATCTTGATTTCTTTGAGATAAGATGTTCTTGCACAAGCTCGGGACAATGGTCTGCGTTGGATGAAGAGGAATTGCTTTTTCTTCTTGAGGGCAATGCCAAGACTTATGATGCGAGATGTGGATGAGCGACCTATTAGGAGATAGGTCACAATCATCGAACGCCTTTCAAGTCGTTGACGTGATGCATACGACTACGATGTAGATGAAGGACCTCTGCACACACAATCTTTATGGCTAGCATCTCTCCAATGGTTTCTCCCAAGATCTCTTCTTCACCACTAGCTGGCCCATCCAAGGACAAACTCATCTCGAGGTATTAAAGCTATACGATGATCTTGATGTGCAGCAGATGCATGACAAAGTACAACCAAGCGAAACTATTGAATCAAATGTTGAAAATATGGGTAATATCAATATTGTCCCATACGATCAATACGTGAAACAAAGTGAAAGTGAAGTTGTACCAAGTGATGCATCTTCTGCGGTCAACAATGACTATGTCTTTGATGAATACCCGCATGTGCTCTAATGATTCCATAATTTCGAACTAAATGCCTATAAGGGCGTGTTGCTATTTATGAACAACGGGCAAAATTTGAGTTGACCACTCGTGAGCGGGAAATGGATGTCCAAGTGAGTACAATTATTAGAAAAAGTAAGTTTAGAGAAGAAGTATTGAAACAAGAATTAAATTCTGCAAGAAAAATTTTCTAAAACATTAAGCAAAAACAAGAACTTCAAGAAAATGTGAAAATGCTTAAGCAAGAATTTAATGCAAAGGAATCAAAACTCTTGAGAGATTTTTCTAATCGAAAACTTTGAAAACAAACTTGAAAACAAGTTGTATTTACAAGGAAACACCATTCGATTGCTCACATGATCACTAAGCATAGAGTTCTAAGCGATAAGCATAGCGTTCCCCTTGTAGAGGAACCAAATCCGAGGTAATTAAAAGGCTAGAAATGCTCATAAGGTAATTTATGATGGTAATGAAGTCCTTAAGCCTGGCGAAACCTAGTTGCGTTGAGTGCCTTGAGGAAGATAAGATTTTAAATGAAATCACTAGGAAAAGATGAATAAGAAGCAAGATGATCCCAAATGCAAAGAGAAAACATAATCTTCTCTCCTCATGATTACAAGAAGGAAAAGCTGGATTGCCTTGAACAAGTTTAAGCCTCGAGACTTTGTTGACTCCCGAACAAGTCTTCGGAAAATGGATTTAGATAAGCAGAAAGCTGAAAATATTGTAGAAACAAACCCTCCCCTTCGGAAAATGCCTAGAGCAACTGTGTATCCTCCTAATACACCTATGCATCTTGTACCTAGAACAATTGCCACTAAAAGCAAGACATTAATTAGCCAATACGTTATATTCCAACTATTTGTTGATTTTGAGAAAACTTGCAAGAAAAGGATCACTCCCACTGGTATAAGCGAAGGTGAAAGAGGTTTGAACAAATGAAAGAATGTTATTTAAGCGAGGTCATGCCCTTCTTTAAACTTCTAAAAGATCACTTTGAGAGTCTTAAAAAGGGGTAGAAGGCGATATTAAAGGTATGGAAAAGGAATTTGATGCAATGGTTCTTGAAGTTAGTGATTATGAGCGTGCACTAAAATATAATGAGATTGAGAGAAAGAACTTGCATACATTAAATGAGAATCTTATTCTTGAATGTGTTGCTCAAGATGTGTTTTCAACGCTTCAAATTGTTCTATTAATGCTTCCAAATTTCATGAATTATCTGTGGCCCTGAAAGTCTCCCATGATCGTGTCATTGAGCTTGAAAAACTAATTCTAAACTAAATGAGAAAATTGAACCGGATGATCATGACAATTTGGTTAAACATTTTCTAAACTAGAAGTTGAGTATTTTAATCTACAACTAAAATATCAACATCTCAAAGAAAATGTCAAAACTTCAAATATCAAGACATCTTGGATGCTCGAGTTTGATGCGTTTTCAAATTAACAAACGAGATGAGCAGATTCAAGCTCGATGTAACACGATCGAAAGTTGAAAGCCCAAATCTCTCAATTAAAGGGTCAAACGAACAATATGACGGGCTCCCAAATGCCTCCTTCTTTAGATTCTCATAATTCTCAAGCGTTTCATCTTCAAAACCTAGTAAATGCTTTACAAAAGGAAAGCGAAAGTTTTCTAGAAGAGAATGAAAAGGTTAAACGTCATTTCAATGAGTTGTTTGAATCAATTAAAGTCACTCGTAACAAAAACAACGAACAAATAACTTCATTGCAAAAGGAAATTGAGAATCGAAGAGTCGGGTAAAAGGAAAATGCCAATGATCAATGAGGAGAATGTTGTATCTAAGGTTCACTCGGCAATAAATCTGCTTTATCGTGACATATGTCCCCTCACCTAAGGAACAACAAACTTGCCATTCAAACATATTTCTCATCCCTCAAGGATTGCTTAGAATGCTGCGTGAGATTGTTGAAGAGGATAAGCTAGAGAAACCTCATGATAATGCAATTGGACATGCATGCTCATATGCCAAACGATCTCAAGAAATCTTAGAATGCTTGATCACCATATGCCCAAAGACATTAGGTGAGAGAGTTAACCCTTTGATTCCATGCTCAATGCCTAAGGCCAAATATGAGATGCACTCGATTCCCAATGTTTTGAATGAGAGTCGTAGTGTACCCTTGAGTAGTTCAGATTCTAGATCTGTCAATGCTAGGAAAGTGAACTCTAATGTGCCTTCTAGGAGTACCAATCTCAGTACATCTAGCTTTATGAAAGTGAACCGTAGTGCACCTGCATGTAGTTCGGATCCCAAAGACATCTAAGCAGGTGGTGCAAAGAGTAGTAAAACAAACTAATGTTCCCATTCCTCTACAGAGTAATCGGTGACATTAAAGGGAGCGGTCAAAGTCTCAAGACAATACAAGGAATGATAGGACCTCTCAAGCTAAGAATGTGCCTTTGGAAGAAAGTAGAAGAACAATCTAGGAACCTTAAGTTTGAATCGAATAAAACGAATCGTGTTGATTCTAGTATTAGCCATAAGCGTCTTGTAATTAATTCGAATTCGATACTATTTGCAAACCTTGTCGATGATTGCTTGAATTCATTTCTAATCATGGATGTGATGTCAATGCTTTGCCTAATGATGTTAATTGTCCATTTAATATTGTTAATGCTAAAATTCATGCTAAAAAGGCTAAAAGGCAAAAGCGAAAGAAAGTTAGAAAACAATGGAAACCCACGGGAAGAACATTCGTGAGAATAGGTTCTTATTGGATACACATTGGTCATAAGACCAATCGAGATAATGCCCACTAGAAAATGGATGCCTCTTGGTAGAACTATTCCCTTAAGAAGTGGTCACACTGTAAGCAGGACTAATCTGAGACACTAGTATTGCATCTACTCATAATGATTCCATTACCTCATTGTCGATATGAATGCTTCTATTTACGATGTGGGTGTTCCAACTATTGCTACTAACCAAATGGAACCCATTCTTGCATGGGGATCCCAATTATCCGATTATCCATTCTTGTGCGTGTTCAGCTGCAGATCGTTCAAATCGATTACGTGGTACACGGACTCAGTTGTTCCAAGCATATATTTGGAGACGGTCACGGCTCATGAACTTCGTGAGCAAATTCATCGGGACTATTAGATTTGGTAATGATCATTTCGGTGCTATTATGGGTTATGGAGATTATGTTGTTGGTGATAGTGTCATCTCAAGAGTGTATTATGTGGAAGGTTTAGGTCATAATCATTCTCTGTTGGTCAATTCGTGATTACGATCTAGAAGTAGCCTTGAAAACATACCGCTTTGTTAGAGATCTTAATGGTAAGGCTGTTGAAAGGAACTCGTGGCTCAAACCTTTACACTATCTCTATCGATGACATGATGAGAGCTTCACCAATCTGCTTGTTATCAAAGGCTTCAAAAACAAAGTCATGGTTATGGCATCGTCGTCTCAATCACTTGAACTTGGCACCATCAACAATCTTTCGAAAGGACTTAGTTGTAGGTTTACCTAGACTAAAGTATGAAAAGGATCATCTTTGTTCGGCATGCCAATTGGGAAAAAGCAAGAAGTATGCCCATAAACCCAAACCTACTAACTCGTCACGAAGTTCTTCATATGATTCATATGGATTTATGTGGACCAATGAGGTGCGAGAATATCTTTGGGAAGAAATATGTGTTAGTTGTGGTTGATGATTATTCTAGATTCACGGGTCAAGTTCTTAAGGACAAAGGATGAAACTCACGATATCATCATCAAACTCATCAAACAATGCGAGTTAGATTAAACAAAGCGCCGAATTATCGAGCAGACAATGGAACCGAGTTTGTCAACAAACAACTTAGTGAATTCTATGAAAGAGTTGGAATCGACCATCAAAGAAGTGTTCCACGAACCCCTCAGCGAGCGGTGTAGTTGAAAGGCGAAATCGTACTCTTGTTGAAGTTGCTAGAACAATCTTGATCTACTCAAAGGTTCCAATGTTTCTCGGGTGAAGCAATTGCCCGCATGCTACACACAAAATCGTTCCACGATTCACACCACTCATGGAAAAACTCCATATGAACTTGTCCACAACAGAAAACCTAATCTATCTTTCCTTCGTGTGTTTGGTGCCTTGTGCTATCCAACTAATGAGGTCAAGACTTGGGCAAACTTAGAGCTAAAGCGACATTGGAGTATTTGTAGGATATGCACCAAACAAAAGGGATACGAATCTACAACAAAAGAACCCGAAATATCATGGAAACAATTCACGTTACGTTTGATGGTGACCGGTCAAATGGCTCTGGACACTCCACTCGGGACCCGCACTTCAAAACAGTCCTATTGGTTCATCCCTTGTTCCAAATTCCTCTCAAGAAACGCCATATGTACCTCCTTCGAAGATGATGTAAAGAAATTGTTTGATCCAATGTTTGATGAAGCTGTATGAGTCTACTACTAATGAGGTCTTGATCCTACAACGAGAGGATGCTCATATTCCGGTGAATGAAGTCAATCCTTGGTCTCAATATCTTTAAGCCAAGAAGCACTGCTGCGATCCTTGATCTCATCAACAAATCATCATTCTTCAAATGTACATCATGGAAATGTTTCGGCATCAATGATGAAGTTAATCCCTTTGCGACTCACGAAGATGCTCCATTTGAAAACATATTTGCTACTCACGAATCATCATCGAACCATCTTCTTGAGGAGACATCGACTCGACTACCTCGGTTCCTCAACAAATGCCACATGAACACCTCGGAAAATGGACTCACGATCATCCATTAGACAACATAATTGGAAATCCTCTCGTCTGTATCAACCCGGAAGCAACTCGCAACCGATGCCTTATGGTGCTTCTTCAACTCCGTACTATCTAAGATCGAACCCAAAGATGTTAAAGCGCTATGAATGAAGATAGGCGGTTCAATGCTATGCAAGATGAAATTCATGAGTTTGATCGTCTTGATGTATGGGAGTTAGTACTGCCTCGAGGCGTGCTATGATTATAGCTCTAAAATGGATCTTCAAAGTAAAACTTGATGAGCATGGTGATGTGTTGAAGAACAAGGCTCGATTAGTTGCCAAAGGATATCGTCAAGAGGAGGTATAGACTTTGAAGAATCTTTTGCTCGAGTTGCTCGAATCGAGGCAATCGAATCTTTCGGCTAATCTTGCTAGTAAGAACATGGTAGTTTATCGGATGGATGTAAAGACGGCATTTCTAAGCGGAGATCTTAAAGAAGTCGTCTCGTCGGCCAACTGAAGGATTTGTGAATCAAGAGCTTCCTACTCACGTTTATCGTTTGAAGAAAGCTCTTTACGGTTTAAAGCAAGCTCCAAGGGCATGGTATGATACACTATCAAAGTTTCTTCTATCAACCGGATTCATCAAAGGAGCGATTGATCCTACATTGTTCACCGAAGTCGAGCAAACATTTGATTCATGTTCAAATTTATGTTGATGATATTATTTTGCCTCGTGACCCAATGGAATGTGATCGTTTTCAAATGAAATGAGTTCAAAGTTTCAAATGTCAATGATGGGACAAATGTCATTTTCTTGGGATTACAAATTTCTCAAAGTCCGGAGGCATTTTCATAAATCAATCTAAATATGCAACAGAGATTTTAAAGAAATTTGGATTTGATTCAAGTGACCTGTTGACACCCCATGATTGACCGAACCAAACTAGATGAGGACCTCTCGGGGATCATGATTGACCAAACGAAATATAGGAGTATGATTGGATCACGATGTATCTCACTTGCTAGTAGACCGGACATTTTGTTCTCTGTGTGCACGTGTGCTAGATACCGAGCTAAGCCTACTAAAAGCACCTTGAAGCGATTAAGCGGGTCTTCGGTATCTCCAAGGAACCATCAATATGGGACTATGGTACCCGAAGGACACCGGTATGTCACTAACGGCCTATCACGAGATGTTGATCATGCAGTTGTCAAGATACACGTCGAAATACGTCGGGAGGTGCTCGGTTTTGGGTGATAAGCTTGTGAGTGGTCTTCAAAGAAGCAAATGAGTACTTCTATTTCCTCTGAGAGGTGAATACATAGCCATATCATCTTGTTGTGCTCAAATCTTATGGATGAGATCACAATTATCGACTATGGCTTTGAATTCAACAAAATCCTCTGTCTTGTGATAATAAAAGTGCTATTGCTCTCTCATGCAACAATGTTCAACACTCAAGAGCAAAGCATATCGACATTCGACATCATTTCATCGAGGAACAAGTGGAAAAAGGTGTGGTGGAACTATATTTTGTGAGGTGCGAATATCGGTTAGCGGACATCTTCACCAAAGCTCTTCCAAGAGAACGTTTTGAGTTTATTCTTCCACGACTTGGTTTGAAAAGCCTTCAACCGAAACTCTCAAGCGTCTTCGAGGAGGAAGGCGAGGAGTAAAGGTCTTTCTTCATCTATCTCTTGTAAATATTTATTTGAAAAACAAAATACAAAATTATAAAACCTTCAAAATCCATAAAAATCTGAAAAAGTCGAAAAATCTTCAAAAAATATTGTCATTTTGTCATGTTTCTTTCCGGTTCGATTATATCTACGGTCTTTGTCTTTGTCATTCAAAGAATGACACGGGATTTTAGATGTTGTTGAATTTAATAAAAAAAAAAAAAAAAAAAAAAAAAAAAAAAAAAAAATATTTTTGGGAGAAAGAAGATGGTTTATTGTCATTTTCGGCAATAACCGGTTTTAAAAGAAAGAACGAGCCATGTTTCACCATGTTTTCAAATTCCATGCTCGATTCTATAAACATTTATCTCTTGAAAACCAAATGCTTTGAAAAATAACTCAAACTCTATTTTTGATAATCATCGGGACTTATTTGTCAAAATCTCTATCTCTCAATCAACAACCTATGTCATTGATTGAGGGGAGAATGATTTCAATTAAATTAAAAAGTTATTTGGCATTAAATTGTTTTCAAAAGATATACATGCATGTTTTATAAATGGAGTTTAAAGTCTTAAAATCGATCCATATCGGTTAAAACACTTTCACAATCAAGTCACAATTCTCCTTAAAGCTTTCAAAATCAATTTAAATCTATACGAGATCACAAATCTCAAATGATTTGATAATTGTGATCGGGGAGAAATGTGATTTAAATTGGATTTAAAGCGATAATCGGGTAAATGGTTATAAAAGAATGTACATCTTGTCCTTCTCACATGTGACAAACGATTTCAATTTTTCAATGCACATGTTGAGGGGAGCATCTATCTTAAACCTTTGATTTGAAGCGTGATCATTCATCCTAATGTGCGGGTTCCTCTAGTATGTGCAAAACTCTTTTCAAACCTCGAGGCACATATTGAGGGGAGCAAAATTCATGGAAACCTCATCCTTCCGGTTTGCTATACCCACTTGATCCGTTGAGGAAGTGATGTTGATATCTTTAGAAAATGGTAATCAAAAAGTAAATTCTTTCTCTTGCCTCCGTGTGCAAAACATTTTCAATACTTGATGCACATGTTGAGGGAGTTCTCGTTCTAAAATATCAAAAACAATTCGGTACAAAAAGCTTTGATAATATATCACAAGTATCCGAATTGATTTTCAAATGGTTTTCAATTGGATCCAATGGCGGATGAACAATACCAAATTGACCGACCAACTTTACTTTATATACGGTGATATAAGGATGATAAGGTTAGGTATTGGTTCCCATGATCCGCGAACCGGAGGGATCTACCGAGGACAATCCACTAGTTAGTGTAGAAGTCCTTAGGTATGATGATAAAAGGAGAAAATGAGATATGGGAAGAGTGCGGACTAAGGCGAGCTAGCTTTGGAATAAACCCAACAAGGTTCTAGCTATGAAGTCTTGGTAAGCACGGAAGGGTTGAAGAATTAAAAGAATTGAATGAGAAAAGGGTGAAAACAAATAGCCCTCCATTTATTCAACCTTAGGGAAACCGGGTTCAATTCATATGCTCCGATGGTAACATCGGTATTGAAGACAAGGCGTCATGGACCCGGTGGCGCCTTGCACTTCAACTTTCCAAACCACTCAAGTTCCTCTTAAAGGGCTTGTTTCATTCTCACGGGAACCGACATTATCTATCGACTTTCTCATAGAGAAGGTTGATATTGAAAAAGGAGACCCTCTCCCTAGTCTCCATTATAGGATCCAAATATGCACAAATTGAGTCTAGAGCCACGAGATCATCAATAAATCTCATTAGGACACTTTCAATGAAGACTCTCTTTTCACACAATGTGGAAAGAGATTATATCTTGAGTCCCACGCATTATCCTTGTGGTATTGCCGAACATCCGAGTGATGTGTTTACATATTCACAATGAAGATGGAAAGCCTTACGGAGCCAACATCAAACAAGCTCACGGTAGGTGGCATGTGAGATCTATTTTATAGATCAACCATGTGACAATGACAGAAACAATGGGGTGATTCAATCTCTTGAATCAAACACGGTTCGAGTTAGGGATTGACGGATACCTTTGAAAAACCGGTCTTTGTGCTTATAAACTCTTTTCTTTAGCACATCGACCGTGTACTCATTTTTCAAACAAAAGGTATTTTATGATTGATAATTGATTTTCAATAAAACCTTCGTTGTATTGCAAAAACAATTTCTATTGAGCAATACACGATTGTTTTTCAAATCTCTTTTCATCAATCGGTGGACTTAAAATTATTTGGTTCACTCACTCCGTGTTGTCTTCTTTGAGGCGTTCGGTTTGAGAACGACTAGAACATTGCGAAACCCTGTCAAGGAGATTCTTAGGAATCCTACGATCACAGGCGTACTTATCTTGATCAGCGGGAACCGTGGGCGTGTACCTCAATTCATCGAAGTGATCAAAGACACTTTCGTGCGATTTGTTGCTAAGCGTTGTATGCGGTGCGCCCGGCGTTTGCGGTGATCGAATGAAGCGGTCAATCCATAGCCGCATGCTCACTTAACACATTCATCTCAAAAGAAATCATGATTAGTGCATCAATGACTCGATATTTTCACACCGTGCTTACGCTACTGGCTGCGCCAATATCATGATTCAACAAATGCTTCCGCTACTCGATGAGAAGATATCATGATCCGAATGTGAGCATGTCGGTCCCAAAGTCACAACACCACAATGGATGTCTCGAGATTTTGATAGTGATGATCTCCAAAGATGGCTCAAACTTATCATCACGTGGATCGGTAAAGACCTCCACTTGGAATAACCAAACATGCATTGTGAAGAATCAATGACTACGAGCTTAGGAGCAAAGGACTACATCAAGAATGCAAGATCAATTGTTAAATGTCATATCTATTTGTATTCAATGTAATTTTGGTACATTATTGAGGTGACCTCCTTAGGGAGATTGTTAGGAATTAGAAATTCCGGTATTAAAGAGTCGGTCACCTCAAGTATATGTAATCGTTAGAAAGCTCGTAGTCGTAGTTCTTTAAGTTAAGTAGTAATTTAGTTAAGTAACACCGTGGAGGACGGACGGGTCTTTACCCACTGTATGCACGATCCACGCCCAAAGTGTGGCGAGTTATGTAAGACTATAAATACTCTACCTTCCAAGGTAGAGAGTTGGAGCTCATAATAATATCTTTCACTTTCTCTCACTAAGTTCCCTAAACCTCTAACTTTCTCTCTAGAATTCCATCTTATACGCCACCTTGTGTTATGGTTTGATGTGTATGTGAAAAGTTATAACTTACAAATGTTTTGGGATGTCGAGAAGAAAGCCGCTACATGGAAGAGGCTCTTTCGATCCTTAGACTTTCATAGTTTCCGGTAGGTTAGTACTTTAGTTAAGTGGATAACAACCATAACAAATGTCGATTTCAATGGTCAAACTTTTGAAAATGAGCACAATCACTTAAATTTTATAAATTGCGGGAGTAAAAGTTAAGCCTCGACTTACATAGATTATTGATATAAGTAGTGTTAGCATTTTACAAAACGTTTGCACAATAAGTTTAAGCTTAGTTTGAGAGTATCAAAAGAGGATGACGATTACAATTCCCGGAGACACCCATTTTGCGTGAATCCCGTTCCATGATGCCATGTTTTGATAATCAAGCATGTTATTTATTTACGTTCAAGTTTAAATTTCTAAGTAGTGAATAAAAAGTCGAAGCGGGTATTCTTGGTATTTTTATCCTTTCATTACTTCATATGATCGGATTGCTAGGGACTAGCAATTGATAGTGTGGGGATTTGATGAGTGCTTATTCACTCATCATTTTACCATCTAAGACCACAAAAGCGTCTAAAACACGGAAATATAACCAATTATCTTGCGGATATCCTTGGAATGTGTTTTTATGTATTTGGTACAAAGGATCGAAAAGCAGGCAAAACGGACATAAATGAGCTCGGTTGGAAAAGCGAACCCAATTTATCACCTTTACTCTAAAAGCGTTTTCACTTAAAACGATTATTTACATTTACAACAATTATTTTATTAAAACCAATTTTTACTAAAATTATTTTCTTTCAAAAATAAAATAAATAAATAAAAATACAAAATTTAAATTTACTTTTAACCTTATCATGACCTTAACCTTTCTAAACCATCATTTGACCCCCTTAAACATCTTGACCTTCTTCCCCTTCTTTACCCAAAGCGAAGCAGAATACCCAAACCCGACTTAATTTTCCCGCCAATATCCGCACCCTCACCCTTGTCTTCTTCCCAACATATCACTCTCAAACCCCGATTCCCACGCGGTGCCCTCCCCACACCCACATGGGCTCGGTGCCATGTTGGCAATCCCAAATGACACCATTGGTTTCAAGAATCAAAGGCTAGGATTTACCCTTAGGCTCCAAGCCAAAATGGATGGTGAGATACACTCGAAAAGCACAAAGTGGAACCAAGAAGCTCATTGTCTCACGAAACAAACACAACTCAAGATTGAAGAACTAGCTTATTCTTAGTATAAATAGTAGTAGCTTGTAAGCCTTCAAAGGCGAGGTTTTAATTTCAAAAATAGTTTTAGTTTTCAATTGTACTTGTGTTTTTTAATGAAAATTTTATTTAACTTCACCTTTCAAGTTTTTCTTTTACATTATATAAGCACTTAGTGCTTATTTAGTCAAAATACTTCTTTCATCATCCAATTTATTTTCTCTTAGCTTATATTAAGTCATTAACTAGTTTCTATAAGTAAAAATCCAAGTTAGCTTTTAAAAAATCGGTTTTCAAAGTTAACACCCGTAAAGGGTGTTTGGTTCTAACTTATTTAAGAGTCTAAAAAGCTTTTACCAGTTTGACTTTCACAATCAAACTCACTTTTAAGTCTTGAGTTGGTTTTGTAGAGTTAAAATTGGATTTACAAAGTTTTACAAGTTTGCTAAAAAAAAAAAAAAAAAAAAAAAAAAAAGGTTTCATGTCTGCATACTTGCGGGAGCATAATTCTTGTTCTTGACCCCTTTGTAGCTTATTTACGGTCAAGAACTTTCCCAAAATTGCTTTTATTACTTCTCTACATACCCACCTAGATATAGCTATAGCTTATTTTGCACTTAGGATAGTTGTACTTAGTTTAAATTTACATTCAAAATCTGTTTTACCATATCGGTTTCGTCCCTCACAGTCCATATGTCCCAATCCCCATCCTTTCTAGATTTTAATTTGCTCAATATTAAGCCTTAGATTTCGAAATTCGGTATGCATAGTATTTAGTTGGTCACCTAGCTAATAGTATTTTTATAATTTTTAGTAGTAGCTTATTATCACTTATTTTGCTCTTGAAAAAGCCCCACTATTTGTTTGAGTTCTTATAGCAATGACAATGCGACTTACTTTGTGCTTATCGATGGTTATTTTTAGCTTATTAGTTGATAGCTTTAGCTTATTATAGGTACCTTAATTGCTTGTTAGTCCCTTAGATTAGGTTAGCTTAACATTAGCGTATCTTTAGCTTATTGCCATTTTAGCTTTAGGAGTATTCTTGTTCACTTAAGTTTCCTTAACATCCCTTAGCATTCTTAGATCGGTTTTGTAGTTGCTTTAGTTTAGTTTTGATTCTTGTATCTCCTTAGCTTAATTAGTCCCCAACGGCTTATTTTAAGCTTAGCCCCATAATCGATAGCTTATTTTTTTAGCCTTTGTTAAGTTAAGTTGGTATTGATGTGATTTGATTGTTTGAATTCATAAGCCATTCTTGTTCTTCATTGACTTATTAGTGATATTAGAATAGTAAAATTACTAAAAGTTTGTCTTATAAGCTTATTTCTAAGTTTCAAAGAAAAAAAATATAAAGCAAAAAGGCAAGTCGTGGGACTTGAACCAATGACCTTCTGTCAACCACGCACAACACAAAGAACACACCTCACACCATCGCCTGCGTTCTTTTATTGTTATGTATTTCCTTCTTTTTATTTAACCTGTTTTGAACCTTTAGCCCATTTTGCTTATTTAATTTTTAACGACTTATTTATGTAAGTTGTTGACCTTAGCTTATTTTACAAAGTCTATCATAGTATCTAGTATTTTACAAAAGTTTGAATTTTCCAAAAAGTTTTAGTATTTTTATAATTTAATTAGTTAAAATTAGTTTTAATTCATAATAAATAATTAAAAGTCGAAAAAAATACCGGATTTTCCTAAAATTATTTTTAGTAGTTTAGAATGTAGGAAAATTACTTTTTCACCCGTAGGCCTTAAATTGCATTATTTTCACTTTTGAAGCTCGGGAATAGCCGAGGTTTTCACGTTTTGCATTATAGCACCCTAGGACTTAATTTAGCTTCATTTAATTGTTTCATATACTTAGTAGTAGTTAGTTTGTCATTTACTTTGTTCCCCAGCCTTAATTACTTTCCCGTTAATTAATTTGTAGAAAGCGTAATCAAAAACAAAAATCTCGAACAATTCAAGCATTTTAATAACAAACCTCAAATGACATCCTCAATTCACACCTCGTTGGGACACGACGGGTAATCACTTACCCGGTATCACTTATATCACATTCATGAGTTTTGACATGTTAACCCTTTTCCTAAAGGTTGATTTGTCGATTCTCGCGTGTATCGTATATTTGATATATTTTCTTATACGAATCATTCTTCAAGATGCTTGAGTGTTTCGAGATCCGAGCTCAACGTTCTCCGATGGATCATTTTTCTCACTTGCGACTTAAAAGCGGGGTCTCGTGGTAAAGGAGTCTCTCGATTTTCTTCTTGTGCATCATCGGACGCGGAGATTCAAGCTGATCTTTCGCCTCATCGTGTCCATCCCGGTTGGCACTTGTGTAGATGAAGGTCGACATCTCTTTTCTTGAGAATAAACTTGGTCGTTGTTTTAGGAGGAGGTGAAGAGATATTTAGTAGCATGTGTGCGACGTACGCTTCTCCTCCGGCAACTCCTTTACCTTTGTCTTGTGTGACGGGGTTGATTTGATGAGTCTTGACTCGGGTTCTCTTATCGTGACTACTCTCTGGTGGTCTCGAGACTCGTTTAGGTTGTCAAGGCTTTCTTGAATTCCTTGTTGATATGCGACCGTCTTCATCAATCAATTACATTACTCTTCCGATAATCTTAGTTCCTCATCATTTCCTTACCGGTGTCCTTTTTCTTCTCTTTTCTTTGTTGTGATGAGAGACATTAGATCGACTTTGAAGCCGACTTCGTGAACTTGAGTATTTCTTTGTATGGAGATCCGTCACTTGACCCTTCAATTGATAAGAAGGAGTTCTCCGATGAACTCGCTCTCACGGACTCTAATCCATTTAAGAATGATAATTTGAACAATGATCCTTTGGAAAATTTTGATGATCCATTCTTTCCCAAAAAGAGACGAACTTGAAAGTTTCAATTGATGAACTTGTTGATCAAGATGTTCTTCATTCTTTTTAACCGAGAGTGACTCCTCTTCTCTTGAGGATTTTAGCGTGGTTGACACTTTCGATTCATACCTTCAAGGAGTTCACTCTAAGAGAACTCAAATTGATAAAATTAGTACTTTACCCAATGTGATGTTTCAAACTCTTCGACCTAACCATGAACTCCTCTTCTCTATGGATTTATTTGTGGTAGAGGCGTGCTTCTTGATGATCCATCATTGCCTCGTCTTCCGCTAAACCGCCGGATGATGGATTCATCTTTGATTTTGAACCAATCGGGTACTTTGATCTCTAAGGCGGTGGGCGAAGATTTTGAACACTATGTTCTCATGCCTAATATTTTGCCCACCCAACCCACCGTGTTACCTCATTCGGAAATGAGGATTTCATTTTCGACCCCGGCATTTCCATTCATCATTCTTTTGAGCCAGTTATATCTCATCGGAGTGGAATTTTCAGCACATTCAATGTTTGTCCAAACCATTTGAATGAAAGTCCGATGGAGATTTTCTCTTCCACTTGCTCCCCCATGGACCAATGAATTCGGGGTCGAGTCAAGCTAGCGACTCGGTTAACAAAAACAGTAGCATTTCATGGGTGTCCACCCATGTTTCTGACTTCTTTCTCTTTTCTAACACTAAGTGTGGGGGTATTTCCCCCACTGTTGTTTGCTTGTTGTGTGTTTGCTCTCTGTTTTCAGGATTCCCGTAGATCGTGATGATTGATGCGCCTGTTTTCAATCCAGCCGCCCAATATCCGATCTTTTTGCTAACGATTATCTAGGGATATCTTTATTAATCCTTTTGTGAAAAAAGATTTCGCTTCCACACTTGGCTAGTAGTATTACCTTTTTCCGTTCCATAGTTTTCATTCTGTGTGCGTACTTTGAATATTGAGGACAATATTCAATTCTAAGTGTGGGGGAATTCTAGAGAATTTTGATCACATTGTACCTTCTAGTACCCTAGCACCCCCGTTTTGACCAAAAATTTTAAAATTTTTATCGCTTTAAGTCAAGTATTTACATTTACAA
Source organism: Chrysanthemum lavandulifolium (assembly GCA_022545495.1). Taxonomy (NCBI): domain Eukaryota; kingdom Viridiplantae; phylum Streptophyta; class Magnoliopsida; order Asterales; family Asteraceae; genus Chrysanthemum; species Chrysanthemum lavandulifolium. The sequence continues at coordinate 230,627 of JAHFWF010000012.1, forward strand.
GAAGTGCTTTGCACAAAAATAAAGCATTGATGCTTCGGCATTAATGGTAGTTTAGTCTTGATTCGGCTAGAACAAGGGGAATCCCGACTCTGCTAGAGTGTTGATCTAGCTGCTCTCTTTACATTTAGGCTAAGGTTTTACGCGTTGTGCAAATGAAAATGCTAAGCGTGGAGTAGTTAGTTCTCTTTAGAGCTTATATAAGTAATCTATGGCTTTTCTCCCGAAGCTAACTAATTGGACTTAAATACGTGCTCATTGTCAAATTTTGAACATTCAAATCGTCTTGTTACAATAAAAATTTTTAAGCAAAATTGATTTAGAGTCCGAGTTCAACTTTTATTTAAATTTTTAGAAAGCATACTTTCTTAAAATCGAATAATGTTGCAAAATGAGAGTATCGTAAAAGTGCTTGAATGATGCAAAAGTTGCAAGTTTAAAGTTCAAAGTCAAAATGAAAAAAAATGAAAAAAAAAAAAAAAAAAAAAATGATGAAAAAAAAAAGTGAAAAAAAAAAGTTGAAAAATAAAAAAAATGAGTTGCGTGAATAAAAGCATTATGTTGCTTATGAATAAATGTGCGAAACTTGCTTTTTCTTAAATTTAAATCGGAAGTTGAACTCGTATTCGTCAAAGTTGTCTAAAAGTTTGACGGTAATTTGGAAATCCTTGATTTCAAAGATCCCGAAAGCTCCGATACTATTCTCGAGGGTGAAAACCTAGCCTCCTTAAAAGGACAAGCTGAGAAGAAAGTCGCAACATGGAGTGATCTCACCTTTGAATCTCGAATTTCTAAATTATCGTCGGTTGTGATCCATTTAGGTTTAGTTTTAACTTAACGGTAGCTTCGTAAATCTTTGGAATCGAATTCCCGCTAATTCCGGTACTATTCTCTGTGAGGTGTCAAAAGCCCGGTCACTTAAAACTAATGTTTTGGGATGTGCCGAGAAGAAAGCCGCTACATGGAAGAGGCTCTTTCGATCCTTAGACTTTCATTGTTTCCGGTGAGTTAGTACTTTAGTTAAGTGGATAACAACCATAACAAATGTCGATTTCAATGGTCAAACTTTTGAAAATGAGCACAATCACTTAAATTGTGTAAATTGCGGGAGTAAAAAGTTAAGTCTCGACTTACATAGATTATTGATATAAGTAGTGTTAGCATTTTACAAAACGTTTGCACAATAAGTTTAAGCTTAGTTTGAGAGTATCAAAAGAGGATGACGATTACAATTCCCGGAGACACCCATTTTGCGTGAATCCCGTTCCATGATGCCATGTTTTGATAATCAAGCATGTTATTTATTTACGTTCAAGTTTATATTTCTAAGTAGTGAATAAAAAATCGAAACGGGGTATTCTTGGTATTTTTGATCCTTTCATTACTTCATATGATCGGATTGCTAGGGACTAGCAATTGATAGTGTGGGGATTTGATGAGTGCTTATTCACTCATCATTTTACCATCTAAGACCACAAAAGCGTCTAAAACACGGAAATATAACCAATTATCTTTGCAGATATCCTTGGAATGTGTTTTATGTATTTGGTACAAAGGATCGAAGCAGGGGCAAAACGGACATAAATGAGCTCGGTTGGAAAAGCGAACCCAATTTATCACCTTTACTCTAAAACGTTTTCACTTAAAGCGATTATTTACATTTACAACAATTATTTTATTAAAACCAATTTTACTAAAATTATTTTCTTTCAAAAATAAAATAAATAAATAAAAATACAAAATTTAAATTTACTTTTAACCTTATCATGACCTTAACCTTTCTAAACCATCATTTGACCCCTTAAACATCTTGACCTTCTTCCCTTCTTTACCCAAAGCGAAGCGAGAATACCCAAACCCGACAATTTTCCCGCCAATATCCCTTACCTCACCCTTGTCTTCTTCGACATATCACTCTCAAACCACGATTCCCACGCTCGGTACCTCCCCACACCCACATGGGCTCGGTGCCATGTTGGCAATCCCAAATGACACCATTGGTTTCAAGAATCAAAGGCTAGGATTTACCCTTAGGCTCCAAGCCAAAATGGATGGTGAGATACACTCAAAGAAGCACAAAGTGGAACCAAGAAGCTCATTGTCTCACGAAACAAACACAACTCAAGATTGAAGACCTAGCTTATTCTTAGTATAAATAGTAGTAGCTTGTAAGCCTTGAAAGGCGATGGGTTTTAATTTCAAAAATAGTTTTAGTTTTCAATTGTACTTGTGTTTTTTTAATGAAAATTTTATTTAACTTCCTTTCAAGTTTTTCTTTTACATTATATAAGCACTTAGTGCTTATTTAGTCAAACCGCTTCTTTCATCATCCAATTTATTTTCTCTTAGCTTATATTAAGTCATTAACTAGTTTCTATAAGTAAAATCCAAGTTAGCTTTTAAAAAATCGGTTTCAAAGTTAACACCCATAAAGGGGTGTTTGGTTCTAGCTTATTTAAGAGTCTAAAAGCTTTTACCAGTTTGACTTTCACGATCAAACTCACTTTTAAGTCTTGAGTTGGTTTTGTAGAGTTAAAATTGGATTTACAAAGTTTTACAAGTTTGCTAAAAAAAATAAAAATAAAAAAAAAAAAAAAAAAACGGTTTCATGTTCGCATACTTGAATGACATAATAGTCATTGCTTGACCACCTTGTAGCTTATTTACGGTCAAGAACTTTCCCAAAATTGCTTTTATTACTTCTCTACATACCCGCTAGATATAGCTATAGCTTATTTTGCACTTAGGATAGTTGTACTTAGTTTAAATTTACATTCAAATCTGTTTTTACCATATCGGTTTACGTCCCTCTGGTCCATATGTCCCGATCCCTTCCTTTCTAGATTTTTAATTTGCTCAATATTAAGCCTTAGATTAAAATTCGGTATGCATAGTATTTAGTTGGTCACCTAGCTAATAGTATTTTTATAATTTTTAGTAGTAGCTTATTATCGACTTATTTTGCTCTTGAAAAAGCCCCACTAATTTGTTTAGTTCTTTGCAATGACAATGTAGCTTACTTTGTGCTTATCGGTGGTTATTTTTAGCTTATTAGTTGATAGCTTTAGCTTATTATAAGTACCTTAATTGCTTGTTAGTCCCTTAGATTAGGTTAGCTTAACATTAGCGTATCTTTAGCTTATTGCCATTTTAGCTTTAGGAGTATTCTTGTTCACTTAAGTTTCCTTAACATCCCTTAGCATTCTTAGATCGGTTTTGTAGTTGCTTTAGTTTAGTTTTGATTCTTGTATCTCCTTAGCTTAATTAGTCCCCAACGGCTTATTTTAAGCTTAGCCCCATAATCGATAGCTTATTTTTTAGCCTTTGTTAAGTTAATTTGGTATTGATGTGATTTGTTGTTTGAATTCATAAGCCATTCTTGTTCTTCATTCAAGACTTATTAGTGATATTAGAATAGTAAAATTACTAAAAGTTTGTCTTATAAGCTTATTTCTAAGTTTCCAAAGAAAAAAAATATATAAAGCAAAAAGGCAAGTCGTGGGACTTGAACCAATGACCTTCATCAACCCGCGCAACACAAACAACACCTCTACACCATCGCCTGCGTTCTTTTATTGTTATGTATTTCCCTTCTTTTTATTTAACCTGTTTTGAACCTTTAGCCCATTTTGCTTATTTAATTTTAATGACTTATTTATGTAAGTTGTTGACCTTAGCTTATTTTTACAAAGTCTATCATAGTATCTAGTATTTTTACAAAAGTTTGAATTTTCCAAAAGTTTTAGTATTTTTATAATTTAATTAGTTAAAATTAGTTTTTAATTCATAATAAATAATTAAAAGTCGAAAAAAAATACCGGATTTTTCCTAAAATTATTTTTAGTAGTTTAGAATGTAGGAAAATTACTTTTTCACCCGTAGGCCTTAAATTGCATTATTTTCACTTTTTGAAGCTCGGGAATAGCCCGGGTTTTCACGTTTTGCATTATAGCACCCTAGGACTTAATTTAGCTTCATTTAATTGTTTCATATACTTAGTAGTAGTTAGTTTGTCATTTACTTTGTTCCCCAGCCTTAATTACTTTCCGTTAATTAATTTGTAGAAAACGTAATCAAAAACAAAAATCTCGAACAATTCAAGCATTTTAATAACAAACCTCAAACGACATCCTCAATTCACACCTCGTTGGGACACGACCCGGTAATCACTTACGGTATCACTTATATCACATTCGTGAGTTTTGACATGTTAACCCTTTTCCTAAAGGTTGATTTGTCGATTCTCGTGTATCGTATATTTGATATATTTTCTTATACGAATCATTCTTCAAGATGCTTGAGTGTTTGAGATCCTTGCTCAACGTTCTCCAGTGGATCATTTTCTCACTTGCGACTTAAAAGCGGGGTCTCGTGGTAAAGGGAGTCTCACGATTTTTTCTTGTGCATCATTTGGACGCGGAGATTCAACTGATCTTCTGCCTCATCGGTGTCCATCCCGGTTGGCACTTGTGTAGATGAAGGTACGACATCTCTTTTCTTGAGAATAAACTTGGTCGTTGTTTTAGGAGGAGGTGAAGAGATATTTAGTAGCATGTGTGCGGCTTGTTCTGCTTCTCCTCCAAAGAACTCCTTTACCTTTGTCTTGTGTGTGGGGTTTATTTGATGAGTCTTGACTCGGGTTCTCTTATCGTGACTCCTCCCACCGGTGGTCTCGAGACTCGTTTAGGTTGTCAAGGCTTTTTTGAATTCCTTGTTGATATGCGCTCGTCTTCATCAATCAATTCATTACTCTTCCGGTAATCTTAGTTCCTCATCATTTCCACTTACCGGTGTCCTTTATTCTTCTCTTTTCTTTGTTGTGATGGAGAGACATTAGATCTCTTGTTGCCGAGCCTCTTGTTTTTCTTGGGAAGGCTTGAGTATGAGGCTTGAGATTGCTTAGATTTGGAAGAGGAGTTCGGGATGTCATTGCATTAGCGGATGCTTTCTTTACATAACTCTTGAAGTAATCCACATTCTTGATTCTATCATTAAGCAAAGTTTCGAGAACCGGCATACGAAAATCTCCTGTCATATCCTTTGGCACTATATTTAAGATTGCCAGAACGAATTCATCATCGGTTTCATGCTTGGCGGACTCGCCACGTGAGTTGATTACGTGAGTTTGTAGCAAATGACCGATAATGAGTTTTGAGAACGATGTTGGGAATCACTCTTTTACCAAGACTTTTCTTCCTTTGACTTTATTCTCGAGTTGATTCATCGAGAGATAAATGTGTCCAAGGATAAGATGAATTCTTCCCAGATAAGTTCAGCAAAGTCAACATTTTTTCTTTTGACAATTCCCCACAGTATCTGCATAATGGGAGCTCGAACTCTGTCTGTCCCTGAAGTTTTACCGGCTAGACACAGGTTGAGGATTGTGACGATTGACCTCAATGGTTGATATATTTCTGCATTGATGAGTGATGAGATCTTGGTTAATTTTTCTGGGTACCCCAATTCGTCGACAAAGTTTAAGATATCATGAATGGAAGGTGGGGAGATGAATTTGTTTGAAGGGTTTCTTGGTGTGATTTGAAGAGCATCCCTGAGGGTTTCAACCGAGATGTTATACCATTTGTCTTCAAGCATACACGAGTATGGCGTAAATCTTTTCCCAAGTAATGACTTTCGAATTCTTGAAGATAGATGGATGAGATAGAACACCGCTTGGTTAGTGCATTAAAGAAGTTGGTGTCCTTCAAGATATCGACAGCTAGACGGTAGGTAGGGTTATGTTGCCCTCTGTAAACATCTAAGAAGCAGTTGCTCTTAGCAATTGGCACCCATTCAGCACGAGGAACTAATTCTTCATCAGTCAGAATGACATTTTGTGCAGACGCAGTATGAACATCAGAAGATGTGATGTCAGCCATTAAGATCTGAAGGTTACACAGATAACACAGACCATATCCAGGAAAATTGTTAGGGTAAGTTGCAGTTATGGCGTATATGGAGATCAGGATGTAGTAAACTAAACATGATTAGCATGCAGAAACTTATGAGTGTAGCATGTCATTTTGGAGAAGGCATAAAAATAGATAATACCAAAGGCGAATTATACCCAAACTACAACTAGCATTGGAACCATCATTTGAGCAACTCACATAACACACTACACATAAGTGACGGGAGTTATCAACATGCATACTACATGATGAATGAGGAACATATCATATGACAACTAGCATCAGTTATCTCGCATAGGCTACAGAGTAACTCGCAACATTCAATAACACGGTCAACTCGCATATAATATAAAACAAGTCGCATATGACAACTCGCATGAATAAACACGCTTAGGTCAAACAATGGGTGGTCAACATATATGCCAACTCGCATTACAGACATGAAGCAAGTCGCATATGGCAACTCGCATATGATGACAGATGTTAGCATAGTTAACTCGCATACATTACAAAGTATGAAGCAAGTCGCATATGGCAACTCGCATGAGTCAACACGCTTAGGTCAAACAGTGGGTGGTCAACATATATGCCAACTTGCATTACAGACATGAAGCAAGTCGCATATGGCAACTCGCATATGATGACAGATGTTAGCATAATTAACTCGCATACATTACAAAGTATGAAGCAAGTCGCATATGGCAACACGCATTTGGCAACACGCATTTGGCAACTCGCATATGATGAAAGATAACACGCTTAGTTGACATGCTTAGGTAACTCGCATAAGATACAATGAATCTAGACATATTCCATAGGGAATAGGCAACACGCATAAATGACTTTGCAACTCACATATAGCAACTCGTTTTAAAACACAGTTAGCACCAACACGCATATAAGTATTTCTTTAACAAATCATCAGGCCAACTCGCATTCAAGAAACCTATCTAACTCGCTATAAAAAACTTAGCATGTGTAACTTCACTTAACTTCACGAGACCACAACCACATGTTTAAACCATAGTCAAAACATAATAAGATTGAAATCCTAAATTCTCTATTCAAACCAAGTTGCAAATCTTATTCCTACTCATAACACATCCTCTACACGCATAATCAAGAATTCTTTCAGACATAGGCTAAGTATGACATATCATTCAATGAGAGTATCTACGCTACAATCAATAACAATTAAACACCAACATACAAACCTAATGTCCAAACAATCGATTTAGATGAGAGTCGGGGACAAAATCTGCAAATGGATTAAGAACAGGATGGTTTAGGAACACATCTTTTAAATGTATGAAGATAAACATGATCAGATTAACAAAAACCTACCACACCGTCTTCAATAGCTAACTCGCATATATGAAAGTTGAGAGAGAATAGTTAATGTGTGTTTGACCAAGTTTCTAATTTTGATTTGACCACGACACAACACACATACATATGAAATACTTTAAGCGAGTTGACACGATTAGTCCTCTACTTTGTAAATGCAACTCGCATATAAGGTACATGATATAGGAAATAACACTTTTGGTCCCTCAACATGTCAATGCAACTCGCATTCAGAAACAACATAGCAACTCGCTTAATGTATCATAGCAACTCGCATATAACAGTGAAGTAACTCGCATATCATACCAACACGCATAATGTAAAGGATGGAGTCACAATCATCACATATAACACCATACTCAAATTAAATTACTCAAACACAATCCTGTTCTGACCATTTGTTCTTTTGCATTTAGATTGCTTCTTAGTGGATTGGTCTGTCAATTGACTCTTTAAATTCCTATTCTCGGATTTTTGAGCCATCTCAATAAACCGGTCATTCCTAATGTTGCAATGAATTAGTGAAGTATTTGGATTCGACAAAACCTTATAATTCTCAACACTGGGGAAAACTTAGATTTTGAATTATTAAATCTTTCTGTCTTAAATGCATTGAGTTGCCTAGTTACAGGGCGTTTAGTGACATTATGAACAGTTGATTTCTCCAAGGTTGATGGCTTTGTGAGCTTAGTGTTCACTCTATTTTTTGTATTTTTCCTAAGCTCATTTCTTAATGCAACGATAGTGAAACTCTTATCCTGAACTTGGTTTTTGAGGGCATCAATGTCAGATGTCATGGAGTTGATTTTATCAATCTGCATGGTCCTACACTCCAAGAGATTCTTCGTTAAGGATTCATTTTCTCTTAGCAGTTTTGCAACACATATGGCTAGTTCCTCATTTCTAGACTTAATGGCATCACAAGCATCAAACTTAGTATCCGCATTCATATTAAATTGAATGTCTGATATTTGTTTTTTCAGGTTACAAATGGTTGAGTCTTTGTCTAGAATCGAGTTTTAAGCGATTAATTTCAAAAATTCACGGAATGCAGGATTTACGGATTTGTGCATGCATTTGAAACAAGAGAATTTTCTTCCTTTAGTCAGAGTGCAATTTCCAAGGAAATGCGGTGTTCTTCAAGAATTGAATATTTGTAAGAAAGTTCCTCAAATGCCCTTTTGAAATCACATCATTAGTTTTAAAACATATGACTCGGTCTCAACCATTTCAATATAATCTGACTCATGTGAATCTATAAGTTTAGATGGTTTGGATACGTTACCAGATGCATTGTGTTGATCATTCAAGGGTAGCGCATCAGATGACATCTGATCATCCATTGGTCTGACACTTGCATCCTCATTACTCGAACTTGGCATCAATGAGTTTTTGACAGTTTCAGGCTCCTCTGTTTCTGATTCTTTGTATTCATCGTCAGTAGAGATACCATTTGATGCTATTCCAATTTCATTGATGTAATCAACAGATGATAATCTGCATTTGTTCGACTTTCGATCACAAACATCCCCTGAGGTTCACTTTCTTCTTTCAATTTATTACGGCTTCACTTGCTTTAGTTGCTTCCTCAATGTATGTCTCCATATTATCCATTAATCGGATCAATATATTGGAGAACTCATGAATTTCCATTCGGTATGTTTCTTGAAGGAGATTTCGATCACATGTTGATCAAAATCTTTGAATATTCCCCATTGATGAATGTCTCAAATTTTTGAGAATCATATGAAATACGGCCATGGAATCATCTTTTATTATCTTCCGTTGGTGGTGATTCTTCAATTGTTCAAGGTAATCAAACAATGTATTCTTAAGTGAAGGTAAATCACGACGTAAAAGGCACTACATGTCCGATCCATGGATGTGGATAACACTTGTGATATGTGGGAATGAAGCGATAAGTAAGGTTCAATACTACATTCAACATGTAATTTCTGGGGTTCATTTGGGTTGGACTCAAGGTGTGATGGGTTTAGATCATCGGTTGTAGGATTTATTAAGGTCACACATTACGAATAGTACATGCTTTGTCGCAATCCGCTAAATCATAAAGTTTGAGCACTTTAGAAATCCTTTGGATCGAGAGATTGAGCCATGAGTGTTGGATTCACGGATTTTACTATTCTTTGATTAAACCGGAAATTGATTCTTTCACGGATTTTACTAAACCAAAAGAACAACCGTAAGAATGTATCACGAAGAAGTAACAGTCTAAATGAACAAGTAGCTAACAACACAATTCGCTTAAGCGATCGACTCGCTAAATAGCCAAGTCGCATTAGCATCAACTCGCAACACAATCAACTCGCTTAATGAATCAAGTCGCTAAATAGCCAACTCGCTTTAGTATCAACTCGCAACACAGTCAACTCGCTTGAACACTAAGTCGCTTAAATTAACTCGCTAGCGTTACAACTCGCTAAATAGCTAAGTCGCTTTAGATCTCAAGTCGCTTAAAGAAACAACTCGCTTAGAACCCAAGTCGCATAAAGATCAACTCGCTAAACAGCTAAGTCGCATGTACCAACTCACATCAAATACCAAAGCAACTCTCTTTGAAGAAAAACAAGTCCGAGACTCAACTCGCTTCGTCCTTCTTTCACAAATAACCACTTTATCAATCCAAAACAACCAAACCACAATGATTTAAGCCTTCCAATTCAAAACATAAACACATATGATGATCCTAAACACAAAAGTACAAGCAAAATTCAAACTTTAACACTAAAATTTGTCCAAATGAATCAAACTCTCCTAAACCCTTAATACCCCAAAAACCTTATGAAATCCACCAAAACAAAGAGCATGAAAGATGAGTGATCAAACCATGGCTCTTGATACTAATTGTAAGATATAGAATTTCATATTCACATTAAACCATAATCAATAGTAGAGTATATAAGTTTTAGAGAGAGAAAGGGAGATGTTCTAGTAAGAGAAAACTCATGGAAGGTTAGATTCCAAGTGAACATTCAACCCTCTACCTTGCAAGGTAGAGGGTATTTATAGGTTACAAAATAAACGACCTCCTGACGGCCTGTGGATCAGGTATACAATGGGTAAAGACCCGTCTTTCCTCCACGGTGTTACACAAAACTAATCTACGCTATAAACTAACTAATAAACTGCTAAGTAACGTAAATAGCGACTAGTCTACGAGCTAACTTATGCTATATAATATCTTGGGGTGACTGACTCTTCAATATCTGGAATTTCTAATTCCTAACAAAATATGTATGCTTTATATAGAACATGCTCTAATCCTCATAATTTTGGTGGAAAGGGCTATAATATGTGCTAGCAAATGTTATCGATCCCAGAATGGATTGCAATATTAATCGGCACACATCTCAAATTTTCAAATATTACCAGTTTTACCAGTGGATTGATCCAGTTATTCTAATATATTATCCTAAAAGCGTGAAAATAACTAGATCACAAGGGCAAACAAAAATTTAAATTTAAGCTTAAAAACTCTAATTTTCCTATTCACCCCCCCCCACACACACACACACACCTAAGTTAAACATTGTCCTCAATGTGAAAAACGAACTTCAAAGTATAGAAATAGGGAAATAGAGATAAAACCATATATTAAAATGAGTTTGTCAGCTTAATTTTCTTTGATCCAAGCGTCCACTGGAGTAATCATTACCTGCACAAAATCTTATATACAAACAAAAATAGTTTTATTAAGATGTGGCACCCCCCACACTTAATTTAACCAAAGGTTTTAACTTTGGGGCGCGACTACAAAAAATCAAATCTGAAACACACGGGTTGCCTCCCGAGAAGCGCTTGTTTTATTAATGAGTCATCAGCCTGACTCGAATCTTTCCGGATTCACTTGGCTGTAGTTGCAGCCTTGAACATTTTGAAAAGTTTGGGGACATACATGAATTCTTCACCAGTCGCATCAATATCCCTCTAGATGAATTCAGCAGATGGTTTCCAAGGAACGCTTTGTGTGATTTTCCTGGAAAATGTGCTACGAAGGTGATGGTTTCGAATTCATTTTCAGGAAAAACTGTCTCAATTGAAATTTTATTCATTTGCTCCTTATCGTAGTATATTTTGATTCGGTGCCCATTAATAATAAAACTTCCACCCTGTTTGTCATAAAGTTTGACATATCCGGATGGATATCCATGTTTAACGAAATATAGTCCGAACCATCTCGGTTCCAGCTTAGGAGCTTTGAATTTGAATTTCACGTAGAAAAGAAAAACTTTATCTCCGGCTTTGAATTCTTTTCGAATTCGCAGCTTTTTGTCATGATAAGCTTTGGTTCTGGCTTTATACAGTTTGGAATTTTCATAAGATTGGAGTCTCAATTGTCGAGTTCGTGCAATTGCAAAAATCTCTTTTCTCCAAACTATTTTGAGATCGGTGTTACGACTTCTAAGAGCCCAAGAAGCACAATGTTCAACTTCGAATGGAAAATGACAAGTTTTCCCATACAGAGTCTCGTAGGAGTTGTGCCAATAAGAGTTTTGTAAGCCGTATGAAAAGCCTACAGAGCATCGTCAAGTTTCTTCGACCATACTGAAGGATTGTCCTTCACTATTTTTTTGAGTATTCTTTTATGAGCTCTGTTGGTGTTTTCAACTTGGCCACTAGTTTGTGGGTGATAAGCTGTCGCAAAACGATGATGAACTCCATATCTTTTCATGGTTTTCTCCATTTTTCGATTACATAAATGGGTTCCTCGATCGCTTATCAATTCTTTGGGAATTCCATAACGAGCGAAAAGCTTTTTGAGAAAATTAACGACAACACGAGCATCGTTTGTTGATAAAGCTTCAGCTTCTGCCCATTTGGAGACATAATCTATAGCAACAAGAATGTATTCGTATTTGTGAGATTTAGGAAATGGTCCCATGAAATCAATTCCCCAAATATCGAATATTTCACACACTTGAATGCTTGTTAATGGCATTTCGTCTCTGCGTGAAAGGTTGGTGGATCTTTGGCAAGCATCACAGTTTTGGACAAGTGTATATGCTTCTTTGAATATGGTTGGCCAATAGAATCCAGCATCAAAAACTTTTTTGGCTGGGTTGGAAGGACCATAATGTCCCCCAGTAGGGCCATGATGACATTCATCAAGAATTTTTTGGGTTTCGGAACCAGAAACACATCTTCGGATCATTCCATCAGGGCACATTTTGAAAAGATAATGTTCTTCCCAAAAGTAGTGTTTAAGTTCGAAAAGAATTTGCTCCGTTGAGCGTAAGTTAATCCTTTTCTGAGAATTCCTCCAACGAGATAGTTCGCAAAGTCAGCAAACCAAGGATCTTTGTTTTCATCAACCGTCATGAGGGTTTCATCAGGGAAGTAATCATTGATTTCCTCTTCCTTTAACTCATCTAGATCGGGATTTTCAAGACGTGACAAATGATCAGCGGCAAGATTCTTTTCTCCTTTCTTATCTTTGATTTCTATGTCAAATTCTTGGAGTAGCAGAATCCATCGAATGAGACGCGGCTTAGCATCTTGCTTGGTGAATAGATATTTGAGTGCCGAATGATCGGTGAACACGATTGTTTTTGAAAACACGAGGTAAGATCAGAATTTTTCGAACGCGAAAACTATAGCCAATAATTATTTTTCTGTGACTGTATAATTTTGCTGAGCACCATTCAGTGTCTTGCTAGCAAAATATATGAGCCGAAAGTGTTTTCCTTCTCGTTGGCCTAAGACGTCTCCAACAGCAAAATCGCTTGCATCACACATGAGCTCGAAGGGTAGTGACCAATCAGGTGAAACCATGATGGGAGCACTGGTCAGTTGAGATTTCAACGTTTCGAATGCTTTTATGCAATCAGCATTGAAGTCGAAGACAGAATCCTTCTCAAGAAATTTTGTCATCGGATGAGATATTTTTGAAAAATCTTTGATAAATCGGCGGTAGAAACCGGCATGTCCTAAAAAACTTCTAACGGCTTTAATGTTAGTTGGTGGTGGAAGTTTCGTGATAACGTCGATTTTTTCTTTATCTACTTCCATGCCCACACCGGAGATTTTGTGGCCAAGCACAATTCCTTGATCACCATAAAGTGACATTTTTCCCGATTAAGGACAATATGTGCAACCGCATCTTCGAGCATTTTATCAAGATTGGAAAGACAAGCTTGAATGAGTTTCAAAATCGAAAAGTCATCCATGAAAACTTCCATGGAGGTTTCAAGCATGTCTTGAATATGGCTATCATACACCTTTGAAAAGTTGCAGGTGCATTACAAAGACCAAAAGGCATACGCCGATATGCGTAGGTTCCAAAAGGGCAAGTGAAGGTGGTCTTCTCTTGATCATTCAGATCGATTGGATTTTGGGAGTATCCTGAAAATCCATCGAGGAAACAAAATAATTTATTCCCTGCTAATCTTTCAAGCATTTGATCCATGAATAGGAGGGGAAAATGATCTTTTCTGGTGGCTTTGTTTAATTCTCCATGAGTTTCGAGGTATCGGATTTTTTGACAAAAGCAACGGTTTTTCGAAGGGGCTTGGTTTTTGAATCTTTAGACCAATCGAGTTTGAGAAGTACTCGATCTTCGAGTAATTGATGTGCATCGTTAGGAGTCTTATAGAGAAAAATTCCTCCGGCATCAAGGATACCTTGAGAGATTTCATCTAGTCCATGGTAAAATATTTGGATAATGGTTCCTTTGGATAGTCCATGTCCATGACAACTATGAAGAAAATCTTTCATCCGCCAAGCTTGACAAGTGGTTCGTTGGGGTTTGTGTGAAAGACGAATTTCTCCCATTAATCGATCAAACATGGCGGTGGAAAGAATCGACCACATAGGCTTGCCTCATCTCCTCCCAAGTATTGATAATTCACGGGTCAATTCATTGTACCATACTTTTGCATCTCCCGAGTGATGATGGAAAAAGTTTAAGTTTGATGGCATTGACATCGTGGTCGCCATACCGAACATACCGCAAATTTCGATGAATTCGGCAATGTGCTTATGCGGATCGGCCAGCGCACGGCCATCGAATTGGCGATCTTTGATCATAGAAAGATGATAACCCTTCACGGTGAAGTTGTCACCAAGGTTGACGGCAACAATAGCACTCCCGGGAGTTGTGATAACGCTACGCGTCGTTCGGGGTCAAAGGAACTTCCTTTTCGTCGAGCAAGTTTTTCAACACCCTAGGCGGTGAACCTAATCGTTGTAGTGTAGTATTAGGGTAAGCCACGGAATTGATATCGTTCTCTAGGGAATAGGAATGCTAGTGAGAAGTCACTACGCTAAGGTTGGGGTTGAGGAAGATTATTTTTATCTTTTTATGTTTTTTAGGAAATGGAAAGGTACGAATCTCGGGGTTTGGATTTGGGGGTTGGTATTTCTACCGATTACTTCTATTATCTAATTATCTAATTAACTAAGGTGAGGGTAGTCTATGTCTAATTATTGTGTGCTCGTATGATGATTTAAAGATGTGTTTACTTAGGTTTTATTACTCCTTAATTATCTCCTATTGATGGTTGAATTGTCACGTCCTTATTCTTAATCGCGTTGTGTGTCTAAGGTCGTAGGGTATGCGTTTATCCCTAACTCTTTGAAACTACCAAAGGGTCTCGTCTACAAAATCTCTAGGATTTATAAACTCTAACTCTAAGGTACTCTTTGGATGGTTTAGCCTACAACTACTCTAGGTGTTATAGTCTAAGGTTCACAAAGATTAATCAAGCATTAACTACACAACGAATGACCTATCGCATTACTAGATCATTAACAATTAAGATAAGAGACAACCAATCAATATTCAATAGTTAAGTTTCATATTCCTAAGCAAACACACAAGTAAATTAGCGGACATGGAGAACATGCAAGCATACACACAAATAATTGAAGACATAATTGAATTAATGAAGTAAAGCACTTATCTTGGTGTAAGATAGGGTTTGGAACCCTAAAATACTGTACAAGACAACCTTGGTTCGGTTTAGGTTTTACTCCAAAGACTACACTCTTAAAACTAAAAATTCGGATTCTATATATAAGATTACATTCGCGACGGCGTCACCTTATGATTTGTGACGCGCCGGGTCGCCGTTATTAGAGTTTCGTCTTGGCCACGTTAGTCTTGCGACGGCGTCACCTTATGCTTGTGACGCCGTCCTCTTCGACCTCGGACGCCGTGCGGATCAAATCTAGGCCGCCCGAGTTGCGACGACCTACTCTTTTAAAGCCCGACACCGTCACTTGTAAATAAGCAATTTGGCTCTTGAGCCGTCACAAAAGTGATGCGACGGCGTCGCAGATAACACCGACGCCGTCCCTTGTATTTCAAAGACTTGAGTGTCTCGATTCTTGACTTTGGCCATTTTCTTCATATATCGCGCCTTTTCGTCCAAATAAGTGTCATTCCAGCATTTTGCCTTCAAGAGACCTAAAAAGTGAAAAGGAACGATATTAAGTAATAACGGATACAAAAGTGATCAAATAAGGGCTTAAACGACCCCTAAAAAGGTACATTTTAAAACCTTATCAAATATCCCTACACTTGGTATTTGCTTGTCCTCAAGCAAATGTGCTTTTAGCCAATTAATTTATAAGTTAGGGGTCATGAAGCATTGGTTTAGAACAATCCACAACACATATAAGCCCCACAAAAGTCATAACAAGCACGGAAATTACATACTAGCACCTCACATGGGGTGTTTGGGTACTCACATCTCTCGGGTGTATATGAAATATAACAAGTTGGAAATGGAAGATAAACACTCATTAACCGGTCCTAGTGCATAGATTACCATAGGCTTGAGAATAGATCAAACCTCCATCGCTTTGGCGTAAGCACCTAGGAAAGACTATCAAAGAGGTCTTTTAAAGGGTTGTAATGTTAGGCTTACGGTAGGGAAACAAAGGGTTTGGTGGGATAGGCTATTTAGTGGTGGCAAGTCAAAATCTTTATGTTACAAGCATACGAAGAATGGCGTTGCTAAGCCAAGACTCGACACTCTAAACTCTAGATAACTGAAACAAACAAACATAAATTTAAAGGATAGATGTAGGATGGTAGCTGTTTTTTTTTTTTTTTTTTTTTCAACACTCTATTTTTTTTTTTTTTTCTTTTTCTATTTTTTCGATTTTTTTTCATACACTTTTACTCTACCATCCTCTACGGTAACATCAAAATGATAGGGATTTATAGGCACATCCCTACACTTGAGTTTTTATTATTCTAACACTAATTTGACCCGAATTGAAAAGATCAAAACACTTGGAGTACATTATTAAGCAAACAAAGGGAATTTGAATTTAACGTTCCCTTCCCGTCATTTCATAAACTTTAACTTTTCCCATGAGTCCCAATCGTCCCAAAACTGTATACAAAGGATATGACTCGACTTAGCAACTCATGCAAGCAACTAGATAATTGAACTAAGGGTTTTTAGGGTGATAACAATAATGCACTAAAAGTGAGTGCATACAAGGTAGGCTAAGGCGATTTGGGTGTACATTTGGGGGTGGGGTGTAAACAATGCTCTTCATTGATATTCTGGAAAACCGAAACATCACGAGAACCGCGAAAAGGATAGGCTCGAGGGGTTAACTAGGGTATCGTGTACTAAAGATGAGTACAACGCAAAGGTGTGGGGAATTACTCAACCGATGTGGAAGAAGTAATTATATTACGGGTATCAAACAAGGGTTATCCTAATGCCTCTTATCATTTAGTTATTCCTAACTACACAAGTGTAGTCTTACTAGCGATCTCGGGATGCATCACAAAACAAGTTCTAGAATCTATTATACTACCGGTTCACACACTAAGCATTAAAGATGAATGCTTTAATTCCTACTAATCTAAGGGTGATCCTCACATTTTGGGTGGAATTTAGGTGGTAAAGGGTTTTTGTGCTAGTCATATAACTTCCTATCCATGAGACGCTTTTGTTAAGACTAATGGCCCACTCCTATATGTCATGAAAAATTTTAAATTTGGTGCCAAAATTACCCTAACCGACATTTTCTCATGGTTTATTACACAAATACAATTGGACAAAGCAAATAATCAAGGATAAGCATAGTTTCAAAGTTCCCATTTTATTTTCCTCCTACACTTAAACCGAACATTGTCCCCAATGTTCCCGAAAGTATCAAAGTTATGATAATAGAAGGTAATAAAAATGAAAGAAACTAATACTCCCCGATTAGCTCGGTAGGATCCGTGTGAAGTATTGGTTAAATCCTTTCCAAGAAGAATATATGCGTGAAAAGCTCCTTCCAACCTTATGTATCTTCTTCTTGATAAATAAAACCCGCACACACTTGAAGAAAACAAACGAAACCTTCGCGTAAAATCGGCGGTAATAATATATATAAGACTCTACTAAACTAGGATATAATGCTTGTGGAATGGATGTTTACAAATTTTTGGAAAATTAAGACCGAAAATTCCAAAATTTATAAGTAGCTCGAAAACGAGAAAAAATAATCATTGTTTTACTCCTTCACGACGCCGTCGAGTTGCGATCTGACGCCATCAGTTATCGACAAAAAGCGGTGCGATTTTCGGAAAAATTCGGAAAATTTACATCTTTAGAATCGGAAAAATTTTCTGCAAAACATCCATTATGACTCGATACAAGCATTTGACTCGAACAAACACACATGTATATCTTTTAATTAGTTGTTATTCTTATGTTTACGTTTCTTTTGAAAACGCGTGTAATCCTCCATACACTTATCCTTTATGTAAAATACCTTTATATGTTAATAAGACGAGGTTAAAAACAAAATAAAGCATTTTTACAAATTTAAACATGAGAATAGACAATCAATAAAAGATATATGACACAAACAAGCAAACAATTAAGCATGGGTTGCCTCCCATGAAGCGCTTTTCTTTATTTATGAGTCTTGTAGCTAGACTCGTAGTCGTGCTCCTACGTGACTTCATTACCGTCACTTTCTTCTAAAACAATATCTTCCTCGTTCACCATTTCATTATTATCCAAGCGATAATGTTTCACACGTTGTCCATTTACGGTAAATTCCTTCCATCGTGGTCCAATAGCACCACAACACCATTGCTCATCGCTTCTTCACCGAAAAAGGTCCATACCATCTCGATTTGAGTTTTCCCGAAAATAGTCTCAGTCTTGAATTATACAAGAGCACCTTATCTCCTTCCAAAACTCTTTAGGATTCTTTATTCGTTGATCATGCCATTTTTTGCCCTTTCTTTGTATGTGATCGACGATTCATAAGCTTCGACCTTAGTTCATCCAATTCTTGAAGTCAGTAAGAACCTATTTGACCTCGCTTGAGAATAATCCATATTACATGCCTTAAGTGCCCAAGACGCTTTTGCTCAAGTTCAATAGGAGGTGGCATGCCTTTCCGTATACCAAGCGAAAAGGGGTTGTTCCGATAGGCGTTTTGTAAGCAGTTCTGAATGCCCAGAGTGCCTCATCCAGTTTGAATGCCCAATCTTTCCTATTCTGGTGGACCGTTTTTTCAAGTATCCGCTTTAATGCCCTATTTGTATTTTCTACTTGTCCATTCGTTTGAGGATGATATGCAGTAGAAAATCTATGTGGAACGCCATACTTCTTCATTACCTTCTCCATTTGAGCATTGCAAAAGTGGGTTCCTCTATCACTGATCAATGCCTTGGGAATCCCGAATCGTGCGAAGAGCTTTTTAAGAAAATGAATGACTACTCTCGCATCATTAGTTCTAAGGGCTTGGGCCTCCACCCATTTGGATACATAGTCGATAGCTACGAGAATGTATTCGTTTCCTCCGGATGATGGGAAAGGTCCCATGAAGTCTATACCCCAAACATCGAATATTTCGCAGACCTGGATATAATTCTGAGGTGATTCATCCCTTCGCGAGATGTTTCCCGATCGTTGGCATGCATCACATTTTTGAACCAATCTTTTGACGTCCCGAAAAATAGTAGGCCAGTAGAACCCGGCATCGAAAACCTTCCGTGCCATAACATTTACACCGTGATGTCCCCTAGATGGTCCCGCATGGCATTCTTTCAGAACTCGATCAATCTCTCTTCCGGCCACGCAACGCCGAATGATTTGATCGGGGCATATGCGAAATAGGAAGGGTTCATCCCAGAAGTAATGTTTAAGCGTGGTGAAAAATTTTCTCTTATCTTGCTTGGTCATATAATTTGGCAAACCCCTCTTGGATGAGATAGTTAGCGTAATCCGCATACCATGGCTCAATTTCCTTAATGGCCATTAGTCGCTCCTCGGGAAAAGAGTCGCGAATCTCTATATGATCCAACTTCTCAAGATCAGGGTTTTCCAAACGTGACAAATGATCAGCAGCAAGATTTTCGGCCCCTTTTTTATCTCGAATTTCAATGTCGAATTCTTGAAGCAATAGAATCCACCTAATGAGTCGGGGTTTTGCATCTTGCTTGGAAAACAAGTAGCGTAAGGCGGAGTGATCAGTGAAAACGACAGTCTTAGAAAGGACGAGATATTGCCTGAACTTGTCGAAGGCAAAAACCACAGCTAGAAGCTCTTTCTCGGTGGTCGTATAATTTTCTTGCGCTACATTCATGGTTTTGCTAGCATAGTAAATTGGTTGAAAATGCTTTTCTTTTCTTTGTCCAAGCACGGCGCCTACAGCATAATCGCTAGCATCGCACATGATTTCGAATGGTTGAGACCAATCAGGGGTGACCATTATTGGAGCCTGAGTGAGATCTTTCTTTAGACGATTGAATGCTTCTTTGCATTCTTCTGAAAAATCAAAAGGGGCATCCTTGACAAGAAGCTGCGTCATCGGGCGGGCAATTTTCGAGAAGTCCTTAATAAACCTTCTATAAAAGCCCGCATGTCCAAGAAAGCTCCGAATAGCCTTAATGGTAGTAGGATAGGGTAGTTTGGATATCGCTTCGATTTTTGCTCTATCGACCTCGATCCCATTTCCGGAGACTTTATGCCCCAAGACAATTCCTTCTCTTACCATGAAGTGACATTTTTCCCAATTTAGGACCAAATTAGTTTCTTCACACCGTTTCAACATCTTCTTAAGGTTGGATAGACAAAGGTCGAAGGAATTCCCAAAGACCGAGAAATCATCCATGAAGACTTCCATGTTGTCCTCAATTAGTTCATGGAATATGGCCATCATACATCGCTGAAAGGTGGCGGGGGCGTTACATAACCCGAAAGGCATCCGCTTGTAAGCAAAAGTCCCGTATGGGCATGTAAACGTAGTCTTTTCTTGATCTTCAGGGGAAATGGGGATTTGGAAGTACCCTGAGAAGCCATCAAGGAAACAGTAGTACTCATGCCCGGCTAACCTCTCGAGCATTTGGTCAATGAATGGCAGAGGAAAATGATCCTTCCGGGTGGCATCATTTAACTTTCTGTAGTCGATACAAACACGCCAACCAGTAACCGTTCTTTGTGGCACTAAATCACCCTTTTCATTCTTTACAACCGTCATTCCCCCTTTTTTTGGGACCACTTGGACTGGGCTGACCCATGGGCTATCTGAAATGGGGTAGATGAGACCTGCGTCAAGGAGCTTGACGACCTCCTTCTTTACTACCTCCTTGATATTAGGGTTAACCCTCCTCTGCGGTTGAACGGTTGGTTTGTAATCTTCTTCCATGAGGATTTTATGGGTACAGAATGTAGAATCAATACCCTTAATGTCAGCAACACTCCATGCGATCACCCCTTTGTACTCTTTTAAAACTTCCAAGAGCTTCTTTCGACCGGTGGTCGTGAAGAGCTTATGATGATGGAAGTTGGTCCTTTCCTTGAAGGAAGGCATATTCCGGTGACTCGGGAGGTCTTTCGGTTCTAAGGTAGGGGTTCCTTGATTGATGGTTTTAGCTTGTTTTCGGCTTTTGAAGCTCAATGGGTTCAATTTCTTCCTTACGTGGATAAAAGGAAACAGCTCAACCATCTCAACTTCTTCGTCGTTGTATATTGTGTTGTTATCATCATTCATGAATTCGTTTAATAGATACTCGTCAATGCGACCATCTATGTCATCAACAAATTCATCAACTTCCTCAACAAAATAAACAGGTGATCGTAAGAGGAGGAATGACTCATAGAATTCTTGATGTCGAAGGTCAAGCTCTCGGACCCCACTCGTAAAGTGAGTTTTCCATCATGAACATCGATGATGGCACGAGTTGTGGCCAAGAAAGGCCTTCCAAGGATTATTGGGACTGAGCTATCTTCCTCCATTTCTAAAATCACAAAATCAATTGAAACTTGAATTCTCCCACCCTTACAAGAACATTTTCACAAACCCCAATGGGATATTTGATTGATCGATCACTAATCGAATACTCATTCTAGTTGGTTTCATACGAATATCCGAGTTTGAGGAACAAGGAATGAGGCATCGGGTTAATGCTTGCCCAAGATCCGCCAAGGCGTTTTTCATAGAAAGTGCCCTATAGAGCAAGGAATGGTAAACCGCTCGGATCTTCTTTCTTCTTGGGCATGCCTTTACGGATGACAATGAGCACTCTTCCCTAATGATATCAACCCTTCGAGTTTCTTTCGATTAGATATTATTCTCTTGAAGTATTTGCCATGTTTAGGGATATGATAGAATACATCAAGAAGTGGTATGTTGACGGAAGCCCGTTTTATGTAAGACAAAATTCTCTCATTGTCTTCTTCAGCCTTTTGATTCCTTATACGCGAGGGATAAGGGATCCGTGCGAGAGTTGGTTTTGGGCATGTGCTGGTGTTTGTGGAGGGGGATCGTGAGGAGGTTCAGGAATTGCTTCGTTTCTTGACGCGGGCTCCCTGATGGTGGGATTCTAGTCAGGGTGTGGGGAATCTTTGGTAGTGATTCCTGACCGAGTAGTAATGGCACAAGTAGGATCATGACGGGTTAGGCCA
The DNA here is from genome assembly GCA_022545495.1 of Chrysanthemum lavandulifolium. NCBI lineage: Eukaryota > Viridiplantae > Streptophyta > Magnoliopsida > Asterales > Asteraceae > Chrysanthemum > Chrysanthemum lavandulifolium. The sequence continues at coordinate 252,783 of JAHFWF010000012.1, forward strand.
GATTCGCTGATTCTTTTGTGGAGCTCGGCGAATTGACTCTCTAATTCAGCTTGCTGCTCTTGGATGAATCCTTCAAGACCTTTTAAGAGTGTGGCCCCTTCTATGGTAAATTGCCCGAGTTCTTTTTCAAAGGCATCACGGATGGTGTATTCAGATCCTTCCTGTCCTTCAGTCTTCCATTTCAGATTACCCCAAGGATTACATTCATCGTTTTGATAGAATGTAAGAAGTGAAGGGTCATCATAAATATCATGACTGGAAAGGAAGACGCTCTCTTGGCGTGTGTCATCACACTCATCACTCTCGTGTGGCCTCCACAAATGTCGCATATAAGGTATGGGTTAAATAACCTTTTGGGTTCGGCGATTTTGTGAGGTATGCAAGCTTCTCTTGTACTTTCTTAATCCGATCATCGAGATGATAAGTTTTACTCGAGAAAGCGAGATACTCATTGCGATTATTGGCTCGTTCCAAGGGTTGTCTTGGTATTGAACATATTCCTCAATGCGGTCCCACCCTTCTTCCGCGGTGAGATTAGAAATTCTTGGCTAGTTGAGAAATCAATCCCTTTTGATCCTTTCGAGAGACATTGTCGTAAAGATTTGAACAAGCAACCAAAGGTTGATACCATGGTGTGGGGCTTGTTGAATGAGATCTTTGTATCGAGTCCAGGAGTTAATGATAGACTCTCCATCCGTTTGATGGAAATGAAGAATTTTGCTCTCGATTAATGCAGTTCTTCCGGGGAAAGAACTTCTTGGTGAACTTGGTTGTGAGTTGTTCCCACGTGAAAATGGACTTTGAGGTAGCTTATCGAGCCACTCCTTGGCCTGTCCTTGAAGAGAGAATGGGAAAACCGAGTCTAGATGTCTCCTTGGATGCTCCGTCGGCATAGATAGCATCAACAATTTTAAAAATTGTTTGATGTGATGAATGGGGTTTTATTTGTTGGATCCGTGGAATTGACATGCATTCGAATGAGCCAAATATCGGAGGCATGCAACAACTCATTGACTTGCTCCGAGGGATAGACAATGGCATTGGTAAATCCAGATCTGAGAGGGGAAGAATATTCCCGAGGACTTTGCTTGGTGGATTAATGGGTCCATTGACCGGAGTAGCGGAATTTCCTCGCTATGTTGGCTTAAATTGTCAATGTTGATGGTTTCAGGGATTGGGGAATGAGCGGAATCTTCATCGGTTGTGGCTTCATCAAAGTTGATGGTAGTGCCTTGAGGTTCCGAGTTATGGAGAGCTTTTCTTCGCCTATTGAGCTCTCTTTCGGGTTCTGCAAACGGTTCAAGAAGGGTTTTGGTGGAACTACGGGTTCTAAGTTGTCTAAGGGGGTTGGTAGGGGGAATGGCAAGTTTGGTGGTTGGTTATCACCTTCCATGATGAAAAGTGATGGGGTTTTACGAACAAAGGTCACGAAGAAGGGGGATAGACTACGAGGAAGCTAAAAAATTAGAAAAAATTTACTTGATAGGAATCAAGCAAAGAAACCTAAACGAGGTGGACTCCTAACTAGCTATTCTATTCCCCAGCAGCGGCGCCAAAAACTTGATAACGCTACACGCGTCGTTCGGGGTCAAAGGAACTTCCTTTTCGTCGAGCAAGTTTTTCAACACCCTAGGCAGTGAACCTAATCGTTGTAGTGTAGTATTAGGGTAAGCCACAGGAATTGATATCGTTCTCTAGGGAATAGGAATGCTAGTGAGGAGTTACTACGCTAAGGTTGGGGTTGAGGAAGATTATTTTTATCTTTTATATTTTTAGGAAATGGAAAGGTACGAATCTCGGGGTTTGGATTTGGGGGTTGGTATTTCACCGATTACTTCTACTATCTAATTATCTAATTAACTAAGGTGAGGTAGTCTATGTCTAATTATTGTGTGCTCGTATGATGGTTTAAAGATGTGTTTACTTAGGTTTTATTACTCCTTAATTATCTCCTATTGATGGTTGAATTGTCACGTCCTTATTCTTAATCGCGTTGTGTGTCTAAGGTCGTAGGGTATGCGTTTATCCCTAACTCTTTGAAACTACCAAAGGGTCTCGTCTACAAAATCTCTAGGATTTATAAACTCTAACTCTAAGGTACTCTTTGGATGGTTTAGCCTACAACTACTCTAGGTGTTATAGTCTAAGGTTCACAAAGATTAATCAAGCATTAACTACACAACGAATGACCTATCGCATTACTAGATCATTAACAATTAAGATAAGAGACAACCAATCAATATTCAATAGTTAAGTTTCATATTCCTAAGCAAACACACAAGTAAATTAGCCGGACATGGAGAACATGCAAGCATACACACAAATAATTGAAGACATAATTGAATTAATGAAGTAAAACACTTATCTTGGTGTAAGATAGGGTTTGGAACCCTAAAATCTTGTACAAGACGACCTTGGTTCGGTTTAGGTTTTACTCCAAAAGACTACACTCTCAAAACTAAAAATTGGATTCTATATATAAGATTACATTCGCGACGGCGTCACCTTTTAATTTGTGACGCCCGGGTCGCCGTTATTAGAGTTTCGTCTTGGCCACGTTAGTCTTGCGACGGCGTCACCTTATGCTTGTGACGCCGTCCTCTTCATCTCGCGCCGTCGGATCAAATCTAGGCCGTCCGAGTTGCGACGACCTACTCTTTTAAAAGCGACACCGTCACTTGTAAATAAGCAATTTGGCTACCGAGCCGTCACAAAAGTGATGCGACGGCGTCAGAGATAACACCCGCGCCGTCCCTTGGCCCAAAGATTGAGTGGCTCGATTCTTGACTTTGGCCATTTTCTTCAGATATTCGCGCTTTTCGTCCAAATAAGTGTCATTCCAAGAATTTGCCTTCAAGATACCTAAAAGTGAAAAGGAACGATATTAAGTAATAACGGATACAAAAGTGATCAAATAAGGGCTTAAACGACCCTCAAAAGGTACATTTAAAACCTTATCGCGGATCGGTTGTGAAGACGACCGATCGGTTGGAGCTCTCTGAAAAAAAACATTTAGAAATGGATAGACTGACATGGATTTAAAACTTGCTGAAACACAATCAAATCCCCGGTAGCGGCGCCAAAAAATTGATGTGCTACGTGTGTCCAAGTTTTAAATTTATAAAAGACGATTGACCAATTTTACCAATAACACATACGAGCAAGTGCACTCGTCCGTTATAGCAAGATTTTGAAGGTAAGTTGGGATCGTTCGCAGGGATTTGTGAGTGAATCTAATTAACAAGTCCAAATCAACTAAGGCAATCCAAAAGCAAATAACAACGAGGATAGATATAATGAAATTCAGATGATTAAAAACTACACTTGCTTAAACTAGTTTCTTATCCTTGATTAATATGATTGTGTTAACCTCTTAACATGTTGGTTATGATAATTAGTTGGTGTACTAATCTATTGTTCTTACAAGTTAAACCTTCACAAGATTTTAGTTCATAAAACAAGCATTAAGTTTAACCAATCAATTCAAGAGAAATTAAGTTTCATAAGTTTACTTTCATAAACTTAAACACAAAAACATCCATTTGTCTTATCAAATTTGCTTAAGAAATGGTCAATACAAAAGGTAACCGATTATAGACAAAAGGTTACAATTGGTTGTAAACAACTAATCTTACGACCTTTTAGATGTTTCCAATCAGTCCAACTTGATAATCAAAAAGCGTTCTTATTACAAACAAACTTTAGTTTCTTTGTTTAACCAAGAATAATGGGTAAAAACAATCATCCATAGACAAAATGATTATAACTAGTTGAATAACAATAAGCTCTTTCGACCTCTACGATTACTATCAACTAGTTAAACTTGATTAACAAATGTCACTATGAAACTTTAGCACAATTGGATCTTAGAATTAACTTGAAATTGAATTAAAACATGTTAACACAATCATAGACTAATCACATGATAATCAACATCATTTAAGCAAGTATATAAAGAAACTAGCCACTCAAAGCAAACATAAACATAAACTCAGAACTTTAAACATTAGAAAACATGATTAAGAGTCTTACAATGCTTGGAATAAGATTACAAATGGTGAAGTAATGATTCCCAAAGTATTGGGGTTGACTTCTTAGGGGTTTGACCTCCAAATGTTGACTTCTTGGACCTCTAAACTTTCCTGGACTTCTAAAGATGAATTTCAGAGCTAAAAGCTTTGTGTTTGATGAGTAGAGAGATTTGTATTGAAGTGTGTGTCTCAAATGCTCACAAGAAGTCTCTATTTATACTAGTTCCAATGCCTAGGGTATTAAATGTTGAACTTGGCCTCCAAGGAGTTAGGAAGGGACTAGAATACACCAAGGGAAGGACCTAGAATCGTTTGGATGCAATGGGGAATCTTATTGATGAAGAAATAGCAGAAACAGGCCTTCCAGCTGGATCGGTTGCTTGTCCAGCCGATCCGGTTGCTCTTCTTGCACTAACCCAGCCGAATAGGTTGCGGGCAGCGACCGGTCGGCTGGTCTGTCTTCAGGGTATAACTTTTGACCTCTTTCTAGCCGATTCGGTTGCGGGTTGCGACCGATCGGCTGGTCTTCCTGAATGATGGAAAATTGACCTTTTTCTTGATTCTGACTTGTAGAGATTGGTTCATCAATCATCTTGATCTTCTACGATACTTGAAATGCTGACTTGTGCTTGACATGCTTCACTAAACGTAAATCTTCTTTTATTGAACATTCTTTAACTTTTCCTTCCGTTTCCATGCACTTGGTTATAAATACTAGACAAACATCTTTTGATGCGATTAAGCACTAAAATCATATGAATAAAACCAAATAACATATACAAAAGCACACATAACGCTACTGAAAATATGTACAATCTGAGCGTTATCAGACACCCACCACAAGCAACATCAACTTGACTTCCAGATTGAGACTGGACCACACTTGGTTGAAAATCACCTTGAGATTGAGCATTAGTTTGACACTGAGGTTTTTCATTTCCTTTAAAGTTGTGACATGTAACCTTTGCCTTCTTCTTTGCTGTAACTTTTGGCTGGGATGAACTGTTTTTGAGACTGTTGTGTCTTGCCTTGACTTCTGTTACACCTCCTTGCCCAAGACATGTTTTCTTGTTGTGTCAAGCATTGCCACATATACCACAAACCACACCTTACTAGGCGTGACAAGTTCTTGGTTTTGTCACTATTATCATTTTTAGTAAAAGCCCTAGTTCTTTTCTTTCGTGGCCTACATAATGGTTTATGATGTGTAGGTGGAAGAATGCTTGTAGGCACTTGTGACTTATTCCAATGTTGATAACCATTTATTGGTTGGATGTAGTGTTTATAAGTTTCTTCCCAAGTCTTAAGCAAGTAACATGGATGAACCCATGATTCAACAGATCCTACTTGCATTCCATTGAAGCTCATATACCGATGGGTAGCAACATCATGTTTACATGGCATACATGTAAGCTCCCATCTTCTACATGTACAAGCCCTAGCATCAACATTCACAAAACACTTATCTCCCCATCCACTAACACGATACTTATCTCCTTCAACCCGTAAAGCGGTGTACTTATAAGCCTCTTTCTTTATCAAGTCTTACATGAGTATTGCCTTTGGTGTTAATGGTCCAAGCACACTTGTCAATCACATTCACAACATTCACTATTCTTTTATACAATATTCTCTAATGTATTCCAAAGCGATAATGATGGGTTGGTGCCTACCTCCCAATAGTTTCCCATTGAACACCTCACACATGTTATTAAGTAACACATCGAATGAGCCCTCCTACACATTTATACAACATGTTTGATTTATACAAACAACAGTGTTGAACAATGTCGTAGAACAAAAGATGTACACTTAGACATAGATTTGGTTAGTACCTGAAAAATGCGACCTTGACCAATGGGTTGGTGGTATCTTACTTAACCAAGCATGGGCAGGTTCGCTAAACCTCTTTAATGTCAGCATGGTTGCCTCAAAATGTTGGACGGTTGTTGCTGCTGCACACCTCCACAAATGTTCCTTGAATGCTTTAGCTTTCCATTGCAATTTCATATTATCATGGATGTGCTTAAAACAATATCTGTGTTCAGCACTAGGGAATACTGCTGCTAATGCTGGAATGATACCCTTAACGAATAACATCAATTCATTACTAATAAAACTAGCATTTATCGAAAATACAAGTGAATATAATTAACTAAAAGGTAACATCACCTTTTACATGTCGCTGATAAAAGTGTAGTTTGAGTTTGGTTGCAAGTGAAGATCATCTCTTAGACATTCAAGAAACCAAATCCAAGAGTCTTTGCTTTAAACCGCAACCGCATAGGCTAAAGGGTATATTCCATTGTTCTTGTCTATATCGATTGCGTAAAAAGTGACCGGAAAAAGACCCTCATAAAAGCACCATCTAACCCCAACAACTCTCTTTGACAAGCTTTATATCCTTCCTTCAAAGTACCTAAGCATACATACATTCTCTTGAAAACTCTGGTTGGACTTGTTGCATCTGTTGCAGTTTGTACACTTATCCTAACTGTTGTATTTGGGTTTATTTTCTGCAACTCTTCAACATAGTCTCTTAAAAGGGTGTATTGCTACTTATGATCACCCCTAATCTCATTTTTTGCCTTGTTTTTTTTTTGCCCTTAATGCCTTTTGCATAGACACTTGAACTTCAAACTGTTTAGTGAGCTGATCTTGAACAGCCCTGAATGGAATATCTGGATTGACTTGAACTTGGTCAACTATTTGTTTTGAAAGAAACTTGTAGTCACAAGCTTTAATCTCTCTTGATTGCAAATATTTGTGTTCATCCCTGAAAGTTCGAACACTCCATACATCTTTAGCTGTATTTTTGGCTACATACAACAACCATGGGCAATCTATTGCTTGCTCCTTAAGTGATCACAAATATACATCCCTTCCAAGGCCTCTAGTTCTCGGACCAGTTTTCCTCTTTGGGGTTGTTCCCAGCCCAACACCTTCACTTGTAGCACAAACAGGTATTTTTCCAAGACGCCTAACCCTAATTCTCTGTTTGTCATTCTTAATAAGTTGCAATTTCCTCCTAGTCTTTATTGAAAGCAGGTAGATCTTATTTTTCACTTCTTTTGCAGTTACAAAAGTTTGACCACAGAAAAAATATATTTCGTCCTCTACTTGTACTGCCTCACTTAACTTTGTTTCTTGTATGCCCTCATTTTTTTCTTCCTAATAACATACTCATCCTCATTCTCAGAACCACTTGCAAAATCATTATCATCTAACAGATCCAATTCACTTTTCTTAAAAAATCATCGGTATCCGATGGAGCTACCTATATATGGTAACTCTGTAGTCTCGATCACTTTGAGCAGTTAACATCAACATCGGGCTCCTCAAAAGTATTAGTCTCATCAACAACTGTGTTTCCATCACGATTGTTCTCAATATCATCATCATCACTCACATAACTATCTCTGTTTCACTCACATTGTCATCACTTAAAGCTTCATCAATTTCACATACCATCTGATTTACCTTTTGGATAAGCTCAACGACATTACATATTTCCTCCTCTTGATGACCTAACTCTTGATCATTTTGACATACCTCTTGGGACTATCTATTTGGATATGCTCAACATGTTTATCTATATCTTGGTTGACATCACCTACAACATCTTGATTTGACAGACCTCTACGAGATGAAAACAAGGGTTTTGTTTACGGCATCGACTAGATTGTACCAAAGTATTGACTTCCAAAGGTTGATGTGTAACGACATATATCCTCTACCACGATTTATTAACAATGTTTTCTAAGAACAATTTGTTTGAGCAATATGGAACAATAGCAAGAGCTGCCTTTTTCTTTGTTGCATCCACATCAGCAATAACTGTCCTACTTGACTTTGGTGACATTTCATCAACATCCAATGTTGTCTTACCATTTTCAACATAAACTTCTATCATTTTATGGTCATCAACAAAATCTTTCAATATTTCTAAATTTGCACTCTCACTTAAGCTATACAAACCATCATATAAATTACTACCAGGCTTAACAAAGTAATAGTAATTTTTTGAACCAAGCTCATAACCCAATTCATACATAAGAACATCCAACTTTTCAACTGACACACTATCAACATCAACCAAATCAACTAAAATTTTCATACCTCCAACGTAGATTCTACCAGACCAGTATTTAAAGAAACCGTTGTGATAAACCCTCATGCTAAACATATTAGATCTACCACCTGAAAACATGTCAATATATGTTTAGGGCATTCTAAAAAGTTAATTTCCAAAAAATAAATACCCCAATTAGAAATTCTAATGTTTATAATCAAAATAAAAACAAGATCTTGTATTTCTTCTTAGAGAGTCGTCTGAGACGATATCATCAATGGATAACACGGATGTCTTCTTACTTTCCATAGAGTAAAGTCCATGTTTCGGTTTTTGATTAATAAACACGGGTTTTGTGACATGTAATTAGGGTTTGTGAATTGTGATAATTCTTGTAACGAAAGTTCCGGGACGAAAAATAATCTGATCTATGTGTTTATGGGGCGGGAAGAGGTTACATTACATGTGGCAATAATCTGAAATATTTAATTGAAATAAAGAAATGGCAATTATGCCCTTAGACTTAAGACAAAGCAAGCAGCGGATCGAGGTGGTTGACTAACGAAAAAATGGTCAAGACCGGTTTAGGCAATAAAACTTGAAAAAAAGACTCCCGACCATGAAAATGAAAAGAGTAAACTACACCGTTCGTCCTTGTGTAATACGTTGACCATCAAGTTTCGTCCTTTGACCAAAAAAATTGCACCGTTGGTCCTTAACTGCGAAACGTTACTCACTGTTGGTCCCTCGCACTAACGACGGTAAATAACGCTCGTTAAGTCAGTTTGCGTAAGGGTATTTTAGTCTTTTTCCCTTCATTTTTTAACTTCACCTTCTTCCTTTATCAATCTTCATCTCCAACTATCACCACCCACCACTATCTCCTCTATTCATTTTATCACCACCTACCATCATCATTTATTTCGAAAACCCACAAAATCAAATACCCGTTTGGTGCCTAGCAGTTAAACCGAAAACACAACATTCAAAAGCTCATTCTTAAATCTAAATAAGTTAAGTATTTGAAATAAACTAAACAAACAATTCAAAATACCTAAGCCAAAAATATACATTGTAAACAAACACCCTATAACTCTAGAAGTTTTCTATTGTTGTCTGAGACCAACAAGCCCTTGCGGGTTTTTGTTACAAAAAGCAAACAAACACCCTTGTGGGTTCGCTTGTTGAAGCGAGAGCAATAGCAAGCATCCTCTTGGGTTTTGTGGTTGGGTCGAAAGGAAGTCCATCACCTCCGGGTGTGATTATACCAAACAAAACCACCCTGTGGTTGCCTTTTGAGCCGAGAATCAAACCAACCACACCCTGTTGAAATTGCGTGGTCGTGGACAACACCACCAAGCGGACCCAAAATTTGGTCACGTTGGTGACTTGGTGGGCTAACGAGTACGCCAAACACCCAATGGGTGTGGGTGTGGTGATCGACCCGAGCCAAACAAACAAACAGACGCACCCTTTAATAGGTGGTTCTTGTGGGTTAAATAAACAAACCAGCGCACCTCTTGGGGTTTCTTAAGAGGTTCTAGATGCCTTTTGTGTTAAGTTTGATTTGATGGATTTGAGTGGCGGCGGCGGCGGATCTAAGTGGGGTAGAAGTGGCTGCGTTTTTTGGTGGTGGTTCGGTGGGGAAGATGAAGATGGTGGGTTTAAAAGATGGTGGGGAGATGAAGATGGTGATGGGGAAGATGATGATTCAAGAAGAAGAAGTCTTGGCAAATATAATTGAGGGTGTGGTGTGGGTGGGAAAAGACATAAATACCTCCACTTAACAAGCGCTTAACGCCTGTTAGTCCAACCAGTTAGTGTGAGGACCCAGCGATGACTAACGTTTCGCAGATTAAGGACCAACTATGCAATTTTTTGGTCGAAGCGACGAAACTTGATGGTCAACGTAGACAAGGACGAATGGCGTAGTTTACTCAAATGAAAATGATAAGTTTTGATTCAATTTGATGGGATGGACGAACTGTTGGATAATAATGACCCCCGTTAAGTAGTAAAGAAATAGGAACATTATCCTCCTATTTGTCGTAAACAAACAAAATGCTTCTAAAACCAGTATCATCATCCCTTCCGGCAATAAATTCAAAATTCAGCAGCAGCAGCAGCAGCTTCTCAAGAAAAGTTAATTGGTTGAATAAAACTCAAGTCCAAAGAAGAAGAAGAAGAATAGTAGTAGCAGTTGGAGGTGGAGGTGGATATAGTAAGAAATCATTAGATACACCAGGTGCATATGAACTCGTAGATGAGGAGACTGGGGATAAGTATATTATTTGGGGAGATGACAATGACCATGATGTACCTTCTAAACAACTTCTTCAATGGGAACCACCAAAACATCCTTCTAAAGGAGGAGGTGCTTCTTTTCCCCTAACTTTATTTTTATTATTCGTCTTATCGCCTTATTATTAAGCTCAATGTCATAAGCCAAAACCATTTTCCAATCTCAATTAAGATAATCCAAGCACCCGCTTTACTACCAATTCTTGTATGCTCATGTATATAACCATAGGCTTGTTTTTCACTTCTCCCGAAATTGCATATTTTGTCAAACATAAACCAGAATTATTGTTTACTGCCAACAACCTTTATAAAATACGTCATGTATCTGACTCCACATACTAAATGGCAGTTGTCGACATGTATGCATATCTATAGGTTTATAGTCTGTTTTATATTACTTGATCCACATGAAATCCTACACAAACTCTTATGATGCCCATGTGATTTTCTAAAGCTTTTTCTTTTCATACAAAACATGTCAATATCAATTTGAACTTATTCTGACTCATCTAACTTATCCTGTCAATAATCTACGTTCCTACAACAAATACTTTTGGAATATACGACTCCAGTCTCTTGATATCCGTTTGTTATATTAGTATTATATTCTAAGCCATTAACTATTCTAGGTAGAAGCTGCCTAATCTATGCATTTCATATAATCAATGTTTAAAGCAAATTCTGTAGAACGCCATAGCTTGTAGTGATCTACAAAGAGTTACATATTGCTAGTCTTAAAAGACATAACTTGATTACAGAGTGTCTTCAACTTAAGGTTTGCAAAGATGTTCATTTAAACTGATTATTGTGATTTGGGGTCACCATACTGATTATGATTACGTTTTCTGATTATAGATCCAGTTATTATATTCTGATATTTAGGTAATGAATTGCAACTAATTTTCGTCTTAAGATAAAAACATAATTACTTGGCTATCCCTGGATTTAAGCTACTGGTTATCTGATATTCTGATACTGATCTTTCAAGTCATTGCTATCACTTTCTTTAATGATGAGCATGCCAAAATTTCATGTTAATTGTCTGGTCAGAGAAGACCATCTAGGGAACATATTGTAAAAGAGATGGAAAAACATTGAATATAGTCATAAAATTTATTTTTGAGCAATCGTGACATCTCTAATAAGAAAATGTATACAACTTTGCAGCTAGTAGCAAGGGGGTATCTCGAAGTTTTGAACGATTGAGAGTTGGTAAGGTAAGGGATCTTAGCAGGGTATCCTCGTCAGAAAAGGACCAAAAAGATGATAATTCGCGTAGTGGATCTGTTGTTAAGAGGCAAGAGGAAACACTTTTAGCTAATAAAAATAGATTCAATGTTATAAGAGACAACGATGTGTCAAAAAGTAGGGCTGCGGAACTTGGTGGGACATCAATGAACTTTTCAAGTAAACTTAGGAAATCGAATGCCACTAGTGATTTTTATAGCAGAAAATCTTTTAAGGATGTTGGATGTGCCGACTACATGTTTCAGTTTTTAAACAGTCAGCTTCTTGCAAACCCTTCACATATTCAGGTACTCACACATTTGATCCTTGTTCTTAATATGGTAAAACGAACAAGACCCATGTTCCAGGTGTATGTATTGTTGCTCCAGTCTCTTTCAGTTTTTTGGTAAACAAGTGTACTTTTTATTGAACATCAAAGGTGAATGCAGGCTATGTCATTCCCACATGTTATTAATGGAAAGAGTTGCATCATAGCTGACCAAAGTGGCTCTGGGAAAACATTGGCTTATCTTTTACCAGTGATTCAGTGTATAAGACAAGATGAACTCCAAGGAATTGCTAAATCCTTACCTGAAAGTCCTCGAGTTGTTATATTGGTACCTACTGCTGAGTTGGCTTCTCAGGTTAGATCATATATTGTTATTAGTAATACCTTTCCATATATCATCAATATCCGTGCTCAACCACCAATAACTTATTTTGTCTTTATATTTTAAAATAAGAGAACAGATGTTGTACTTCCGATCCATTTATGTGTAAAGGGGCTGATTGCTTTTAGCATACTATATCAAAAGGGGCATATGGGTGAAATTTAGATATAAAGTATAATTCTAAAACAGTTTGAATGGGTCAAATGGTATCAATGTAATCCAATGTGTATTAAATAAAATTCCTAAATATTATATAAATATGGATTATCGTTGTAATAATATACAATAATAATAAACACAGTACCTATTTACAGAGCCCAAGAAAATCAAAAGTATTTGTCGGTTAGCTCAGCTGCAACTGACCCATTATGGTTCGCACTAAAGAATCTTCCATTTTTACCCCAACCTCAGCAGACTCGTTACCTGACCCGCCCATCTTGTCTCGAGATAGGATACATCATACATGGAAGTTTCTATTTACTTGTCACTAAATTGGTTTTGTATTAAGCATAATCTATTATTGCAGGTATTACGCAATTGCAGACTGATGTCAAAATCTGGTGTGCCATTCCGTTCGATGATTGCAACTGGTGGTTTCAAACAGAAAACTCAACTGGAAAGTCTTCGGAATGAATTAGATGTTCTCATTGCTACACCTGGTCGCTTTTTGTACCTAGTTGAAGAAGGCTTCCTACAGTTAACCAATCTTAAATGGTACTTACCACATCCTTTCTTTAATTCTAGAGGTAGCAAAAGAGCCGGGTGGGGTGAGTAAGATATCTGGTCAATATGAGTTAGATTCCTGTAGGGTCGGGCTTGTTTGACCAGATACACTTTTTCTTATGAGGTTTCAAACTGTTTAGATTATATTATACTTGGGCTTATATATATATATATATTTCAGTAAGAATCTAAATTACTTTTTGAATATACCTGGGAGATTCTATGCATTAAAATTACTCTTTGGACAACTTCTAACCCGTTTTACTTTTATTGTTTTGAAATATCTGATTAACCCAACCCCGAGAGGGCAATCAAGTGTTCTCACTAAGAGGTTTCAATTTCAAATTATGTTAGCTATAAACTCCGTCCGGCCACCTGCCTTAGCCATATAATCCACAATTGTGGAGGCCTAGTGATTTACCAGGCTCCATGAGTCTTGCAGGGTGGTCTGTGGAGTCGGGGGTTTACCTACCTCTCACCAAAGGTGGCTCGGGTTTTCCCTAGAACCAAAAACTAATAATAAATAATAATAAAAAATAGTCTGATTAACCCGCTAGAGATAAAACAGAATCTGAATCAACCTATTCATAAGAAGACGGGTTGATATTTCCAACTCTACTTCAAATTGATCTCAGTCCCAAAGATAACAAGTAGTAAACTGTGATTAACTGACTCACTCTGCAATATAAAGCATGGCATCAGCTGAGTGTAAACTTACGATAGTATAAATTGAATACTGTATGTGTAATATTAATTAAGAGTCATCAATTAGTTTAATTTTCTTTTGAAGTGCATATTGTTGATCAAAACCATTAAGGAGTTTGAACTCTTAATATGTTGTTGTTCAGTGCTGTGTTGGATGAGGTAGACATATTGTTTAAAGATGAGGATTTCCAGCCGGCATTGCAGAGTTTGATGAACTTGTCACCTGTGACTACTCAATATCTGTTTGTCACTGCAACTCTACCAGTGGATGTATACAATAAGCTCGTGGAAAACTTTCCTGATTGTGAATCTATCATGGGGCCTGGCATGCACCGTACAAGCTCTGGTCTTGAGGAGGTACATCTCTTTTAACATAGGATGACATTTGTAGCCTGCTATAAGAGTGCATTTGTGATTTACACCTTTTCTAAATTAACATAAATGTCTTGGTCTAGAGTCCAGCTATCGTTCTAACTTTTAAGATCCGAATGATTATATTTCTACTGAAGAAGGAATATTTTGGACATAGACATCTACCAGTTTATATCTGTATCATGTGCACCTATATGAAAAGTGAAAACTAACTGTTTCTTAGTATGTTGATCTGCAGACTTTTCTGATTTCGTTATTCACATGCTTCAAACTTCGACCCAATTCCTGCTAATTACCCTTTTTAACTTTTAAAAAATTACTAGAATCTATCTTTCAACATATTTAATACAAGTTATTATGTACTAGTTAGCTACATACAAATGATATCCGACAGATGATGTGTTTGCTGGAAATGGAAATAGAGACACGGTTAGAATTTTTTTGGTTAAGCCTTTCACAATGATTGTGTGTGATGAGTTCTCTATTTATCACTTGTAAACTTTCATTCAGCTGAACCTTACAAAAACACAGTGGCTACATTGTATGTTCAGATACTTGTTGATTGCAGTGGAGAGGAGGGAATAGAAAAGACTCCGGATACAGCATTTCAAAACAAGAAATCTGCTCTTCTGAAACTAGCGGAGGAAGGACCGATTACCAAAATGATCATATTTTGCAACAAAGTAAGCTAAAAACATTACTCAGTATCGTGTGTTTTGCATATGTGGTCAATAGATGCTCAGCTGTTATATTGCAGATTGAGACATGCAGAAAGGTTGAAAATGCATTAAATAGGTTCAATAGAAAAGTGTTGCCTTTTCATGCCGCTTTGTCACAAGATTTGCGCGTTGCAAATATGGAGGAGTTCTGCCAAACGCGATTAAAAGATAACTCTTTGTTTTTAGTATGCACCGACAGGTAAACATTTTTTCCCCTATAACTTGTTGGAATTATATTTAGGGGTGTCTTGATGCGCTTTTATAATGTGATTTAGCGACTATCGAATTATCAGTTGCTAAAAGCTCATGACAATGATGTAATTGTACATTTATAAAGTGTGGCAGTTTCTACCAATTTAATTATGATTTGGTTTATTTGGTTCTTTTATATTAAATGTATCAAATTAGAAATTTTAGCTTAAAGGGATCGTGTCAAGTGGGTTGAAAGCAGCCAAAATCATCTTTTAGTGCATGCAAACTTTTGAACTGTCATTAAAAGATTTAGATTATTATAAGTATTTTCTAGTCATAGTTAACTCGTTATTTATTAAATAAAAAAATATATATATATATAAGAACGAAAAAATATATATATTTAGATTGTTTGAAATTTTACTAAAAAAAGACTTGTTTCAGCTGGAACATTTTTTTTGTTATGTTTCCCCATGGGCTAATCAATTTTCCATTCAACCATTCAGTTTCCTTGCCAGATTATCTACATGTAAACGTAAAATTATGAGAATGTCATAAGCAATTTATCCAAGCACTTGAAACTAAATGTTGCAACATCAAGTTGCAATAAGTCAGTATAAATGTACATCCCTAAACGGCAACCCCGTCTTAGGTTCCTTGGTTTCTTTACGTTTACCAGAGCCCTATTTGACAATTGAAATTTCTGGTTTTGAAATCTTATGCAGAGCGTCTCGAGGAATCGATATCCCTGGAGTTGACCAGGTGGTGCTGTTTGACTTCCCTCGCGATCCAAGTGAATATGTCCGACGTGTTGGAAGAACTGCAAGAGGTGCTGGTGGGAAAGGAAGAGCATTCATATTTGTGGTTGGAAAGCAAGTCTCTCTTGCACGTAGAATTATCGAGAGGAATAAAAAAGGCCACCCGTTGCATGATGTTCCTTCAGAAATATGATTGATCAAAATACATATAATAGCGGTTAGTAGATTTATTATGGCTGATAATCTAATTAACCGTTTTATCAGAAGCAGTAGATTGTCATCTAAGCTGAATAGCTAAATTTTGCTAGTGTATTATTAATTCTGTGAGAGGATAGTTGATAACTAGAAATGTGTCGTACAACACAATTGTAGGTACCAAGAAAGATGCTACTGTATTTTCTTTCTTTTTACCATGTTTGCTTACATGTAATCGTGTTTTTAGATTATTTATAATTTTATTGAATGTAATAAGGTTAGAGCTTTTTGATGATTTATTGTGAGCAATAGAACTGTGAGTTGTATAAAGTTAGAGCTTTTAGTCGTAAGGGAATGGATCCACTAAGAAGACAAATAAAAATAAAAAGAATGAGAAATATTTTCAGCCACACATTTCAAATGAAGAAGGAGAATTTCATGGGAGATGATCTCGTTTTCAGAACGATCGAAATGCTGATGCGATTATTTTTCATCATTCTCATTTTATTTTTATTTCTTATTTGATCATAAGTTCTATAAAACTTGTGTGGTGAAAGTATAGAGATTAAAGATCATTTAGATATCAAACTCTTTTTACATATTAAGTGATCAATCTCAATCATTCATTTTTATTTGCTAATGGATAAGATTAACTTAACAATTTAATAAACCTACTTTCATCATTTTTTTTCAAATATTAGTATCTTTCAAATCGTTAATCGTTAAGCGAAAAAAATATACCATTACGATGAATATTTAATTATCTTTCTATAAATAGGCACTTTGATATACTTTCGACAAAAAAAATTTCGTGTTTTTCATGTTTTGTTTTACGTTTTTTTCGTTTTATTAGTTCGAAATTTAAAGTCACGTGTGATTAATCACTAATTTGAACTAATAATATCACATGTGATATTAGTGTTAAATCACATATGATATGTAATATCAAATAACATATGTGATTTAACACTAATATCTTATGTGATATTATTAGAATATTCAAATTGGTGTTTAATCACATGTGATTTTGTTTATGCAAATTTCAGTAATGAAAAAAAAACAAAAAACGTGAATAAAACGATTTTTTTTTTATTTTGTCGAAAATATATCAAAGTGCCCGTTTGGCGATGGTGTAATTATTTTCGCTTCACGATTAACGCTTTAAGAGATATTTAAATTATAAAAATATGTGAAATATTAAAATGATTTTAATCGTAACCATTGGTTTTATTTTAGATGAAGGGTGGGGATGAGCCCCTTGATATGTAAAAACAATTTAGTATTTAAAACAACTCTCTTCTATGATAACATTTGATAGATATTGTAAAGTGACACAAAATTAACACATTTAAAATCAAATAGTAAACAAAAACAGTTTTATAGAAGAAGTGATAGTTATACCATATTTTTTATGCACACAACACATTATGTATATACCATGTGGTAACTTGTGCATTAATGATGTGATATTGTATTGAAAGAATCAAAAGTGTGGTGTAAATATCACCTCCCTTTATAGAATGGTAATTTTCGTTTGAGAGGCTCTACTTGTTTTTTACTGTGTTTGAATAGTTACTATTGACACGTTGCAAAATTCAAATGGTTCATCTACATACATCTTAAAGAGTGAAAGGTGCTCATTATAGTGAGCGTAATAGCACGAATCTGGCATTTATGGCACCTCCAACCACACCACAATTGTCATTGGCTACGAGTTGTCACTATAACAATCAATTTTTTGTTTTTTCTTTTCTTTCTTTTTTTCTTTCATAACTTTTAAGTGAGCTGGCCAAATACCTCATTTTTTCGAACAAATACTTGGTTTTAGTATACAAATAACGTAAAACACTCAACGTTTTCCCAACTTCATATAATTTCATAAATTCTTTGAACATACAATTTCAACATGCGTTGTTCTGACGAAAAACGAGCCAAAAAACTGGTAAGATTGTACGATTACCATGAGCATTAGCTATCTTTCGATGACGATAAAGGCACTAGTTGAAACATTTGGACGAGTGTGTCGCACGATTATTAGGTAACTGACAACGTCTTATGGTAGATTATTCTGGCGACAACCAAGAATACCCCGAAATGAATTTTATGCGACGGTTCGGAATGAGCTCAAAACTATTTTTTATCATTAGTTGAAGTTATAACTAAATATAATGTTAAACCTATTCTCGAGCACTTTTATATTTAGCTCAAGGCTCAATGCAATACGTAAAATGAGTATTAGTCCTTGTTAGGATTATGTGTAATTAATATAAAGTTTCGGTCATTAGTTAATGTAATAGGTTGTTTATTATAGGCTTATATGTATGTAATTGTGTTGGGTCAGTAAATTCTCAAAAACATTGATTTGAAGATAAAATAACCTAAGTGTTTAACAACCTTAAACATACGCAAGTGAACAGTTGTTCAGTGAGTCATCTTCAAGAAGCTCAGGGTGAGCTTAATAGAAAGGTTCTCCATTCAGTGAGGCGGGATTCAGTGAATGATACCTAAGCCAAAGAAGAAGATGATGGATTCAGTGAGTGATGACAACAGCGCACTGAATCCCTAAACTCCTCACCAACTACAAAGACTCAAGACGTAAAGCCTGAAGACATGAAAAACTTAAGTGAAGGCTGGATAAGGTGGGATAAGTTTGAATGGATAAAGGACCAAGAGTGTGTCAGCACTGACACAATGAAAGCAAACTTGTTCTTTACTAGAAATAGCTTTATGCAACAGAGACAAAATACTTAAGGTATTTTGTCATCTGAAGCTTATGTCAGTTTTGTCTTTTAAGAAAAAGGTTGTATCTTATACTTGTATAAATAGCACCCATAAGGTGGAGTAAAAGGGTTAAGCTTGTTCACTTAATGCTTAGACATTCACAAGCCCTTTTACTCCTCCAAATACAACTAAGTCCCTGAGGTTAGCTTAGTTGGTTAGCATAGTTATACTTAAGCTTAGCTTAAGGTTAGTGAGGAGTACACCTGTAACACCCCCAATTTCGTGATATGCAGCGGAATTCAAACTGGGTGTTACTCGACGACACAATATAATAATAGAAAACGATCTCTAAAGGAGTCGTTTTAAAAAGGATTTATCATTCAAATATAACAGAGTTTACAAAATAGGTTCCAGTTGGTTCCATTGTTTACAAAATACATCAATATAAAGTTTTTGATGTTTTGTGAATGATAAAATATTATAGCCTTCTTCATTTAATCCTTGTCCTTCCGTGCCAGCTTCCGACATCATGGACCTGAAATACATGCTTAAAACTCTCAACACAAAGGTTGAGTGAAATTCATAGAGTTTGTTTGATGGTTGAACACATAATGTTTGTGTGGGTTACGTTGTTATACACCCATAATATTGAAAACAAAACATATATTATTACTTGGTACGGCTGCCTCAAGTATATGATACTTGAGCCCGCTTTTGTTTGTCACTAAGCTCATGCAACCAAGGCGTTAACGTGTTCCAATATTAATTGGAGAAATTATTGGTACCAGCCCTAATAGGTAAAATTGCCGTTTTTACCTAATGTTACTCAAATATAGTGCGTTTGTTTGCCTACCCGGTCAACACAAACGGGATTCGTCAATCCCAATAGATCTATTAATAATATTCGTGCTCACTCTCTCCAGTGATTAATGGTTCATGATTTAGGGACTTATGTTTGGCAATGATGGTTACTTAGTGACAATATGACAATCAGATAAGTATACAGTTTGAAAGCAATGTGTTCGATTTAAAATAAAGCATGTATTTCCCCCAAGGGTTTGTAAAACAATTAAGTAATAGAAAGTGGGGCTATGAACTCATCGAGAGTTAATGATGTTAAGTGCTTTAACGGATGTGATGGATAAATCGGGAAACTTCTACATGCAACCTAAAAATGGAATGTTGCGACTTAGGTTTGGAATAATGTTTTAGGAAAACATAAACCATCCTATATATGTCTCTATGTTGATCATGATGTAGTCATTTATAGTTTGATGTTTATAGTAACAGTTTTAATATGTGAAAACGTATTTAGTTTATAGATATCGTACTACCGTTCGGGCCATCATAATTCAGAGGTCATGTAACAAACATTCGAGGAGCTAGGACACTTTAAATCGTAAATCCAGCAACTCGTCGATACGTTTTACCCAAACCCCTCACATGAAGCTCCCTAGTATTGTAGCATTTAGTAGATAAAATATATGTTTTGAGTGGAGATTATTATATTATAACGTTTTATTATGTTTTTAATAAACATCTAGTTTTTACAAGTTATCATAGTTTACTAGTGATCACAATTTATTAATATAGTCAAGAATGAAATTTTAGTAAAAATTTAATATGTAACTAGTTATGAAAATGACATGGTTTCTATATTTTTAACTTTTGAAAATCCAATTTTTGCCGATAAAAATTGTTTTACAAATATTAGGCAGTAAATGATATCATTTGGTCTTTTTAGGCCGAGTTCCCTTGCGGTAGCCGTAAAACATCGTTCGGGACAACTTTTGTGTTTTAACTTTTGATGATTCTGTTGTTCCTATTCACTATCTTAAAAAGCAGTTAAGTATGTAAAATAAGTTAATAGTGAATTAATGGTAAAAGATATAAGTAAAACACAAAGAGTAATTTTCAACATCATATTCTTATTAGAAATGAATCAAAAGAATCGCTACCCTAGTACTTGCGGAACAAGACTAGGGATTGAAATGACAAAGTGTTAGTAACTCCTCTCAAGCTCGTGCTAAGTCCGAGCACAACTACAAGTACCCACCGAGCTATCTCGTGGATTAAGTTGTATTTTGAGGATTGAAAGATGGCTTGCGTGTATGTGTGTTTTACAATTCACAAGCTTAGCCTTTCACTCCATCTCTTATGCTATTTATACAAATATGAGTTTTAACTCTTTCCTAAGTGACAACCGACAATTTGCGAGAAGACAAAATATTGATGTATTTTGTCTCTTTATAAAGACTATATTAGGTAAAGGGACAAAGCAACTTTCTACTTGTCAAGATCGATGCAGGCCCTTTCAAGGAAAGTTGACTTATTGAGGATAGGCACTCCGTCTTTATCGCTTCAAGCATAACCGTTTTGTCCCGCCCATTCTTGATCTTCATAGTCTTCAATCTTTTTCGGTTTGTCTTGATGTTTGTAGTTGGTGAGGAGTTTGAGGATTCATGAGTTATTGTCATCACTTCACGAATCCACCATCTTCTTCTTGACTCGATCTTCACCCTTTAAGTTCCGCCTCATCGAGTGGAGAGACTTCTTCTATGTCTCATCTTGGCGTCTCGAAGATGGCTCACCGAGAGACTATGCACTCAATGACTGTTAGTGTTTAACGGTCTAAGCACTTAGGTTATTTTCTATTCAAATCCTAGATTAAGGGTTTGGGTATTTATTGAACCCAACATCTCCCCTATTTGGATATACAAATAGCCTAAGTGTTTGATCGCTGTAAGTGAGCAAATGGCTTCTTTTATCTCGAATGTACTAATGAATACAATAAGGAACACTGAATATTTTAACAAAACATACATCGCTTATTGATCAAATTACAAGGTTCCTATCACTAGTACAAAAGATAATGAAAATGATGTCACCAAGATGGATCCCCAAGTGCTTCAAGCTTTACTTTCTTGGTGATGAGTGTTTCTCTGTCGGGTGCTCTCTTATCTTGGCGTTTAGGTCAACACGTAACACGACGTTTGTGAGTCCGAATTTGAGAGGCCACGGTATGTAGCTCAACATTACACACCACACTGCCGATCAATGTCACTCCATATTTGAAATGTTGGGTGATCCGTATAAACCGTCAAGTTTTCTCACACAAGCTAGCCACTTGTGAATGGCCAACCGTAAGAAACTTAAAACAGTTCGAAACAAATGCAATGAAGATCGAGAGTATAGTGTTTCCCGGTCGTTATGTCCCAACGAGCTATGCGAAGAATCACCAAACGAATAGTGATCGAGATTTGAACTAAAAGAGGATTTTGAATTATTATAACTACGTAAAAATCCTATAAATTACAAAGGCTTAAATGCAAATTAAAGAAAATTAAAAGATAAAAAATATTAAATAAACGCTATCACTATTTTAAAATGATGTTTTTGATTTTATGTTTTATAAAACTTTAATTAAAAACTACGTTACGCATAAATTGAAAATGTGAAACTTACACAATATTAATCCTAAAAATATGAAAATGATATTTTACAAACCTAATGATAAAAGAAAATTTTTAGAAAAAGAAAATTATTTTTATAACTATTTATCTAATTATTATTAATTAAAACTAATTTTAACTATTTAATAATACCCTAAAATACAAGAAAATATGAAATAAAGCTAGAAAAATAAAATTATGACTTGGAAAAATCTAAAATAACAAAAGAGAATTTTCAAAACTAATTTTGTATTTTTCTCGATTATTTTGTATTTTCTATGAATTAAAACTATTTAAAACTAATTAAATTGCTTAAAAATACAAATTAAACTAAGAAAAATCTAGAAAAATATTTTTTGACTTTTATATTTATCTTAACTTAAGAAAAATGAAAAAAAATTTTTGAAACTTTTCGAATTAATTGTATTAAAAGCTAATTAAAATGCTTAAAACCGATTTAAATTAAGAAAATAGCAAACCGAACTAGAAAAATATGAAAAATTCAAGAAAACTCTAAAATAATATTCTAATTCTGAGAAAAAATAAAAACAGAGGGTTGTGTGAAGAAAATGCAATCATATACCAAGTGCTTATAAATAAGCACTTATTTAAGCAAATGGTACCAAATAAGCTACCAACCGATCACGTAAGCTCTAATATGCTAAAATTATCCAAATGCAACTAAAAACAACAAGCCTTAACCTCTGGATTGCAACTTCAATGATTTGAATGATTTAAAACTAATGTGCTAAAATCGCTTTTGGGTACTACTTATGACTAAGAATAAGCACTTAAATAAGTTGAAACTAGAAAACAAATGTTGGAACATAATCTAGACCTGGCTAGGTGCTTGTAAACCAAAAACAAGACCTAGATAAGCTCTTATGAGCTTTGTGCAAGCCCGCAAGAACTCGCACAAAACCTCTTTAATTTGAGTTTGTGCATGAGGCATATAAGCCCACATTGACAAGCCTTTTAGGGCTTATAAAAATTGACAAAATTCTTCAAAATGATAATAAGAAAATAGACCAACTGAAGTTTTAAAACACCAAGTTCCACTTGATTTGGCTCAAAATGAGTCAATGAAAATCCTTCCAATTGGGCTCAAACCGGTTTTCATGTTTTGACTTTTGAGCAGCTTTTGAAAGTTTGACTTTGATGAACTTTGAATCCATTTTAAGGACCGATGTTGATGTTATATGATGAAATGAAACTATATTAAGCTATTTTATGATTTCTAAACACAAAACAAGATTTTGCTTTTCCAAAATCTCAACAGATAAGCTAGTTATGTTGATTTATGTGATTTTGACTTTTGAGGTTCTAAGGCAGTGCAATATTAAGACTCATATGAGAGTAATTAGCTAAACAAACCTAACACAACAAGTGTCAACCACGAACAAACCTCAAGATCGATTAATGCACCGATCCAAACACTCCTTAAAACATTGATTTGCAAATTAAACTAACCTAACTCGCTGATCTAGTTAATGCATTATTGATCAAACCGAGTTAACTTAACCTAAATACAACTAATTAATGATAAAAACTATTCTAAGCTACAAACAAAGATTATGCAATAATCTTGAAAATGACTTACATAAGGTCCTTAGCCACAATGGCTTGCCAAAGTACACAATGAACCTCTAACCTATCCAAACCCTACCCTAGCTTATTATCAACCCAAATCCAAGATCGCATCAACCCATATCCATTTTTCGCATCATTTTGCCCCAGCTTGACTTATGTTGACCAAGATCCCAAGTTGCTTAAAACTTGAATACAAGCTTACAAAAAGCTATAAGGAGCTTGCATAAGCTTGTTTGAGCTTATAAATAAGCTATTTGAAAGCTTTAATACATAATTTTGAAACCGAAAATTGCAACAATTGACATGAAATATGAAATGTGAACAAAACTTGAATTGATACTTGAAAATAGTTGCAATACATTGAAACAACTTACTTTGATACAATGAAACTTGAAATTACAACTAAGAGCTTTAATTAAGACTTAGAAATAAAAAACGACATACATTTTGAAATAAAACTAAGTGCCTTTTTTGTTGCTTCTTCTTCCTCTTTATACACCAATATGTCTTCTCTCTCTCTCGAGTCAATCCCCCTTTAAGCTTGACCATTGGATGGCTAGAACAATCTTGGCCATTTGATTGAATTTGGCGGAAAATTGTATTTTCCATTGGAGAGGTTGAGTGTTAGGTGGAAGGAAGCATTTAATGCAATTTGTATTGGTGTGGAGGTTGGAGGGACAGGGGCATGGAGATGGGAGCTGGGGTGGTTGAGTATCGCAAAAGGTGGATGATGAAGATGGTATCTCGTGGAGGGAAAAGGAGAGTGGTTTTATTTTAAACCGTGGGTATATTGGATGGGTGGGGGGTCAAAAGGATATTGGGATCCAAATGGGTTGGATATAAGGGTCATTTGGTTTGTGATTTTGGGCTTTAGGGTATTAATGGTTTAATAATCTAAGGACCAATTGTGTAAATTCGAAAATCAAGGACCAAACCGCAGAATCATCAAAGTTGCTCCAAGGGACTAAAAGTGACAATCTTCAATAGATCAAGTACCAAACTTGCCATTTTCAATTTTCCAAGGACTATTTTTGCCAATTTTAAAATCAAGGACCAAATTTGTAATTTCTCAAAACTTTTGATATTTTTCACCAAAGGACTAATTTTGACAACTTATGATTTTAAAAGGACCTTTGGTGATTTTTCTTTGAAATTAAGTGCTCGTGGACTATTTCGACAATTTTTGAAACTGGGGACTGAAAGCGCCAATTATGCAAACTTTGCTCATTTTTCATCCGATTTTGAACATTTTGCATCCGAAACATATAAATGCAATTTTGGAATATTTTCAAGATTTTGATGCATTTCGAGCATTTTAAACGCTTTGCGCTCAGATTTAACAAAAATGATGAGTATTTACACACTCATCAATCCCCACACTAAACTATTGCTAGTCCCTAGCAATCTTTTGAGAAAAACTTAATGGATTTGAATCTCTTTACCAAAAGCCATTACTTCGGAGTAGCCAAATGTTTCAGTTCAAGTAAGAACTATGGTACACCGATAACCATGTGATTTTGAGCAAACCACCGCTTCCAACGGATTTGATTTGTCTTTACCGAAGCCGCTTGCTTCGGACTAGCCAACTCTTAGATAAATTATCAATATTATCTTTGGTGAGCCGATTACCAATTATGGTTTTTCCATCGCCTTTACCACAAGCCATAAACTTATGGCTAGCCAACTCTTCACTTTTAAGGATATGGTGAAGTGAATACCATACAATTTTGGGCAAATTGCAAGTCGTCAACGGATTTGAGATATCTTTACCAAGAGCCGCTTGCTCTGGATTAGCCAATCCTTTTGTTTATTAGACATGGCGGATCGATAACCATAAGTTGAGTAAGTGCAAGAACACTTACTCCAAAAAAAATTTTGGCCAAAATGGGGAATTAGGCGGTATAATTACATGATAAAATTTGTGAGAATTCCCCCACACTAGAAATGAATATTGCCCTCAATATTCAAAGTACCGCGGTTATGCCGAAACAAAGAACGAAAAGGGAAATACTACGGCCATTATTTGAAAGATTTTTTTTTTTTTTTTTTTTTTGAAACTTATATATACAACATGTGGGCAACCCCACACTAGGGTGGTAGAAAGATAGAAAGAAGTCGAAATATGGGTGAAAACCCATATGGCATGCTATATTTTTGATTCCCGAGTCGCTAGCTTGACTCGATCCCGCATTCATTGGTTCATGGGGAAAGTTTGTAATCCGGACAACCACGGGGAATGTCCTTCCAAAATAATGCTTCAACCGATGACCATTCACTTTAAAGTTTGGACCATCGGGTTGAGATAACTCAATGGTTCCATATGGAAATACTTTAGTGATGGTAAATGGTCCGCACCAACGGATTTTAGTTTTCCCGAGAAAATCTTCAATCTTGAGTTGAAAAGAAGGACTCGATCACCGACGCTGAAAACGCGGTTCTTGATTTTGAGTCATGAATCTTCTTTGTCTTTTGTTTCTAGATCAAAGAGTTCTCGTATGCTTGATCACGGAGTTCATTTAATTCATTCATTTGAACTTTCCGGTGATCACCACCGTCTCAATATCAAAGTTGGCATGCTTCAAGGCCCAAGATGCCTTGTGCTCGAGCTCAACCGGCAGATGACATGCCTTCCGCATACAAGCTTGTATGGAGTACACCGATGGGTGTTTTATAAGTCGCACGGAAGGCCCAGAGTGCGCCATCTAGCTTATCCGACCAAGAGGCACGGTTTTCGCCAACCGTCCTCTCCAAGAATTCTTTTAATCCCCGGTTAGAAACTTCCACTTGCCCACTTGTTTGGGGTGGTACGCAGAGAGAGACGGTGAGTTACACCATACTTTTGCATGACTCTATCAAACCGGTCATTGCAAAATGCGCACTCACGATCACCGATTATGGCTCGTGGAGTTCCAAACCTAGCAAAAGAGATTTCAAGAATTTCACAACAACTCGGCATCGTTGGTAGGCAAAGCTTTAGCTTCAACCCATTTTGACAAGTAGTCAACGGCCACGAGTATGTATTTGTTACCGCGAGAAGAAGGAAATGGCCCCATAAAGTCAATGCCCCGGATGTCAAAAATCTCACACACTTGAATGGCGTTTTGCGGCATTTCATTTCTTTATGAGATATTCCCGTGACGCTGACAAGCGTCACGTGTTTTGACAAATTCATGGGCATCCTTGTAAATCGTGGGCCAATAGAATCCGGAATCAAACACCTTCTTGGCGGTGTAGTTGGGGCTATGATGTCCCCAAGAGGTCCGTAATGGCAAGCCTTGAGAATGTCAATAGCTTCCCGACCATACACACATCGCCCGATGACTTGATCCGCGCAAATTTTGAACAAGTAGGGTCGTCCCGTAAGTAATGTTTCACATCTTTAAAGAATTTGTTTTTCCGTTGGGACGACATCCCTTTCACCACAAAGTTACCCGCATGGTAATTTGCAAAGTCAAGAAACCATGGGGTAGAAGAGTCTCCACGAAAAGAAACCACATTGAGTGTTTCGAGAGGAAATGTTTCGTTAATTTCCTTTTCTCAAACACATCCCGGTGAGGGTTTTCTAACGGGATAGATGATCGCCAGCCTGTGTTCTCGGCTCCTTTTTATCACGTATAATGATATCAAATTCTTGTAGGAGGAGAACCCAATGAGCAATCTCGCTTTGCATCTTGTTTTGCAAAGAGATATTTGAGAGCCGAGTGATCCGTATACACCACGCATTTGGTCAAGATAAGGTATGGCGAAACTTTTCAAACGCATACACCATGCCTAATAATTCTTTTTCCGTAGTGGTGTAATGGGTTTGAGCTTCACCATAGTTTTACTTGCGTAGTGGATAGGTCGAAAATGCTTGGTTTTGCGTTGCCCCAAGACCGCACCGATAGCAAAATCACTTGCATCGCACATGAGCTCAAAGGGTAAATCCCACCGGGGCAACTAGAATGGGTGCTTCCGTAGTTTTTCTTTAATGTTTCAAAAGCTTCGATGCACTCGGGAGAAAAGACAAAAGGAGCATCTTTTTCAAGAAGATGGGTCATAGGCCGAGCGATTTTAGAAAAATCTTGTATGAATCTACGATAAAACCCGCATGACCTAGAAAACTCCTAATACCTTTGACGGTAGTAGGATGAGGTAATTTAGCAATAACATCAACTTTGCTCTATCAACCTCAATCCCGCTTTTTGAAATCTTATGGCCAAGGACTATGCCTTCTTTGACCATAAAGTGGCTCTTCTCCCGTTTAGACAAAGATTGGTGTCTTCACACCTTTGAAGCATTTTTCTAAATGGAGAGACATGTATGAAACGAGTCCCCAATGACCGAGAAGTCATCCATAAACACCTCCATAGTTTCCGATCATGTCGTGGAAAATTGCCATCATACATCGTTGGAACGTGCTGTGAGCATTACATAAGCCAAAAGGCATACGTCTAGTAGGCAAAAGTTCCGTATGGGCGGTGAATGTGGTATTTTCTTGATCCAATGGATCAATGGGGATCCGAAGTAACCCGAGAAACCATCAAGGAAACAATAGTATTCGCTCCTCGCTAATCTCTCAAGCATCCGGTCCATGAAGGGTAGAGGAAAATGGTCTTTATGGGTGGCTTCGCTTAACTTGCGATAGTCAATACACACACGCCATCCCGTAACCAATCGAGTTGGAATTAACTCGTTTTCTTCATTTGTGACAACAGTTATGCCACCCTTTTAGGAACGCAATGAATTGGGCTAACCCAAGGACTATCGAGATCGGGTAAATTAAACCGCATCAAGAAGTTTGAGAACCTCTTGTTTGATAACCTCATGAATCTTAGGATTCACCCTTCTCGATGTTGATCGCTGGTTTGAAGTCATCCTCCATTAAGATTTTTGAGTACAAAACTCGTGGTTGATACCCTTAATGTCGGAGA
The DNA here is from genome assembly GCA_022545495.1 of Chrysanthemum lavandulifolium. Lineage (NCBI taxonomy): Eukaryota > Viridiplantae > Streptophyta > Magnoliopsida > Asterales > Asteraceae > Chrysanthemum > Chrysanthemum lavandulifolium. Next base: position 281,425 of record JAHFWF010000012.1, read on the forward strand.
GTTTCCAAGCAATTGCTTGCTTGTGTGACTTCAAGACCTTTATGAGAGCGAGCTTTTCCTCCTCGTTAAGTCTTTAGCAATTATGACGGGTAATTTATCATCACCTCCAAGAATGCATACTCAAGATGAGGAGGTAGGTCCTTAAGTTCAACCTCGGAAATTCATCAAGAGATGTTTGTATCGATTTGATTTCCTCAATCGTGATCTCTTTCGGAGGAGTGAAGGTAATGGATCTTCATTTAGCAATTGCTCAAGATAAAGAATATCCCCTCCGAATCATAAACACCATCAATTCCAGCGGAATTGATTCATCAAGAGCAAGAAATTCATCGATCTCTTCAAGAAGAAGTCACCTCCTCAAACGGAGTGAGAGAGGGGAAGAGTCGGCAATGATAGGTTGAGAAGATGTGGTGGAATCCCACTCACGTAATTATGAAGATAACCAAGAAACTCTTGAGAGTACTCCTCGAAGCAATATCAATTAAATCGACTCGATTAATTGATTCAAGATCATAATTTGAGGAGTACCTCAAGTTTGATCAAGGTTAAAGGTACGACTTCATTACCCACACGTAACGTGATTTCTTGCTCAAATACATCAATAAGAGCACGGCCCGCTCGTGAATCCTTGTCCAACAATAAGAGGAACCCGATGATCGGCATCGAAATCAACAACCACAAAGTCACCGGAAAATGGAACTTTCCTACTTTCACGAATACATCCTCGGCGATGCCAAGAGGACGCGATATAGAACGATCCGCAAGCTCAAGAGTCATGCGGTAGGAATAAGTTCGAAGAGAAAGTTTCTTCCACATCGAATAAGGCATCGATTGATGCTTGCACCAAGATCGGCAAGGGCAAAGCATTCAATCATTCCCGGAAAACACAAGGAAGAAGAAATTTTCCGGGATCTCCTAGCTTCTCGGGAAGCTTTTTAATGTAATCGCCGAGCGGTTCTCGCTCAAAGGAGTTTTGGCCATTTCAAACGACTTTTCCTTGTTGCTCAACATGTGTTTGAGAGTTGATGCAAACTTGGGCATCAACATGATAGCATCCGCAAAGCTTATGTCAAAATGAAGTTCTTGGAAAATTTGAAAGAATTTTTCCATTTGATGACCGGCTTTTTCGAGAGTTTTGCTCATGTAAACGTGAGGGTAAGGAATAGAAGTTTTGGATTTAGGGTTGCCAACCGGAGGTTCAAAACAACCTGTGTTTGGTTTTCGGGACAACCCGAGGATGGACATTCTTTGGTACTTCCGTTATTAGTAGGAAGTTCCTTGTCCTTTGTCGCCTCGTGTTCACTTTCCACTACCTTCGGGGAGAAGAAGAAGAGGTAGTAGGAATAGCGGGTCCATGATATGAAGCACCACTTCTGGTTGTGATCGCTTTGCATCGCCCCTCGGATTAGCGATCGTGTTGCTAGGTAAAGTATCCGAGCCCGAGGGTCGATCATTTAAAGACTTCTTAATGTCGAAATCGGCTAACCAACAACCTATTCATTTCCTCTCGATTTCATGAATTGTTTCAACAACTCATCGATGATGGTCCAGTTGGAACAATGGCTTGAGTTTGCACAGAAAATTCGCCTCTATTGTTAGGATTAGGGCCTTGATTTTGAAAATTTCCTTGATTATTACCATGAAAATACCGGTTGAAATTTCCGACTGGTTTCTATTGAAATTTCCTTGGTGTTGGAAATTTTGATTTTGATTTTGAAAACCGTTGTTTGGACTAAAATTACCTTGGTTTTGAAAACCTTGGTTTGGTCTATTTTGATTTTGATTACGGTTTTGGTTGAAACCGGAGGTCCGTGGTAGTGGTTAGGACGGTGGTTCGGGTCTATAGGAGCACGGTATTGGTTGCCTCCTTGATTAGAAATCCCGCCCACAACATTAGCTTCAAAAGGGTTACCATCGGTGGCCATACAGTTGTAGTAAGCATGGGGGCCACCACAAGTAACACAGACTTCCACTTTCTTAACTTCAGCTAGAGGTGAAGTTTGTGGAAAAGAGACTTTCTTTTGGTTGGAGAGAACCAAAGCTTGAATTGCTTCCGTGAGTTTGTCAATCTTAGCATCGGTGCTAGATTGACTCACGGGCGATGAAGAAGAAGGACCAACACCGACTTGGGAAACAACCGCTTGCTTCGTGCAAAGGCGGACTTTAGACTTGTTTTCAATGATCGCTAAAGCTTCTTTGACGGTTTTGCTTAAGAAATTTCCTCCGCGGAGGAATTGAGAGAATCTTGATCGATTGACTCACTCCATTGTAGAAAGTATCGAGTTGCATCAACTCGGAGAAACCGTGGTGAGGACATTTGCGAAGCAATTCCTTAAAACGATCCCACGATTCATCAAGGATTCATCAAACTTTTGAGTGAACTTGATGATTTCATTTTTAGACTCGTGGTTTTGGTAGGTGGATAAAATTCATTCACAAATTTCTTCACCGTGTCTTCCCATGTCTCAATTGACCGAGGGGTTGTTTTTCAAGCCAAACCGGGCTTGCCCTCAAGAGAAAATGGGAATGTAAGAAGCTTGACAACATCACTAGGGACATTCTTGTATTTGATGGTAGATGCAATCTTGTTAAACCATCGAATATGAGCATGAGGATCATCCCGCTCAAAACCATAGAATTGACTTGAGGTTACAAGATTCAAGAACCCGGTTTTGAGTTCAAAATTTTCACCACAATGGTCGGTACAACAATAGCATCTCCATACCCGTCGATGGGTGCTCGGAGAAGCTCACACATAGGCGTTCTTCCGCCATGATAACGGAAGTAGTGTGAGCATCCGGATCTCGATCCGATCGATGGAGCAGAAAGTCACGGACACGCCTTCTTGGAATCTTGACAAGCTCACGAAATGGGCTCACAGATCTAGAAGAGCGAAAAGATACACTAGAGTTAACTCTAAGGAGATCTCGAGTTAAGGAAAGGAATGGGAATTATGAAAGTGAATTATGAAAATGGGGTGAGAAGAATCTTTTGGGTTTTTCGGTTTTGAAAAGTAGATATAACAACAAATCAATTAAAACAAAATCGAGGCAAAACAACGGTGAACTTAAACCAATAATCACAAGATGAATGGCTTCTTTGAAAAAGGTACACCAATCACAAGGACACAAAGGCAAGTTTTAAATCTTTGGTTCGGGAACTTATTATGGTCGTACCCCAGCTAGGTAGTACACCGCCTTGGTTTGCGGTGGTAATCTTTATGTTGTTATTATTAAAGAAAACGACAAATCTTTTTGTATTTTTATTTTTGATACATATATAGAAACAAAAGAAAATATTTTTGTGTTTTATACGTTTTGGATGTTTTTGGGTTTTGGATTTTTATAAGAAAATATAGATATATATAGATATAGATAGAGTGAATATTCAAATCACTAATATGAAGATAATTAGTGTCACAATTCTCAAATTCGGTCATTTCTTAAATTAGCCATATGCATCATATTAATGAAGTTCATTCATGGTTTTTCATTTCACATTTATACGCGTTATTTTCATATTTATTTAAACGTTATCGCGTGAGTTATTATTTTAAATATTTAATCCGTTACTTTCAAAAATGATCCCGATATTTTAAACTTACATTTAGTTTATAAAACTATATTTTGAGTTTTCCTAGTGTTTTAAATTTATTTGGTATATAAATCGTTAAAGTTTAATTATTACGACGTTTTCTTAAAAATTGTACGATAATTATTTTATCACTCAAATTTCACAAGGAATGTATTTTACAATTTTTATCATCTCATTACAATCTATTTTGATCTATTAAAACTTACTTGTACCAAAAATTTCCATTTACCTTACAAGTTACATAACTACTACACTTTACTTATACTTTTTTAACAAATTACATACAATATATTTCATACATAAACTAAAAAAAAAAAAAAAATATATTTTGAGACAAATCCCCAAAATCCGGTCCTATGGGGATGACATTTATGAAATTGGTAATTTTGTCTTTGAAAGTATAATCTACACTTCATGTCTTTTTTTCACACATCTCATTCATTTCACCAATAATACAAGTTAGCAAAGTTTTCTTTCTCTCTTGGTTTTCATCCTCAAACCGCCTTCAAGATTTCACCAAGGATCAAAATTTTTTTTCAAGTTCAAGCATAATAACAATCTAGTTTATACTCTTTATAGGTTTTGAAATAAAACCAAGAGTATTTAGGTTAAACCTTGTTACTTACACCTCATCATTTTCACTTGTAAGCATGTTTTTATCATTTTCATGTTTCCTTATCATTTCATATGTATCTTTTCATTTTGGAGCAAGTATGCATGATATGTGATTTATACCATTTTTTCATGATTTTAGAGTTATATATACATTTATGGTCATCCTATAATTATCCCCATGGTATTCTTTGGTCTTGATGGTGATTAGGAACCCATGACACCCTAAGAAGGTGTATGGTAGGATTAGATTAGCTTTGGAGTTGATTTGAAGGGATTAGAATAGGTTTTGTCCGAGAAAACTATTTTCGATAACTATATTTTAGGTTCTGTCCTTGTTTGAATTTCTGGAAAACCCACTGATGGTACGACATTTTGGCCTTGATATTTAGAAAATATACTTTAAAACGAATCCGTGGCCTTTTGAACGGATAAAACGGAGTTATAACGAAGAAGTTATGGATTTTTAAAGTTTGACGACGAAAAATATAATTTTCGAAAATTTCAGCATACTATATTTTTCTATGTACGAGTCAAAACGAGCCTTAAGCTTCACAAATTATTTCGACTTATCAAAATATATTAGTTTACTTCGATACGAAGCTAAGGACATATTATACGTGAAAACGGATTTGAAACGACAAAGATATGCACGTTTTATAAACTTGCCGTAACTATTATTTTCCGAAAAACTATATTATTTTACGATACAAGTATTACATTAGTCGTAACGTCCATGTTGAGGCAATTTTAACAAGGTTGTGAAACTTTTGGAACGAAATGTCTTCTAGTAAAATCAAGTTCATCGGCCATATTTTTCAAAACAAAAAGCCGTTTGTATCAAGCGGAGTTATAGTAAATTAATTACGGATGTTCAAACTTGGCGAAACTCATTTTTTGCACTACAATTAGCCAAAATCACCATCTTTAACCCTTGATATCTTTATGATCGAGACCTTTTGACGAAAACTCCTGAATCGAAACTTCTAGATATCGATACAAACTTTCCAAAACCGTCGAGTTCGTTCTCTAACGATCGACGACACCATTTTACGACTAGTTTTCCAAAGCCATTTTTGTTAATTTCATGAAAATTCCGACGACATTGTTTTGCGACGAAAAGTGGTAATTTCACCAAAAGTCATTATAAAACCATTGTAGGATGACATTTTGACGTAAAACTTGTAAAGTCATTTTGAAGGGTCAAGACGTCAAAAGAGTATTTTTCGACGATTAGTAATATTTTCAAAACTCGTAAATGGTATAAATAACATACTGAAATGCATGCATAACATTACATTGCAACTCATGACATATCATATCATTCGTAATAGGTCCGGTTAACACATCACATTATACCTCGTGTACTCACTCTTGTCATCATTCCGGTTTACCAAGTGAGTAATCACATCCCTTTTACCGCTTTTACTATATTTTGGGGCGAAATGCATGAACTTTTCTTGAGCTAAATTGTTTACTACTTTTATTAACTAGTTTGACTAGAACTTGTGAACTCGAATCAAATCCTTGAACTTAATTACGAACCTATTACTTATTTGAACTTATTGAACCGTACAAAGTCTATGACCTCGAGCATCACTATAAAGTCTCGCCTTATTGGTGGAGCGTCTCAATAAATCTCGCCTAGGTGGTCGAGTGACAAAGGAGCTTGTTGGAGCTCAATAAAGTCTCGCCTTATTCATCACTATAAAGTCTCGCCTTATTGGTGGAGCGGTCTCAATAATAAAGTCTCGCCTAGGTGGTCGAGTGACAAAGGAGTCTCCCTTGTTGGAGCAAGACAAAGTCTCCCTGCTCGAGCATCACTATAAAGTCTCGCCTTATTGGTGGAGCGGTCTCAATAAATCTCGCCTAGGTGGTCGAGTGACAAAGGAGTCTCCCTTGTTGGAGCAAAGGCAAAGTCTCCCATGTTCGGAGCATCCCTAATTATTATATTCGTGGTACTATATTGTGAACTATTATGACCGCTTATACTTGACTATTAGACATACTACTTTTGTGCGGTGGGTTGTGTACACACAGGTTGCAAGTTTTGTATGGGCGGAATTTGGAACTGAGTGGATACACAATGCCTTTGCTTTGAGAACTATTTTCGTTGACCGAAAGCTTTGAATATTTCTTACGAGTTTTCTTATTTTGCTAAACGTGTTTACTCACCAACTATTTTCATAGTTGACCCGTTTTTCTCTCATGCATTTCAGGTGATCGTTAGTAAGCTTTTCTATCAAGTCTTGCATAAAGAAGTTTTCACTTGTCGCTACAAGTCGTATGTAATAAAACTCAATATTTTGGAATCTAAACTTTGTAATATATTTGCCGATGACGGCTAAACTAGTATTGTAATGGAGTATTATTTCTTTTTAATCTTAATGTTGGTATGTTCTATTATCTTGTGCTTATGTTCCTCCGTTACACTCGTGTTTCGCCTCCATGAGGGTGTGACAGATTGGTATCGAGCCAAAGGTTATAGAGAATGCCGATTTTTCAAAAATAAAAATCACACTATAACCGGAAAATTTTTTTATTTTATTTTATTAAACATTGAACATCATCCGAGTCAACTAGTCCTATCGTTGCATCGTTACTCATAAATTATACATAGCCCGATCAACTATGTCTAATTTATGAAGAACCATGCAATGATAAGAGTAGTAGTTTTAAATCATGTTTAGTCGAGTCTTTAGAGTCCGGTCACCGAAGTTGCATTGGTCGGGTGGGTATGCATGGCATGTTTTACGCTCACGTCTACATTACCGCACCTTGTTCATATCTTCTCTTTCCATCTTTCGACTTGTTAGACATAGCATGTCTCTGCTTCTCGCCATGTTTCGATCACTATAACACATTACCACCGCTCGCACCTCATCCGACTTCGTTCGAATGTCGTTTACTCAACCCGATGTTTTGGTCCTCTCAGAGGATCATGGCCGCAAGAAACACACGCTCGGGAGGTAACAACAACGGCAACCCAAACAACAATGACAATCCGACAACAACGCGCTAATGGAATAGCGGATCTACTCACCCAAATTATAACACATCTCGATGCTAGAAGAACCAACAACGGAGAAGGTACTTCAAACGCCGGTCAAGGATGCGACTACAAAACTTTCATGACATGTAAGCCAATGGAATTTCATGGTACCGAGGGTGCCATTGACCGCTAACCGGTTCGAGAATGTTGAGTCGAAGCTTAGTATCACGAAATGTGTCAAGGAAACAAGGTTGAGTTCTCTGTTTGGTCTACTATGTGGTCGAGCATTGACGGTGGAACAACCAACTACGATCTAGAGGAAGAGGGCTGCAAATGCATTATCTTGGGAAGCATTCAAGAAACTACTAACCGATGAGTACCGAGAAAAGATGAAGTGCGTAAACCGGAAGAAGAATTTTGGAACCACTTGATGGTAGGAGTAGAGATCGACAAGTACACGATCCGGTTCCACGAGTTAACTAGGATGGTTCCTCACATGGTTTCCACCGTGGAGAAGTTGATTGACCGATATATATGGGGATTGATACCGTAAATTAGAGGGATGTCACTGTCGAAACCAACCACTCGCAAGTCACGCGAGTATGGCGATCGCTTGACAAATGATGTGATCAGTCCGGAGAACTAACAAAAGCAAACGACAATGGACGAAAGCGGCGGGAGGATCACCAGGAAACCGAGACGAATCAAGAAACAAGAGGCGCCGAATAACCCGTAACTATGGGCGACCACCAGAGCGCAAAGGATATGCAGTCCACATCCTTTGTGCACTCGATGTAATTATCATCACTTAGGAGATCGCCAAGGTGCGGCAAATGTGGATGACGGGCCACTTCGCGAAAAATTGCTCAAACAGAATCGGAAATCAAGACGAGAGAAAGGCATGTTACGAGTGTGGAAGTCTAGATCACCTTCGCAATACCGTCCAAAGTCGAAAAGAACTCCCAATCAAGGAGGTAATCGTCCAAACTGGCGTTGGCAATAGAAGGCCCACAAGATCGAACATTGAAATTCCTCCCGCACGTGGTCGAGCATTCTATCCGGGTACCGAGGAAGCCCGCAACGCGTAACGGGTACATTCTTTGAACAACTACCTTATTTACATGCGACATGATTTTGAGTGCATAACTTCCTTCCAATTCTTACCACGCTCACGACATTGATTAATTTGAGACCTATTGATATCGACCTTAGTTGTTATATATTTTGTTGATTTGATTTGATTTGTGTAAGCAAATCCAATATCGAGCGAATCTTTCAAAAGACTTCATTCAAGGATGTTGATTCCTATCTTTCTAACAACTTGTTTCCTAGCTTGATCTAGTGACGTTCTTGTTTGATGAGTTGCGAAAATCAAGCTAAGAGACAAGTTTACTCAAGTCGGTTTAGTTTAATCTCATGACGTTCTTGTTTGATGAGTTGTGGGATTAAATTAGAATCGACTACCTAAAGGTCTTTTGAGAGCTACGTTCGATATTGGGCAAGTTTACCCTATCCAATCTAATCACGGCACGCACTTAGTTGAATGGGGAACCCAGACGCATGGGCATTGATATGATCATTTAGACTGCTCAGACGAGCATGAACTTTAGAACTCTTGTCGAGGTTCGGACCATAGTATCGTTAATCGAATCACGGGACGTGATTCACCGACATGGGAAGAATGTCACAATTCTCAAATTCGGTCATTTCTTAAATTAAATATGCATCATATTAGTTCATTCATGGCATTTCATTTCACATTTAACGCGTATTTTTATATTTAATAAACGTTATCGCGTGAGTTATTATTTTGAATATTTAATCCGTTACTTTCAAAAATGATCCCGATATATTTTTAAACTTACATTTAGTTTATAAAACTATATTTTGAGTTTTCCTAGTGTTTTAAATTTATTTGGTATATAAATCGTTAAATTTATATTATTACGACGTTTTTCTTAAAAACTACTACGATAATTATTTTATCACTCAAATTTCACAAGGAATGTATTTTAAAATTTTTATGATATCATTATACTCTATTTTGATCTATTAAAACTTACTTGTACCAAAAATTACCATTTACCTTACAAGTTACATTTTTCTACACATTTTACTTATACATTTTAACAATTTACATACAAATATATTTATTTACACATATACATAAGTTAAAAAAAAAAAAATATATTTTGAGAAACAAATCCCCAAAAATCCGGTCCTAGGGGGAGTGACATTAAATGTTTGGTCTCATTTTATTGAAAGTTAGATCTATACTCAAGCTTTAAATTCTTACTTTTTCATTCAATTCATTCTTCTCATTAACCAATTCAAAGTTAGCAAAATATTTCTCTTCTCTTTTTCTTCCTCAGAACCGGCCTTCAAGAGATTTTCAAGGGATCACCATCTTTTTTTCAAGTTCAAGTTAATAACAATCTAGTATATACTCTTTATAAGGTTTTGAAATAAAACCAAGAGTATTTAGTTTAATCCTTGTTACTTTCACCTCATCATTTTCACTTGTAAGCATGTTTTTATCATTTTCATGTTTCCTTATCATTTTCATATGTTTCTTTTCATTTTTGGAGCTTATATGCATGATATGTGATTTATACCATTTTTCATGATTTTAAGTTATATATACATATATGGTCATCCTATAAATATTCCCATGGTATTCTTTGGTCTTGATGGTGATTAGGAACCCATGACACCCTAAGAAGGTGTATGGTAGGATTAGATTAGCTTTGGAGTTGATTTGAAGGGATTAGAATAGGTTTTGTCCGAGAAAAACTATTTTCGATAACTATATATTTATGTTCTGTCCTTATTTCGAATTTCTGGAAAAACCTACTGTTGGTACGACATTTTGGCCTTGATATTTAGAAAATATACTTTAAAACGAATCCGTGGCCGCTTGAACGGATAAAACGGAGTTATAACGAAGAAGTGGTGAATTTTTAAAGTTTGACGACGAAAAGTATAATTTTCGAAAATTTCAGCATACTATTTTTTCTTATTTCGAGTCAAAACGAGCCTTAAGCTTCACAAATTATTTCGACTTATCAAAATATATTAGTTTACTTCGACTGAAGCTAAGGACATATTATACGAGAAAACGGATTTGAAACGACAAATATATGCACGTTTTTATAAAGTTGCCGTAACTATTATTTTTCGAAAAACTATATTATTTTTACGATACAAGTATTTTAGTAGTCGTAACGTCCATGTTGATGGCTATTTTTAACAAGGTTGTGAAACTTTTTGGAACGAAATGTCTTCTAGTAAAATCAAGTTCATCGGCCATATTTTTCAAAACAACAAGCTGTTTGTAAAGCGGAGTTATAGTAAATTAATTACGGATGTTCAAACTTGGCCGAAACTCATTTTCTGCACACAATTAGCCAAAACCACCATCTTTAGCCCTTGATATCTTTATGATCGAGACCTTTTGGACGAAAACTCCTGAACTGAAACTTCTAGATATCGATACAAACTTTCCAAAACCGTCGAGTTCGTTCTCTAACGATCGACGTACACCGTTTTACGACTAGTTTTCCAAAGCCATTTTTGTTAATTTCATGAAAATTCCGACGACATTGTTTTGCGACGAAAAGTGGTAATTTCACCAAAAATCATTATAAAACCATTGTAGGATGACATTTTGACGTAAATACTTGTAAAGTCATTTTGAAGGGTCAAGACGTCAAAAGAGTATTTTTCGACGACGAGTAATATTTTCAAAACTCGTAAATGGTATAAATAACATACGAAGTGCATGCATAACATTACATTGCAACTCATGACATATCATATCATTCGTAATAGGTCCGGTTAACACATCACATTATACCTCGGTGTACTCACTCTTGTCATCGCCCGTTTACCAAGTGAGTAATCACAACCCCTTTTACCGTTTTACTATATTTTGGGGCGAAATGCATGAACCTTTCTTGAGCTAAATTGTTTACTACTTTTATTAACTAGTTTGACTAGAACTTGTGAACTCGAATCAAATCCTTGAACTTAATTACGAACCTATTACTTATTTGAACTTATTGAACCGTACATGTTATGACCAAAGTCCTAAAGTCTCGCCTTATTGGTGGAGCGGTCTCAATAAAAGGTGGTCGAGTGACAAAGGAGTCTCCCTTGTTTGAGCATCACTACAAAGTCTCCCTTATTCGCATCACTATAAAGTCTCGCCTTATTGGTGGAGCGGTCTCAATAATTCTCGCCTAGGTGGTCGAGTGACAAAGGAGTCTCCCTTGTTGGAGCAAGACAAAGTCTCCCTGTTCGAGCATCACTATAAAGTCTCGCCTTATTGGTGGAGCGGTCTCAATAATTCTCGCCTAGGTGGTCGAGTGACAAAGGAGTCTCCCTTGTTGGAGCAAAGGCAAAGTCTCCCATGTTCGGAGCATCCCTAATTATTATATTCGTGGTACTATATTGTGAACTATTATGACCACTTATACTTGACTATTAGACATACTACTTTTGTGCAATGGGTTGTACACACAAGTTGCAAGTTTTGTATGGGCGGAATTTGAACCGAGTGGATACACAATGCCTTTGCTTTGAGAACTATTTTTTTCGTTGACCGAAAGCTTTGAATATTTCTTACGAGTTTTCTTATTTCGCTAAACGTGTTTACTCACCAACTATTTTCATAGTTGACCCGTTTTTCTCTCATGCATTTCAGGTGATCGTTAGTAAGCTTTTCTATCAAGTCTTGCATAAAGAAGTTTTCACTTGTCGCTACAAGTCGTATGTAATAAAACTCAATATTTTGGAATCTAAACTTTGTAATATATTTGCCGATGACGGCTAAACTAGTATTGTAATGGAGTATTATTTCTTTTTAATCTTAATGTTGGTATGTTCTATTATCTTGTGCTTATGTTCCTCCGTTACACTGTGTTTCGCCTCCGTGAGGTGTGACAAGTACACACATACCGTTTAAAATTATTCCACAAATGAAGTCATCATTCCTCAACTGCGTATTTCGATTTGATCAAAGTTTCACCCTCCACTTCCTCCGGTCTTTGGTGTTGTCAAGACCACAACATTCATAGATAACCGTCGCCAACGCCTAAACCTTCAAATTTTAACTTCTTAGGCGTCGTATCAAGCCGCCATTTTGAATTTAATCGATCTTTGTTGTTATTAGTGATTGGGGTGATGGTACGATAGCAATTAGAAGTCACGTAATCGATTAAAAGTGTTTGATAAAACGACATCAAGTGACCACACAAATGCAATGAAGACTTCGCACGAATGCAATGAAGATCCGGGAGTATAGGGTTTCCGGTCGTTATGTCCCAATGAGCTATGCAATGGATCACCAAACGAATAGTGAAAGAGATTTTGGTATTGAATTATTATAACTACGTAAATAGCAAACAAATTACAAAGGCTTAAATGCAAATTAAAGAAAATTAAAAGATAAAAAATATTAAATAAACGCTATCACTATTTTTAAAATGATATTTTTGTTTTTATGTTTTATAAAACTTAAATTAAAAACTACGTAACGCATAAATGAAAATGTGAAACTAAATCAATATTAACCCTAAAAATATGAAAATGACATTTTACAAACCTAATGATAAGAGAAAATTTTTAGAAAAGAAAATTATTTTTATAACTAATTATCTAATTATTATTAATTAAAACTAATTTTAACTATTAAATAATAACCTAAAATACAAGAAAATAGGAAATAAAGCTAGAAAAATAAAATTATGACTTGGAAAATCTAAAATATCAAAAGAGAATTTTCAAAACTATTTTTGTATTTTTTGAATATTTTGTATTTTCTAGGAATTAAAAACTATTTAAAACTAATTAAATTGCTTAAAAATACAAATTTAACTAAGAAAAATCTAGAAAAATATTTTTTGACTTTTTATATTTATCTTAACTTAAGAAAATGAAAAATTATTTTTTGAAACTTTTCTTAATTAATTGTATTAAATGCTAATTTAAAATGCTTAAAACTAATTTAAATTAAGAAAAATACCAAACTGACCTAGAAAAATCTGAAAAATTCAAGATAAGTCTAAAATAATATTCTAAAACTAGGAAAATGGAAAACAGGTACTTGTGTGTAAGAAAATGCAATCATATGCCAAGTGCTTATAAATAAGCACTTAATAAGCCAAATGAACACAACAAGCACCAACTGATCATGTAAGCTCTAATAAGCTAAAATTAACCAAATGCAACTTAAAACAACAAGCCTTAACCTCTGAATTACAAACTACAATGATTTGCTTATTTGGCTAATGTGCTAAAATCGCAGTTTTGGGTACTACTTTGAGCCTAAGAATAAGCACTCAAATAAGCTAGAAACTAAAATCCAAATGTTGGAACCTAAACTAGACCTGGGTAGGTGCTTGTAAACCAAAACAAGACTTGGACAAGCTCTTATGAGCTTTGTGCAAGGCCGCAAGAACTGCTCGAGAAAAACTCGCTTTAATCGAGTCTTGTGAGCAGGCATATAAGCCCAATTGACAAGCTCGATTGGAGCTTATAAAAATTCACAAAATTCTACAAAAATGACTATAAGAAAATAGACCAACTGAAGTTTTAAAACACCAAGTTTCACTTAATTTGGCTCAAAATGAGTCCATGAAAATCCTTTCAATTGGGCTCAAATCTCTTTTTCATGTTTTGACTTTTGACAGCGGTTTTGAAAGTTTGACTAAAATGAACTTTGAACCAATTTTAAGGACCGATGTTGATGTTATATGATGAAATGAACCTATTGCAAGCTATGACTATGAATTCTAAACACAAAACAAGATTTTGCTTTTCAAAATCTCAACAGATTAAGCAGTTAAGATGATTAACAAGATTTTGACTTTTGAGGTTCTAAGTGCAAAAATAAGACAGATATGAGAGTAATATGAGCTTAACAAACTTGAAACAACAAGAGACAACCACCGACAGAACCTCAAGATCGGTTAATGCGGTGATCCAAACACCCTTTATGTGATTGATTTGCAAATTAAACTAACCTAAAGATCAATCTAATTAAAACTATTGATCAAACCAAGTTTAACTAACCTAAATACAACCTAATTAATGATTAAAACTATTATAACCACAAACACAGATTATGCAATATAACTTGAAAATGACTTACACTTGGTCCTTAGCCACAATGGCTTGAAATCAATGAACCCAAGAACAACTAACCTATCTAAACCAACCCACCTAGCTTCTAAATCAACCCAATTCCATGGTCGAACCAACCCATATCCATTTCGCATCACTTTGCCCCATGTTGACTTTGTTGACCAAGAACCAAAGTTGCTTAAAACTTGAATATAAGCTTAAAAAGCTATAATAAGCTTATATAAGCTTGTTTGAGCTTGTAAATAAGCTATTGAAACTTTAATATAAGATTTTGAAATTGAAAATTGCAACAGTTGACATAAAACATGAAATGTGAACAAAAGCTTGAATTGATACTTGAAAATACTTGCAATACAATGAACTAACTTACTTTGATACAATTAAACTTGAAATTACAACTAAGAATTTAATTAAGACTAAGAATTTAAAAACGACATACATTTTTGAAATTAAACTAAGTGCCTTTTTTTGTTGCTTCTTCTTCCTCTTTTATACACCAAACTCTCTTCTCTCTCTCTCTCGATCAAATCCCACTAATAAGCTTGACCATTGGATGGCTAGAAAGATTTTGGCCATTTGATGCATTTTGGCGCCAAAAGTGTATTTAACATTGGAGAGGTTGAGTTTAGGTAGAAGGAAGCATTAAATGCATTTTGGCTTGGTGTGAGGTGGAGGGTAGGGGTGAGGATGGAGGAGGTGGGTTGAGTGTTGAGTGTTGCGAGGTTTTGTGATGATGGTGATGGAGCGGGTGACTTGGAGGAAAAGGAGAGTCAAAGTGGTTTGACTTGGATTATTATTGGGGGGTCACAAGGGAAGGGTCCAAATGGGATTGGCGGGGTCAAATGGTTTGTGACAAGTCCAAGGGTATTAAAGGTTTAATAATCATAGGGACCTATTGTGTAATTTCGAAAATCAAGGGACCAAAGCGCCAATATCTCAAAGTTGTTCCAAGGGCTGAAAATGACAAGTTTCAATAGTGCAAGGACCAAACTTGCCATTTTCCAATTTTCAAGGACTAATTTTGCCAATTTTCAAACTCAAGGACCAAATTTGTAATTTCTCAAAACTTTTGATATTTTTCACCAAAGGACTAATTTTGACAACTTATGATTTTAAAAGGACCTTTGGTGATTTTTCTTTGAAATTATGGCTCGGGGACTATTTCGACAACTTTTGAAACTTGGGGACTAAAAGCGCCAATTATGCAAACTTAGCTCATTTTTCATCGATTTTGAACATTTTGCATCCGAAACATATAAAATGCAATTTTGGAATATTTTCAGATTTTGATGCATTTCGAGCATTTTAAACGTTTTGAGTTCAGATTTAACAAAAATGATGAGTATTTACACACTCATCAATCCCCACACTAAACTATTGCTAGTCCCTAGCAATCTTTTGAGAAAACATAATGGATTTGAATCTCTTTACCAAAAGCCATTACGGAGTAGCCAAATGTTTCAGTTCAAGTAAGAACTATGGTACATCGATAACCATGTGATTTTGAGCAAACCACCGACTTCCAACGGATTTGATTTGTCTTTACCGAAGCCGTTTGCTTCGGACTAGCCAACTCTTAGATAAATTATCAATATTATCTTTGGTGAGTGATTACCAATTATGGTTTTTCCATCGCCTTTACCACAAGCCATAAACTTGCGGGCTAGCCAACTCTTCACTTTTTAGGATATGGTGGTGAATACCATACAATTTTGGGCAAATTGCAAGTCGTCAACGGATTTGAGATATCTTTACCAAGAGCCGTTTGCTCTGGATTAGCCAATCCTTTTGTTTATTAGACAAGGCGGATCGATAACCATAATTGAGTAAGTGTAAAACACTTACTCCAAAAAAAAATTTTGGCCAAAACGGGAAATGGGGGTATAATTACATGATAAAATTCGTGAGAATTCCCCACACTTAGAAATGAATATTGCCCTCAATATTCAAAGTACCATGTTATGCGAAACAAAGAACGTAAAGGGAAATACTACGGCCATTATTTAGAAAGATTTTTTTTTTTTTTTTTTTTTTTTTTTAGGACTTATATACAAAACATGTGGGCAACCCCCACACTAGGGTGGTAGAAAGATAGAAAGAAGTCGAAATATGGGTGAAAACCCATATGGCATGCTCTTGTTTTGATTACCGAGTCGCTAGCTTGACTCGATCCCGCATTCATTGGTTCATGGGGAAAGTTTGTAAGTCCGGACAACCACGAGGAATGTCCTCTCCAAAATAATGCTTCAACCGATGACCATTCACTTTAAAGTTTGGACCATCGGGTTGAGATAACTCAATGGTTCCATATGGAAAGACTTTAGTGATGGTAAATGGTCCGGACCATCGGATTTTAATTTTCGAGAAAATCTTCAATCTTGAGTTGAAAAGAAGGACTCGATCACCAACGTTGAAAACGCGGTTCTTGATTTTGAGTCATGAATCTTCTTTGTCTTTTGTTTATAGATCAAAGAGTTCTCGTATGCTTGATCACGGAGTTCATTTAATTCATTCATTTGAACTTTCCGGTGATCACCGGTGTCTGAATATCGAATTAGCATGCTTCAAGGCCCAAGATGCCTTGTGCTCGAGCTCAACCGGTAGATGACATGCCTTCCGTACACAAGCTTGTATGGAGTGCACCCGATGGGTGTTTTATAAGTCGCACGGAAGGCCCAGTGCGTCATCTAGCTTATCCGACCAAGAGGCACGGTTTTCACCAACCGTCCTCTCAAGAATTCTTTATCCCGGTTAGAAACTTCCACTTGCCCACTTGTTTGGGGGTGGTACGCAGTAGAGAGACGGTGAGTTACACCATACTTTTGCATGACTCTATCAAACTGGTCATTGCAAAAATGCGTACCACGATCACTGATTATGGCTCGTGGAGTTCCAAACCTAGCAAAAAGAGATTTCAAGAATTTCACAACAACTCGGGCATCATTGGTAGGCAAAGCCTTAGCTTCAACCCATTTTGACAAGTAGTCAACGGCCACGAGTATGTATTTGTTACCGCGAGAAGAAGGAAATGGCCCCATAAAGTCAATGCCCCAGATGTCAAAAATCTCACACACTTGAATGGCGTTTTGCGGCATTTCATTTCTTTGTGAGATATTCCCGTGACGTTGACAAGCGTCGCGGTTTTGACAAATTCATGGGCATCCTTGTAAATCGTGGGCCAATAGAATCCGGAATCAAACACCTTCTTGGCGGTGTAGTTGGGGCTATGATGTCCCCAGTGGGTCCGAATGGCAAGCCTTGAGAATGTCAATAGCTTCCCGACCATACACACACATCGCCGGATGACTTGATCCGCACAAATTTTGAACAAGTAGGGTCATCCGAAATAATGTTTCACATCTTTAAAGAATTTATTTTTTGTTGGGACGACATCCCTTTCACCACAAAGTTACCCGCATGGTAATTTGCAAAGTCAAGAAACCATGGGGTAGAAGAATCTCCACGAAAAGAAACCACATTGAGTGTTTCGAGAGGAAATGTTTCATTAATTCCTTT
Source organism: Chrysanthemum lavandulifolium (assembly GCA_022545495.1). Lineage (NCBI taxonomy): Eukaryota > Viridiplantae > Streptophyta > Magnoliopsida > Asterales > Asteraceae > Chrysanthemum > Chrysanthemum lavandulifolium. Next base: position 299,285 of record JAHFWF010000012.1, read on the forward strand.
TTCTCAAACACATTTGGTGAGGGTTCTCTAACGGATAGATGATCGCGACCGTGTTCTCGGCTCCTTTTTATCACGAATAATGATATCAAATTCTTGTAGGAGGAGAACCCAACGAGCAATCTCGGCTTTGCATCTTGTTTTGCAAAGAGATATTTGAGGCCGAGTGATCCGTATACACCACGCATTTGGTCAAGATAAGGTATGGCGAAACTTCAAACGCATACACCACACTAATAGTTCTTTTACGTAGTGGTGTAATGGGTTTGAGCTTGATCATAGTTTTGCTTGCGTAGTGGATAGGTGAAAATGCTTGGTTTTGCGTTGCCCAAGACCGCACCGATAGCAAAATCACTTGCATCGCACATGAGCTCAAAGGGTAAATCCGATCGGGGCAACTAGAATGGGTGCTTCCGTAGCTTTTTATTCAATGTTTCAAAAGCTTGATGCACTCGGGAGAAAAGATAAAAGGAGCATCTTTTCAAGAAGATGGGTCATAGGTCGAGCGATTTTAGAAAAATCTTGAATGAATCTACGATAAAACCCGCATGACCTAGAAAACTCCTAATACCTTTGACGGTAGTAGGATGAGGTAATTTAGCAATAACATCAACTTTGCTCTATCTACCTCAATCCTGTTTTGGAAATCTTATGGCCAAGGACTATGCCTTCTTTGACCATAAAGTGGCTCTTCTCCCAGTTTAGACAGAGATTGGTGTCTTCACACCTTTTTAGCATTCTTTCTAAATGGGAGAGACATGTATGAAACGAGTCCCCAATGACCGAGAAGTCATCCATAAACACCTCCATAGTTTCCGATCATGTCGTGGAAAATTGCCATCATACATCTTTGGAACGTGCGGGAGCATTACATAAGCCAAAAGGCATACGTCAGAGGCAAACGTCCGTATGGGCGGTGAATGTGGTATTTTCTTGATCCGGCGGATCAATGGGGATCTGAAAGTAACCCGAGAAACCATCAAGGAAACAATAGTATTCGTTCCCTGCTAATCTCTCAAGCATCCGGTCCATGAAGGGTGAGGAAAATGGTCTTTACGGGTGGCTTCGTTTAACTTGCGATAGTCAATGCACACACGCCATCCCGTAACCAATCGAGTTGGAATTAACTCGTTTTCTTCATTCGTGACAACAGTAATGCCACCCTTTTTGGAACGCAATGAATGGGCTAACCCAAGGACTATCGAGATCGGGTAAATCAAACCGCATCAAGAAGTTTGAGAACCTCTTGTTTGATAACCTCATGAATCTTAGGATTCACCCTTCTCGATGTTGGATTTTGGTTTGAAGTCATCCTCCATTAAGATTTTGTGAGTACAAAACTCGTGGTTGATACCTTAATATCGGAGAGTTTCAAGCAATTGCTTGCTTGTGTGACTTCAAGACCTTTATGAGAGCGGTCTTCTCCTCCTCGTTAAGTCTTTAGCAATTATGACGGGTAATTTATCATCACCCTCCAAGAATGCATACTCGAGATGAGGAGGTAGGTCCTTAAGTTCAACCTCGGAAATTCATCAAGAGATGTTTGTACCGATTTGATTTCCTCAATCGTGATTTCTTTCGGAGGAGTGAAGGTAATGGATCTTCATTAAGCAATTGCTCAAGATAAAGGATATCTCCTCCGAATCATAAACACCATCAATTCCAGCGGAATTGATTCATCGATAAGAAATTCATCGATCTCTTCCGGAAGGAAGTCACCTCCCTCAAACGGAGTGAGAGAAGGGAAGAGTCGGCAATGATTGGTTGAGAAGATGTGGTGGAATTCCCACTCACGAATTATGAAGATAACCAAGAAACTCTCGAGAGTACTCCTCGAAGCAATATCAATTAAATCGACTCGATTAACCGATTCAAGATCATAATTTGAGGAGTACCTCAAGTTTGATTGAGGTTAAAGGTAATGACTTCATTACCCACACGTAAAGTGATTTCTTGGTCAAATACATCAATAAGAGCACGACCCGTTCTCGTGAATCCTCTTCCAACAATGAGGGAACCCGAGGATCGCATCGAAATCAACAACCACAAAGTTAGTGGAAAATGGAACTTTCCTACTTTCACAAATACATCCTCGGCGATGCCAAGAGGACGCGAGATAGAACGATCGCAAGCTCAAGAGTCATGCGGTAGGAATAAGTTCTAAGAGAAAGTTTCTTCCATATTGAATAAGGCATCGATTGATGCTTGCACCAAGATCGGCAAGAGCAAAGCATTCAATCATCCTGGAAAAACACAAGGAAGAAGAAATTTTCCGGGATCTCCGAGCTTCTCGGGAAGCTTCTTTAATAGAATCTGGCCGAGCAATTCTCGTTCAAAGGAGTCTTAGCCATTTCAAACAGCTTTTCCTTGTTGCTCAACATGTGTTGAGTAGATGCAAACTTGGGCATCAACATGATAGCATCCATAAAGCTTATGTCAAAGTGAAGTTCTTGGAAAATTTGAAAGAATTTTTCCATTTGATGACTAGCTTTTTCATGGAGCTTTTGCTCATGTAAACGTGAGGGTAAGGAATAGAAGTTTTGGATTTAGGGTACCAACCGGAGGTTCAAAACAACTCGTGTTTGGTTTTGGGACAACCCGAGGATGGACATTCTTGGTACTTCCGTTATTAGTAGGAAGTTCCTTGTCCTTTGTCGCCTCGTGTTCGCTTTCCACTACCTTCGGGAGAGAAGAAGAAGAGGTAGTAGGAATAGCGGGTCCATCATATGAAGCACCACTTACGGTTGTGATCGCCTTTGCATCTTCCCTCGGATTAGCGATCGTGTTGCTAGGTAGTTTACCGAGCCCGAGGGTCGATCATTTAAAGACTTCTTGATGTCGAAATCGGTCGACCAACAACCGATTCATTTCCTCTTGGGATTTCATGAATTGTTTCAACAACTCATCGATGATGGTCCAGTTGGAACAATGGCTTGAGTTTGCACAGAAAATTCGGCCTCTATTGTTAGGATTAGGGCCTTGATTTTGGAAATTTCCTTGATTATTGCCATGAAAATACCCTTGGTTGAAATTTCCACGACTGGTTTCTATTGAAATTTCCTTGGTGTTGGAAATTTTGATTTTGATTTTGAAAACCGTTGTTTGGACTGAAATTACCTTGGTTTTGAAAACCTTGGTTTGGTCTATTCGATTACGATTACGGTTTTGATTGAAACCGGAGGTCCAGGTAGTGGTTAGGGACGGTGGTTCGGGTCTATAGGAGCACGATATTGGTTGCCTCCTTGATTAGAATCCCGCCCACAAGATTAGCTTCAAAAGGGTTACCATCGGTGGCCATACAATTGTAGTAAGCATGGGGCCACCACAAGTAACACAGACTTCCACTTTCTTAACTTCATGGGAGGTGAAGTTTGTGGAAAAGAGACTTTCTTTTGGTTGGAGAGAACCAAAGCTTGAATAGCTTAGTGAGTTTTTCAATCTTAGCATCGGTGCTAGATTGACTCACGGCGCGATGAAGAAGGACCAAACCGACTTGGGAAACAACGGCTTGCCGTGCAAAGGCGGACTTTAGACTTGTTTTCAATGATCGCTAAAGCTTCTTTGACGGTTTTGCTTAGGAAATTTCCTCCGCGGAGGAATTGAGAGAATCTTGATCGATTGACTCACTCCATTGTAGAAAGTATCGAGTTGCATCAACTCGGAGAAACCGTGGTGAGGACATTTGCGAAGCAATTCCTTAAAACGATCCCACGATTCATCAAGGATTCATCAAACTTTTGAGTGAACTTGATGATTTCATTTTTAAGACTCGTGGTTTTGGAAGGTGGATAGAATTCATTCACAAATTTCTTCACCGATCTTCCCATGTCTCAATAGACCGAGGGGTTGTTTTTCAAGCCAAACCGGGCTTGCCCTCAAGAGAAAATGGGAATGAAGAAGCTTAACAACAGACTAGGGACATTCTTGTATTTGATGGTAGATGCAATCTTGTTAAACCATCGAATATGAGCATGAGGATCATCCCGCTCAAAACCATAGAATTGATTTGAGGTTACAAGATTGAGAACCCGGTTTGAGTTCAAAATTTTCACCACGATGGTGGGATACAATAGCATCTCCATACCCGTCGATGGGTGCTGGAGAAGCTTCACACATAGGCGTTCTTCCGCCATGATAACGGAAGTAGTGTGAGCGATCCGGATCTCGATCCGATCGATGGAGCAGAAAGTCTCACGGACACGCCTTCTTGGAATCTTGACAAGCTCACGAAATGGGCTCACAGATCTAGAAGAGCGAGTGCGATACACTAGAGTTAACTCTAAGAAACCTCGAGTTAAGGAGAGAAATGGGAATTATGAAGGCGTTTATAAAAATAGGGTGAGAAGAATCTTTATGGGTTTTCGGTTTTGACAAGTAGATATCACAACAAAATCAATTAAAACAAAATCGAGGCAAAACAACGATGAACTTAACCAATAATCACAAGATGAATGGCTTCTTTGAAAAAGGTACACCAATCACAAGGACACAAAGGCAAGTTTTAAATCTTTGGTTCGGGAACTTATTATGGTCGCACCCCAGTTAGGTAGTGCAACGCCTTGGTTTGCGGTGGTAATCTTTTATGTTGTTATTTATTAAGAAAACGACAAATCTTTTGTATTTTTATCTTTGATACATATATAGAAACAAAAGAAAAATATTTTTGTGTTTTATACGTTTTGGATGTTTTGGGTTTTGGATTTTTATAAGAAAATATGGATATATATAGATATAGATGGATGGTATGAACAAAGACTTACATTTAGTTTATAAAACTATATTTTGAGTTTACCTAGTGTTTTAAATTTATTTGGTATATAAATCGTTAAATTTATATTATTACGACGTTTTTCTTAAAATCGACAAGATAATTATTATATCACTCAAATCTTTCAAGGAATGTATTTTTACAATTTTTATAAAATCATTATACTCTATTTTGATCTATTAAAAATTTACTTGTACCAAAAAGTTACCATTTACCTTTAATTATACATTTTTTTTTCTACACATGTTACTTATACTCTTTATCAAACACTTACACATAACTACCTAAAAAAATAAATAAATAAGTTAGACAAACCATCAACTATCCTCAAATTGGGGATCTTGTCTTTGAAATAAATCATTTTATTAGTACAAGTAATAATTCATACCAACTCATACAATTCATTTCATAAGGTGTAAAAGTTTTTCTTCTTTCTCTTCCTTTTTGCTTATGAACCGGCCTTCAAGAGAAGCCAAGGGATCATCATCTTTTTTTTTCAAGTTCAAGCAAATCAATCTAGTGTATACTCTATATAAGGTTTTGAAATAAAAACCAAGAGTATTTAGGCTAATCCTTGTTACTTTCAGCTCATCATTTTCACTTGTAAGCATGTTTTTATCATTTTTCATGTTTTCTTATCATTTCTTATGTATCTTTTCATTTTTGGAGCAAGTATGCATGATATGTGATTTATACCATTTTTCATGATTTTAAGAAGTTATATATATATTTATGGTCATCCTATAATTATCCCCATGGTATTCTTGGTCTTGATGGTGATTAGGAACCCATGACACCCTAAGAAGGTGTATGGTAGGATTAGATTAGCTTTGGAGTTGATTTGAAGGGATTAGAATAGGTTTAGTACGAGAAAACACTTTTCGATAAATATTAATAAGGGTCTGTCCTTAAAACCAATTTCGGAAAATCCGATCGTAGCCACTTAATTTTTGACTTTGATATTTAGAAAATATACTTTAAAACGAATCATGGCGCTTGAACGGATTAAAACGGAGTTATAACGAAGAAGTTATGGATTTTACAAGTTTGACGATTTAAAAATATAATTTTCTAATTTTCAAGATACTATATTTTTCTTGTACGAGTCAAAAACGAGCCTTAAGCTTCACAAATTATTTCGACTTATCAAAAATATATTAGTTTACTTCGATACGAAGCTAAGGACGTATTATACGTAGAAAACGGATTTGAAACGACAAAGATATGCACGTTTTCATAAACTTGCCGTAACTATTATTTTCTGAAAAACTATATTATTTTTACGATACAAGTGTTACGGTAGCTGTAACGTCCATGTTGAGGGCTGTTTTTAACGAGGTTGTGAAACTTTTTGGAACGAAATGTCTTCTAGTAAAATCAAGTTCACCGGCCATATTTTTCAAAACGACAAGCCGTTTGTATAGCGGAGTTGTAGTAAATTAATTACGGATGTTCAAACTTGGCCGAAACTCACTTTTGCACTACAATTAGCCAAAATCACCATCTTTAACCCTTATTATCTTTATATTCGAGACCTTTTGACTGAAAACTCTGAATCGAAACTTCTAGATATCGATACAAACTTTCCAAAACCGTCGAGTTCGTTCTCTAACGTATGACGTACACCATTTTATGACTAGTTTTTTGAGCCATTTTGTTAATTTCATGAAAATTCGACGACATTGTTTTGCGATTTAAAAGTGAAAATTTCACCATAAATCATTATAAAACCATTGTAGGATGACATTTTGATGTAAATACTTGTAAAGTGATTTTTGAAGGGTCAAGACGTCAAAAGAGTATTTTTCGACGATTAGTAATATTTTCAAAACTCATGAATGGTATAAATAGCATACTAAATGCATGCATAACATTACATTGCAACTCATTGCATATCATATCATTCGTAATAGGTCCTGGTTAACACATTACATTATACCTCAGTGTACTCACTCTTGTCATCATTCCGGTTTACCAAGTGAGTAATCACATCCCCTTTTTCCGTTTTACTATATTTTGGGGCGAAATGCATGAACCTTTCTTGAGCTAAATTGTTTACTACTTTTATTAACTAGTTTGACTAGAACTTGTGAACTCGAATCAAATCCTTGAACTTAATTACGAACCTATTACTTATTTGAACTTATTGAACCGTACAAAGTCTCCCTGCTCGAGCATCACTATAAAGTCTCGCCTTATTGGTGGAGCGGTCTCATAATTCTCGCCTAGGTGGTCGAGTGACAAAGGAGTCTCCCTTGTTGAGCAAGACAAAGTCTCCCTGCTCGAGCATCACTATAAAGTCTCGCCTTATTGGTGGAGCGGTCTCAATAATTCTCGCCTAGGTGGTCGGTGACAAAGGAGTCTCCCTTGTTGGAGCAAGACAAAGTCTCCCTGCTCGAGCATCACTATAAAGTCTCGCCTTATTGGTGGAGCGGTCTCAATAATTCTCGCCTAGGTGGTCGAGTGACAAAGGAGTCTCCCTTGTTGGAGCAAAGGCAAAGTCTCCCATGATCGGAGCATCCTGAATTATTATATTCGTGGTACTATATTGTGAACTATTATGACCGCTTATACTTGACTATTAGACATACTACTTTTGGCGGTGGGTTGTGAACACACAAGTTGCAAGTTTTGTATGGGCGGAACTTGAACCGAGTGGATTTACAATGCCTTTGCTTTATGGACCATTTTTTTAATCGAAAGCTTTGAATATTTCTTACGAGTTTTCTTATTTCGCTAAATGTGTTTACTCACCAACTATTTTCATAGTTGACCCGTTTTCTCTCATGCATTTCAGGTGATCGTTAGTAAGCTTTTCTATCAAGTCTTGCATAAAGAAGTTTTCACTTGTCGCTACAAGTCGTATGTAATAAAACTCAATATTTTGGAATCTAAACTTTGTAATATATTTGCCGATGACGGCTAAACTAGTATTGTAATGGAGTATTATTTCTTTTTAATCTTAACGTTGGTATGTTCTATTATCTTGTGCTTATGTTCCCTTCCGTTACACCTCGTATTTCGCCTCCCATGAGGGTGTGATGATTGGTACCGAGCCAAAGGTTATAGAGAATGCCGATTTTTCAAAAATAAAAATCACAAATTTATAACCGAAATAATTTTTTTGTATATTATTTTATTAAACATTGAACATCATCCGAGTCAACTAGTCCTATCGTTGATCGTTACTCATAAATTATACATAGCCGATCAACTATGTCTAATTTATGAAGAACCATGCAATGATAAGAGTGGTAGTTTTAAATCATGTTTAGTCGAGTCTTTAAAGTCCGGTCACTGAAGTTGCATTGGTCGGGTGGGTATGCATGGCATGTTTTACGCTCACGTCTACATTACCGCACCTTGTTCATATCTTCTCTTTTCCATCTTTCAACCTCGTTAGACATAGCATGTCTCTGCTTCTCGCCATGTTTCGATCACTATAACACATTACCACCGCTCGCACCTCATCTGACTTCGTTCGAATGTCGTTTACTCAACCCGATGTTTTGGTCCTCTGTAGGATCATGGCTGCAAGAAACACACGCTCAGGAGGTAACAACAACGGCAACCCAAACAACAATGACAATTCCGACAACAACGCTAATGGAATAGCGGATCTACTCACTCAAATTATAACGCATCTCGATGCTAGACGAACCAACAACGGAGAAGGTACTTCAAACGCTGGTCAAGGATGCAGCTACAAAACTTTCATGACATGTAAGCCAATGGAATTTCATGGTACTGAGGGTGCCATTGACCGCTAACCCGGTTCGAGAATGTTGAGTCGAAGCTTAGTATCACGAAATGTGTCAAGGAAACAAGGTTGAGTTCTCTCACGGTCTACTATGTGGTCGAGCATTGACACGGTGGAACAATCAACTACGAGACTAGAGGAAGAGGGCTGCAAATGCATTATCTTGGGAAGCATTCAAGAAACTACTAACCGATGAGTACCGCAGAAAAGATGAAGTGCGTAAACCGGAAGAAGAATTTTGGAACCACTTGATGGTAGGAGTAGAGATCGACAAGTACACGATCCGGTTCCACGAGTTAACTAGGATGGTTCCTCACATGGTTTCTACCGTGGAGAAGTTGATTGACCGATATATATGGGGATTGATACCGAAATTAGAGGGATGTCACTGTCGAAACCAACCACTCGCAAGTCATTGTGAGTATGGCGATCGCTTGACAAATGATGTGATCGTCGGAGAACTAACAAAAGCAAACGACAATGGACGAAAGCGGCAGGAGGATCGCCAGGAAACCGAGACCGAATCAAGAAACAAGAGGCGCGAATAACTTTCGTAACTATGGGCGACCACCCAGAGCGCAAAGGATATGCGGGTCCACATCCTTTGTGCACTCGATGTAATTATCGACACTTAGGAGGCGCCAAGGTGTGACAAATGTGGACAGACGGGCCACTTCGCGAAAAATTGCTCAAACAGAATCGAAATCAAGGACGAGAGAAAGGCATGTTACGAGTGTGGAAGTCTAGATCACCTTCGCAATACCGCCCAAAGTCGAAAAGAACTCCCAATCAAGGAGGTAATCGTCCAAACTCGGCGTTGGCAATAGAAGGCCCACAAGATCGTAACATTGAAATTCCTCCCGCACGTGGTCGAGCATTCTATCTGGGTACCGAGGAAGCCCGCAACGCGTAACGGGTACATTCCTTTGAACAACTACCTTATTTCTGTACGACATGATTTTGAGTGCATAATTTCCTTCCGATTCTTACCACGTTCACGACCTTGACTAATTTGAGACCTATTGATATCGACCTTAGTTGTTATATATTTTGTTGATTTGATTTGATTTGAGTAAGCAAATCCAATATCGAGCGAATCTTTCAAAAGACTTCATTCAAGGATGTTGATTCCTATCTTTCTAACAACTTGTTTCCTAGCTTGATCTAGTGACAGTTCTTGTTTGATGAGTTGCGAAAATCAAGCTAAGAGACAAGTTTACTCAAGTCGGTTTAGTTTAATCTCATGACAGTTCTTGTTTGATGAGTTGTGGGATTAAATTAGAATCGACTACCTAAAGGTCTTTTGAGAGCTACGCTCGATATTGGGCAAGTTTACCCTATCTAATCTAATCACGGGCACGCACTTAGTTGAATGGGGAACCCGACGCATGGGCATTGATATGATCATTTAGACTGTTCGTACGATCATGAACTTTTAGAACTCTTGTCGAAGTTCGGACCATAGTATCGTTAATCGAATCACGGGGACGTGATTCCGCTGACATGGGAAGAATGTCACAATTCTCATTTTCCGGTCATTTCTCATACTCCATATTCATCATTTCATAACGGTTCGTGCATGGTTTTGCATTTTTCGGTACACGTTATTTTCATATTAATTAAACGTTATCGCGTGAATTATTATTTTGAATATTTAATCCGTTACTTTCAAAAATGATCCCGACATATTTTTAAACTTACATTTAGTTTATAAAAACTATATTTTGAGTTTACCTAGTGTTTTAAATTTATTTGGTATATAAATCGTTAAATTTATATTATTACGACGTTTTTCTTAAAATCGACAAGATAATTATTATATCACTCAAATCTTTCAAGGAATGTATTTTTACAATTTTTATAAAATCATTATACTCTATTTTGATCTATTAAAAATTTACTTGTACCAAAAAGTTACCATTTACCTTTAATTATACATTTTTTTTTCTACACATGTTACTTATACTCTTTATCAAACACTTACACATTACTACTTAAAAAATAAATAAATAAGTTAGACAAACCATCAACTATCCTCAAATTGGGGATCTTGTCTTTGAAATAAATCATTTTATTAGTACAAGTAATAATTCATACCAACTCATACAATTCATTTCATAAGGTGTAAAAGTTTTCTTCTTTTCTTCCTTTTTGCTTATGAACCGCCTTCAAGAGAAGCCAAGGGATCATCATCTTTTTTTTTCAAGTTCAAGCAAATCAATCTAGTGTATACTCTATATAAGGTTTTGAAATAAAACCAAGAGTATTTAGGCTAATCCTTGTTACTTTCACCTCATCATTTTCACTTGTAAGCATGTTTTATCATTTTCATGTTTTCTTATCATTTCTTATGTATCTTTTCATTTTTGGAGCAAGTATGCATGATATGTGATTTATACCATTTTTCATGATTTTAAGAAGTTATATATATATTTATGGTCATCCTATAATTATCCCCATGGTATTCTTGGTCTTGATGGTGATTAGGAACCCATGACACCCTAAGAAGGTGTATGGTAGGATTAGATTAGCTTTGGAGTTGATTTGAAGGGATTAGAATAGGTTTAGTACGAGAAAAACACTTTTCGATAAATATTAATAAGGGTCTGTCCTTAAAACCAATTTCTGGAAAATCCGACTGTAGCCACGAATTTTTGACTTTGATATTTAGAAAATATACTTTAAAACGAATCTGTGGCCGCTTGAACGGATTAAAACGGAGTTATAACGAAGAAGTTATGGATTTTACAAGTTTGACGACGAAAAATATAATTTTCAGAATTTTCAGCATACTATATTTTTCTTGTACGAGTCAAAAACGAGCCTTAAGCTTCACAAATTATTTCGACTTATCAAAATATATTAGTTTACTTCGATACGAAGCTAAGGACGTATTATACGTAGAAAACGGATTTGAAACGACAAAGATATGCACGTTTTCATAAACTTGCCGTAACTATTATTTTCTGAAAAACTATATTATTTTTACGATACAAGTGTTACGGTAGCGGTAACGTCCATGTTGAGGGCTGTTTTTTAACGAGGTTGTGAAACTTTTTGGAACGAAATGTCTTCTAGTAAAATCAAGTTCACCGGCCATATTTTTCAAAACGACAAGCCGTTTGTATAGCGGAGTTGTAGTAAATTAATTACGGATGTTCAAACTTGGCCGAAACTCACTTTTTGCACTACAATTAGCCAAAATCACCATCTTTAACCCTTATTATCTTTATATTCGAGACCTTTTGGACGAAAACTCCTGAACTGAAACTTCTAGATATCGATACAAACTTTCCAAAACCGTCGAGTTCGTTCTCTAACGTCTGACGTACACCATTTTATGACTAGTTTTTCGAGCCATTTTTGTTAATTTCATGAAAATTCGACGACATTGTTTTGCATTTAAAAGTGAAAATTTCACCATAAATCATTATAAAACCATTGTAGGATGACATTTTGATGTAAATACTTGTAAAGTGATTTTTGAAGGGTCAAGACGTCAAAAGAGTATTTTTCGACGATTAGTAATATTTTCAAAACTCGCAAATGGTATAAATAGCATACGAAATGCATGCATAACATTACATTGCAACTCATTGCATATCATATCATTCGTAATAGGTCCTGGTTAACACATTACATTATACCTCGGTGTACTCACTCTTGTCATCATTCCGGTTTACCAAGTGAGTAATCACATCCCCTTTTTCCGTTTTACTATATTTTGGGGCGAAATGCATGAACCTTTCTTGAGCTAAATTGTTTACTACTTTTATTAACTAGTTTGACTAGAACTTGTGAACTCGAATCAAATCCTTGAACTTAATTACGAACCTATTACTTATTTGAACTTATTGAACTGCATAAAGTCTCCCTGTCGGAGCATCACTATAAAGTCTCGCCTTATTGGTGGAGCGGTCTCAATAATTCTCGCCTAGGTGGTCGAGTGACAAAGGAGTCTCCCTTGTTGGAGCAAGACAAAGTCTCCCTGCTCGAGCATCACTATAAAGTCTCGCCTTATTGGTGGAGCGGTCTCAATAATTCTCGCCTAGGTGGTCGAGTGACAAAGGAGTCTCCCTTGTTGGAGCAAGACAAAGTCTCCCCTGCTCGAGCATCACTATAAAGTCTCGCCTTATTGGTGGAGCGGTCTCAATAATTCTCGCCTAGGTGGTCGAGTGACAAAGGAGTCTCCCTTGTTGGAGCAAAGGCAAAGTCTCCCATGATCGGAGCATCCCCGAATTATTATATTCGTGGTACTATATTGTGAACTATTATGACCGCTTATACTTGACTATTAGACATACTACTTTTGGCGGTGGGTTGTGAACACACAAAGTTGCAAGTTTTGTATGGGCGGAACTTGAACCGAGTGGATTTACAATGCCTTTGCTTTATGGACCATTTTCGTAAATCGAAAGCTTTGAATATTTCACGAGTTTTCTTATTTCGCTAAACGTGTTTACTCACCAACTATTTTCATAGTTGACCCGTTTTTTCTCATGCATTTCGGTGATCGTTAGTAAGCTTTTCTATCAAGTCTTGCATAAAGAAGTTTTCACTTGTCGCTACAAGTCGTATGTAATAAAACTCAATATTTTGGAATCTAAACTTTGTAATATATTTGCCGATGACGGCTAAACTAGTATTGTAATGGAGTATTATTTCTTTTAATCTTAACGTTGGTATGTTCTATTATCTTGTGCTTATGTTCCTCCGTTACACTCGTATTTCGCCCCGCGAGGGTGTGACACAAAGAGTGATTATTCAAATCACTAACTGCTAAACGAGGATAATTAGCATACTCCCGCACGCTGTAAAATTTGATCCGTGCTAAACCGTCAAGTTTTCTCACATTAAGTGGCCACTGTGAATGACCAACCGTAAGAAACTTAAAACAGTTCGTACACAAATGCAATGAAGATCAGGAGAGAATAGGGTTTCCCCGGGTCGTTATGTCCCAGCGAGCTATGCGAAGAATCACCAAACGAATAGTGATCAAGAGATTTGAACGGAAAAGAGGTATTGAATTATTATAACTACAGAAATAATCCTATAATTACAAAGGCTTAAATGCAAATTAAAGAAAGTTAAAAAGATAAAAAAATATTAAATAAACGCTATCACTATTTGCCAAATGATATTTTTGATTTTATGTTTTTATAAAACTTTAATAAAAAACTACGTTACGTACAATTGAAAATGTGAAACTTACACAATATTAATCCTAAAAATATGAAAATGACATTTTTACAAACCTAATGATATGAGAAAGTTTTTAGAAAAAGAAAATTATTTTTATAACTATTTAATTAATTATTATTAATTAAAAACTAATTTTAACTATTTAATAATAACCTAAAATACTAGAAAATATGAAATAAAGCTAGAAAAATAAAATTTTGACTTGGAAAAATCTAAAATAACAAAAGAGAATTTTCAAAACTATTTTGTATTTTTCCTAATATTTTTGTATTTTTATGAATTAAAACTATTTAAAACTACTTAAATTGCTTAAAAATACAAATTTAACTAAGAAAAATCTAGAAAAATATTTTTTTGACTTTTTATATTTATCTTAACTTAAGAAAAATGAAAAATTATTTTTCTGAAACTTTTCTGATTTAATTGTATTAAATGCTAAGTAAAATGACTTAAAAACTGATTTAAATCAAGAAAAATACCAAACTGACCTAGAAAAATCTGAAAAATTCAAGATAAGTCTAAAATAATATTCTAAAGCTGAGAAAAATATAAAAACAGAGGGTTGTGTGAAGAAAATGCAACTGCTATGCCAAGTGCTTATAAATAAGCACTTATTTAAAGCAAATGGTACCAAATAAGCTCCACACTGTCACAGAAGCTCTAATATGCTAAAATTATCCAAATGCAACTAAAAAACAAGCCTTAACCTCGGATTGCAACTTCAATGATTTGAATGATTTGGCTAATGTGCTAAAATCGCTTTTAGGTACTACTGCGACTCAAGAATAAGCACTTAAATAAGTCGGAAACTAGAAAACAAATGTTGGATCATAAACTAGACCTGGCTAGGTGCTTACAAACCAAAAACAAGACCTAGATAAGCTCTTAGGAGCTTTGTGCAAGGATCGCAAGAATCGCACAAAACCCGCGTCAGCTTCAGTTCTTGGGTGCATAGGCATATAAGCCCACATTGACAAGTCGATTAGGGCTTATAAAAATTGACAAAATTCTTCAAAAATGATAATAACAAAATAGACCAACAGAAGTTTTAAAAACACCAAGTTCCACTTGATTTGGCTCAGAAATGAGTCAATGAAAAATCCTTTCAATTGGGCTCAAAACTGGTTTTTCATGTTTTTGACTTTTAACAGTTTTGAAAGGTTTGACTTTGATGAACTTTGCAACTGATTTTAAGGACTGAGATTGATGTAATAAGGTGAAATAAAACTATATTAGGCTATTTTACAGATTTCTAAACACAGAACAAGATTTTGCTTTTACAAAATCTCAACAGATAAGCTAGTTATGACAGATTTATGTGATTTTGACTTTTGAGGTCTGCAAGTGCAATATTAAGACAGATTTAAGAGTAAATGAGCTAAACAAACCTAACACAACAAGTTTCTACCACTGAGTGAACCTCAAGATCAGTTAATGCAGCTGATCCAAACACTCTTTTAAAACATTGATTTGCAAATTAAACTAACCTAACTACTGATCTAGCCTGCATTATTGATCAAACTGAGTTAACTTAACCTAAATACAACTAATTAACAGATTTAAACTATTCTAAGCCACATATACAGATTATGCAATATATCTTGAAAATGACTTACACTTGGTCCTTAGCCACAGTGGCTTGCCAAAGTACACAAGATCAACTAACCTATTCCAAACCCTAACCTAGCTTATTATCAACCCAAATCCATGCTGCATCAACCCATATCCATTTCTGCATCATTTTTGCCCCAGTTTGACTTATGTTGACCAAAATCCAAAGTAGCTTAAAACTTGAATACAAGCTTACAAAAAGCTATGAGGAGCTTGCATAAGCTTATTTGAGCTTATAAATAAGCTATTTGAAACTTTAATATCGATTTTGAAATTGAAAATTGCAACATTGACATAAAATATGAAATGTGAACAAAAGCTTGAATTGATACTTGATAACAGCTTGCAATAACCAAACAACTTACTTTGATACAATGAAACTTGAAAATACAACTAAAAATCTAATTAAGACTAAGAATTAAAAAAACGACATACATTTTTGAAATAAAACTAAGTGCCTTTTTTTTGTTGCTTCTTCTTCCTCTTTTATACACCCCTCTTCTTTCTCTCACCTCTCTGAGTGAATCCCAGCTTTAAGCTTGACCATTGGATGACTAGAAGCAATCTTGGCCGTTTGATGCATTTTGGCGCCAAAATTGTATTTAACAGCTGGAGAGGTTGAGTGTTAGGTAGAAGGAGATTTTAATGCTTCTTGGCTTGGTGTGAGGTGGAGGTAGGGTAGGGAGATGATGGTGGATGTTGGTCGAGTATTGCAGGTGGTGTGATGATGAAGATGGTATCTCGTGACTTGGAGGGAAAAGGAGAGTCAAAAGGGTTTGACTGGTATATTAAAAGGGAAAGGGGGGTCACAAGGGAAGGGTCCAAATGGGTTTGGCAGGGGTCATTTGGTTTGTGACAAGGGTCCAAGGGGTATTAATGGTTTAATAATCAAGGGACTATTGTGTAATTTCTGAAAATCAAGGGACCAAAACTGCCAAATCTGCAAAGTTGCTCCAAGGGACTAAAAGTGACAAGTTTCAATAATACAAGGACCAAACTTGACATTTTCAATTTTCCAAGGACCATTTTTGCCAATTTTAAACTCAAGGACCAAATTTGTAATTTCTCAAAACTTTTGATATTTTCACCAAAGGACCGATTTTGACAACTTATGATTTTAAAAGGACCTTTGGTGATTTTTCTTTGAAATTAAGTGCTCAGTGGACTATTTCGACAATTTTGAAACTGGGGACCTAAACGCCAATTATGCAAACTTAGCTCATTTTTCATCCGATTTTGAACATTTTGCATCCGAAACATATAAAATGCAATTTTGGAATATTTTCAAGATTTTGATGCATTTCGAGCATTTTAAACGTTTTGCGCTCAGATTTAACCAAAATGATGAGTATTTACACACTCATCACGGGTTTCCATAGACATCAATGTGGAATAGCCCTTCGTGCTTTTCAATCACCGACAGCTCACGAACTTTACACTGCAGTAGCTCCTGTTGCATTCGAGTCCGTGCACTTTGATCTCGGCCGAACTCAACCCTCTTTCTTTTCCTTGCGATGATTGAGGTTGAGATCCTTGTGGTGCGCTTAATGCATCAATCCCCGCTTGTGTTGGTGCATCCTCGCCTTTCATACCTTTATCGAGCATCTTCATCGCCTCCTTAACCACCGTGATTCTCTTCTTTTAAATTAATGGACCAAGTTCATCGAGTTCGGTGATCCCAAAGTCGCTGAATTTGGGGATCATGAACCTCGAAGTGTCTTTATCATCCCCGTAGACGCTCATTGCTAGTGGTTTAGACTTGGGATGATTCGACATCGCTATCTTCTCAGCACCGCTTGTCATTGTCCGCTTGTAATGATCAATTCTTGCTTGCTCGATGGTCGCAGCTCTTTTGTTCTTTTCTTCCAACCGCTTTCTCATTTCAAACCATCTTAGCAACTCGAGCATCCTTGAACTTATGTCCCCTTGACCCTTTTCAAGCTTCTTAAGATCAATCCCTATGTTCTCGCCTTCCTCAACGACAACTTTTATCAAGACTTCTTTGCTCTTCCTTTCCTCCTCGCCTAGTTTCTGCTTCCTTTCTTCTTTGCAAGATAGGCACTTATTTGTTGTGGTGTAAGGTGTATTCGATGTCGCCGATCTTGTAGGGAATCTTCTCGTGCTCGGGAGTTTGCATTATGCCTTTTCCTTTGTCATGGCCTCGAGGAAGATGATGATGCTACCGATGGTGGTGGTGTTGTTGTGATGGGTGTAGCTCGTCATAGCCATCGTTGTTGTTGATGATAAGGGTGGGATTGATGAAATTGGTACAATTGGGACTGGTGGTGTTTGCTCCCCTCAATGTGAGAGGAGGTCTCTTCAGGGTCTTCCCCTCAACTGCTATTGCGACAACTTCAGGAGAGCAAGAGTTGGCTCACATCGGGGAGTTTGGGTGGCTTGACCTTTGAAGGCTTGGTAGATTTCAATGACCATAGCCTTGATATCGATGTATCCTTTGAAGACCGGTGACCTTTGTTTCAGATTAGCTTGAGAAAGTTCCAAGGGTCATCGTGGCCCAAGATTCCAAGCCATTGATGAGGAAGCTTTTGCTAAGTTGGTCACTTGAGCATCCAAAGAGCCCAGTGTTTCTCAAGAGATTGAACCAAGATTCAAGACCATGAACATTGGCGCACTTTAGCATAGTGATCGCCCAAGTGAGGTCGGAGGAATTCTTCAAATGCGCCTCAAGAGCCTCCAAAGACTTTTGAGTTGAGTGTTGGGTCTTTTGACCGAGTCCCCGATTTCATCAATTTTTGTTCCACAACCTCAAGATGTTTGAGAAACTTAGCCAGTTATCATCCAATCTATGAAGTCTGCTCATACATAATATCTCGTGCTCATCGGTGTTAGCATTAAAGGTGAGCACATCGGATCTTAGATCAAGATAACTTGCGCAGCTTCAAGATGTTGATCCCACAAGGTGTTAGTGACCCCTGAATATATCTTTCTTGAAGCTTTGGTGATCCACATAACTAGTCGCCTTTCGTTGATTGGAAGAATATTATCGTCGGGTCAATTCATTAGAACTCGGATGAAGAGGAGTCAAAGTCATTGTCTCGCAGTGGAAAGGTGACTCTTTAGGCTCTTTTCGATCGGTCGATGCTCTTGTTCAGTTGAACATCACGTCCACTTCTTCCCCGCCGATAAAATTTCATCTTTACTTTCACCGCTTCATCGTAAAATAGTATCTCAATCGAATAACAAGGTGGTGGTGATGGGTTCCATATCGGTGGTATATTTCCGCTGAGTTTTATCCCGCTGACCCTCGGACATCGGTGGGTGTTTCCTAGTGCCTTCTCCGGAGTCGATTGGTGGTGGGTTCCGATCGGCGGGTTGTTTCTTTCCTCTCGAGTCTTTGTCCCTCGAGACCCCCGAGACACGATGGGTTTTTCCCAAAGGTTTTCGCGGAGTCGTGATGCTATATCCCTATAAGCGGGTTGTTTAGTTCCTCTCGACTCTTTGGGATCAATCGGTGTGCCTCGCACAAAGGCCGTGATTTGCTAATGTCATCCTTGGGCATTGTGGAAGCGCCCCTACCACCGGGTTGTATGTTTCCTATGGATCTTGGGAGTAGTAGTTGGGACCAAGGTCACCGATTGTGATTTATCGGTGTCCGCCGTTGTCACCGTGGTGGATGTTGCTTGGTCTCCATGGGTGGCATATCGCCTTGGGCTTCTTTTGCCTTTTGGTCAGTGTTCTCAAGCCTCGTGGCCCCGAGACTTGGGTTTGGTCTTAGTCCTAGTCTCGAGACTTCCCTTTTCTTTTAGGAGCAGGTTGGGAGACATCGAATCTCTCGGTTGTTTACAAAGAACCATATGGGCGTCAATACAATATCGTTGATTAGGGATGGGTCTTTTGAAAATTAGATTGACTCGTGGTACTAGGTAAAGCAAGATATTTGTACTCCCGAGGGTAATTACAACCCAAGAACACTCTTGAAAGCGCAAGAGATAAACCTAGGATACGAAACGATTTCGTCCTAGTTTTACTCAAAGATTTGGTTACGAGATCACCGTAAATGATCTCTCCCATGTCGACATTGACCCCATTCATCGTGCAAGATGCCATCATCAATCGAATAGAATTAACTTGTTCGCTGGATGAGTGGTTCCCGCCGAGGACCCGAATCACAAAAGTGAATAGGATCCTCCAAGCCACGGAAATGAACTTTTGGTGACCGGGTCTTGCCCAAAATTTTGGATCCAAGACTATTTTTTAACCCATCCTTCACTGGTGGGTTCGTGATGGGCGACATAAACTCCTTGTTGTAGTCTAGCCCCGCTGAGGTGCAAAAGTTTTGTAATCCAGGTGACCGACCTTTCCCCATTAAAAGACTAAACTTAATGAGATACTCCCCGAGAGGTCTTAGGTCTGTCTCATTAGTTGAGGTGTCGGGTCATAGGCCATGGTCAGAGCCCAAAACTCCCCGAGGAGGTTTTGCACAAGATAGAGGACATCGAACAAAGGCCGCTTTTCAAGTGCTAAACAAAAATTTATAATATCCTTATAGGTTTGAGACGGTTTGAGGGTATTCAAAATTGCCTATAACATTATTTGTTTTAAATTCAACATTGCTAAGATCACCTACCCACTGTGAAGCAAACTGGAGAGATTGTGTTCTAGCCATTTGCATTAAGAATATTTAGGGTTTTGAGAAAAATATCTTGACAAGAACAGTCAAAGGGTTTTGAATCTCTCAAGTTGTGATGAAATTTTTTTGTAATGGTTTACGAGAAGATTTTTAGAAAAGGATTGAAGAACAAAAATATTTCGGGTTTGAAAGAGATTTTGACGAGTTTTGTTAGCGTAAATACTTTGTGTATGTTTTAAGGATTTTGTAAGGGTATTTATAGAGTGATGAGAGGGGTAGTTTGTGCACAAATGTGGATTTGTAAAGTCGGTTTTTGAAAACGTTTGAATTTCCACATTTAATGTCACCACTCCACTACCCGCAGTAAAATCCTGTTTTTCAAGGGAACAGTTGCAGTGCACAGTAAAAGTGCAATTTGCAGTAATAAAATATCCTTATGATATTTTATGTGAGGAGAGGCATTTAATGCCAAGTGGGATAAGGTAAGTATTTGAGGGACCCTTGACATGGATGACAGACAAAGGGACATATATTCCTTTATTAAATTGGTAAGGTTACCAACCTAGGACATTTAAGTAGTTGATACTTGGAGCATTTAGTTACTCATTGAATCCTCTTTGTCAAAAGTTAGGGACCCTAAATGAGTCTTACTCATTCAGTGAAAAAGGAATTTTGGGTATTCAGGGAGGATTGACCATTTCAGAGAAGACTCACTGAGATTAGGATTGATTTTCAATTTGCTGACTTTCAATGTCTAGCATTCCTAATTCATCTTTCAGTCTCCTGAAGGTAGGTTCATCCAAGGGTTTGGTGAAGATATCAGCAAGTTGATATTCAGTAGGGATGAAATGAAGCTCTATGTCTCCTTTCATTATATGGTCCTTGATGAAGTGATATCTGATATCAATGTGTTTGGTTCTTTGATGGAGGACAGGGTTGTTAGAGATCGCTATGGCACTGGTGTTGTCACAGAAGATGGGTACCATTTTGTAATGGATGTCATAGTCACCGAGTTGACTTTTCATCCATAAAACATTGGCACAACATCCTGCAAAGAGCCACATACTCGCCTTTTCACCAAGACATAGCCACCGATTATTGCTTTTAGCACTCCAACAAACCGCTTTTCCTCCAAGAAATTGACAGGACCTCGAGGAACTTTTTTCTCGTCCATGTTGCGTGCCAAGATAATCGTAATCGAGTACCTTTTGAGATCAAACCCCGAGCACTTTGGATAATAGAGTCCAAGACTTGGGGTTCCTTCGTGTACCGAGCATTCTTTTGTCTGCAGTGAGGTGGGATTCTTTGGGATTGGACCGATATCTTGCTATTAGATGACCGAGAATTGTATGTCCGCCCGAAGCGAGAAGATACATTAGTGAGCCAATAATCCTCCGAATGAGTTTGATTGATCGACTTGCCAAGTGAGATCAGTCCAAGGTTGTCGAGGGACCATTGATGTCTTCATCGAGGCACAATCGATATCTCATATTTCTTCAAGAGATTTCGTGTATTTCTCTCGACCGATGGAGATTCCTTTATCATTTTTCTCGATTTGTAGTCCAAGGAAGTATGTGAGTTCACCCATCATGCTTATTTCAAACTTCTTTGTCATCGCTTTTTCAAACTGCTTTGCAAAGAGTGTAGTTTGTTGAGCCAAAGATGAGGTCATCAACATATACTTGACCAAGATCACATCATGTTTTGTCCTGTAGATAAACAATGTGTTGTCTATCTTTCCTTTGACAAACTTGTTTTGAATCGTGAAGGCCGAGAGAGTTTCATACCATGCTCGGGAGCTTGCTTTAGTCCATAAAGGGCTTTATCAAGCTTACGATATAGTCGTGAATTCACTACTCTCAAAGCCGTGGAGGTTGTTGAACATACACATCTTCTTTGAGTTCGCCATTTAGGAATGCACTTTTTACATCCATTTGGTAAACTTTGAATTTCATGTAGGTGGCATATGCAAGGAAGATCCTAATGGCTTCCATTCTTGCAACAGGAGAAAATGTCTCATCATAGTCAATGCCTTCTTGTTGACTGTAACCTTTGGTTACAAGTCTAGCTTTGTTTTTAATGGCGCGTTGCTTTCATCGCTTTGTTTCGAAACCCACTTCATTCCTATAACAATGACATCCTCGAGGACATTTAATCAAGGTCATGACCTTGTTTTTATCAAACTGTTGAAGTTCTTCTTGCATGGCTCGAACCCACTTGGGTGTTTTAGAGCCTCAATGACACTCTTGGGTTGTATTTCGATAGGTAATCAAGATATAGACATTCATTGGTCAAGTCAGATTAACTTGGCGACCATGCTTCTAGTGAGCATGCCCTCGGTGGGTTCACCAATGATGTTTACAAGCTCAATGTCCCGAGATTTTTCCACTTACTTTGTGGTCTAGGATCCGAGCTTCAAGAGGTCAATGGAGACTCGTGGGTGAGTTCGTGAGTATGAGCCACAAAATCATTAAGAACATCCGTTGAGATGTCTTGTTCAGTTGGGTTCATGAATTACAAGTTCCCGAACATTTGGTTCAATGTTACCTATCCCAAATAGGATCGATTGACTATCAATGAATTCACCGATAGTTGGTTGAGGTAGGTTGTGAGGTAAGACATAATATGAAATGTCAAGATCGACTTGGTATGAGGAATTGATTTCGTGTTATACTCATCGGGAGGATATCTTGAAGAGTTATCAATTCCAATTTCTCCACCGAGGTATTGGTGAACCCGATGCTTTCGAACTCTCATCAAAGGTGACATGAAAGGTTTCCTCAACTTGTTGTCTCCTTGTGTTAAATACCCTCAAGGCTTTGGAGATCGGTGAGTAACCTAGAAAGTATCCATCATCGCTTTTGCATCAAATTTTCCTAGATGATCCTTGTGGTTATGAATAAACACAGACATCCAAACACATGAAAGTAGTCGATATCGTGAAGTCTCCCTTTGAATATCTCATATGGGGTTTTGTTATGTCTTTTGACAATGATTGACCTATTTTGAGTGTAACGGGGTGTTTTAACCGCTTCATCAGTAAATGCTTTAAGAGGGTGAGCCATTTAACATGGTTCTTGCACCTCAATGAGAGTTCTTTTTCCTTTCACCACCCCATTTTGTTCGGGGTGTAAGGAGATGAAATGTTTTGGGAGATTCCTTTCATTACGTAAATTCTCAAGCTCTTCATTTCTAAACTTAGTACCATTGTCTGCTCGATTTGTTTTATAGTAATGTCATTCGGTTTTCAATGTTCCCGATGAATGACATTATAGTATCACCGCTCGACTCTTTTGGAAAGAAAGTATACCCAAGTGTATCTTGAAAACTCATCAACAATGATAAGTGTATACTTCATGCCGGATTGATCTAGACTTATCGTCCAAAGAGATCCATATGCAAGAGGTGAAGGCAACTTTTGATTGAGAAATTTTGTTTTGTTTTGAAAGATGCTCTTTGATGTTTGCCTTTTTCACAGTCGAGCATGGTTTATCTTTGCAAAACTAGTGATGGTAAGCCAAGGACCTTGTTTTGTTTTGCCGGAGTTGTTGATGTTTTGAAGTTTAAGTGAGAGAGTCTCTTGTGCCATAGCCGTTGATAGTTTCAGTGGCTTTGGCAAAGAGACAGTTCCATCTTGAGAAAGAGTAGACATGTCTAAGACATAAACATCATCTCTTCTAGGAGCTATCAAAACAACTTCTTTGTTGGCATTGAAAATGGTACCGTGTTTGTCATTGAATTGCACAATGTACTTAGCATCACACAGTTGACTTACACTGATGAGATTGTATTTGAGACCATTGATATAAGCTATCCTAGAGAAAACTATTCCATTGCAGCCATCGAACCATAACCTTCAAGTGGGACATGATGAGTTATCACCAAATACTACCTGGGTCCCGGTTCCTCTACATACTTGTGCAGATACTCTTAACGCCACCATGCTTCTTGAGCATCCATCGCCTAGATGCCGATAGGCTCCCGGCATGTCTCTACGTATAGTAAACCAATTAGTTTCTCTTAGTGACCCACTTACTAGTGGGCGTGGGTTTCAAGGTCTTTTTGAATTTGGCAATTGACTCATGGTCAGTGGTTGAGTGCATTGTGCAGGTTTTGAATTTGGAGACTGAGAGTGACTCAGTGACTCTGGGTTGCTTGGAACTTCTCCTTGCATGGATGACACTGTCATGCTGGGATGTCTCATGAGTTGGATTTTCGCAAATATCGCAGCATGTATTCATGAGACAATCATCCTGATGATGATCATTGAAGCCACAGTGTAGGCAAAGAGGAAAGGGTTTTGCTCTATGCTTATGAGCTGATTTGGAGGATGAAGCATATTGATGACCAACTTTGGTATAGTTTGCTTCACTGAGTGAACTTACATATTGTAAGTGATCGGTTATGTGATCATCCTTTTGCGATCATACAAAAAGGATTCTATAGCGCTTGTCGCTGGTATGACCGGTATAGTGGCATGTATCACACTTTGTTTGGGTTTGATGTTTGACTTAGACTTTGAGGAACTAGAGGAAGTCGACTTTGTCTCCTTGATTGATTCGTGAATTTTTCAATGGACTCCATGTTTTCGCTAGCTTCCTCACAAGTTCGATCCATTCTTGAATTTGGTCAACTTGATGGGGACCGAGGATGGAAGTCTCGGTGGGGTAGATTCTTGTTGGATTGGTTTTGTTGGTCTTTTCGTGATGGTTCTACCAAGTCCGGACCTTTCTTTTGGTGAGTGAGGATTGAATTGTAGAGGAGTAAGCTCATAGCTAGTGCAAAGACCAAGAGGTTTCGTGGGTGGAAGCGGTGCATTAGATTTTGCTTGCGGACTCGGAGATGTGTTCAAGACCACCGGGCACATCGTAAAGTCCAAGCATGCTCTTGAGAGCTTGGCTCTCAGGCTCTAGTATTCTTCCAGAATCGAAGTTTGGAAGCTTACTCTCAGGGTTTTTTCTTTCAATCCAGTCATTGGGCTTAGGGGTTGACAATAATCATGCCACCAGACACAAATGGTTTGGGAGACTGGTCTTTGTTGTGAGAGTCAAGAAGATGATCTTCACCTAAGACTCTCTTTTTGCTACTGGGGGCTCCCACAACATCAAAGACCCTAGGATTCTTAGGAGTCCAACTATCAAGGATATCTTGTACCTTTTAAGTTCATCTTGAAGAGCCCGATTTCTTTTAACTAGTTCGGTGTTCGAATTTGCAAAGTGATGACCTCAAGTTTGGCTTGTTTTAAAAGAGCGGTTCATCTCTACACTTGTTTAATTCAAAACTAAGCTTGTTATATTTTGAAAAAGATTTAATCGTTGCTCTTCTACAAACTTAAGGTCAACATTAAGATAATTCATATAAGATCGCCAATCGAGTCATCATCCATAGAAAGTAGAATATTTACCTTCTTCATTGTGATGTTGACCCATTCCCATTCTCGCATGATTCTTCCCAACAGCCTAGCTTGTCCTCTTCTCGAGAGGGCCATCGGTCTGTAATCGACATGCACCATTTCATCATCGATGAGACTGCTCTTCATCCCAATCAAGGTTTCAACAACGAGACCCTTGTTTTTCACCGCATGTATTGAACACTTTTTTGTTTCGAGGGATGGACTCAAGCAATGCAAGCTTAGCTTTTGCTTTCTTATACTTAGCTTCATAATCAATGGTTTTGTTTTGATCGATTTGTTTTGAAAATTTTGATGAGACCGATAGATTTTGTTTGAAATTTGCTAAAGCACGAGGACCGATTGACCCCGATGGTTTATATGAGGGTTCGATATTGTTTTGAAAATCTTTTGAAAAATGACCTCTTTTGTGACACTTAAAGCATTCAGTGTCCTCATTTGCTTTAGCATTTGAAAACTTTTGTTTCTTTTATAAACCTCCAAGAGTTAGCAAGGAGTGCCCTTTCCTAAAATTCAACGTTTAGGTCATTTAGGTACTCCTCACTTGATCTCTCATCGTGCTCATCATCCGAATTTTCCGGAAATCTTGAACCACATTGTTAGAGTGAAAGCGGTTGAAATAGGTGTTGAAGTGGTGGTCGGGGACTTCTTGACTTCCCGAGACTTTTTAAGTCGAGGTATCGTCTCTGATGAGGTTTTCCTCATAGACAAATTTTCCATAAATTTCGTAAAGTTCAAGATTACGGATATGATTAGCATTCCTAAGTCCCGAGAGAAATTCACCACTTCTCGTGGAGACTATTGACAAAACCAACATTGATTTCATGTTTGGATAACTTAACACCATCATTAGATAGTTCATTTAAAGAGTTTTGTATCGGTGTAAGTTTGAGATGATTTTACGAGTCCTTAGCCTCGAAGGTGTTATACTCAAGTTTCGTGTCCATTATCCTGCTTTCCTTGGTATCGATGGGCCTTCATGGCTATGGACTAGGTCATCCTGTGTTTGCTTAATTGTACTATTTTATAATCGACTCCATAATATCATCGAAGACATGATATGATGATACTTTTGAGTCTTTGATCTGGTTGACCACTCTTCTCTCATCCTCGGTTCATCGAGCTTGTGTTTAGGCAAACCTTCAGGTCTTTGGGATAAATGGACCTTCATTTATACACTTGATATAATAAGGTTCCATCCTAATCAAATAGCAAAGCATACGCTTTTCCATTTGTTGAATTTACCAACTTCAAGTCTAGGGCAACATTTAATAAGCTCTACCCTTTTATCGACTAGTTGGGGTACATCAATTTCACCATAAGGATCCCGATTTAAAAATGTTTTAAGCACGTAAAATAAGTTAATAGTAAATTAATGACCTGAAAAGATATAAGTAAAACACAAAGAGTAATTTTCAACATCATATTCTTATTAGAAATGAATCAAAGAATACGTTACCCTAGTACTTGCGGAACAAGACTAGGGATTGAAATGACAAAGTGTTAGTAACTCCTCTCAAGCTCAGCTAAGTCCGAGCACAACTACAAGTACCCACCGAGCTATCTCGGGAAACACAAAGACCTTGATAGATCTTAAGCACTGGAGATCGTTAGTGTTGCCTATGTAATCACAAGCAAACTAATAGAAGATCTCTACAACTCGTATTTTGTAGCGGAAAGTAAATACAAGTTATAATAACTAAGAACTCTTTGATCCTCTATGGATCTTTTGATTATAGAAACTCTATGTTTCGGATATTTTACAAGACTTGAAAGACTTAAGAAAAGCTTATCTATTACAAACTATTATGGTTCCTTTTATAGGCAAGAAACCCTAATGACTCACGAGCGCCATAATGTACGCCCTAATACAAACATAGACCAAGCATGCATCTAGACAACCATGCAACTAATCATATTGTTTTACTAATCATATTGTTTATTCCGAGTAAGCTCTATACAATACGGCGCCAACCTATCTTTCATACGGCTACCGACTTTTACTACATACCGAGCTTATCTCTCCCACGTGATTCGCACTTTCGCAGTAAACACGATTGCGCTTAACACTTCATCAAGTATAACTTCAGCAGAATCCATTCTTCTTCGCAGTAAACTCTTCAGATACTCTTCGTAATCCAAGAGTTTACCTTAATTCCCAACAATCCTCCCTAAACCGGAATTTGACTAGGTTAAGTTCCAGCTTCCTTGATAGATCGTTAAAACTGCTGAGGATTGTCTTCGAACATTAGTGACAAAGATTCGTAAGAAGAACATCTCTATGATGATTGAATCGTGATACACCGATCTTTGCAAAGAACATATGACATCATGTACATCAAAACATATAAGTTTCATACTATTCTCATCACTTCCTGTGTGTTAACTCTCGTGAGAGGTGAATCATTGAAATTAATGGGTTTGATGTCTCTTTACCAATAGCCATTACTACGGAGTAGCCGATGTTTGAGTTCGAAAACTATGGTACATTGATAACCATCTCGATTTATTGGCAAACCAAAGAACCATAGAAACGGATTTGACTTGTCTTTACCGTAGCCGCTTGCTCGTGACTAGTCAATTTTAGTATTGGTGAATTGAGAACCAAATATGGAGTCATTGCCTTTACCACATCCCATATTCATGTGGCTAGCCAATTCTTGGATTCCAAAAGGAATAGACCATGGTGAATTGATGACCATACAACCCTCAAGAAGCTAAGCATGGGTGGTTGTAGACCCTATGATTTTGAGCAAACCATTACAATTTATCAATGATTTGTTGTGTCTTTACCAAAGTCTGCACTTTGGACTAGCCAACTCTTTGACATACACGAGGTATATCGTGAGTTAAAACCATCGAATTGTACAACAAACAAACCCGCATAAAAGTTTTTTTTTTTTTTTTTTTTTTTTTTTTTAACTAATAAATTGAAAAATAACACGTAAATTGACAAATAACACAAACTAAATGTAACAAAACAAGGTAGTGCAGAGAGTACCAAGTATCATGATAAGGATGAGAATGAGGCTTATTGCGCTTGTAGAAGTTGTGTCTTGATCAAGCCCACCAATGTTGAAGGCATGCCTTTCATTGCCCATCGGATCCGGAGGAATCTCCATTTCGACTAAGCATCTTTTCCATAAGTCTCTTGGGCAATGGATACTTTTGCTCAAAGAAGCATGCGACAAGTGATCCCACTCTTAGTCTCCAATACATGTATACGAGGGAGAGGATAGAATCTCCAGGACGCAACCTTCCACCGATGTGAGTTCTCCCAAATGGAATGTGCTTTACTGTTGGGAGAATGAGAGTTAATCAGGACTTGAAGATCTCCAGGTAAGAACATCCCAGAACCTTGTGGTTCCTTGTTGCAGTAATGGGTGGTAACAAGAGTGTACAGAGTGAGCAACCGCCTGCCTACCAAGTGTAGAATTTCCTTCGTAAAGGTGAATTCCATTGAAGTGGAATCCTGTCGATGAATGACATTCATCTCATCATCCTTCAGATTCCATTTGACCAACTTATCTTGATCACCCTCAGGAAAATCAGCAGCAGAGCCCTCAATAATGAAAGTTGAGTTATCAGCTTCAAGATCCACTGGAGATCTTTTGGCCATTCTCTTCTTCCTCCTACTGTGTTTATAGATTTCCTGAGGAGCATTTTCATCTTGAACATTTGTGGTAAGACTTGACAAGGTAGAGGAGACTTAGTTGGAACACGGCGCATTCATCCCGTGAAGCATCTTTATCGCCCTTTCTGTTTTAATTTCGCGAGATCGCCTTCCTTAACTCTAGAAGCTTCTTGTGTGTCAATGATTGCCACAGATGAAGTGGGAATGATATATCGTGTGCTTCAGAGAATTGGTAGATGGTTCAACAGATGGACCCTTGTCGTAGAAGAAGCAACTTCGAAGTTGCTTCAAGAGAATGACCGAGATGATTCCTTGGTCGGAGCATCATCGACTTGAGTCTTTGGCTTCTTGAGCAACTTCATTCTCTCGTAATCCTTCTCAAGTTGGTAGAATGTGTTGAAGATGATGATTTGTCCTCATGATCCGATTATATTTATGAAACAGACATGATCGTGAAAAGCCTTGACTTGTTTCATTGTTAAGCCGAGTTGTACATCGAGCATTGATTTTCACCACCATTCTTATTTCATCTTTAGTAGGAGGTTTTCTTTGTTCTTCCGAGCTTTGATGGCTCTCCTTTGTGCAATAGCTTCTTGCTTCCTTTGTCTTCCCCGAGCCATCATTTGCTCCACATAATTGTCACCGAGGAAATCTCCACCTAGTATACTTTGAGCAAGAGAAGGTCTTGAAATGACTTGTCGAGTTAGAACATCCCAAGTGTTCAAGCAGCATCCGAACCCGCATTGCATCCAGCTTCTTCTTCTCTCGTGAGTTAAAGATGAAAAGTCCTCTGCTTCAAGTTGATGAGCCAATACTTCACTTTCCTTTGACTTCTCAAACTCACCAATCTACTTGCTTGACCTAGTCTTTCCTCCTCACTTACCGTGTCCGGACCAAGCTCATCTTCGCTATTACATCTTTCCCTTTATCATCGTGCTTTTAGCACACTCATCTTCGCTAAATCAACGACAGAACCTCAAGAGCAATACCCAAGTCAACATGTTGATGCAGATTATCAACCGGAGTGGTCATGGCAACAACATCGTAAAGATCGTCAAGGTGAAGGGTCCGTTGGTTCTTGAACGGATGAAGATTGATTAGGATCCAAGATACATCCTCCATTTGCACATCGCCAGATGCATCCTTATCAACACCGTGTTCCTTTGAAGCTTCGTAAGAAACCTTATGTAAATAGGATCTCTTTCTTCTTTGTAAAGGATGTGTTCCTTCTTCTTCGAGGAAGCAAAGAACTCATCGATGAAGGATCATTGAGAGAAACATCACCAACATATCCAGAGACTCAAAATGAGGTACTTCTTGTTCTTCATCAAGAAACCACAAGCTTCCTTTGGAGGTCCCTTTCGTTTGTCCTCTAATTCCTTGACTTGATTCTCAGTTCTTCAATCTTACTCCCAAGAGAAGACTTGGTCTCGCAAGCTCCTTTTTCGGACTAGTAACCTCAAGAAGATACCCGCTGACAAGAGCATAGACAGATGAGAGTGTAATAGGTCCTCACCCACCAGCAGATTGCTCGTGGTGTGGGAGCTTCATTGGACCTTTCAGAGAATCATGGTCATGCTCAATGTGAGGAAGATCTTCATTGAGAGGATCCCTAACAGACTTGGTGTGGGTAGTCTATTAAGATCGGACTCATCATGAGTAACTAGTGTGGGTGTTGGATCGGGACAAGGTGGTCGGTCCGAGCAACATGAGTTGCTTCAACAGTTGATGAGGGCCCTCATCTATGTTAACTAATGGATTACCATCAAGAGCAACAGTGAAGAAGGAGGATCATTAGCCACATTCTCCTCATCGCAACCTCATTGCCTTGGGGCAACATGGTCGCAAGCAAAGGATGATGTTCCCCGAAAGTGAGTTCTCATGGTTGCAAATAATTTAGCGCTAAAGCACCTATGGGATAAAAGGATTGGGCTTGTGTAGTGGTGTCTAAAATCATTTGCAAAACCTTGGGTACATTAAAACTTAGCCTTTTTCTTTTGAATATTTTCAACCATGTTTTCAAAAATATACTTAGAAAATTGAAAGTTATCCCTGGGAAAGACACACAATACCATATCCCAGCTTGGTAGAGAATCGGTCCCATCCTCCCGACTTGTTGCTTATGCATTGAAGCAACGTGTGAACCAAGAACCTCCACTTGGGCAAAGTTCCTTCTTCACCACATATCGCCCTTGTACCACGATAGCCAATTGCCCTTAGCCCAAGAAGCACATTTTCCCGATTAGAGTGAAATGCTCCATCAAGATCTTCCAAGTGAAGCTTCCTCCGAATTAGGTCCTCTCGTCACTATGTGCCTGCTCGTCAATCACAACCCTAATCTCTGCCTCATTCCTTTCTTCACAGATTCCCAAACCGAGTAACCAGTGATTCATAAATCTCATTTGGAGCATGTGTTAGAGCATAGCAAATCTTGGACCTTTTCAAGAATTCCACCATTGGTTCGCATAATTCATATCCCTACTGCTTCCCGTAAATGCAACTTTGTTGTGATCATGTTTAAATCCAAGAGCCATGAGGATATGAGTTTTAGGGTTATGTTTCTTGAAGTGGTGAGTGTTTGTGGATGCAGGATGAGAGGAATTGGATTGATTTGAAGAGAGTGATGGTGGAGTGATAGTTTTGCCCAAATTATAGTCAAAGAAAATGGACCGCTTGGTTGACCGCTGTCGACGTGTATTGCATCTTTGACCCAACCCAAAATAACACTTCAAGAGAAACATGGTCAATCAATCAAGTTATAACTTCAAAGAATGCATCAAAGATAAGACTATCTTCGTAAGTTTCTAGAATTATCGTGCCACCCACTCGCATTAATTTTCATTGAACCTCGAACCCGCCTATAAAATGATCCCAATGCCACTTATCTCTTCATCAAGATCCCCAAATATTTACCACAAACCCTAGATGTAAAAATAAACCCCAATTAACCAAATTGCACCATGAATACCAAACCTGAGATCATAGATCTCACAACCTCATCTTCATCATCCTCTTCATCATCATCAAGTGGTGAATCAAACCCATGGCAACATTACTTTCCTCAACCCTATCCACGACCAAATAAATCACCCTTTCTTCCTTCTTCGTAAGATGATAGTGTAGTGAATCCAAGTGAATCACGATGATTCCGATGACTCCTATAAGGAGGAACATCATACTCCCAACCTCCAAAGACTCGGCCTCAACAAAGGCCTCGTGCCAGAATCCGCCACTCCCCAAAGATAGAGAGGTGGTTCTTGGTCTCATCGCGCCATCTTTTGGTGCATCAACACACATCGATAATAGAAGGGCTTAGAGAGGGTGGATGGATTGCATTTTGGTTGAAATGCATAGATGAAGCACACAGAGACGTTATTTTCTCCGCCATCATGCGTGGTCATCGCCATCATCAATCGCTTGCATCAATCCATCCTCTCCATTTTGGTCCTTAGCATCTTCGTCGTCAGGTCGGTCATGCATATCCAACCATCTAGTTAGACGGAATGGATGGTTATGCAAGACCTACAAAAGCAAAGCCAAGATCTAATGCATATCCAACATTCACTTAGATTTCGGAATGGAAGATATACACTAGATTAGGATTAGCTTAAGTGTACAACTCAGATCTTGAAGATGCATATGTAGTAGGTTGACTTTATGTAAGTCGAAGTCACTGAAACTGCTTGAATGAATGAATGAATGAACAATTTGACTTCAATTTCTTTTCTTCAAGATTATAACTTCATGGAATCAAATTGTTTGCTTCAAGATTTTAATTTCGTAAGAAACAAGCAACACTCTTTAGCTATCTTGACCATGTACCATTGAGTCACACTTGATGAATTTGAACTTGATCATGGAATGGACAAACAAAATGCAATCCGCATAACCGCAAAATGTATACAAAATACACAAGAACAACACAAAGACAAACAAACTAAAGAATTATTAGATGCTTAGTGTTAGTAAAGAATTATGAATAACAGAGGCTTAAATGCAAATTAGAGAAAATTAAAAGATAAAATATATTAAATAAACGCTATCACTATAGGCAAAATGATGTTTTACAAACCTAATGATAGAAGCAAATTTATAGAAAAAGGAAAACTATTTATAGAAAAATATGACACAAAAATATGCGAGTTTGCACAAATCCTCCCCGAGGCATATGCCTCCCCGAGGCCTATGCCTCCCTTAAACTATGCAAACAAGGGTTTAACATTCCAATATTGACCACGAGGTGTTGAAACCTTGGTCCATCAAACGCTTTTGTTAACAAGTCCGCCACATTATCATCAAGATGAATTTTAGCCACTTTTATCAAATGTTTTCATATGCATCTCTTATAAAGTGGTGCCCGATTTCAATGTGTTTTGTCTGACCGTGAAAAACCGGATTTTGACTATGCAGATGGTACTTTGATTATCTATATGAATTGTAGTGTTCATGAAGTTGTACCCATAGTCCAAAGAATTGGTTTTGAATCCAAAGGACCGTCCACAAAGAATTTGCAAAGAAGAACATACTCGCTTCAAGAGTTGAGGCACCACAATGGTTTGTTTCTTGCATTGCCAAGAAATCAACCTCTTGCCAAGAAATTGGCGCCTCCAGCCAGGATCTTCTATCCGATTTGCACCAAGATAATCACCGCCACTATATGCTTCCAACTTGAAAGGAGACTTTGGGTACCAAAGGCCTAAAAGAGGTTGGCCTTGAGGTACTTAAAGATCTTCTTGACAAGATTGAGATGGGAAGTAAGTGGAGTGACTTGATGTCGAGAACAAACACTCACAAAGAAACGTAATATCGTGCCTTGAAGTCGTTAGATACATCAATGAACCAATCATGGACTGCATGTATGAACATTTCTGTGTAGATCCGTTCATTATTTGCTTTAGTCTTTGAGCTTCATAAGGTGTTGTGGCGCCCTAACACCTTCCATACCAAACTTCTTCAAATGTCCTCACATATTTATCTTGATGATAAAGATGCCATCTTGTTTCTCACGAACTTGAGACCCAAAAGAAAGTAAGCTCTCCCATAGCACTCATTTGAAATTCACCCTTCATTAGTTCCTCAAATTCCTCGCACTAAGCTTCGCTTGTGGAGCCAAAATAATGTCGTCCACATAAACTTGCACAAGAATGATGTCCGAATAATTCTTCTTTAGGAACAGTAGTTTTATCAATAGCACCTCTCCTATAGCCATGCTTCAAACAGAATGATGAAAGCCTAGCATACCAAGCTCTTGGTGCCCGATGTAAGCCATATAGAGCTTTAACAACCTTGTAAACATGATTTGGGTGATCCGGGTCTTCAAATCCCTGGGTTGAGTGACATAAACCTCCTCTTCAATCTCACCATACGTAAAAGCACCTTTAACATCCATTTGATACACCATGAAACCCATGTAAGAAGCATAAGCCAAGAAAATGCGAATTGCTTCAACTCGCAACAGTGCAAACACTTCATCATAATCAATCCTTCCTCTTGTCTCAAGCCTTGAGCTACTAATCTTGCTTTGTTTTTGATCACAACACCCCGAGCATCTCTCTTATTCTTCGTAATCCACTTTGTCCCAATGGCATATTTGCCATCGTGAGTGGAACCAAAATCCAAACCGCCGATTGTGAAATTGTTGCATTTCTTCTTGCATTGCTTCTAGCCACTTGAATCGTTAAGAGCTTGAGAAACACTTGTTGGTTCCACTTGAGAAAGAAAACAAGCAAATGACAATGTTTGAAGTCTCGTGTGATTGTCTCTTTGCCGGTTGGAGACATAGAGAGAAAAGCAATCGCCCAAATTGAGGACTTGTTATAGCCCTTCGAGTTCTAACAGTGCCGAAGATCACCTATGATGTTGGATCGAGGATGAGCAATGTTGATCCTCCGAGTAGCAAGTAATGACTTCAATGGATGAATCAAGATTAGTGATTGTTGGTTCAAATTCAAGATCATAAGAGGGTGAAGTGAAAATGCCACTTTGGGTTGATGATTTCCAAGATCGGAGGGTTTTGGAAAGCGTGTATGAGGTTCTCCAAAGTCCAAGACACTTGAGAAGGAACATGAGAAGAAACAAAGATAGCCTTCAAGCAGATTTGTGGATGATAGGTGTGACAGAGTCAACTTCACAGAAACATGGTTTCACCGACCTTCATTAGCAACCTCTCCATTCGGCTCGCTTCAAGCTTAGCAAAGAAATTCTTGAGTCCAAGCCTAGCAAGGTCCTCAAGATAATGTGAGTCATCTTCATCACTCTTATCAAGAATATCCTTGAGGTGGTACCGCAATATTGTTGGGGAGAAAGAAGGCACAAGTATAGGTTGCTCATCATCTTCAAACTCATTTTCGTAGTCATCATCTAAGGGACCCGCATTGTTAGTGGAGACGCTGAGGACCCGCATTTTGGTTAGCCAAATGTCTAGTGTAACCCAAAGAATCGCTATAGTCAAGGTCAAAAGACCACGATGACCCCGTCCTTGAACATTATGCTTATCTTCCAAAAATCTCGTGTTCAACGCCTCTATCTTCTTGGCTTGCAAATTGTACACCTCAGATGCCTTACTATGAGTGAATAACCCACAATATAACCATCATCGCCTTTTCATCAAACTTTCCCAACGGATCACCGGTGTTCGTAATGGTCACTTGACAACCAAAAGGTTTTAGGTAGTGAATGATGTGAACCTTCCCAAAGAGAAGTTCATATGGTGTTTTGAGTTGTGGTCTAGTAATGGAGACCCTGTTTAGCACATAGCACGCCGTGCCAATGCCTTCACCCGTAACATAGTATAGTTTAGAGTCCGCAAGCATTGATCTTGCAGCCTCTATTAAGGTCCTATTCTTTCTTTCACCACCCCATTTTGTTGTGGGGTTCTTGGATTACTATAGTCCCTTTTATACCTTTTGACCCACGTAGTTCTATAAGAATAGCATTTTAAACTCGTCCCATTATCACATCGAATTCCCTTAACCTTTTGTTCAACCGATTTTCAACGAGAGTGATGAATTCAACAAGACTTGAGATGTTTCATCTTTGGTTCGAGAAAGAAAACCCAACAAAATCGCTATAGCCATCGGTGATAACCAAATGTAAGTACTTATGATCAATGCTTCGACTTGAGTTGGACCAAACAGATCCATGTGGAGCAACCAAGAGGTTCAAGAATGATGCTCATAGCATTGATAGCTTTGTAAGAGGCTCGTGTTGTTTTCCTTTGTTGCAAGCGACACAATTATGATCATTGGTGAAAACTTTGGAGGAAGACCTTCAACAAGACCCATTTTAGAGAGTTTGTTTATGGTCTTGAAATTCACATGAGCCATCCTCCTATGCCATTTAGTAGACTCATCAAGAGATGCTTTAGCCACCAAACAAGTGAGGTCACCACCGTTGAACTTCATTAAGGTTGAATGTGTATAAATTGTGAGTTCGAGGAACTTTCAACAGAATTGAAGTTTCTTCCGGGAGTTTGAAGTCTTTAGACAAGACAAGACATTCATTCTCGAGAAGAGAACTTTGTTCTTAGTGTCACGATTTGTGAAACGGAGAACAAGTTGAAATGTCAAGTTCCTTAACATAGTACACATTTTCAAAATCCGATGAGGTGTCTTTATGGTCCCTTTCCCCGTGATACTCCCATCACTTCCTCCAAAAGTCACATTGCCTCCTCCTTCTATAGGAACAAAATTGTGCATCATATCTCTGCTTCCGCACATGCTTTCGAACAACCACTATCAACAATACCAATATTCTTATGCTTAAGGGATGATCCTACAAACAACAACAAAATATATACAAACGGTTAGATTTGATGGAGGTTCAAGTCATTATCGACTTGAACCCGCCTTGTGGATCATGTGTTTAGGACATGAAGATTTAGAGGATCCACCATTGTTCTTGGTCCTCCATTGATGATTGGGTCCCTTGATAGTCCAAGAACAACTCGCCGAGGACTTCACAAAGAAGGTTCCATATCCCATCCCAAAGATACATAGAGTCAACATATGTAGGCCAATAACTATGATTAAAGTATGGGCTAGTTGGTTGCACATAAGGTCCGCAACCGAACTCTCCAATGAGAGTCAGATAGTCGCTTGTGGGACATAAGGTGGAATATTATCAACATTGGTCCACTTAGATTTGTGTTTCGTGAGTAGCACATGCACCCAATCTTTGCTCATAAAAATCACAATCCTTAATTAAATGAAATTTACTTCCACATACAAAACATGTCTTCTTCTTGGAAGATTTATTCAAATAGGAGATGTTTGATTACATGAAGAAGTACTTAAATTAGAAACATTCAAGGAATTGTTTTAACAGATCGATTATTCAAAGATTTAAAAGATAAGTCTTCGTAAGAAACCGCCTTGAAGTTGATTCTCGCCAGCCTTCCCTAGAAGGCTTGTAAGTAGACTGGGTGCAGCTTGGGTGTAGGCTCAGCTTGGGAAGGTCGACTTCTCATTTGAATCACATTTTCATAGGAAGTAGACCTTGATCCGATGAATTGTCACCGCCGAGCAAGAGACAAAGTCATTAGATGAGGTATCGTGGTCCGCAAGTCTTTGACTTTTCGCCATATAGATGATGTGATCCATCAAAGTCAACAAATGATGGATAGGTCAATGGGCATAAATTCACCTCTAATAGGTCCAGGACAAGATGCATTTCACCTTCTTTAACAAAGTTAGCTAACTTTGTCGGTGTGGATTTACGACCATCATACTTAGCTTCTACTCCTACATACTTTTGAAAGCCTAATCCTAAGCCGAGGTTACCGATTGATCGTTATAGATTTTCTAGCCGATTATCACCGAAATTAACCATTCCTTATGCCTAGCTATTTCCTCGCCTAGTTTTTCTTTAAGCTCTAGGTTCTCGCATACGCCTTCATCCTTTGCTTTCTCGCACGCTTTTAAGTAATTATTTGCAACTTCTAGATCAAACTGTAACACCTTTATCTTTTCTTCATAAGCTATTTGATTCTTTTGAAACCATACTTTTGTCTTTCATCGCTTTTAATGCTAGTTTATGAGCTTCATTTTCAACATAGCATTCATCAAACTTAGGTTTCATAGCATCATATTCTTCTTTAAGTTCATTGTATCTTAGACTACAACCAAATATACAATTGTGTACCGAGATAGTCCCATCAAGGCAAACCGATCATGCCTTTCATCCAAGTACACCTTGCCAAGAATCCAAGCTTATCAAGATCATGAGCTTCCTCATTCATGTGTTCATGTGCGTCCAGCTTGACCTGCTCATCCATGGTGAGGAGAGTCAAGCTCCAGCTTCCTCATTGCTTTCACGATAGGAAAGGTAGTTAGCTCCATCTCCACTCTTCCTGCCTTTACATTCCTCGAGAAATGCCCCATCCGTGACAAGTGAAACACTTGACTTTTCTCCTATCAAAGCGAGTGGTTCCTTTCCTTGAAAGCAAACTTCCTCCCGCACTTTCTTCAAACCTTTGATGTCCACCGACAAAGAATGCCACCGCATTTTCGCCATCTCCTCCATTTCAAGTGGGTCCAACTGATCAAAGTCTTCATATGCAAGATATCGCCGAGTATCATAATCAAGAACAAATGAATGAAGAACATCCTCCATCACACTACTAGTCTTAGTTTGAGAAGATGGTGGAGTGGGACGAGTGTTATGTGGTGGAGTGGGAGTGCAAGATGATGGAAAGTAGTTGGAACTAGGAGATGATGGAAAATAGTTGGAACTAGGAGCAGTGTACCATCATGTTGGAGTGAGATGTCCCAACAAAAGTCGCATGGCCGTAAGAAGATGTACGGTAGGAGTTCGACATCGTTCAAGGGTTCGAGTCTGTTATATACTCATCAAAGGTGAGCATGTCCAACCCACCTTTAGCCTCGAGGGCAATACTTACATGTAACCATGATGGAGGTAAAGATCAAGGAACTTTGAGTTGCAATATCATTATCGTTTTGCATTCACGGTTTAATGACTCAAAATCCTATGGAACCCGTCAGATCCCTTGTGGATACCTTCTTCTTCGGAGATATTAAAGTCCCTGAAATTGTTGTCTCAAAGATGGACTTCCTCATTCTCTTTGATTCTTCATTTCCACCGAACCTTGCTTTGAGAGCCATCCATATGTCCTTTGCATCATCCATATGGTGAAAATCACATGATGATCTTCGTGAATGGCTTGAAGGTAATAGTTTTACTTTATGCTCTCTCGCATAGCCAAGACCTCTTCGTAGCTTTGGGAGGAGCCATGATAAACTTCCCATCCCCGCGTGAATCATTTTCTTTAGACTGCTTCCTTTCTTCACTACCTCCCATGATTCCAATCAATATTGGAAATCCAGCTTTTCCATCTTCATAGTCCAAAGATCATACTCTTCCCTTTTAAATAAGGAAATTTACCATTGTCGTTTGAAAGACTAAGTTGTTGCATGGAAGTGGTGTTGGTGTTGTTTGTGTTGGTGACTTCGGCCATTATCGGATCCGTGCATGGTGAATGAATGTTTGATTGTATGGGGGTGAGAATGGTTCTTAGTATCGTAGAGACTTTCCCGAGGCTCTGATACCACTTGTTGAAAACACAAAGACCTTGATAGATCTTAAGCACTCGGAGATCGTTAGTGTTGCCTATGTAATCACAAGCAAACTAATAGAAGATCTCTACAACTCGTATTTTGTAGCGGAAAGTAAATACAAGTTATAATAACTAAGAACTCTTTGATCCTCTATGGATCTTTTGATTATAGAAACTCTATGTTTCGGATATTTTACAAGACTTGAAAGACTTAAGAAAAGCTTATCTATTACAAACTATTATGGTTCCTTTTATAGGCAAGAAACCCTAATGACTCACGAGCATTTATAATGTACGCCCTAATACAAACATAGACCAAGCATGCATCTAGACAACCATGCAACTAATCATATTGTTTTACTAATCATATTGTTTATTCCGAGTAAGCTCTATACAATACGGCGCCAACCTATCTTTCATACGGCACCGACTTTTACTACATATAACCGAGCTTATCTCCCACGTGGATTCGCACTTTCAGTAGAACACGATTGCTTAACACTTCGTCAAGTATAACTTCACAGAATCCATTCTTCTTCGATTCAAGCAGATACTTACCAAGCGTAATCAAGAGTTTACCTTAATTCCCAACAGGTGCAAGACTTATGTTATTATCTAGTGTTTTACGGAGTGAGTTTTGTTCCCGTTAATCGCTAATTGTAAGTCGTAAAGTCACGAAACTTAAAACCGGGTATCATAAAAATATGAAACTGGTAGAAATGATTAAACTCATTATTATACTCCATATAAAAATATAAAATGGGTGATAAGTCTCATTGGGTGCTAAAACGCTGTTTAGAGTTAGAAACGCGGGTCAAAAACGAGTAATTTGCGTAAAACGCAGAACTGGAAAACGTAAAATTCCAAAATTTGTGGAATTGTCGTTAAATGGTAGAATTACATATTTTTAATGTTTATAGTGTTTTATGGACATATCGGGATGCCCGAATGACGTTTAAACCCTAAAGTAATTCTCGGACACGGTTTTGTGAAATCGGTTCTAAATGGATTCAACGTACGTCGTCAGGACGACTTGTCGAGTATCAACTTTCTTGACATGATGGTAAAATAAAAAAAATCTTTTACGGGATGAATAGTAAAAGTCAAATAGTAAAAAGTCAAAGTCAAAGGACAACTTTTAAAAGTCAAAAGGTAAAATAGTCATTTTACTTTATGAACAATTACGGTTGTTATAACACCATACTTGTCATTTAATCCCAAGTGTTGTTCCACAAACACTTGGGTAATATATTCTTTGATTAACTTTCTAGTAGGAATATAAATGTTAAAAACCTCTTGTCTATTTTACTTCATGTTTTAACTTGTTAAATTGTTTTTCAAATAATATTACTAAGCCATGGAGCTCGGATAGATTAACTTTATAGTTAATTCTAGCCATTTTAAAGGGAAGAACAAGTGGTATCAATGCCTCTGGTTTATAAAAATTAATTGTAGAGTCTCTTAAGTTTTTAAAATCAAGATCCTAACATGGCTGATAGTGATGTGCCCCAACTAGTCAACAAAAAGGGAGGAAGCTATTCAGTTGTTGCTTCCCGACTGGAAGTTGGAAAATTCAATAAGTGGAAAAAGTGCATGCTTTGCTACTTAACAGGAATGGAACCATACTACATCAAATGTATTAATGATAGGTCCATTTATCCCTACAACTCTTGAAGGTTTACCCAAGCCAAAAGCTCAATGGACTCGATAACGCTCATTTTGTATATATTTTAGTCGCGTTATTTGTATATTTATGCATATCATTGTTTGTGTTATGAACATTTTACGCTTAAAAGGTATAAAAGATGTGTTCGAGGTTCGGTACAACTAAATCTAGAGATTCAACAAGAAAGACGAAGAAAATATGATAATTCAAGAAAAGATACGATGTGGGAAACTAAAAGGGGGGTTGAATAATTTACCGCTTTTTAATTTAACTTAAGGTTCAAGCAAAATAAACAAGGATACTATCATAGAATAATCATCAAACCACATAAAAAC
Source organism: Chrysanthemum lavandulifolium (assembly GCA_022545495.1). Classification (NCBI taxonomy): domain Eukaryota; kingdom Viridiplantae; phylum Streptophyta; class Magnoliopsida; order Asterales; family Asteraceae; genus Chrysanthemum; species Chrysanthemum lavandulifolium. The sequence continues at coordinate 340,832 of JAHFWF010000012.1, forward strand.
CATCAATTTGAAAAACCCAAAAAACCCAATTTGAAAATTGGTCAATTCGATGCTATTAATAAACAATACAATGATTTAAACGTGAAACATACCTCAATAGTATATAATACAATGAATTAAAGGTGTAAACATACCCCAAATGTATATAGTTCTTCCGTGATTTGGCGCAAATTCTTTATAATAAACCCTTACGAATGTCTCTCGGTCTCTCCTATATTTTTGTGAAATTCGCATAACTGTGTAGTTATACCCCCAAAAAAATGCAAGCTGTAAAATTCGCATGTTTAACTATGCGATTTTTTAAAATTTCGCAAATATTCCTTAGGATTTGTAGATTTCATGAGTATGTTGGTTTTCTTTTTATTCTTTTTAATGAAAAAGGCTATTTGGTGAAAAATGGTTGTGATATTAAGTATTTTGTCATTTTTCTTATATTCTATCTTATTACAATCGGTGTTGCAAAAATCTGCGTAGGCGGGGGATTAACTGTCCCGATTTTCACTAATCGGTTTGGTAAAAAATCAGTCAACCTATCGATTAATCGGATAAAAATCAGCCAAATCGGACATAAATCGGTCAAAACGGACAAAAATCGGATAAATCGGCCAACTTGGTTACGGGTAAAAACGGCCAAATCGGAAAAAAAAGCGGCTAAATCGGCCAAATCTGTCATATAGTTTCAAATTTTATAATTTTATATATAAAAATTCCAACCCGATTAATCCTCGCCAAGCTGGTTATCGCTAGGCGGTACCCGACCGCCCAGCTAGCGCCTAATGATTTTGCAAACTTGATTACTATATTCTCTCTGTCGTGTAATAAGTGTCCACTTATAATATGTATAAAGTTTTAGAAAATCCACTAACTACATTTTTCACTAATCAAATACCATATTTTTCAAGTAAAACCTCTTCTCGTTGATCGAAATGTAAAGTGAATACTTATTTTGAGACATTTATAAAAGCAATGTTGACACTATTATGAGATGAAAGGAGTAATTTGTAATGTTAATACTACTAAAAACGAACCAATCATTTATCCACTATTTTAAATGATATGAATTTATATGTTTTTTTTTTTTTTTGAGGGAGAGGGAGGGAGGGATGAGGCGGGCTAAAATCGATATAAAGGATAAACCTATTCTGTTGTACAAAATTAGTATCAAAAGTACAACACGAAAACGATAGTAATCCCTAGCTAACCATTGAACCCATGATATACTTGTAACACACGCGATATGAAAATGTGACGAATAACACATTAACACTTATAGAAGTGACAAAGGTGGGGAGATGAAGGCGTGCAAGTTTGGACTTCCCAACATAAAAAAAGAGACTTTCAAGACTTATCAAAACTAAAACAATAAGGGATAAGAAAGACACTTTGGTTTGGTTTGCTTACGTTGAAGCAAAGTTAATAACAAAATATAGAAATATTCTCATCAAACAAACAAACCTTCTTCTCTACATTTTACCCAAATAATATCATTTCATATTTTTATTTTATATAAGACATTATTTTCTTGGTTAAGCAATCACTCACACTGAATGATGATACACTAGTTCACTGTTTCTTCATCAATCAAGATTTTTCACCTATTTAAACTGCATACAAATTCATTTATTTTTCATCAATTCATTTCTCTGTTTTTGGGCTCTGCATGTATCCAAGTAAGTTTTTGAATATGATAATTGAATTGTGTTCTTTTTGTAATATAAATATGTTCCTTTTTAATTAATGATATATTGGGTTATGTTCTTTCTGATCATTGATTATAAACTGCTTATTTTTCATTCAAAATTAATTTCTAGTAATGATTATCATATTTTAATATTTATTTGAGGTGCCTTCTTTTAGTTTTATTAAGTGAAAGTCAAATTCTAGGGAGAGGAACAGTGCTTATTTTAATATGGGTGGGGTGTGTATTTATTGTTTCCCGATGTCTAAAAATAGAAATATTTGAACTTTGAGGTTGATGTCACTACCTTTTGACTTTGGAAGATTGATATGAATGAGCTTGTGATTGTTAGTGCCGTTTTATTCTGCCATTGTCATGTTCAAATATTTGTCTATTTAGATGAAATAGATGTTTGATTATGCTCTGTTTTGTTTTCTGATTATATATGGGGATAAGATGTGACCTGGTACTCTAGTAGTGCAGCTCTAATTTGTACATCACAATATAACTATTTAGTACTTCTAGTGTTTACTCGTCACAAGAAATGACATATTGGGGCAAACAATAATAAAGTTTTTTGTTTGTTGGTTTGTCGCAACACATGTTAAAACTCAAAATTACGTCTAAATTTCCAAAAAAGGTAACCATTTAAAATTTTCATGATATCCAAGAATTGAAGTTAACCATTTAAAATTTTCAAAAAGGTAACCATTTAAAATTACGTCTAATATTTTGGACATGTAAAAATCATGATTACAACCATTTCGACTACTAAACTCACAAGTTTTCCTTTGATAAGGGGAAAGAAGCAATTGCTGCAAATTGATGGTTGCCATTGAGCAGTACTTAGTATGCTGTACTCACATGTTTATTACACTAGTCACAAAATATATACCTTTGTAATATATCAAGAATTTCGTTGTTATCTATTATTCTATAAATAGAGATTAAGTTGGGGATGACTGTAGGTTGTTAAAGAGGTTGAATTCTCTTTATGCTTTACTGCTACTTTAGTTTATTGTAACAGAATTTGTTATATATCCCTGTCTTGTTTCATTGTTATAATAGGCCACTGGAAAGACTAGACTGCCCTGTAAACGTATAATGGGTACACGAAGTGATAATCATGCTCTCATACTTGGGCTTCTAATCGGGGTTTGTGTTTTCTGTCAATGTTCGGCTACTTTGTTGGATACAAATGCATTGCTGGTTGTAAACGCTTCGAAAGATTCCATAAGGAAGATACCTGAAACCCTTTTTGGTGTTTTCTTTGAGGTAAATATTGTCATTCTTATCTGTTATGAACTTCAAATTTTCAATTTCATAACTGTATTGTGTCATACAGGAGATTAATCATGCTGGTGCAGGTGGTTTGTGGGCAGAGTTGGTAAACAATAGAGGTACGCCCAAAGATTTAAATTTTTAGCATTTTTTACAAAATTCTAATTTACCCAAAATTTATCTTCCCTAAACTACAGATATTACACATGTTGATTTCTTCTAATTCTTGTAAATAGGCTTTGAAGCCGGGGGACAGCATTCTCCTTCGCTTATTGATCCTTGGTCATTAATTGGGGATGACTCATTGGTAAGAGTTTCAACAGACCTTTCCTCACCCTTTAAGAGAAATCCTGTTGCACTTCGGATGGAGGTGCTATGTGACAAAAATTGCCCAGCTGGCGGTGTTGGTATATTTAACCCTGGCTACTGGGGAATGGTAAGAGTTATATCTGTTCTTTCTCTGGTGGATTTATTACGGATTTCAGTTTCTATTCCTTCTCTTTAATAGCATTATTTTGTGAAATTCATGTAAGAGTTGTCATTAATTTTGAACTTGAAAGTCTACAAACTATATACACATACACTAAATCTACTTGGCCTGCCAATAAAAAGAAGCAAAATCATTGTAGATGCAAAAAATGGTCGCACATTCAATTTTAATATTGTATAATTGAGCATCCATCCAAATAACTCATTTGAATTAGGACGTGAAACTTGATTGTTTTTGTTGGCGGATAGATGCTCGATTATAATGAAACTAATTAGAGTCTATGCTCCAATATTTTCACTAATATGCAATTGTCGTATCCACTTTCTTTCAGAATATTGAACAAGGGAAGACCTACAATTTAGTGTTGTATATACGATCGCCCGAATCCATCAATGTGTCCATATCATTGACCGACTCCATTGGCGTGCAATCACTAGCTTCTACTAACATCATGTACGTACTATACAGAGGTGGAAAAATAGATGGACCAAGTGGTGTGTAACGGGTCAAATTGGTTGGTCATTTTTCAGTGCGTTTGGGTTGGGTAGAGCCAGAAAGAACTATCTATTCAATATTTTTTTTCATAAATAATAAATGTGCTAACCATAATTACATTAATTAAAGTATTCTAATAATTATCTAAAATTATTAATAAAATGATCAAGGATGTGTGTGCATTCAGAACGAACTTCGGGGTTTCTTTTGACCATTTGACCCTTTTAGCCCACTTAACTTGTTCGGGATAAAACATATCTCAAATTGACCCAACATTGTCATCTTAGTTGAACCTTTTAGAACTTTCTCTCGCTAAAGGGACTTAAAGCATTTCCATGAAATGATAGAGATCTATTGTTTTTGTAGAGCAACTGATGTATCAAACTGGACAAAGCTAGTTGCTAAACTAGAAGCAAAAGCAACCAATAAAAATGCTAGACTACAGTTACAGACTAGCGAAAAGGGAGTGATATGGTTTGATCAAGTTTCGTTAATGCCCGCCGATACATACAAGGTTGGGTTTTCTGTTCTTTACTTGATTGAATACATACACTAACACTTCATGTTTTCTACTGTTTCGAGAAATGAAAAATTTATGTACAGTTCCCATATTGGAATGTCCTGTACTAAATACAACTTATCCTTTCATCATACATGTTATGGTGGTACTAATGTAAATTTGATGGCAATAAAATCTTGATTATTGGCTATTTTAGCTAATAATGACATTTTAGTAGTCATTATATGATTTTAAAATAATTTTTGGTTATAATAGGGTCATGGCTTCCGAATGATCTATTTAAGATGGTACAAGATTTGGAGCCTGCATTTATCAGATTTCAGGTAACTATTTATGGTTATCATTTCCTATAAACATTCTTTTTCATAGATAATGCATGTAGGGCACAAAAGGTATAGATGAAAGAGAACCATTTAACAATCCAACAAACACACTAGAAGTAAGATAACATGAGACGTAATAAACATTAGAAGTGGGGATTTTGACCAGTTAGTTATGAATGTGTCTGTTTGTTTCATAATACCCCCTTAACCATAGTCGACGCCGTCTTTAGTTTTTCTACTTTTGTTGAAAGAACTTGTTTACGGTCAACTCCGGACCTACATGTACCATGTATTATATTTGCCCCTATGACCCGTCCATCTTGCCAATACCTACTGAAAGTTATGGATAAAAGAAATTGAGTTATGGTGATCATTTTTCTCGGAAATTATTGGATTAGGTGGATGCTTTGTTGAAGGAGAGTATCTAAAGAACGCATTTCGCTGGAAGGAAACTGTTGGGCCATGGGAGGAGAGACCAGGTCATTATGGTGATGTATGGTTTTACTGGACTGATGATGGTCTCGGTCACTACGAATTTTTCCAGGTAAAAATACTACATATCCATTTGGTATATCGTGTTTCTCAAAAATGTACACTTTTATCACGCTCAAATTTTATTTCTACAGTTGGCTGAAGATTTGGGTGCAGCACCAATATGGGTATTTAACAATGGTAATATGAATCAGATTCTGAAGAAAATACTTAATTTATAATTTAAGCATTATAATGATTATTTATTTATTTATTTTTATTTTTATTTTTATTTATTAATTTATTTATTTATTTTTGGCATATTTTTTTCCAATATAAAGGAGTCAGCCATCAAGAGTCTGTTGATCCCTCACTCATCGAGCCTTATGTGCAAGTATGTTCTGTTGACCTATTCTTTCTCTATGCTTGTTAATAATTGGAAGCAGACACATGTATGTCAAAATTCTACCTATGATATAAACTTCCATGTTTAGGATCTCAAAATAACTTTCACGAAAGGTGCCCAAATGGGTGGTCAGGTAGCGAATATTTTGGGTTCAATGTTAATAACACTTGAACACCTTTTTTTCCCCAAAATATTATATATTAGTAATAATAGTATGTCAGATAGGATTGGAAGGAGTATGATAGTTCATTGATAACCTTTATTTTAATGAGATTTACTGAAACAAATTCAGGCTAAGCTAATTGTTTTGATTTTACTCGTTTGACCTTTTAGTGATAAAGTAAAATCTGAATTAACCCATTCGTAAGTAAATGGGTCGATTTGCTTCCTCCAAATTCTTATTATGAATCATTTGTTACGTTCTGAACCGTTTTCAAAATACAGGAAGCCCTTGATGGAATCGAGTTTGCTAGAGGTTCTTCCAATTCAACATGGGGATCTATTCGAGCTGCTATGGGGCACCCGGAGCCATTTGATTTGAAATATGTTGCTATTGGGAATGAGGACTGTGGCAAGCCTCACTATCGTGGTATGCACACCTCTTTACTAAAGATATTACATATAAACTGAAGATTTTCTTGAAAGTTAATACATGCTCTACGTATAATCTGAACCAGAAAATTACCTCAAGTTTTATGCTGCAATAAGAAAAGCTTATCCAGACATCAAAATGATTTCTAATTGTGATGCATCAAGTAAACCATTGGATCATCCAGCAGATATGTATGATTTTCATGTAAGATTATATGATCAATGGTCAACCTCCTTTTTATATTGATAGGTATTCCAAGTGAGATTAATTTCTTATGATATCTGTTTCTTTGGCTTTGATTTGCTTGGTCAGATTTATAGCGACGCAAGCACTGTATTTTCTCAGGCTAAGGCCTTTGATCATACATCACGTACTGGTCCAAAGGTTTGTGGATTTGTCTTGTGTAACGTATTAACAACCCATTTTGTGATATAATATTCATCAGAAGTTCGTGTTTTTTCAATTTTTCAGGCTTTTGTGAGCGAGTATGCTGTGACTGGAAAGGATGCTGGTTTGGGAAGTCTTCTAGCATCACTGGGGGAAGCTGGATTCCTTATTGGCATTGAAAAGAACAGGTTCTGTCAGTCAAAGATATATATCATTGCTTTTTCTTAAAAAAAAAGACTGAAACTTGTACATGTTTATAGAAGTTAAATAACATCAAAATATATGTTATTTCATTTTCATCTTTGATTCCTTTCGTTGATTGCAGTGATGCTGTTGAAATGGCGAGTTATGCACCTCTGTTTGTGAACAAGAACAACATAAAGTATGATTTCTTTAGTCCCTCTCCTTTCTTAAAGCAGATAAAATACACCCCTCCCCTCCCCCAATAAACTAAAATGTATTTCACCAATACTGTTCTAGCTTACCCTATAAAAATTATTACTTTTACTCTTTGGAGAAATTTTAGTTACAAGTACATCCACTAAGGGGGTATTTGGATTTACCTTGTAAAACTGATGATATTATCATTGTTTACTATGGCGGGTGATAATATGTTTTAGTGCTCCGGATAAAAGTGACCATGATTCGTGACCATGATTCTGATTAGTGGAGTCTTTAGGGGTACATAATCGGTACCATAGCCGCTGCAGCCAAGCTAGTTATTTAAGAAATATGATGATACACTTCTATGCCCACATTTTTATTGTTCATAACAGTAATAATATATAATTGTAGTACAATATATTATATAATTATAGTTATACATTATTAAAATAGATTTTATGGCTGATCAAGTTGTCATCTTCAAAATATTGATTCAACAATATATAAGAATGTCACTATTGGTCTTTATTTTTTACCATATAAGATACTCAAAATTTAAATATCTATGTAGAAGATGAAATATTATTTATTTTCAGTATCAAGCACTCTTGTGATGGAAAGTATTTTGTATTATTAAGGTGGCAGCCAGATGCAATAGTTTTTGATTCATCACAATCATATGGGACACCAAGTTATTGGATGCAACACTTTTTCAAGGAGTCAAACGGTGCAACTCTTCTCGGTTCAACACTTCAATCCAATTCATCAAGTTCACTTCAGGCTTCAGCTATTTTGTTTCAGGACCCAGTCGATAAGAAACACTATTTGAGAGTAAAGGTAACTATTTTGCATTCTCTAAATGGAATTGATCTTCTCTATCATGTGTCCCGTCTATCCATTTCAATTTATTAGTGTCAAAATGAGTACCTTCCTGAAGTTAGAGCTAAATGAAATAAGTTTCTTCACTTTAAGCACAAAAAAGATGACCCCATTCAACTTTTAGAAAATAGGAAAAATAAATCTTTTGGATGTTGTACGAATAATCTTGGCTGATCAAATCTGGAATTTGGAAAATTTCTTGGTGGACCGGAAATAAAAATAGGTGTAATTATAGCTCATTTATCACAAATAATTATTGCTCAAAAAATTCACTGATGATTACGATAAAGAAGCAAGAACTATGTTATATTTACATGCTCTTTCCAGTTGTAGCATTGAGGATATATATACAATTAAAAGGAAAAAATAATTAAATTAAGTATTATAAGATATTGTTAATGGAGAAGTTTTAAATTATCAACTCAGAGAGAAACTATGTGAAATTTGAATTTGATTGTGTAAATCTTGAGTAGGTTTAAGAAAAAGAGGCAAGTTAGACAAACACGTTTTGATTGTCTTTATTGTATGAATTTTGTTTCTTAGCTTTTGTTTAAGTCCCAAGTATTTGAAAGTTTAAATATATAGCTCTTAATGAGTCATCTTTTTTAGGTTGTAAACTTTGGGAGCACCACAGTGAATCTAAAGATAGCGATTGACGGGGTGGATCCTAACTCACTGGATACTTCTGGATCCAAAACTGTTCTCTCATCTACGAATGTAATGGATGAAAATTCATTTGCTAATCCAGAGAAGGTACAAGCACTGAACTATCAATTTCTTGCCTCTTGTGTTTTCAACAAAGTCATTACTAGACCATCATTTAAGTTGTTTGATCGGTGGAACAGAAGTGAAAAAATGGGTGGGTACGGCAGACGGGTTACCGGTCGAAATGTACTTTAGTCAAGAAAGTGGTTTTATATACAGGTCAAAATGGGCCGGATTGGGTAGATCCGCTAACATTTTTTTGTCCCACTTTCTTAAGTTATATTAATAAATAGTGTATCAAATACATCTAATAATTATATAAGTGAAATAGTAAGCTGATTCATTGAGTTAAATTATTTGAAAGGTTGTAATGATGTAAATACGCTTTGCGTCAATTTCAACCCGTTTGACCATTTTCAATTTATAATCATATTTTTAAGGTTTACCCTTTTCACCCGTTAAGAGATACAGTGAATTTAATTCAAATCAAACAAGTTATGGTAAGTGGTTTGAAATTGCCACCTCAATTTAGAATATGGAGGATAGTATAATTTTTGCACTTTTGTAATACAACACCCAATTCCGCCGGAGCGGGGACTTGTTGCACTTTTTGTACTGATTGGAAATAGTATGTTTATTGCTTTTAGAGCATGTATCAATGAATTATTTATTTTTTTTGCTCGGATGCAGATTACACCTATTAGGAGCTTACTTGAAAAGCAGGGAAAAATATGGATGTCACCCTCCTTCCACATTCTTTAACTTGTTTTGATGTATTAACAAAATCTGATATCACACAGATCACAACCACAACTGATGACAAGTCCTATGTTTCCTCAATCTAAACAAGTATTTGTAAAATATAAATAAAAAAAATGCGATGGCTAAAGCATGTAATAAAAGTTCTTTTATGTGTTTGTTGGTGTTGATTGATAGAAATCTCTCAGGGATGTTCGTGAGTAGATAATAAGTTCTTGCTTTTTGTTTATGGCCTAGCGGAATGATTTGGTTGTGTTTGCTGCTGCAACATGTGTCAGTAAACTGACAGGTCCACAATGTGTTTGTATTCATTTACATGAAAGTAGTGATAAGAGCTATATACTCTTGGTACCGGATCATTTTGCAAAGTACCACAACTTTGCAAAGCTTAAAAAGTATTTTGGCGTAGCCACGTGTCCTCCCCCCTCCTTTTTTCCATATTTACGTAATTTTGCCTCTTTCCCGCTATATCCTATTTTTCCATCTTTTTCTTTCTATTCTCAGGCTTTTCTTTCTATTTTTATTTTTTCTTTGATTTCTATCTTTATTTCCTGTGATATGTAAACGATTTTTACACAATGATTTTCATTCAATTCATTCATTCATTCAATTTCACATTTTTTTTTCATTCTTTCATTTGTTCATATTTTGCAAATCTAGGGTGTTTTTTTTTGCTCTATGTTCATATTCGTTCATTCATTGGTAAAATCGTGTTCATTGTTCATATCGGTTAGGAATTAACCGTCCAATCACTTAATCGGAGAAAAATTTAGGGTTTTTAACCGTCCAGTAGGTTAATTGGAAAAGAATTAGGGTTTTTATTCGTCCAATCTGTTAATCGGAATCAAATTTAGGGTTTTTAACCGTGCAATTGGTTTATCTGATCAAATTTGGGGATTTTAACCGTGCAATTGGTTTCCTGATTTTGATGTTGTTTCTGATGCGTATCTTGAGCCAAGAAAATTTTTAAGGGAGATGGAATTGATACGCGCCAAATGAGTATTCAAATAAAGTCAACGAAAGTCAATCATTTCAGTTAGAGTTTTGGGCAGAAAAGTTTGTTAACGCCCAAAACTACTTTTTAATACCATTCATACTCTGTTTTCATTCTATCAATCGTTTTGTAACCAAAATCTCTCTGTCTCTCTCAATCACTCTAACAAACGCATAAATCCAATAACAATCATTTACCAATCTTGTTTCTTAATTCTATAGATTAGTAAGCGTAGTTGCCATAGAGATTGTATCTTCCATTTCATAAGTGATTTCAAGATACACACGTTTCATAGGTTCACATGTTAATCTCCAGACTTCGTTCCTAACAAAAAAATGACTTCCTTTGCATCAATCATTAGACAATAGATATTGTCATGTTGGTCAAGAAGACTTGACGGATTTTCTTTGCGTTAAGCATTGGAAAGTGTTGTGTCGATTAAAGAAGACTAGCACTCTGTAACACAATGTGCAAATATATAAGATTATTAATCACTACTCAAAAAATATTACTTTCTGATATGGACCAAAAGTGGCGAGTCAACAAAAGTCAGCATAATAAGTCAAACACGAGAAGTCAACAATTTAATAACTGAATTTTCCGCCACTATTTTTAACCACATTTCACTTGTATAAATACATGATTAGCAGTTCATTGTAAAATAGTTATGAATTTGTAATCTTTCCTATCTTGTAAACAACACATTCTATCAAATAACAAATCCCATTTCTTAAGTTCGAATCTCTTCTTCTTATCATTTAGAGTTCCTGCTTTTGAAAAGTTCTTCATTTCTTAATGATTTCTAGAAGAACACAATTGTAGTATATCACTTGGTATCAAGAGCCTCTTTCCAATATGATACTTGTGTTCTATATTTCTACTTCATCTAATTTCTTTCATATTGTTACTTGTGTTCTATTATGCGTAACAGCTAAAATTTCATCTTGGTTCATCAAGTTTAAAACTTTCTTGTTATTTTGATGATTTTAAAGTTGTTTCTTCATTAAAACGAGTTTAAAAATGTTTTAGTGCATAAAAATTGTTTTGGTGTATTCTACTGAGTTTACGCCTAAGGAAACCCTATTCTTACGCCTAAGGAAACCCTTTTCACGCATAAGGAAACCCTAAACTTAAACTTCTACGCATAAGTCATCGGTTACACCTAACATTCTACGCGTAAGGAATTTTCTTCAACGATATTCAAAGCTAGTGGTAACTCGATTTTTCTTGCTTGGATAAGCCCGAAAACACTTCGACTTTGGATATCTTTTACCTCGTATAAGTGTAAAGGATTTTAGGTAAAACCCTAGTTTTACGCCTAAGCATAAAAGCTACGAGTAAACACTTTACGCCCAAGCATTTTCACGATAAGCTTGTCTTACGCCTAAGGAAATCTTACGCATAAGGTTCTTACTATTAAGCCTTTGGTTTACGCCTAAGCTAAGTTTTATCTCAAGTCTACGCGTAAGAAGGATTTCGAGTAAGGTTCGATCCACGCCTAAGCTAGTTTTCTACGATAAGAAAACTTCATCAACAACATCAAGTTTCATTCGACTACAAAGATCCATCAACACAAGTAGAATTTAAAAAAAAAAAAAAATCAAATTTTGGGAGACTAAACATTCAATTTTACGAGATTCAAATTTTGGTTTAATCATGAAAATTTTTGTCAAAATTCAAATTTTTGTGCCCAAATTGAATTTTTCGGTCAAATTTGGTGTCAAAATTGTCAAAACTCAAATTTTCTTACAACCTTTGAATTGAATTTTATAGTGAATTTCAAATTTTGGAAGAGAAAAATTTTTTAAATTATTTTTGGAGGGAAATTTTGAAATTCACTATATCGACCTTCTGTGTGCTATATTGACTTCGTACTTTTTTTCTCTTTGATTCTTCTGCAAGGGAGAGAAAGTAAATAAATCAATGGATTCTGAAGATGCAGTGGCATTTTTGGAATTGAACGAAGGATGGATAGTTCTGACTGAGATGATGAACTCAATACTTAACAATTCCAAGCGTCAGACTTCATCCAATTCTCGAGATCCAGCAGTTGTGCAGATTAGGGGAAGATATCATACCCATCTATGACACGAGCCCAACTTTGACAAAGAACAAATGGTTGAGGAAGATATCTTACCCACCTATGACATCGACACGTAATGGATGGTTGAGGTAAAATCTCATCGTTGATCATATTACGCTTTGCAAATGAGACACAACAAACCGAGTAACTGATTTCGATAATGAAGGAGAGGTTGACGGTGTGTTGCACAATGTCCGAACAACTATCTTATGTCCGAGCCCTTACTTGCAAACAATTCAACTGAAACGTCAAAACAAACTCTCGAATCGAAAACATTCTTCTCAAAAGACCATTGTTCGGTTTCAAAACATTTTCAAAACTTGAGGCTCATTGCATCTCTCTTGAACTTAAAATGCAAAACAAATTTTTAAACTCAGAGCCAAAAAGTAAATCTTTGAATGAACAAAGTAATCGTATGGATACATTAGTAAAAGAAAATGAGCATTTAAAGGCTCAAATTCAAGCAAAGGGGCTTGCACATGTTGCTTTACAAAACAAACTGAGAAGATTAACTGACAAGAGTGTGGATACAAATTTTTCAAAACCAACAATCTTGGGGAAATCGTCTCTACAACCTTTCAGAAAACAATCAGTAGTTAGACAACCAACTGCATTTAAATCTGAACGTTCAAAATCTTCAAAACCACGGTTTGCCTCCCAAGTTGTTGAGAATAATCATTTGTCAAAACCAGTCACTCCACATTCCTGGCCTAAGAAAAATGCTTTTGTTTCTGTTATACCTATTTCTGCCAAACCTCATCAAGTGGCTGCACCTGGCCAGTCTAGGATTAGTTCGAAAACAATGTCTAAACCAAGCATCAAAATTCAATATTCATATGATACAAATGACTTGCACAAGAACTATGATCTAGAAAAGGCTAGGAAAAGGGCACTACTCCAAAAGGATGGAATCTTAGGTTCACGACCTAGTGTATCACCTTCTAGTGTACTACTGAACACTGCTTGTAGTAGCAAACCAAAACCTAAGTGTACTCAACAGACAGTTAGAAATAAACCCGTTGATCTAAAAGACAAATTTCAGAAACCTAATAGGTGGATCAATATAGGACGCAAACTCTTCCCAAAAGAAGTTTCAACATCCCCTAGATCTAACCCTAGATGGATACCAACGGGTAGAGTTTTCAAAACTGTTGGTCTTAGGTGGATTCCTACAGGCAAGATACTAAGTAGTTGCACCAAAACAAGTGTGACATCCATCCCTGAGGTAGGAAAGGAAATCATCAAAATAGCATGTTCAGGTGTCAAGAAGATTATTGACACTACATCTTTATGCTTCTAACATCTGGAACCCAGTTACACTTGGGGATCCATGTTTTTTCTATCTTGCCCCCTCCTATTTTCTTTACAGTACAACAACTATGGCTCTAAGTAGGTCTCAGAACGAATCGAACGCTCGATAAACATTTCATGAACGGTTCGGTAAAAATTGCTTATTTATTAAATGAACGAACATGAACAATATTTTACGATCGTTTAGTTGAATGAACGAACATGAAAAAAAGTCACGTCCATTTATTTATGTTCGTAAATGTCCGATTATGCGTTCGTTAACGTTCGTTCATGTTCATTTATTAATTTATGTTCGTATATCAAATCTTTTATTTGTATAATTTTTAAATGAGTTTGTTTAAACAAAACGACACTTATAAAACAATATTAGATGCATAATTTAATAAAGTTTATGATTGTTTGTCTATGTTCATTTATGTTCGATCGTTTATGTTCGTTTAGCGTTCGTTTAGTATCTTAATGAACGAACATAAACGAACATGAACAACTCATTTTCTTAATAAACGAACATGAACAAGAAATTTCGTCCGTTTAAGCGTTCGTGTTCGTTTATTTGTCCGGTTAAAATTAAATGAACAAACATGAACAAGACTCCGTTCGTGTTCGTCCGGTTCTTTTACAGCCCTACTCCTAAGTAACACAGCTTAGGACCCGTTTCTCACCGTCAAAAGTGTAATGATCCATCAGCTACTCCACCATTGTACTTAATCGTCAAGAATTGGAAACATTGCTTGCTCCACTGGTTAAAGAGTCTTTCAAAAGTCGTGCTTCGGATGTATCGAATGTTTCATTGCACAACTCGATCATATTCTATTTTCGGATACACTCGAAACTACAACAACCACTGCTTTGTAGATGCACCTCCCTATCGAATCTTTGATAAAAGAAGATCAAACTGCTTCAACAACAATGACACAATTGATGATCAACATTATGAACAGAGAAGTTTTATCGGTGAGTTGATTCTCTCGAGATATTTATGGTTCTTCACATTTTTTCGATTAATTGGACATACATGGTTTTATAAGTCCGAGGACCAAATCGCTAATTTTGAAACTTTAGGGACCAAACTTGTAATTTTTCAAAGTTTATCATCAATTTGTCATTTATGAATAGTACAAGGTTAATATTTGATAATTTTCACTTTTAAATTAACCAAGGACTATTTTGACAATTTTCAAACTTTAGGGACTAAAGTTGTCATTTTATAAATTTTAAACTTTAAAGGGTTTATTTTGACAACTTTTGAATCCCATGGACCTTAAATGACATTTTACAGTTTTTGAATTACAGGGGACTACTTTTGACAACTTTTGAAACTTGGGGACTAAAGCGCCAATTATGCAAACTTAACATTTTTTTGCAGTTTTGATATTTTTGCATTTAAAACACATAAAACACTTGTTTATGATATTTTTATCATTTTGATGCATTTATGAGTGTTTTCGGATGTTTTTGGCATTCAACAGTAAAATGATGAGTATTTTGCTCATCATAAACCTACAACTAAGTCCTTTACGGAAAGATGGTTGATGGTGCCGAAGTTCAAGTGATTGAGACGACGATGCCATAACCATGACTTAGTTTTTGAAGCCTTTGATAACAAGCAGTTGGAGAAGCCCTCATCTTGTCATCGATAGAGATGGTGTAAAGATTTGAGCCACGGTTCCTTTTAGTTCTTACACCATTAAGATCTCTAACAAGCGGTATGTTTTACGAAGGCTACTTCTAGATGAGGAATCACGAATTGACCAGCGGAGAGCAGTTATGACCCAAACCTTCCACATAGTAAACTCAGAGATGACACTATAAAATTAAAGAAAGGCATGACCTCGATTAAATAACATTCTTTCATTTGCTCAAAACCCTTTCTCCTTGATTATACCGATGGGTGTGATCCTTTTCTTGCAAGTTTTCTCAAAATCAACAAATAGTTGAAATATAACATATTGGCTAATTAAGGTCTTGCTTTTAGTGGTAATTGTTCTAGGAACAAGATGCATTGTGTGTATTAGGAGGATAGATATGCATCGAATCTCTTTTCTCCTTATCATCAAGCTCATCATACATTTTAGGTCCGTCCATTCCGTAAATAGGTTCCATCTTCATTAGTATCAAGTGTGTCTCTAGTCGTCTCAACTCGATATGGTCCTTCATCAATGGATTTGAGAATGTTGACACCATTTTCCTTTCAAGGCGTCTAATCGATTCGTTGAGCCCAAGAATCATAGTCGGTTCATCAAGCATGGGTGGACAGTATCGACCCAGCCTGCTTGAACATCCTCAAGAGTGGAGATGATATTAGGAGCGTTGGTAGACATGTTAATGGATAATCGGAGTTTATAACTCTATGATTAAACGAGAAATAGATTCTTTCACGGGTTTTACTAAATCAAGAGAAACCGTAAACAATCACCCAAGTCGCTAGAAGATAATGCACCAAGTCGCTAGTACCTAATTAGCTACACCACTAAGTCGCTAGAGTCCCAGTCGCTAGACAAATGCAAGTCGCTAGTAGTAACTCGCTAAGCCTCAAGTCGCTAGCAAAATTTTGGCGCAATTAAGCTACTCAGTCGCTAAAGATACAGAGTCGCTAAAGAGCAACTCGCTCTGGACCAAGTCGCTACTACAAGTCGCTACCCGTAGTGGAGAGTCCACTACTTGTCTTGTTAATCGCTAGATCTAAGTCGCTAGCTCCAAAGCGAATCGCCACTAAATTGCAAAGCAAGTCGCTACGAAGAATGAAGTCCAATGTCAAGTCGCTAGCAAGAAAACCACAAAACATCACTTTTCAATCCAAAACTACCCAACCACGATGATTCAAGCTTACCAAATCAAAACCTAAACACTTGTGATGATTCTAAACATAAAAGTACACTCAAAATCCAAACTTTAACACTAGAAATCACCCGAATGATGCAAAAACCACTAAACTTTTTCACAAAAACCACCTAAAACCACTAGAAATCCAAAGATGTGCAAGATATGATCAAACACATCTCGTACCAATTGTTGGATATTAGTTTTCACATACACATCAAACCATAACAACAAGGTGGCGTATAAGTAGATTTCTAGAGAGAAAGTTAGAGGTTTAGGGAACTTTAGTGAGAAAAGAAAATTATTATTATGAGCTCAACTCTCTACCTTGGGAGGTAGAGTATTTATAATCTTACATAAATCGCCACACAGCGAAAACATGGACGAGGGCATCAGTGGGTAAAGACCGTCAGTCCTCCACGGTGTTACTTAACTAAATACTACTTAACATAAAATAACTACGACTACGAGCTTTCTAATGATTACATATACTTGAGTGACCGACTCTTTAATACACGAATTTCTAATTCTAACAAAATGAACAAGACTCCATTTCGTCCGGTTCGTTCTGACCCTACTCTAAGTAACACGACTTAGGACCCGTTTCTCACCGTCAAAAGTGTAATGATCCATCAACTACTCCACCATTGTACTTAATCGTCAAGAATTGGAAACATTGCTTGCTCTTTGGTTAAGAGTCTTTCAAAATTCGTGCGGATGTATCGAATGTTTCATTTTTAACGATCATATTCTATTTTCGGATACACGAAACTACAACAACTACCATTCGTAGATGCACCTCTATCGAATCTTTGATAACGAAGATCAAGCTGTTTCCATAACAATGACACGGTGATGATCAACATTATGAATCAGTTTTATTGATTCTCTCGAGATATTTATGGTTCTTCACATTTTTTCGATTAATTGGACATACATGGTTTCATTGTCTCCTTATACATGGTTTCATTGTCTCCAATTCATCATCAACATATGTGGTGTATGATTCGATTCATTGAAAACATCGGGGAAGATAGTGTAGGTGTTCATCGCTTCCTTGATGTCGTTTGCGAAAACCCTATCTCTTCTTGGATTTCTTCAATTGGGGAAGAAATGAGGCGATCGTGGTTCAAACGTCTCACTTTAGTGTTATCGCCTCACTTTCTCGTGGTTATCGCTCCTCACACACGTCATTTTATCGAGAAATTGCATACTCACGTGTAATTATTATTCGATAGACCGCAACATTGTGGGAAGTTGTTTCATTTCACCTTCGTGGTTTGTTTGGTGTGAAGCATCTACATACGTGAGAAGATCTTGTTGATTTCTTGTATGTTACCCCGAACGGATTTTACGCAATAAGTCGATTTACATTGTGTGGTTTCTTGCTCATCTACAAATTCACAGCGTCTTGAAACCTTCAAAAGTTAGATGAAATGTAGACTTCATCAAAGTTTCAAATCTACTAAAGATAGTTGTCGGTTTGGGGAAGTCGATTTTAAAACTTCTTCATAATGGCTTCGAGCAAAGCGACTTGGAACCCGGACATAACCGTCTAAACTTCCCCAAACCCCATCATCACCGAACCAAGCCTATAGCTTACTCACAACAAATGGAGCGACTATTTGCTCCTCCGTTTAGTGATGATATTGATCAACGTGCTCTAGATGTATCTAATGTTTCCGCCGCTCAACCCGATAATAATCCAATACCGATACACGAAACAACAACTCATTGTTGAAGAAGCACCTCAATTGATTCTACAACAAGAGCCGAACAAACCGCATCCAATGACGTTGAACCGGTGATGATCTTACGAACAAAGAAGTACCTACACCGCAGATTATGATCCAAATCGTTCTTCAATCCTTTTGCTAATGAAATTGCCACTCGATGTTGCGGAATCATCCACAAGCCATTTGAATCCTCTAATCGCACAATGTATATCAACATCAACCCTCCACACATCATTGGACTAAAGACCATCCTTTTGCGAACATCATTGGAAACCCAAATCAACCAATCGTAACTAGACAACGCCTTGATCGACGGTGAACATTGCATTTATGCACTTACCGTTGTCAATCGAACCAAAAACATTAAAGAAGCAATGACTTACGACAACTGGATTGAATCCATACAAGAAGAACTTAATCGCTTTAAACGTCTTGAAGTATGGGAATTGGTTGAAAAACCAACGAGGGTCTATGTTATTAGTCTAAAATGGATTTGGAAAAAAGTTGGATCTTGAAGGTGCGGTTATCGAAATAAGTCACGATTGGTGGCTAAGGGTTATAGACAAGAAGAGGGATTGACTACGATGAATCATTCGCATCGGTTGCTAGACTTGAGGTCGTTCGGATTTTTCCGAATTCGCGGCTCACATGAACATCACGGTCTTTTAGATGGATGTCAAAACCGCTTTTCGAATGGTAAACTAAATGAAACGGTCTATGTTAGTCACCGGAAGGATTTGTTGATCCGAGTTCCCTAATCACGCCTACAAACTGAACAAGGCTCTCTACGGTCTCAAACAAGCCCCTCGGGCGTGGTATGATAAGTTATCATCCTTTATTATTGCCAATAATTTCACTAAAGGATCGGTCGACCCAACACTTTTCATACAATATCACGGGGCATACATTTTAATCGTTCAAATTTATGTGGATGACATCATTTATGGGTCAACACATCTAAAGTACTCAAACGCTTTTTCAAAACTTATGAAAAAACATTTTGAAATGTCCATGATGGGTGAACTTACGTTCTTTCTCGGACAACAGGTTCATCAATCACCCCGTGGTATTTTCCTAAGTCAGTCCAAATATGCTCTTGAAATTTTAAACAAACATGGAATGCAAAGCTGTGATACCTATGCCACACCAATGGCACATACCAAGAAACTGGATGCTGATTTGCATGGGAAATTAGTTTACCCTACCAAATACCGAAGTATTATTGGGTCTCTCATGTATCTAACAACCATTAGACCGACATTGTCTTTCTTTGTATATCTTTGCTCTGTTATCGATCGCGACCAACTGAAACCCACCTCTCGAGGCTAAAAGAATCCTCCGATACATAAAGGGAACCATTAATTTGGGATCCGTATCCGAAGGATTACGGTTTTGAACTAATAGCTTTTTGAGACGATCACGCAGTTGCTTAGATTCTCGGAAAAGTACTTGAGCTCTACAATTTCTTGGTGATAAAGCGGTGTCATGGCAATCGAAGAAGCTGGATTGTACATCGCTCTCCGAATCAGGTGAATATGTAGCCATGTCGGCGTGTTGTGCTTAAGTCATTTGGATGAGAACACAACTCAAAGACTATGGTTACGTATTTGATAGAATCCCGATGTACTGCGACAATCGAAGTGCTATTGCGATCTCGTGCAACTCCGTCTAACATTCGAAGTCTAAGCACATCGATCTTCGATATCATTTCATCAAGGAGCATGTGGAAAAGGGTACCGTTGAATTATATTTTGTGGGTACTGAATATCAACTGACACCTTCTCACCAAAGCCTTAGCTCCTGCTAGGTTTACTGAGTTGGTCCACCTGATTGGTATGAGGTGTTTGACTCCAAAGGAACTGGACGAACTTTTGACACATTCTTAAAACCAGTCAAACACCAAAACCTCTTTTGTAAATAAATTTCTCAAAAACAAAATAGAAAAATATAAATCTGATAAAATCCAAAAATATTCTTCTATCTAAATTTCTTTCAAACATCGCAAGTACAAATCTTCCGTCAACACTGTGTTCTATCAAACTTTTCACAATTTTCCCGAACAAGTGTTGAGGGGGAGAAAGTAAATATTTTTCAGTTTCATAAAACCTTGTACTTGCATGTTTAGAAAATATGTTGTTTCTTCTAAAATGGTGGATCGTTTCTTGTCAAATACTCTCCTCGGACTCAAATGTTTTCAAAATTCATTATTTCAAAAGTCGAGGGGAGTATCGTTAAGATTCTTGCCTTACAAGTGTTTTGTCTAACCTAAACGGAAGTTAAAGGATCTTGGTTGGAACCTCTTTGAGGTTGAGGGTGAATGTGTCAACTTGGAAAATTAATTTTAACAAAATCATTCACCTAACACATTCAATGCACCACTTCATGCATTTACTCCTAAACCACCAAGATCAAACGGCGCAAATCAAATTTTCAAAACCGTTCAAGTCGTTCATAATCTGTAAGTTCTAAATTGTTTTGATCAAGATTCTAAACAAGGATTTTAAAATCTTTCAAATCCAACAGTTAAAACTCTTTAAACCGATTTTGGAAAATTGTTCACTCGAGCAATTGGGTGTTTATGCATAAAAGTGTTTGGATTGAAATGAGTTATGTTAAAACCTTTCTTAGTATCTATTAAACTTGTTTCAATCGTTCAAAACCATTCAGATTCTTAAATTTCATTAATTTGAATTCTAGGGTTCTTGCGCTCATTTAGGGTTTTTTCTATTCTGTGATATGTTATTAGGTGATCAAGAAAGTGTTAAAATAAGTATATATGCATGTTTTAAACCTTTTAATTAGCCCATAAACATCTAAACTGTAAGAATTTAAGTTTTAGGTTTTTAGGGTTCATATCTCATGAATCTTCTGATTCTGTGGTGGAAATGTGTTATATCTTGTTCCATTGCACTAATATGACTTCTAGGACACTCCAGAAACATTCTTGTTTGATTTGTGTATCTATATCTCTTATGCGTAGATTAAGGGTCTAGGGCTTAAGTAATTTTACGCCTAAGTCTTTCTGTGTGTATCTGATATGTTCTTATGCTTGTTTTGTGATCTAAAAGATGTTTGGAATTAAGCGCAATCAAGTTTTCATGTTTATATTTAACAGTTAATTATTCGTAATGTCGAATCTTCATTGTTCAAACCGTTACGCTTAAAGATTACTTTTATGCGTAAAGGTAACGTCTAAGAGAAATCTTATGCGTAGCTCTTACGCATAAGAGATCTCTGATGGAATTACGCGATCGTGGAAAGATATTCAGAATAAGGCTTGCTACGCATAAGCTTTACTCTTATGAGTAAACTTTACGCGTAACATCTAGCTTATTCCTATGCGTAAGCCTAAAGCCTTTGAACTTGTCTTACGATAAGAAATTCTTACGTATAAGCTTGGTCTTACGCTTTAGCTTACTACTACGCATAAGCTCCTTTCTTACGCATAAGGATCCTTGTTACACATAACCCATTTGCTCACTACATTTTGGCCTATTACGCATATATTACTTGTTAAATGTTACGCATAAGTCACAAATACCGATGTCTCATATAAGCTCACATAAGTTAATATGTTGTGTGTTAAGTGAAAAATTTGGACTTTGAAATTTCAAAATTAACACGTTCACGTAACTTATCACATCTACTTCAAACAATTGGACAAATGTGACTTAGGACTTATAAATAACATAAACATGTTACCATCAAACAGGGAATTAGATAATAAATCAGACTAAAACAAACGCATTGTGTTTCCATATGTCATCTTTTTGTCTAATGTCTTTCGGATCACAAAATGGTCGCAAATCAAGCAAACATCAATGCCCGGTGAGCTCTCGATGGCAAACACATTCCCACTGGATACGACAAAACAATTGGCAAGAACAATCTCCGCATCGTCTTCAACAACTTCATATGCTCGAATCATCTTGCGAATTGTTTGTGGACATCCTTCGCAACATCCATTCAAATTCATGCCGACAAAGTCATCCCGATGATGAGTATGCTTCAATGGATGAGGAAATACAATTTCGTAAGACATTAAAGCGTAAAAGGATGGAATACCATGCTTCAACCTTTCCGGTTAATCAACCCGGTGGGGTAGGAGGGTCAAGCAAGTAGTCCTCCACTTATGGAAGATCCATTGCAATCAACTCTTACCCCATCCGATCGGTTAATCAACCCGTAAGGATCGGGGTGTCCTTGTCACTACAATCTGTTGAAATGAAGCAACCACAACAACAACTAAAACAACCGCAATAAGAAAAGCATGGTGAAGATGTGGAAATATATGAGGAAGGAGATTACAATCATGATAAGGATGAAAGAGTCACCGATGATGATAATTTGGTGGTCAAGAGGAAATGATGCGAAAAGAGGTCAAGAAGTCGCTTGGTCAAGTGGAAAAGTTAAAGAAGGAATCGACAACCACATAGTTTTCAATCCAACACACATACCTCAACAAGATCAACCACCTCTTGACACTTCCACCAAACCTAAATCATCATCTCAATCATCACCTCCACCAACAAAAGAATTAACTAAGTCAACAACAAAATCTATTAAGAAGGCAACTCCATCCAATGATTAGACAAATGGTTAAGCAGGTTATCACCGCTACACAACAAGCTACTCACCACCACCATTTGATCAACCAAGGATTCGTAAACCACACCACCAATGGAGAAAACCCGTGATCACTTTACATACACTAATGGTGTGGATCTTGATTTATCGAGCCCCAACCTCGAACCTCAACCAAGATAAAGATCAAGTACACATCGCACTCCTTGTATTCATACGCATCAAATCAAAGAGCGTGTTGAAGATCTCTAACTCGGGGTCGAATCTTACCAAAAAACAACTCAATCTCACCGCCCTAATCCTACACTTCAACGGAGTCAATCGAGAACCTCAGTACAAAATCGTTTATAAAACAAAGTTTGGGTTTGACTACCAAAGTGAAAATCATCATACTTGCTTCATGGCTTTCGATGAAATTCACAAGTTCTATGACGCCATCACGAAGATGGTTCGAGATGGATTGGTTTATCGATTGAAGGACATTGAGTTGGGTACAATTCGATGAAGAGTTGGAATTCAAAGGATCGCAAGGATGTTCTTCGGTTTATCTCTAGGATTGATGAAAGGTTGATTCATCGAATCGATGCGACGGTTGGAGAGCTATGTGGGAGAAAGACTAAGCTTTCCAATTCGGACATACCAACGTCCTCGTAATGTAGTTGGTCGTGTGTAATCATTGGGTACTCTTAACATTCTTGATTGTCATTTTGTTTGTTTGATATATAGAATATGGCTTGTGCACACATAACGATTGTACAACCCGTACTTGTAATGAAAGGACCCTATGGTACGCTTTAGTGCCACAATCCTTATAAAAGGAGCGAAAGCATCTTACTTTTGAGTAAAACTTATCAAAACTTTCATTTTTCAAAGTTTTGCTCTAAAGAACAAGTACTTCCCCTTATGTTTTCAAAACCTCAAAAAGTGATCATCACTTGTTGAGGGGGAGTATTTTCTTTCAAATCTTTGTTCACAAAACGTTCTTCGTGGAAATCTTCCCACAAAACTCGAAATGGACATATTCAATATCAAAATTTCATCAAAAATAACATTAATATGCCATTTTTGAGGGGGAGAAAAAATGTGTGATACAAATATGTTGTAAATATGATTGAATCTTTGTGTGACTAAGACTTAACCCTTGAATTGACGAGATCTGAACTGCCATACATCGAAAAGATTTGTTTTCCGAGACTTATTCGAGTAGATCGTACCTCTTCTAAAAGCTCTTGATAGACATGAACTTTGACGGGTTTGACAACCTTTCGAGGTTTTTCACACCTTCAAGATAGTTATTAGAGCTAGTTGTCACCTAAAAGCTGACAATGCAACTCTTTAACTATGCAACGTAACCGTGTCTCGCGGGGAATTGTCTATCTTGAGTCGATTAATTCAAAGTGCGCGCGCTTTCTCTCGCGTGCGATTTGTCAAAACACTTAAGCACGTGTGGGGGAGTATTTCGCAAAATATAAAACTCTCACGGTGGTACAAAATGTTTTACTCATAACCACTTGGAGATATTTTTCATGAAAAATGGTTTGATGGAAACATAGGTTAGTCATGGTGTTATAAGGTGACTAAGGTGAGGAATAACAGTCCTATGATCCGCCAGAGGGAGGATCTACCCAAGGACAACACTAATAGTTAGAACTTAGAAGTCCTTAGGTATGATTATAAAAGGAGAAAATGAGAATCGGAGAAAGAAGGAGTTGAAGAATTAAAAGAAAAAGTAAAGAAAAGGGTGAAAAGAAATAGCCCTCCAAATTATTCAACTTAGGCGCATACATCGGTTCAATACATATACTCTTGGTTGTCACTTGATGACACCGTATTGAAGATTAAAGTCGTCATGGACCCAAATGACGCATGCACTAAACCTTCTTAGCCACTCAAGTTTCTCTCAACGTAAGCTTGTTTCATTCTCACAGGAACCCTACATAAACCATCGCCTTTCTTTAGAGATTGCTAGTATTGAAGAAGGAGACCCTCTCCTAGTCTCCGCTTAGGAAAACCAAAGGGCACTATTGAGTCTAGAGCTACGAGATTCATCAAAAGATCTCTTAGGAACACTCAACATTTCATCACTTGTCGCTCAACAATAAGGACACAAGTGATACATTATCGAGTCCTACAGATATTAGCAACTGTCGAGAACATTTATGAGGGGTTCACAACCGTGATCCTCGGTGATTGAATGGAAACTCCGCAAGGGTCAACATCAAATAGCCCGAAAGCGGTCACCGGTAACTCCTGGGTTACACTTAGTGTTGTCTCAAATGGTCTACTGATCGTGAGGTGATGCTTGGTGTACCTCGGCGACCACCGAATCGTAGGTGTACTTGGTACATCATGTTATCCTACTTGAGGACTCGGTTTAGGAACGACCTTTGCGAGAATTAGAGATGTGTTTTCACACTATGTCGTTAACACTTCAAGTTCGAACTTGTAAGTCTTTGGAAATCCCGCTAAGGAGATTCCTTTCAAGAATCGAGTCCGAAGATGTGGGTCATTACTTGAACTTGTTCAATGTAATGCCAACTATCCTTTATGGGATTCGGACGGCCGATTCGCCCGACCAAGGTGAATGGAATCAAGACATTCATCGAAGAACAATCGTAGTGGTCAACTCTAAGAAATGGCCACAATGATCGATTGTGTTTATCACTAACCAATTCTTATGTTTTTTCTTATGGATGCTCACGGGATCGCAGATTCTCCACATGCTCATACCAACAACAACACAAATTGAAGTTCTCTCAAAGGCAACACAAAAGTCGAAATGATTCTTCATCAAAGCCAAACAATCTACAAAGTTTAAAGAGACCTACATCAATCATGAAATCCAACGTCAAAGCGTGTGAACATGTTGGAGAAGGACGGAGACGCTGAGCAAAGAAGCAGACTTGATGCAGATTACAACAACATAACATCACCATATTCACACGCAACAAAGAACAAAATATATGAAGACGCCAAAGTGAAAATTTCAAAGAAACAAGATCCTCACACGGGAGATTGTTAGAATCAAGAACTTCTTTCACAAGAAGAAGAATGTCGGGAAGGCGTCAGCAACTATTACATCGGCACCAACAACGTTTCAATATTACTTAAGTCATTAATTACCATCACTTGGGGAGATTGTTGAATCACTCCCAACTATATTTCAAGTGTTTGTAATTAACATGTAATAGGTTGCTTAATTAGGCTTTTATGTTAGCATTAATGGAAGGCTTACAGAAAGCCCATAAGCCTTGCCCAAGCATAAGGAAAGGAGGAACTTGTGTGTTGCCTCAGTTCCTTCCCTATAAATAATGTTGTAAACTCCCATTTGGGAGTTGGTGTTCACTTCATATTACACCCATGCTTATCCTTTCTATATTATCTTAACGTGTGTGTATGGTGTGCAACCCATCTCTACTACATCTCATTTCTTTCATATTGTTACATGTGTTCTATTGTGGTGACCTAATTTTTTTTTTTTTTTTTGAAAGGATAAGAAGAGAATGATCGGATGAACACAAACACACACACGATATAATATGAGAGAAAAGTTATGTGTATGATATATGTGAAATGTGAACAACCAACCTTCAAATGAAGGTTTACAAGAGTTATTTATAGGAAAGAGCTAGGCAACACACAAGCTCCTTCCTTTCCTTATTGGCTTGGGCCAAGGCTTATGGGCTTTCTACATAAGCCTTTCCATAATTACAAACATAGAAGCCTAATTACAACCTATTACATATTGATTACAAACACTTGAAATATAGTTTAGGAGTGATTCCAACAATCTCCCCCTAAGTGTTGGTAATTAATGATTTGAGTGAAAACGTTGTAGGTGTTGATGTAATAGTTGCTTTGACGTCTTCTGACATTCTTCTTTCTTGTGAGAAGAAGTGCCTTGATTCCAACAATCTCCCCAGGGTGAGGATCTTGTTTTCTTTGAATTTTTTCAGCTTTGACGTCTTCATTAATCTTAGTTCTTTGTTCTTTGTTCTTTGTGGTGGTTGTGATAGTATGTTGTGGTTATCTGCATCAGGTCCGCTTCGTTGCTCCAGTGTCTCCACGTCTTTCTCCAACATGCTCACACACTCATTTGACAATGATTCCAGATGTGAAGTAGTTCTCGAGTCTTTATAACTTTCTAGATTCTTTGATTAGATGAAGAATCATTAAGACTTTGTGTTGCCTTTGATTATGAGAGAACTTCTTTAGTGATGTTGTTGGTATGAGCATGTGGAGAATCAAAGACGATCTCTTCCTCCACGAGCATCCATCGCCAAGAAAGATCTCCGATATAGTCACAAACACCAATTGATCATTGTAATCTTTTCATAAAGACTTGATACACACTACTACAAAAAATGCATAGAAACCGGTCAAAATCGCCCATGAAGAGTGGTTTTGGAACCACTTCTCAAGGGGTATCTCCATGATTGAATCATATAGAAACCGGTTTAGCAACCTGTCTCTATTAGAAGCATCGACACTGTTTTCTCTTAAGAATCGGTCTCATTTATAGAGTAAACAAACATGTTTTCTTGGAGATTGACACGGTCTTCTCACAACCTCGTGTTTATAAAAGCATCCAACCTGTCTTTATATAATGTAAAAGATATGTTTTATCTCAAAACTGTCTTTTTGTAAATATATTTTATCAAAAAAATATTTCTAAAATTTTTCAATTTTTATAAAAAGTGCTATAATCTACAATTTAACTCACCAAAGTAAAAAATATATATATAAATGCAGCAAATATATATAAAGTGATTAAAATACACCACAAATGTTGAAATCAACAAAGTATATTAAGATAATACTTCAATTTAACTAAACATAAATCCTAGATAAAATCCAAATAAAAACACAAAAATTCAACAAACTATAATGAAAAACAATAGAATCCAACATAACTGAACATGATTCTTTAAGATTAATCGCACCACAATGTAAACCATGCACCAATGGCGTTCAACTCTTTGTTCTCCGATGGACGCTCATTACTCCAAGGTACATGCATGTAAATTAATGAAATACCTGGTTATACAACAAATAAGGCTTTAGTGCAAGAAAAAAATTGCCAAGTTATTTAACAATGACAAATGACACACAACATAAGGCAATCAATCTTGTCATTAGCATCAAAGAAAAAGCATTTGATATAGTAAGACATGAAACTACAACAAATAGAATAACACATACGCATTATAACGCCAACATTATTACTATAAGTATGTCGTTTTTAACTAAAGACAAGTTAATGAAATACTCTTATAATCCATCTATAAATACACAATGCATTAACAAGAAATCAAATAGCATGCGGCGATTAGGCTAAAACCTTAAGTATACAAAATTTATCCTAAACCATACAACTACAAGTTTACATGTTTAATATATCACTAAAATTTTCACACTCCTGTCAGTTACCTTGTTCGAGAAATTTCGTTTTGATATTTAAGCACAAAGTCAAGCATCCATTTCATCACATAAAATCCACATTCCCAATCGTTAGCCTGACGATTTATTATATGGAATACCCACCTCAGACTACCAACAACACTAAAAAGGAAATAACCAATAGTGTGTAAGTTAAAGTTATATAGAAAAAAATGTCAAATCTAAAAACAAGCAACCCAAATTTCCTTACAACCTGTATAAGCAACCCCAAACAGCCCCTATGGCTAAAATAAGCAGTAATTTGACAGTTGACATGTGCTATAGGTACTAGGAAGGTAGATCAAATTAGAATATCAAGACCTGAAGGTGGCACCATATGTTCCTTCTGAAAGTACATGCAACTGACTTGCACAAGTGCCTGAGTCATTATTCAAGAACAAGGATTACTACATATATTACTTGCATCACCATAAAAAATAAGTATTAGATAAATCAATCATCAACCTAGAAAAATGATATCCGCACAAGATGTCATGATTATGTTCGGGTATCTAGTCCATCATGAGTAACCCAATCAATATCGGCATTCTCCTCAGAAGTAGCATAAACAACCTGTATGTGTAAAATTACAAGACCAAGAAAAAAAAGAAATAAAAAAGGTTAAAAGGTAAAAAAGTAAAAATAAAATTAGAACAACATTATGAAACAAAAATCAAGACCATGTTAAAAGCATGGGCAAATTAACTCTATGAGTTCTCTACTTTCAACTTTTTCCGATTTTAAGTAATCTACTATTTCTTTATTGTTTCTAGTAATACTCAAGTATAATGTTTCTCCTAATATTGGTATTCAATTGACCGCTACTTTATTTCATTTATTTCTCCTCAGATTCTACTTTTTTATACTTCTTATCATAGATTGGAAGACTTGTTCATATACATGTTTACCATGTTCATGAATTGTTTCACTTACATATCCCATGAACCACCAGTAAACACCCTCCAAATGAGTTGATAAAAACCACCCAAAGTAGTGATTTCACACTAAGAATTCAAGGAACTCAAGAATTGGATTAAAATCAAGAAATTAACCAAACATCTAAATTTAATGGATACTCAACTCCTCAAATATCATGCTATACAAATCTTAAATCATAACCAAATAAAAAAAATATTTCAAACCAAATAATATGAACCAAAAAGATAATAAAATGGGGTCTCATGATCAACAATTCCAAAATGAACAAGAATTTATTGTTATGGTCGCATTGATGAATGGTGTGGACATGGCGGTGGAGAAAGTGAAAGATATAAAAGACAAAGTATCAATTTAGATGGAAAATAAAATAAAACTATCACTATATTTTAGTTGCCACATGGGAAACATATTGTTGTATGAGGTTTTTAATTACGAGTTGTATCCAAACCATATACCGGTGGATGAAAACAAACTTTTGCATTATGTACAAAGGACTCACTAGTAGCTAAAAATAGTGGAGTACTTAAAATGGGAAAAGATGAAGGTAGAGAACTAATAGAGTTAGAGGGTATTTGTTTAAGCTTATATAACATAAACCGTGTTGCTTATATAACATAAGCGTGTTTATATAACATAAGCCAAACTCATATAAGCTAATAAGCCCATATATAAGCGAAACAAACACCCCTCGCTTCCTAAAAGCATATATAATGACAATATATACATTGTAAGTTCTCGCCATTAGCAAAAGAAAGCGTGCAAACTCCCACTATCCACGAAATTAAAGTAGCTTAAAATATAAAACTCCACTACTAATCCATATCAAACTGGTCTACTTGTCCTTCATGAGACATGAGATTATAAATTCAAGAGTGAATTAGTAAACTAGAGAAACATTTTGAGTCTTGTCATTCAATAAAAATAAACACTTTGGGTTGTTTAGACTTTGAAGGTACACTTTCAAAGTGATTATAATAATTTCAAGATATATATAACCAGTTGATAATCATAAATTTACTCAAACATTAGTTACGTGATAAAATCTTATTGGCTAAATATCGAAACATAATTATCTTGATTTCATATAATCGAAAATGAGAGGCGTGAATTGGTTAACACAACTACTTATGCCGATTATCGCAACTTAACTTACAAAGTAGATCAAAAAACCCATTTTAGCCAGGAAATTCAAGATATAACATTTTAGAAACTCCTAAACATGACATAACATATAAACATGTTGAAAATACTTATTGCTAGATAAAAATTAGCTGAAACAATACCTTAAAATATTGGAAGAAAGGTGTCCATACAAGTTGTGGTAACAAGGGATATATATTTTAGCTCAACAATTCTCCTCCCTGTATATTTGAGGATAATATCAGTTTAATGCTTATCAAAAGTCAACCAAAGCTAATTGTGGTTATATCTAAATAACATATATTCATATACACGTAAAGAATATGAAATTAGAGATTACAATCGAACCACAGTCACCCATATAGAACCATTAATATCTAATTAACAAGTTAACAAAATCCTAAATTTTTTGCTTTGGGCCAAGAACCCTAATTTCGGATTTCGATCAAGACCCCCATTCTTCCTCTTTTTTAACAAGGAACATGCAAAGATTCAAGAGTACAACTATAGCATAATATAAATCGATATATAAACCTATTAAATTACCTGACTTTAAGAGAAATCGATTGGATTTGGATCAAGATCCCCAAAATTTTGGAGGGTGTGTTGGGAGAAGAAGAAAAATTCGTAGATAAAGTTTGGAGTGTGTGATTTCAATATTTTAGTTTTATCGTAATATAAGAATATGTGATTTCAAATTTTGATTGTGGTTTCAAATTAAGTAAAAGTGATAAAATAGGAAAAACCCGCTTAAAATTTTGGTAAACACAAACCGTGTTTTGAAATTCATCGGTCTTTGTATTTAAAATTTTGAATCCGCATGTAATTTTTGTTTCAAAGACCGGCTTTTTCCGTAACCGGTCTCTATTTAGGGATCTCTTTGACCTTTTGTGTAGTAGTGACAATTGTTCTACTGATGAATGTCTTGATTCCATCCACCTTGGTCGGGCGAATCTGCCATCCGAATCCCGTAAGGGACAGTTGGCATTACATTGAACAAGTTCAAGTAATGACCCACATATTCAGGACTCGATTCTTGAAAGGAATCTCCTTAGCGGGATTTCCAGCACTTACAAGTTCGAACTTCGAGTGTCAACAACATAATGTGAAGACATATTTCTAATTCTAGCAAAGGTCGTTCTCGAAACCGGATGCTCTCAATAAGGCTAACACGATATACGAAGTACATCTACGGTTCGGTGAGTCACCGAGGTATACCAAGCATCACCCCACGATCAGAGACCGTTTGTGACAACACTAAGCGTAACCCACAAGGAGTTACCAAAGTGACTCTTTGTTAGGGCTGTTTGATGTTGACCACGGCGGGAGTTTCCATTCAATCACCGAGGATCACGGTTGTGAACCTCTCATAAATGTTCTCGATGATTGCTAAGATCGTGAAGGACTCAAGAATGTATCACTTGCATCCTTATTGTTGAACGACAAGTGATGAAATGTCAAGTGTACCTAAGAGATCATTTGATGAATCTCGTGGCTCTAGACTCAATAGTGTGTTTTGGTTTTCTTGGCGGAGACTAGGAGAGGGTCTCCTTCTTCAATACCAAGAATCTCTAAGAGAAAGCCGATAGTTTACGAGGGTTCCTGTGAGAATGAAACAAGCTTCGCTGAGAGAAACTTGAGTGGCTAAGAAGGTTTAGTGCATGCGTCCTCGGGGCCATGACGACTTTGATCTTCAATACCGGCGTCATCCGGTGACAACCAAGAGCATATGAGTTGAACCCGTGTGCGCTCTAAGTTGAATAATCTGAGGGCTATTTGTTTTCACCCTTTTCATTACGTTTCTTTTAATTCTTCAACTCCTTCTTTCTCCGATTCTCATTTCTCCTTTTATAATCATACCTAAGGACTTCTAAATTCTAACTATTGGTGGTGTCCTTGGGTAGATCCCTCCAGCTCTGGCAGATCATAGGAGGGTTATTCCTAACCTTAGTCACCTTATAACTCCATGACTAACCTATGTTGCCATAAACCATTTTCATGAAAAATCTCTCAAAATGGTTATGAGTAAAGACATTTTGTACCACTGAAAGATTTTTATATTTTGCAGAAATACTCCCCCTCCACACGTGCTTAAGTATTTTGACAGAAATCTGCACGGTGAGAGAAGAGCGAGCACTTTTGAATTGATCAACTCAAGATAGACAATTCTCAACGAGACACGGTTACATCACTGAGTACGTCGGCTTGAAGTTGTAAACACTCCTTGGTGAGGAGGTTTGACTGTCAAGGTTCATGTGTACCAAGAGTTTCTCGAATGGTACATTCTACTAGGACAAGTCCTGCGAGACACGTTTACATTACTAACGAGCTAGCTTGAAATTATTACCGTCCGGACAAGTCTTTTCGAGTTACTAACATTTAAGAGCTCGTCAATTCATTGGTTAAGTTTTTCAAAGACGAAGATTCAATAGCAATCCACAACATATTTCTTATCACATAATTTCCCCCCCTCCCTCAAAAATGGCATATAAATGTTATTTTTGACTAAATTTTGATATCAAATATGTCCATTTCGAGTTTTGTGGAAAGATTTCCACGAAGAACAATTTTGTAAACAAAGTTTTAAGCAAGTACTCCCCCTCAAAAGGTGATATTAACTTTTGAGGTTTCGAAAAACATAAGGGGAAGTACTTGTTCTTTTGAGCAAAACTTTGAAAATGAAAGTTTTGATAAGTTTTACTCAAAAGTAAAGCTTCGCTCCTTTTATAAGGATTGTGGCACCGATGCGCACTACGTGGTCCTTTCATTACAAGTACGGGTTGTACACTGTTATGTGTGCACAAGCCATAGTCAAATATAGATCACACATCCAAATATTTAATGAAAGAAACAAATCAAGGAGTACCAGGAAGTCCGTCAATAACAACAGGATTCTTTCTGGACGTTAGTAGCCTGTTAGAGATATACTTAGACGTCCACCCACGAAACTCTCCAAAGTCCTCATCTGATCCCGACGAAACAACCTTTCATCAATCCTGGTAATGATCTTCTTCGCATCCCTCTTTTCCCTAGAGTTCCACCTTTTATTCGACCATATGCCCTCATGAATCTCCTTTAACCTATAAACCATCCCATCCCCAACCTTCTTCAAACTATGATCACAAAATTTTTGAAGCTCCTTGCACGTCATGAAGCAATTACGGTGAAGTTCACTGCGGTAAACTACCCCAAATGTTGGTTTCTTAAGAATGGTGTACTGAGGCAGATGGTTGATATCGGGAATGTATAGCTTTGGTGGTGTGAGATTAACACGTTTTTTATATGATTCCACGGCAAGTTGAAGATCTTCAACACATTCCTGGATGACGATGCTTCTGATGAATATTAGCAATGACTTGATGTATTCGGAGTGGATCTTGGTGGAGAAGCGTCGCATTCGACCTTGTACCTTAGCAAGATACATGTCTTCAATGTCATTAAGTGACAATCTCGAAATCCGCTTGATAAAGCCATATTCCTATTCGTCTTGGCATTTGACTATGATTTTCTTGAGAATGTGTAGTCCCACTTGGTAGAGCAAAGCTAACATGCATTATGGCAATGATCATTGGTCAATGTACACCTCCTTTTCGATTTGAGTACCGGAAGCTTACGTAGTAAATTCTTCTTCGCTCGTGCCAATGGTGAATTCCATATAGTGCGTCGAGGTCATACTTTACCACATTGTCAACAAACATATGTGTGGCTTCTTCCTCGATGGCCACATTGTTGGAGAAGATTCTGTTGGGAAGGGAAGGTGAGTGAAGTAGCGTATTTCTTGCTTACATCGCTACCGGTGAAGAAACCCAAGTCATTGTTGAAGAAATCTTGGTAGGGAATCCTTGGTTGATCAGGTCGGCCAATGATGGGTAGTGGCTTTATCCAGTCGGTGTAGTATGGAGCCTTGTCAGGTCTGGTGAAGTCGATATTGGATTCAGGGTTGAGCCAATCAATGTTGTTGGACATAGCTCGGGCGATGTTGTCGAGATGATATTCGACTTCAATTGCATTGTCGGAGTTGTCTTTTAGCAGTTGAAAAGCTTCGTTCTTGATGCGTCTCAACTCTGCTTTCGTCATCTTCTTCACCTTAAACTTCTCTTGAATTAACTTGGCATGCTCCAGAGTTCGACCATCTACCGGTTCTTGGCCTTCCGGTAATTGAGGGGTTGCATCAACAAGCTTTGAGAACCAGTCATATTCTTCTGTGTCATCTTCATCTAGCCATGATACAACTGATGTTGACTTTTTCTGCTTTGGCTTGGAGGATGATCTTTGGTTGCTTGGTTGATGTAGAAGAAGGAGGTTGTTGTTGGGGCTCAGGAATCTCCTCATCGTCACCACCAGTGTATTCAAAATGAGCACCAGTTTTTTCCGTTGGTGGTGGAGACTTAGAGTCCTGAGGTTTGTCTGTAGTAGGAGGACGTTGAGGAGATCTTCTAGAAGTGGAGGTCCTTTGGGGTGGTGGAGGCATAGATGATGAATCGTCATTTTTCTTCTTACGTTTCGGCTCAGAATCCTTATCTGCATCATCATCGTCTCTTGGACGCTTAGCCCTTTCAACTGACTCTTTGCATGAAGTTCTGAGTTGATATTCCAGCAATGCCTCAAATAGTTTAGCTTCGTCAGAAGTAAATGTTGCGGATCGTTGAGACATTTGTAACACAAGCTTGGAAATCAATTCTGCATCGGAGACAACCGTAGGCTCGATTGGATTGATTTGCATTACTACAGGAGTAGATTGCATTGTTTGCTTGACCAATCGCATGAGATTAGGATAGAGTTGTCTGGCGAACATCTCTCTTGTCACTCCAGGGACGATGTCGAGAAGAAACCTGTGAGTATATTCTCTGATCGTCTTGTCCATTTCCCTTTGGATATCTCTATTTAGAAAGCTGCTGAATATGTTCCTTTCTCCCGAAAAACTCGTTTATCACGAACAAGTAAATTGATTACGCCGCAAGCTAATTCAGTTTCTTGTTCACAACGTTGCGCTTCCTTGCTTGTCTGACAGCTTTGACAATCTTTGTCTTTGCACGTGATGCCCAAGTATTGGTCGGTTTCTTTATAGATCTGGATGCGGATCTGGTGGTAGCGTCTTTGGATGGTGGTGGTGATGAATGAGATGAGGATTCAGACGAAGATGAGTCATGAGAAGGCTCTGGCTCATTTGGTGGCTCAGAAGTTTGTTCCTGGTTATGGTCAAGACTATCTAGAAGATAATCATCAACTTCTTCTTGACTTTAGTCCATTTCTTGACTTTTACCCGGCCTCTTCTTTAGCTCGAGCTTCCTCTTGACTCTTTCCTATCGGCTTCCTCAATATCTTCATCAAGAATCCTTTCATACTTCTCCTTTTTCTCTTCTTTCTCAAAGTCGAAGATGATATTATCCTCTTGTTGCTGTTGTTCAGATTCGTGAGTGGTGGTACCAGTTCCCTTATCGGGTTAATTAACCGCATCGAGAACTGGTGTTGTTTGTGAGCCACCACTTGAACCTCCAGGGCCACGAGTCTGTTGAAGATTAAACTCCTTAGCAACATGTTGTAGCCTGAGATTCTTCAGTTTCTTGCGGTATTCTTTTTCTTCATCATGTGGCTCTTCATCTGAACTTTCTTCCTCTTCCTGCTCTTCCACCGAGTTTTGCCCTTGTCGATTTGGAACTAGGAGGTGTTTCTCCGTTGTCGTATCGTCTGTATTGAGTTTCTAAGTAGTGAACCTCTTAATCCATGTCGGATCCTCGGAGTCCTCGTCCTCTAATTTTGGTGTCGGTTGAGGATTAGGAATAGCAACCTTTGATGGAACTTTCCTTTTGAGAGTATGAGTTCTCTTTGGATACTTTCGGGTACTCCCAGTGCTTGCAGCACTTCCAGCACTGCCCGATCTCCTGGTCTTCTTGACAGGTATTACGGAATACTTTTCATCAATGAAGCCAACTTTGCCTGATGCTACTGCTTCTTGATATCGTAAGTATGATTGAAGTTGCTTGATATCATCAGTGAGAAGGTAGTCAGGCAAAACTGCACCTTGTTTCTTTGTTGTTGAGTCTTTGAATCTGACAACATTTAGAGTAGGCTCAAACAACGCAGTGATGGTTGGGGTCATCAAGTCTCGAGGAATGTCCAGATTATTCCAGTATTCTTTGTATCAACAAAACTTAGTGTATCGATGTTGGGGATCTTGGTGCCGAGCTTCTTGAGATAAGACATCATGTCTTCCCAAATCGAGTTGCGAAGTCAATATGCATCATGTTGACCATCCCCGAATATCTGTAGTTCCATGAGCTTAGGATGCTCATAACCACTATCACGCCCGTAAAGCAGTTGGCAATCATGATGTATAATGTTCTCCATGGTGAGGATGTTATTTAGATCAAGTGAAGAATGTTTAGTGATGATCCCAGCACTTCATCATAGCCAATATTGACCATGAATTGAGAGTAGCCTCTTCCGATGGAGTAGCTACATAATCGCAGTTGGATGGCGGAAGAAGGAAAATTGCCCTTAAATCCACAACAGTGATGGTGACTTGTTTGTTGTTGAGAGTCACTGTAATAGCATCTTGACCATCAGCCTTCTTTATGGTGTGCCAGAACTGATGAATATAGATCTCTAGTACAGTTGCAGAATTTGTGAGCATGTTGTTGTAAGGGTGAGTCTTCAGAATATCCACAACAATACGACATGAAGACTCAGAGCACGTGAAGTTATCAAAGTCCACCCTAAGGTTGTTCTTTCCAATCTTCATACTGTAACCGGTAGGGAAAATATCTTCCACTGTGAGTATGTTTGGTGCGTTAACGTTTTCCATTGTGACGTCCATATTGTGATCTGAAAGATATTGAGCCAAAAGAACCAACATATTGAAAGACATTATGTTAGTCAAAAGTTGATTATTTATTGTCCAATTATTGAATATGTTATGTTAATGAATGTTACGAGTCCAATGTCACTTGTTTGTCCAATAGTCCAAAGTAGTCGTGATAAGTTTCGTGAGTTTATTAATTTTGAATTTTAAAGTCCAAATTTTCACTCATTCACACAACATATTAACCATTATAGCTTGTTAGTGACATTTTGGTTTCGTGACGTTATGAGTTATTTATTTACAAGTTTGTACGCGTAACAATTCATAATTATGGTTAAAATAAGGCTTAAGCGTAAAGTTACAAGCTTATGCGTAAACAGTTGTGACCATACGCGTAGACATATGCTTATGCGTAGGAACTCCTCTTACGCGTAAGAAATATTAATCGTAGGAAAAGAGCTCTTGGCATAAAGCTTACGCGTAAGCGTATGTGGGAGCTTATGCGTAAGGTTTACTCGTAAGAGTGAACCTTATGCGTAAGACTCAAGTTTACGCATATCCTTCATAGGATACGCGTAGTCCCTATGTAGAACCTTACGCGTAAAGGTTACGCGTAAGATTTTTCTTACGTATAAATTTTTACGCGTAAGATGATCCCTTATGCGTAGAGTTCCATTTTAACCTTGATACTGATTTTGCACGCATAATAACCTGAAATTAATTCATCATAACAAATCCATTAACTCATTATTCAATCCCTTTCGGCCACATGTAATCACAATCATACGATTCTGCGTAGGAATTCCTTAGGCGTAAACTAAAACCCTAAGGTTTCAATTCTTACGAGTAAGAAATCCGACCATGGAAATGGCACCAAATAAATTATGGGATGTCTAAGAGTCTATATGAATGTGTTGCAACAAGTTTTAACATCCAAAACCTCAAGAATCAAAAGTCCCTAATTCTAACGAGTCTTAAACCCTAATTCTCAATTTCACAAAATTCATGTATCGGGCAAGAATCAAGGGTGGTTTTGGTCCATTAAGCATGTAACAAACGTCATACAACCATCTAATTACCCCAGAAACACTTACAATAGAAAACCCCCAATTATCACACATTAACCCTAATTTTGAAAATGATTAATTGAGGTTTCTAGGTTGATTTTTATGTTGGAAATAGTTTTAGAATGATATTAACAATGTTTTAACACACTTATTTCAACAACAAACGCCCAAACGTGATTGCATGTTCATATGCATACGCGTAGAACATGAAACCACACCTAGGGTTAAATCTAACCGTTGGTTTTTCAAACAAATCAAAACCTATGTTTAGAATATAACCTAGAATCATTAACCACTTACAAATTTGAGGTTTAAAGCACGGATTTGAAGATTGAATCCTAGGCGTAGGATGAGTTGGTTGGAAAAATTAATGTATGTAATAAATGTGTTAGGAAATTTGGTGGAGTGGTTTTGTTAAAAAATAGTTTAAACTTTTGACAACTTTGGTCCCTCCACCTCAACCATTTTCATCCATAGCCCATAAGTTCCATTTTAGTTAAATATGAAGTGTAAGTTTGGAAAGAAACTTGACGACACTCCCCCTTAACTTTGAAAATAGAGAAATTTTACAAAATTAGGTCCGGGGAGTGTCAAGAAACAAGAAACGTGTCCACCGTTATCAAAGATACTACCAATACTGGGTAACATGCAAGTACAAGGTTTTATGAAACATAAAATATTTACTTTCTCCCCCTCAACACTTAACCATGAAAATATTGAAATATTTGAAAGTGTGAAGTGTTGACGGAAGATTTGTACTTGCCATGTTGAAAGAAATTTGGAAAGAAGAATATTTTTGTATTTTTATGAGTTTTATATTTTTTTATTTTGTTTTGAGAAGATATTTATAAAAGAGGTTTTGGTGTTTGGTGGTTTTAAGAATGTATCAAAAGTCCATCAAGTTCCTCTGAGTCAAACACCTCATACTAATCGGTGGACCAACTCATTAAACCTAGCGGGAGCTAAGGCTTTGGTGAGAAGGTCCGCATGATTGATATTCAAGTACCACAAAGTATAATTCAACGGTACCCTTTTTACATGCTCCTTGATGAAATGATATCAAAGATCGATGTGCTTAGATTTTGAATGTTGAGCGAGTTGCGAGATCGCAATAGCACTTCGATTGTCGCGAGACATCGGGATTACATCAAACACGTAACCATAGTCCTTGTGTTGTGTTCTCATCCATATGACTTGACCACAACACGCGGACATGGCTACATATTCTCGCCTTGTTGAGGACAATGATGTAGAATCTCGCTTCTTCGATTGCCATGACACCGGTTTATCACCAAGAAATTTTAGAGCTCTAAAGTACTTTTATGAGAATCTAAGCAACATGCGTGATCGTCTGAAAAAGCTATTAGTTCAAAACTAGAATCCTTCGGATACCGATTCCCAAGTTAATGGTTCCCTTGATGTATCGGAGGATTCTTTTAGCCTCGAGAGGTGAGTTTCAGTTGGTCGCGATCGATAAGTGGAGCAAAGATATCAAAGAAAGACTATATCGGTCTCTTGGTTGTTAGATACATGAGAGACCCAATGATACTTGGTATTTGGTAAGGTCAACCAATTTCCCATGCAAATCGGTGTCCGGTTTCTTGGTGTGTGCCATTGGTGTGGCATAGGTGTCACGATTTTGCATTCCATGTTTGTTTAAAATTTCAAGAGCATATTTGGGTGACTCAAGAAAATACCACGGGTGATTGATGAACTTGCAGTCCTAGAAAGAACGTAAGTTCACCCATCATGGACATTTCAAAATGTTTTTTCATTAGTTTTGAAAAAGCGTTTGAGTACTTTAGATGTGTTGACCCAAAAATGATGTCATCCACATAAATTTGAACGATTAAAATGTGTTCCCTGTGAAATTGTATGAATAGTGTTGGGTCAACCGATCCTTTGACGAAATTATGAGAGATAAGAAAGGATGACAACTTATCATACCATGCCCGAGGGGCTTTTTTGAGAGCGTAGAGAGCCTTGTTCAGTTTGTAGACGTGATTAGGGAACTCATTATCAACAAATCCTTCTGGCTGACTAACATAGACAGTTTCTTTCAGTTTTCCATTTAGAAAAGC
Organism: Chrysanthemum lavandulifolium; assembly: GCA_022545495.1. Lineage (NCBI taxonomy): Eukaryota > Viridiplantae > Streptophyta > Magnoliopsida > Asterales > Asteraceae > Chrysanthemum > Chrysanthemum lavandulifolium. Next base: position 381,198 of record JAHFWF010000012.1, read on the forward strand.
GGTTTTGACATCCATCTGAAAGACCGTGATGTTCATGTGAGCCGCGAATGCCAGAAAGATCCGAACAGCCTCAAGTCTAGTAACTGGTGCGAATGATTCTTCGTAGTCAATCCTTCTTCTTGTCTATAATCCTTAGCCACCGGACGTGACTTATTTTCGATAACCGTACCTTGACATCCAATTTGTTTTTCCAAATCCATTTTAGACCAATAACATAGACCCCGTTGGTTTTTCAACCAATTCTCATACTTCAAGACGTTTAAACTGATTAAGTTCTTCTTGCATGGATTCAATCCAGTTGTCATATGTCATGGCTTCCTTAATATTTTTAGGTTCAGCTTGGCAGATGGTAAGTGCATAAATGCAATGTTCACCGTCAGTCTGAAGGCGTTGTCTAGTTATGACTGTTTGATTAGTGTTTCCAATAATGTTCACAAGAGGATGGTCTTAAGTCCAACGATGTGTGGAGGGTTGATGTTGATATACATTCTGTAGATTAGGAGGATTCAAATGACTTGTGGATGATTCCGCAACATCAGAAGTGGCAGTTTTATTTGCAAAAGGGTTGAAGAACGCATTTGGATCGTAATCTGCAGGTTGGGGTACGTCATGGTTCAGAAAATCATCAGCTGGTTCAGCATCATTGGATGCGGTTCGTTCTGCTGTTGTTGTAGAATCAATTGGAGGTGCTTCTTCAACAGTTGTTGTTGTTTTAGGTGTATCGGTATTGGATTATTATCGGGTTGAGCGGTGAAAACATTTGATACATCCGAGTACGTTGATCAACATCATCACTAAATAGAGGGCAAATAGTTGTTCCATTTGTTGACGAGTAAGTTGTAAGCTTGGTTCATTGATGATGGGGTTTGGGGAAGTTTAAGCGGTTATGACCGGGTTCCAAGTTGTTTTGCTCGAAGCCATTTATGTAAGCTCATCGAAATTTGCATGAATCGTTTCCATAATCTCCCTTGTACGACGATTCGGATATGGTAACCCTTAGAGTTTTCACAATATCCAACAAATACTCCTATGTCGACTTTAGCTTTGAGCTTACCAAAGTCATCACGATCATTATTTGGGTAACAAAGAGATCCAAATACATGAAAGTGTTTTAGATTCGGTTTACGGTTGTGGATAAGCTCAAAAGGTGTTTTGTTGTGGCGCTTGGTAATCATTGAGCAGTTACGAGTGTTGCATGCGATTGACACGGCTTGACCCACAAGTGTCTGGAAGTTTAGCATTAATTAACATTGTTCTTGCGACTTCCACTAACGTATGGTTTCGTCTTTCAACAACTCCGTTTTGTTACGGTGTTCGTGCAATGGATGTTTGATGCTCAATTCGAATTTATCATAATAAGTAGGTAGAGTTTGATTCACAAATTCGGTTCCTTTATGCATTCGATTTGTCGACCGTGTTCGAGTGAACTTGAATTTTCGTGAGAAAGGTGGCGATCATCTATGGAGCTTGATCTTTACTTGAAGAAAATAAACCCAAGTCCATCTTGAGTAGTCATCCACAATTACCAAGATGTAGCATTTGCCATTAATCGTCGCTGACACGCATTGGACCACATAAATCCATGTGAAGAAGATGAAGTACATCTTTGTGAGTTGTGTTCCACCTTTGAAGGAAAGTGAGCATGAGTGCTTTTCCCTTGTTCACAAGTGAGCATAGGTGATCTTTAGAGTACCAAAATCTTGGGAGACCTTCAACAAGTTTGTAACGTGCAAGATTGGTTATGGTTTAAAAGTTTAAGTGTGAGAGGAGGCGGTGCCATAGCCAAGATTTTGTAGATGTTGCCTTTGAAAGTAGACATATGGGAGATGAAGAAATCATGTCTTGCATTGAGATAGTATAAAGACTTGATGTGCGGGTACCAGACATGAGATCGTTTCCTTGTAAATCACGAATGAAACAAGTTTTCTCCCGAAAAGCAACTTCCAAATCTCCATCACAAAATTGACCAACTGAGAAGAGATTGTGATCGAGACCTTCCACATAATAAACCCTGCTAATTTCGATGTTACCGTTGATGTAATCTCCGTAGCCCATGATAGCGCAAGTGATCATTCCGAACTCAGCGGTGCCAATGAACTTTGAAACAAAGTTTGATAATGACTTGAGATTGCTTGTCATGTGTCGGGAACATCCGCTATCAACAATCAAGGAGGATGATCGTATCACTGCATTACACAGACGACACGGATGGAATAGAAGTAGATGTGGAACCTGAAGAGTTAGAGGGTTCCAATGCAGTTATAGTTGAAACACACATGTTTATGATTTTAGGTATCTATTTAAAGCCAAGTGTATTATGTAACCATTTCTGCCATCTCCAACTAGTCTTAGCTTTGGTCTTAGTAAATGCACTAGGTGATAAGTTCTTCCTAGGAGGTGTAGGGGGTACTATGGGTACATCAATGATTGTAGCCAGAACACTAGAAGGTGGTTTACCGAGCACAGACTTAGAAGAATTAGCGGGCCTAGAGGTATTCCGTTTTCTATTAGTCCGCTTACGAGATAAGATAGCATTAGCGACACATTTATCATGACAACCAGAAAACATGCTTTTACGACAACCAACACAAGAAGCTTCAAACATAACATTTAAAGTACTTAAAGGTTCAGCATTCGTTACATCACTTTTTCTATTACATTTGTCTAACGCAATGTCTAAAGTGGGTGCAACGTGAGTCTTATTCAAAGTACTAAGGTGTTCTTCTACTTCAAAGGTCTTTATTGTTCTTTTCTTACGTCGCAACTTCTTATTCTTCCTGGTGGTGCGCTTAGCTGTGAAGTGCTAGCGTTGGGAAAAGAGGCAACTATTCCTGTTTCAGTAGAGGGAAGCACATTAGTTTCTTGTGATGTGTCGTTAGGCTGTCTAAGAATTCCTGGTGCAATTACGTTTGTGTTACTATTCTAATCTTGCTTAAGTTTCACCAACTCTGCTTTTAGATCATGGATAGTGTGTAACAAATCTTGATTTTCAGAATGAGTGTTTCCATTTTTTCGTAAAATATCTTTGGTATATGCAAGATGATCATCAAGATCTTTTGACGCTTGAGCACGAGTCTTTTTGAGTAAATCAAATATGACACCATATTCCTTTTTAACTTTTGAAATTTCTTGTTCATATTTTGAAATTTGACACTTCAAAGACACGTTTTCATCATCCAGTTGCTCAAGTTTTGGATTAAGAGTTTTGGTATGCAACTGGTTGATTTTGTTTTGCAAAGCGAGTTCTCGATTTTGACAATCTTTTTGACACCATTGAAGACGACGTTTTGCATTTGACAGCTCGTTTAACAAACGCTCATTTTCAACTTTGAAAGACTTGATTTGTGACAGATTATCGGTATTCTCAACATTTTCAACAGTATCAATAAAATCAGCAGTAATGTAATCAAATGCATATGCAACAGAATGTAATAACACAATATTCATGGTATCAGCACAGATAACATCTTCCAAGAGTCGATCAACATCTTTTCTTAACATTTTCTTTTTACGTTTAGTATTAGAAATCGATGTTTCAGTTTGTTAAAAAACTCTTTTCATAAGTCCAAGCTCCTTGTGAAAATCCTTTCCCAATATATTGCACACATTTTCAAATTTCGGACATGAGGTAAAATTCTTTTCGAAAAATATCTCTTTGTGCTTTCGCGATGAGGCGATTGAAAATGTTCAACTTTTATTTCAGAATTGATTTCAATTTCACGTTCCAAAAGTTTGATGTCCGAAATGAATGTTTCAAAATATTTAAGAATTTGACATTGTTCTGGTATTGTTTTTACTTCATTAAGTGAAGGTAAAGGACCATTAATTTGTGCAAAATTGGGTCCGGGACCAACATTAGAAGACTCAGAAGTAGGTGTGATAACCCAAGGTGTGTTAGAATTATCCTGTTGTGTGACGAAATTAACGGCTTTTGAATAGTTAAATGGTTTGTTATAAACAACATTTTCCATTTTTGACCGACTCTCGTCATCTGCATCTAATTCCTCCATGCGATTATATTCAACAACACTCATAATGGAATCATCAATTCTATGTTCTGCATTGTAAACTTGAGGATTTGGTTTGAATGCTCTATGTGAAAACTTTGGTTTGTAATCAACAAGATTCGGTCCATATCCTTTTGGATTTGGTTTAAAAGTAAACTTTTGAATAGTTGTGATTGACTCACCATGTTTATAAACAACATTTCGAAACTCTTTGATTTTGTTTTGTAAGTCGACAATTTCCTCCAGATAGTCATCTATTTGTTTCCTTGAATGCTTTTGTATTCACAAACTGCTTTTGACAAGTTAACAACTCGGACTTGGCTTTTGAGTTTCCAAAGTGAGGCGTTAAGTTGTTGTTTATGATCATATTTTAGTTGTTCTATTTGAGACAACAAAGCATTCTTGGATGCAACTAGATCACATATCTGTTTTTCCAATGATTTTTCATTTTGGTAAGATTTAGCAAATGCGAATTCAAGACCTTTTTCACGTTTCTCTTTGGTTGAAAAATGTTGAGTTGGTACTTTAAGCATTCATTATCCTTAGTCAACAGTGCAATGTTCTCGTGTAATTTCTTATTGATGACTTGGCACTTTTCCATTCGAGATTTTTGGTCTGTAATTAAGGTCATGAGCTCAGTATCTGGATGAGACACAGGTTTAGCTTGTTCAACGTGAGTCTTAACATGATCATTATTTAGATCCTCAAATATAACCACGGAGTCAACTTGATTATCAGTATTAACCATAAGGTCATCTTGATCGTCAAATATAACTACGGGATCTATTTGATTATCATCGGAATGTGTTGGAATCACTCCTAAACCATAATCAAGTGTTAGTAATTAATATGTAATAGTTAGCTTTATTATGGCCTTTATGTTTGTTATTAGCCTTAAGCTTATGTAGAAGGCCCATGAGCTTAGGCCCAAGCCCATTAAAGAAAGGATGGAAACTAGGGTGTTGCCTAGCTTTCCTCCTATAAATACTCTTGTAAACCTTCATTTGAAGGTTGGTTGTTCAAGTTTTTTTTCATTCACTCTCTACATAAACCGTATTACTTATATCGTGTGTGTGTGTGTTGTTTACTTGTTCAATCGCCTCATCTCTTTCTTATAAGCTTGTGTTTGTAAAACTAGTGACCTAACGATGGTATCAATCGCCTACTAGTTGGGTGAATCGTGTTTGTTTTTGAAGTGGGTTTGGTCCCACGCCTAAAACGCACGTTTGATACTTTGGTTTGCTTAAAAACTTGTTTTTACACTTTTTAATCCAAGATTCTTGTACTTTCAACGTTTTAAGGTGTTAAAATACTTGTTTTTGGCAAAAGTTTCAAACTTTATCGTGGATAGTTGTTTTGATCGAGTTTTTGAGCGAGGGTTCTATCTACTCGTAGCTGTTTTAGAGGCTTTGGTTCATCAAGTTTCACACTTTTGTGTATTTTGGTGTTATTGAAGCTATTTTATCACACAAAAGCGGTTTAGAAACACTTTTGGACAGAATCAAAATTTCGAGCATTTCTACGCGTAGTAAAACCCTAAAACTACGCGTAAGTGCTTCCTTGGTTTGATCTTCATTTTCGTGGTTTATTCCGTGTTTTCTTACTTGGATAAGTGCGAAAATCGTCGACTTTGGATATCTTTTGCCTTTGTGATAGTGTAAAAGATCATTTGGGCAAAAACCTAAAATTACGCATAAGCATAAGCTTAAGCTTCGCGTGAAATCCTACGCCTAAGATTTTCCTACGCCTAAGCCTAGTCTTACGCATAAGAAAATCCTCGCCTAACTTTCTCGCCTAACTTTTGTCTCGCCTAACTTTAGTGCTTTTCCTACTACGCGTAAGCTAAATCCTCGCGTAACTCCTTATTATTACGCGTAACTTTGGTGTTTTACGCATAAGTGCTACTTGGTTCTTGTCTTTTCTCGCCTAAGGACACTTCATCAACAAAGGTTCATTCGACTACAAAGATCCATTTTACCAACACAAGTTTTCAACATGTCTCAACCACCATACTCTAACTATTTCCTTACACTTATCCTCAACGACAACAACAACTAAGTCCACAACATCAACAATGGAATCAACAACAAGCAATTTATCAACAACAATTTAATCAACAACATACTCCACAACTTGGTGCAATTCCCCACCACAAATGGTTCAAACACCGCCAAGTCTTCAAGTTCAACCCTACACAAATGATTTCAATCAACATCCATCAAGGAACACTATGAAGGAACCCACTTGGTTTGCAAAGATGTGTGAAGCTTTAAGCGACCAACAATCAATTCATGAAGTGGATCACTTGATAGACCTCCAATGCTCACTCCGAAACTACGATCAATGGGTGATAAGGTTCTTTAGGTTTTGTGATCGAAGAAGCCACATGGAAAGTTCTTAAAGAAGGTTATCTTGGAAGGTCCATTTGAGATGCCTCTTGTCATTGTGCAGGAGATCCTAAAATGCTATTCCACCAAGAGATGAACAAACCAACATTGCTCTTATTACGGACTTGAATCCTCAAGAACTTCTCCACTATGAAGCGGATGAACTTGCAATGGAATATATCCTCTTAGGATTACCAAACCCAATTCTTCGTAGTGTTGATGCTCAAAAGGCGCAAAGAAAATGTGGGATCATATTCATCTTCTTATGGAAGGATCGGTACTCAATCGGGAGGATTTGGAATCCAAAATTTACTTGGCTTATGAACACTTCATGATTGAACACGGAGAGACACTAGAGTCCTATCATCATCGATTTTCGAGACATCATCAATGATTTGGATAAACACAACATCATCATGCCAAGAATTGCGGTGAATACTAAGTTCTGAGTAGTCTTGGTCACGAATGGGAGAAGTATGTCATTTTCTCCGTCAAGCGAAGAATATGCATCATTCTACATATGGATTGTTGTACGATTACTTGAAGCCTCATGAAAAGGAAGTTGATCGGGAAAGGATTCTCCGTGCTCAAATTGCTCCACCTACACATCCGGAAAATCAACAACTTGCCTTATATGCTCAACAAAGTTATCCTCCTCAACAAGCAACTCAACCAGCGCCTCGGTCACACCAAGCGATCAATCACAACAACCTCAACAAAATCAATTGGTTCCTTACAACAACAACAATGATCAAGCACTTCATAGTCAAACTAATGAGGAATCCGATCCGTTCGAAGCATTGCAACGAGGGTTTGTTATGATTGCTAATGCTTTTAGCCGTTATACAAACAAATCCAACAATCGTATTCGTTCCTCATCCAATACGAAATCGGTTGTTGTGAACAATGGACGAGTTGAAGTTCGAGAATCGTGGTTATGGTCGTCAAATGGGAGGTGGTCAAGGGTTTAATGCTATGGGTAGGAATAACAACGAGCTCAAGTGGTAGAACGAAATGCTCGAGAATGGGTTGAATGGTCTTGATGCTACAAGCGCAATGAGAAGGACACTGGCTAATGCATGCCCAAAGCCAAGGACTAGGGGCGGTGCTTATTTCAAAGAGGCTCTTCTTTTGGCTCTTAAGGATGAAGTGGTGGATCTCTCACAAACAAAACGAGCTTTATGGCGGATCACGAGACTCGGATGATGATATGGAGGACTTGCGGGCCAATGCATTTATTATGTTGATGGCTAATATGCATGAGTTACACATGAGTGAAACAGGCCCGATGTATGACAACGATGGCTTGTCTCGGTGCCGAACAAACCATCATCATATCGAACTAATATCTCCGCCAATATATCGAATCAAGCACGGATCGGGTATTCAAAATGAGTCATCTACATCTCATTCGGCGATTTTCAAGTTAACCACAGTAGTTACATTTGACGATCAAGATGACCTTATGGTTTCCTTTGATAATCAAATTGACTCCGTGGTTGTACTTGAGGATCTAAATAATGATCATGTTGTGACTCACGTTGAACAAGATGAGCTGTTGCCTCATCCAGATTTTGCTCGTTTAATTCAAGACCATCAAATCAAAATGGAGGAATGTTATGCATTAAATAAGGACTTAAAAGCAAAAATGCCTTTGTTAACCAAGGATTTTGAATGCTTACAAATGCAACTCAACTTTTCAAAACTCAAGAAAACCGTGAAAAAGGTTTTGAAGCCGCTTTGCTAAATCTCATCAAAGCGAAAAATATTTAGAGACGGATCGTGATCTAGCCGCTTGAAGAATGCTTTGTTATGCGAAATAGAACAAGCTGAAACATGAACATAAAAAGCAAATTAACGCTCTCACCTTGGAAAATCAAAAAGCTAAAAGGTGAGTTGTTAAATTGTCAAAAGCAGTTCTCGACATACAAAAAGCATTCAACGAATCGGGTAGATGACCTTCTTGAAGAAATTATCGGCTTGCAAAACAAAATTAAAGAGTTTAAAGCATTGTTTACAAACATGGTGAATCGATATGACTATTGAAAAGTTTACTTTAAAACCCAATCCGAAAGGATATGGACCAAATCTAGGCGATTACAAACCAAAGCTTTCACTAAAACATTCAAACCAAATCACGAAGTTTCGGTCGAGAATATAAAATTAATGATCTTGTTATGAGTGTTGTTGAATATCATCGTCAAGAGGAATTAGATCGAGAAGGCGAGTCGATCAAAATTAAAAGCAGTTGTTTACAACAAACCTTTTAATTATTCAAAACCGGTCACTTCGTCACACCACGGATTCTTCTAACACACCAAGGGTTATCATCAAAACACACAGTCTTCTAATGTTAATCCCCAACGGATTATGCACAAATTTATGGTCCTTTACCTTCCATTAGTGAAGTAAACTCAAAACACGAAAATCGCAAAATTCTTAGATATTTTGATATTTTCATGGTGACCTCAAAATTTTACAACATGAGATAGAATATCATTACGAAATCAAAGTTCAACACTTTCAATCGCCTTAGCGCGAGAACAAAGAGACATTTTCGGAAAAATCTTTTACCTAATGTTAAAAATTTGAAAAGTTGTGCATTAGCTTGGGAAAAGGATTTTCATAAGGAACTTGGAGTGATGAAGGTCGTTTTCGAGAAAAGCGAAACATCTATTTCTAATACTAAGCGTAAAAGAAAATGTTGAGAAAAGATGTTGATCGACTCTTGGAAGATGTTATCGTCTTGATATCCATAATGTTGTGTTATTCTATTCTTTGCCACATGCATCGATTATATCTCTGCGATAATGTTGACTCTGTGGTAGCTGTTGAGAATCTTGATAATGTGCTTGGATCGAGTCTTTAAAAGCGAAAATAAACAATTACTTAACGAACTTTACAATGCAAAGCGTCGTCTTCATTGGTGTGAAAAGATATTCACAATCATCAACTTAGTTTTCAAAGAAAATCGCTCAATTGAGTGCAAAATCTTGATCCTAAAATTGAGCAAGCTGGATGATCAAAGCGTGTCTTTGAAAAGTCAAATCTCAAAATATGAACAAGAACTTGTAAAAGTTAAGCAGAATATGGTGTCATATTTGATTTACTCAATAAGACTCGACATGAAGCATCAAACGAACTTGATCACTATCTTGCTCACACTAGAGAGTCATGAATTTTCTTTGGTAATATTCGTTACGAAAATCAAGATTTGATTCACACTATCTCTAAGTTAAGAGAAATGTTAGGAAAGTATGAACAACTTCCGCCAACCATCATTAAGAGATTAGCACCGGTCACACTTAGTAATCGTGCACCTAGAATCCCTCTTGCCAAATCACAAGTTGCTAACGTGCTTCCTTCTCTTGAAAGCAGGAATAGTTGCGTCTTTTCCAAGCGTCCGCACTTCACGACCTAGGAGCACTCAATCGAAGAATAGGAAGTTGCGACCTAAGAAAAGATCAATAAGGAATGCTAAAGTAGAAGAACACCCTAGGACTATGAATAAGACTCACGTTGCTTCCACTATAGATGTTGCGTCGGCAAATGTAATAGAAATAGTGATGTAACGAATGCTAAACCTTTAAGCACTTTTGATATTGATCGATGCACCTTGTGTTATTTGTCGTAAAAGTATGAATTCGATTGTCATGACAAATGTGTTGCTAAAGCTATAATCTCTCGTTTACGGAATCCTAAGAATCGGAATACCTCTAGGCCCACTAATCATTCTAAGTCGTGCTTGGTAGACCGCCTTCTTTAGATTCTAAGGCAAACATTCTTTGTCTTTGTAGCTCGGTTTCACCTCCTAAGAATGTAGTACCACCTAGTGCATTCACTAAGACTAAAGCAAAGAGTAGTTATAGATGGCGAAATGGATATATAACACACTAGGATTTACATGGATGCCTAAAGTCATTAATGTGTGCATGTCTCATATACACCTTGGAACCCTCTAACATTTGGGTTCCACATCTACTTCTATTCCATCGTGTAAATGCATGTGTGTAATGCGGTGATCTGAGATCATTCTCTAGATTGTTGATAGCGGATGTTCCCGACACATGACGAGCAACCTTAAGCTGTTATCAAACTTTATTGCAAAGTTCATTGGCTTTGTCGGGTTCGGGAATGATCACTAGCGACTATCATGGGCTACGGAGATTATGTCAATGGGAACATCGAAATCGGCGGGGTTTACTATGTGGAAGGCCTCGGTCATAATCTGTTTCGATGGGTCGGTTTTGTGATGGAGATTTGGAGGTTGCTTTCGGGAGAAAACTTGTTTCATTCGTGATCTACAAGGAAATGACCTTATGTCGGCTCGCGTAATTCTAGTCTCTACACTATCTCTATGCAAGACATGGTTGCTTCATCTCCCATCGCTTACTTTCAAAGGCAACATCAACAAAATCACGGCTATGGCACCGTCGTCTCTCACATCTAAACTTTCAAACCATCACCAACCTTGCTCGACACAAACTAGTTGAAGGTCTCCCACGATTCCGGTATTCAAAGATCACCTTTGCTCGACTGTGAACAAGGGAAAAGCACTCGTGCTCATTTTCCTTCAAAGGTGGAACACGACTCTCGACATGTGCTTCATCTTCTTCACATGGATTTGTGTGGCCCGATGCGCGTGCAAGCGATCAATGGCAAGCGCTACATCTTAGTAATTGTTGATGACTACTCACGATGGACTTGGGTCTACTTTCTTGAAGCAAAGACCAAGCTCCACAAATGATCATCACCTTTCTCACAAAAATCTGAGTTCGACTCCGCAACACCGTCGGGCTAATTCGAGCAGACAAAGGCTGAATTTGTTAACCAAACCCTTCGTGAATTCTATGAGAAAGTGGAATTGACATCAAACATCTATTGCACGTACACACGAACAAAGCGGAGTTGTTGAAAAGCGAAACCGAGCGTTAGTGGGCTGCAGAACAATGTTAATCAATGCTAAACTTCCAGATTACTTGTGGGCGAAGCCGTATCTCTGCATGCTATACTCAAAACCGTTCTATGATCACAAAGCATACAACAAAACACCTTTCGAGCTTGTCCACAACCATAAACCGAATCTCAAACACTTTCATGTATTTGGATCCCTTTGCTATCCGAATAATGATCGTGATGATTTTGGAAAGCTCAAAGCCAAAGCCGACATTGGAGTCTTTATTGGATATTGTGAGAATTCTAAAGGTTACGGATGCGGAATCGTCGTACAAAGCGGTGATGGAAGCGATTCATGCTCATTTTGATGAACTCACGGAAATGGCTTACGAGTATAACGACTTAGAACCGGTCACAACCGTTTAAACTTCCTCAACCCCATCATCGGTGAACAAAGCCCCACTAACTCGTCAACAAATGGAAAGGTTATTTGCTCCTCTGTTCGGTGGCGATATTGATGAGCGTGCTCGGTGTATCCATTGTTTCCATTGCACAACGATAATATTCCTATACGATACACTGCTACAACAACTCTTGTTGAAGATGCACCTACACGATTGACTCAACACAACGATTGAACACACCGCTTCCAACAATGATGAACCGGTGATGATATTACGAATGAAGTACCCCACTGCGATTTTGATCCAAATCGTTCTTTAACCCGTTTGCTAATGAGGCTGCTTGCACGGATGTCGCGGAATCTTCAACAAACCATTTGAATCCTCGAGAATCGCACAATGTATACCAACATCAACCTCTACACATCGATGGACAAAAGACCATCCTCGGCTAATATTATTGGCAACCCGAATCAACCGATCGTTACGAGACAACGTCTTCACACGGATGGTGAACATTGCATTTATGCACTCATGCACTCATCCGCCAATCGAGCCTAAAAACATTAAAGGCGCAATGACAAAAGACAAGCTGGATTGAATCCATGCGGGAAGAACTCAACCAATTCAAGCGTCTTGAAGTATGGGGCGGTTGAAAGACCAGCGAGGGTCTCGTCATTGGTCTAAAATGGATTTGGAAAAACAAATTGGATCTTTGAAGGGCGTCATCCGAAACAAGTCACGTCTAGTTGCTAAGGGTTATCGTCGGGAAGAGGAATAGACTTTGAAGAATCTTTTGCTCGGTTGCTCGTCTTGAGGTCATTCGGATATTTCTCGCGTTCGCGGCTCATATGAATATGACGGTCTTTCAAATGGATGTCAAAGCTGCGTTTCTCAGCGGACAAGCGAAAAGCGGTTTATGTCGACCAACCCGAAGGATTCGTTGATCGAGTGCCGAACCATGTCTACAAAGCGAACAAAGCTCTTTATGGTCTCAAACAAGCCCCTCGGGCATGGTGCGATAAGCTATCATCTTTCCTCATTGCTAATAATTTCACCAAAGGCTCGGTTGACCCAACTCTTTTATACAATATCACGGGCACATATCTTAATTGTTCAATTTACGTGGATGACATCATTTTGGGTCTACACATAAAAAGTTTTCAACCGCTTTTGCAAAACTAATGAAGAAAAATTTTGAAATGTCCATGATGGGTGAACTACGTTCTTTCTAGGACTGCAAGTTCATCAATCACCCGTGGTATTTTCTTGAGTCGATCAAATATGCCCTTGAATTGTTAAACAAATTTGGAATGAAAACTGTGATACTTATGCCACACCAATGGCTCATACCAAGAAGCTAGATCTTTGATTTACATGGGAAATTAGTTGACCCTACCAAATACCGAAGTATTATTGGGTCTCTCATGTATCTAACGACTAGCGAGAGACGATATTGTCTTTGCCGTTTATCTATGCTCCGTTATCGATCGCGACCAAGCTGAAACCCACCTCTACGAGGCTAAAAGAATCCTCCGATACATCAAGGGAACCATTAACTTGGGGATCGGTATCAGAAGGATTACGGTTTTGAACTAATCGCTTTTTAGAGGGCGATCACGCGGGATGCTTAGACTCGAGGAAAAGTACTTGAGAGCTCTACAATTTCTTGGTGATAAAGCGGTGTCTTGGCAATCAAAAAGCGAGGATTGTACATCGTTGTCATCAATCAAGCGAGAATATGTAGCCATGTCGCGTGTTGTGCTCAAGTCATCGGATGAGAACACAACTCAAAGACTATGGTTACGTGTTGTGAGAATCGATGTCTTTGCGACAATCGGTGCCATTGCGATCTCGTGCAACTCGATTCGACACTTTCGAAATCAAAGCACATCGATCTTCGCTATCATTTCATCAAGGACCACGTGGAGCAGTGCCGTTGAATTATACTTTGTGGTGTGAGAATACCAATTGGCGGATCTTCTCACCAAAGCCTTGCCTCCGCTAGGTTTAATGAGTTGATCCACGGATTGGTATGAGGTGTTTGACTCAAGAGGAATTGGATGACCTCTTAAAGCAGTCTTAAAACACATCAAACACCAAAACATCTTTTGTAAATAAATTTTCAAAACAAAATACAAAAATATAAAATCGATAAAACAACAAAAATATTCTTCTAATCTATTTTCTTTCAACATGGCAAGTACATTTCTTCCTTCAACACTATAATCTTTCAAAATTCGGTATTTTTACGATCAAGTGTTGAGGGAGAAAAATTTCTTTAGCTGTTTCAAAACATCGTGTACTTGCATGTTATCATATCTCGGTTGTTTCTTTTAACAATGGTGGTAAATTTTACGGTTCAATGACACTCCTCGGACTAAAATTAATAACCTTTCATTATTTTCTTAAGTCGAGGGGAGTGTCGTCAAGTTTCTTTCCTAAAAACTTTGTTTGGTAACCAAAATGGAAGTTAAATGGCTTTGTTTGAAAAAGGAAAAGGTGGAGGGACCAAAGCTGTCAAAATGTTAAAGTTACTTTTAATAAAACACCTCCCACCTACTTATTCACTTCACATTTAATACACTCAACCTTTTAACATCCTCGCCTAAGATTCATTCAAGAAATCCGTTGTTTTGATCATCATTTTGTAAGTGTTTTAATGATCTTAACATGTTTTTAAGCTAAGGTTTTAATTTCATGCAAATCCAACGGCTAAAAGCGTGTGTTTGGCGTGATTATGTGTTCTACGCATAGCGTATGAACACACAATCATTGTGTGTGTGTTTTGGTTAAATGGATAGTGTCAAAGCGTTTCTAATACATCAAGGATATCATTTTAACCATCAAAACCCACCCGAAACACGTATTAATGATTTTTGAAAATTAGGGTTTATGAGTCGATTTGGGTATTTTCAAATGTGAAGTGTTTTGGTCAAAAGATTGTTGGGTTATGGTCATATGTTGTTGAATTGATGATTTCCATGGTTGTTAACCACCCGAAACACTAATTGTTTAACAATTTGGAATTAGGGTTTAAAGTTCATAACTTTGGGTAATTTTGATTCTCAACGAATTAGATGTTAATACTTGGCCTAAAGACTCTAACAACACTCTAGACCTACCGAATTTGTTTGGTGCAAATCCCATGGCTAAAAATCATCGCGTAAATCTTAACCCTTAGGGTTTTGACCTCGCGTATGACTTTCTCGCGTAGCTGTTTAACGAATGATTCATGCCATGTTTTGTTGATAAAATGAAGTTTTGTGTTAATTTTGATGATTTGATGAACTTATTTCGGGCTTTGCTACGCAATATTGAGAATCAAGGTCATTTGCAACTCTACGCATAAGGATTACCCTACGGCGTAGTCAAGTTATCGTAAGAATAATTCTCGCATAACTATTACGCGTAAGGTTCTACAATGGGACTACGGCGTATCACTGTGAAGGATATGCGTGGCGATGACCTCTCGCATAAGGTCTACTCTTACGAGTAAGCCTTACGCGTAAGGTCTTATCGCCTCTGGCGTAAGCTCTACGCATAAGGTCCCCCTTTTCTCACGCGTAACATTTCTTACGCGTAAGTTAGGATCTGGCGTAAGCTTTAGTCTCGCATATGTCATCTTTTTACGCTTAACTTTGCCAAAACTACGCTTAAGCCTTGATTGACCTTCATTATGAATTGTTACGTGTACAAACTTGTAAATAAACTAATCATAACATCACGAATCCAATAATGTCACTAATAAACTTAATCGTTTGATATGTTGTGAACAATAAGTGATAACATAAACTTTAAAACTTAAAGTTAACTAACTCACGAAACATTTCACGACGTCATTGGACTATTGGACAAACAAGTGACTTAGGACTCGTAACAATCATTGACTTTGTACATTCAATAACTAGACAATAAGACCTTACATTGACTAACATTATGTCTTTCGATATGTTGGTTCTTTTGGCTAATGTTATTTCGAGATCACGACATGGTGAACAAATGAATGTGGATGCATCGAAGTTCTTACAATTCTTGATATCTTTCCGGAGGGTTATCAGAAAGCTTGGAAAGAACAACCTTAGGGTTGACTTTGACACCCTCACATGCTCGAGAATCTTCTTGTCTCATTGCGGTGGATATTCTCGGGAATCATCCCTACGAACATGCTCTCACACTCTGCCACAGTTCGAGGTCTACATTCAACAATGCAGGATTCTATGCGGAGGATCCTTTGGTCAAAATCTTGTGAATGTGACTCTTAATCACAAACAAGTCACTATCACTCACGATGACTTACGAGTTGTTCTCATCATTCGGACATCGCTCCAACCGACTTCTTTGCTACCCCTCTTGAAGAGGCATCCTGCAATTCTTGATAGATATTGGTTATGATGAAGCTAAAGGAATCATTACTAAGCACTCTCACGTGGGTGAAGAATATTCCTCAACCATGGAGGACACTCTATATGATCATCACCAAATCGGTCTACGGTCGTGGCGGTGGCTATGAGCATCCCAAGCTCATGGGCGCAAATTTTTACAGTGGTTGATCAACAAGAAGGACATTATAATTGAAGCCTTTGCTATGGGAAGATATGATCTTTGTTTCATAAGAAGCTTGGCTCCAAAATTCCTATGTCGGATACACCAAGCTGTTGATCGAGAGCTCTTGGACTTCATCACGATATCCCCGGAGACTCAATGACCCGGATAATCATGACATCTTGGTGAGCCCATACTATCATCGAGAATCAAAGAATCGTCTCTGAAGAAGCAGGGTCTTGAGTTGCCCGATCACCTTCTTACAAAGGAAATCAAAAAGCTGGAAGCGTACAAAAGGTATCGGGTGGCCGTAAAGAAGGAAAAGTTGGCCATCTTGATGAAAAGGCTTACGGGACACCTACTCGGAGAACCGAGAAGAGGCGAGTCTTGGAAGTGCATTAAGCATAGAGAGTCAAAGGAAGTTTCCCAGAGGAACCCTCCTTCAAAGAGGATTGTTCCATCTAAGGAAGCTACTCCCATCCCAATCCCTAAGCCCGAACCGCAAAGAAAGCTTTTGGATGAAAGCTCGAAGGTCTTGACACGAGATGAAGAGATTACCTACTACGAAGCGCAAGGATGACAATCCTTGTACCAAAACCTCCAAGTCCTCAAGGCGATAAAGGAAAGGAAGACTCTGCACTTGTGCCCTATGATGAAAGCTACGAAGAAGAAGAAGAGCTCTTGGATCAATCCTACGGAAGAAGTTTAAATTAGTTAGACACATTCAAAAGGTGAAGAATTTGCAAAAGACCAAATGGGTGGCCCGGAGGATCAAGTGGTCTTGCTCCTCACGAGATCTGATGCGGTTAATCGACCCGATAAGGGATGCGGTGCCACCACTCTTGTGCAACAACAAGCGCTTGTGGAGGTCTCACGATTATAACATTGAGGAACGAGAAAAGGATAAGGCGAGAAAGAAAAGCGATGAAGAAGCTAAGGCTCGGAAGGAAGAAAAGGCTAAATCTGGACAAGATGGCGAAGAGAATTATGATGATTATCTTCTCAAAAGTCCAACTCGTTCCAAGGAGGATACTTCTGCACCTCCTAAGGACCCCGAGTCTCCTCATGTCTCATCCTCATCGGATTCTTCATCTCATTCATCACCACCACCATCAAAGAGATCAACCAAATCATCATCCAAATCGTGAAGAAACCACCTCGATCTTGGATTTCTCGGACTCATGAAAGAATTGTGAAATTTGTCCAACAAGTCGAAAGAAGGACATGCTCTGAAAAAGCTGAATTGGTTTCTTGACCAAATCTGATACTTAAATGATGAGAAAGACAAGATGCAAGAAGAAAGGAATTTGTTCGAAGTTCATGAAAAGTCATCGTCAAGAGGCTGAGCGAAATGATCGAAGGTTACACTAACAAGTACCTTGAGGATATCGTTCCTAAAGTCACAAAGGAGATGTTTACAGACAACTATATCCGAATCTTATGCGAGATAGCCAAGCAAACTATAAGATCAACACCTTTAACCGTCACAATCAATCCATCGATCCTGTAGTTTTCTCGGATAATGAATTGGTGGCCAAGCTTGTCACACAAATGTCTACGATGCGGGACATTTACTTACGAGGAAGGAAAATTGTTTCAAGCATTCTTTGGACTACCAACTCAAAGAAGCATGTAGATTCGAGCGTGAAAAGTCTAAGCGTCCTAGAGGCGATGAAGACAAGGATCGGGATAAGCATGATAAAGCTAAGCGTCGGAAGAAGTCGGTGAATCATCTTCTATGTTACCTCCTCTCCACGGACTTCTACTCAACAAAGGTCTCCTCCTCGTTCTTCTCGGATAAACCTCGGGGCGATTCGAGTTACCACCCCGACTCGAAAACCGGTGATCACTTTGAGTATACGGGTGGTGACGATGAAGAGGTCCTTGAGCCCTACAACAACCCACCTCTCCCAAACAAGTTCGAAACCGGAATCATCATCTAGGCCTTGAAAAAAGAAGAAGAAGGCGCCTCGGCGGCGTCGTATCTTGGCTAGATGACGATAAAAGCGAAGAATTTGAATGGTTCTCTACTCTTGTTAACAACACTCCTACCACGAAGAAGGTCGAATTTGGTGAGCGGTAATACATTGGAGCATGCAAAACTTTTGCAAGAAAAGTTCCATGTGAAGAAGATGGCGAAATCGAGTTGAAGCGAATCAAGAATGAAGCGTTTCAACTTCTAAAAGATACTCTCGAAAGTGCCCTCGGTCGAATATCACCTTGACAACATTGCTCGAGCTATGTCTAACAACATGGATTGGCTCAACCCGAAGCAAACATTGACTTCACAAAAGGGACAACCCTCCATACTACACCGATTGGACCAAACCTCTACCGACCATTGGCAAACGGATGAACCACGGATTCCCTTCCGATATTTCTTCAACGAGACACGGAATTTCTTCTCCATGGTGGCGATGGTTCAAGGAAATATGCTACATCCTTGACACTTCCATTCCTGCTGACTATCTACTCAAGCTGCATTGCCATTGAGGCGTGCCAATCACTTGTTCTCCAACACGGTGGAAGCATCGACCGAGATGCATTGTATGGGATTCATCAGCGGCGAGCGCGGCGAATCTACTACGGTGTCGGGTTGAAGTCACAACATGCGGTGTTTAGTACTAAAGACATCGTTGCCATCCAACATGTTGGTCTTTCATCCAAATGGGACTACACCTTTCTCAAGAAGATTGTGGTCAAAGAGCGGGATGAAAGGATTATGCATTCGTGAAGGTGACTTTGAGAATTTGTCTCTCAGCGATATTGAAGACATGTACCTTGCCAAAGTACGGTCGCATGAGACAATTTTCAACGAAATACAACGTGAATTCATCAAGTCATTGCTCATTTTCATCGGACGCATAGTCATAAAAGAGCGTGTTGAAGATCTCCGACTTGCCGTTGAATCATATCGGACACGTGTCAACTTCACTCCACCACGGCTTGATCTTCCGATATCAACCGGCTATCACAATTAACGCTCATCGACAAACCGTTTGGTGTCGTTTATCGCGATGAACTTCATCGCAATTGCTTGATGGCGTGTAATGAGCTTCACAAATTTGGAGATCATACTACGAAGATGGTTAGGGACGGATTAGCTTATCGATTGAAGGATATACGTGAAAACATTGGGAACCCTAGCGATGGAATTCTCGGGATCGGAGGAATGTGAGAAGGATCATCACCATGATTGATGAGCGGTTGTTCGAAGGGATCGATTCGAGACGATTGGAGAGCTATGTTGGTGGTCGACCAGGATTAACATAACCGGCTTTCAGCATACATGCACTCTGGGAACATCCTTGCACTTCACGGTACCCCTTGAATTGTTTCTTTCATATAATTTTGGATGTGTGATTATATATGTCAATGGCTTGTGCACACATAACGATGTACAACCCGTAATTGTCAAGAAAGGACCACGTAGTGCGCCTCGGTGCCACAATCCTTATAAAAGGCGAAAGCTTCTTACTTTTGAGTAAAACCTATCAAACCTTTCATTTTCAAGGTTTTGCTCAAAAGGACAAGTACTTCCCATATGATTTTCAAAACCTCAACCGTTTATATCACTTGTTGAGGGAGTATTTGAATTAAAACTTTGTTCACAAATTGTTCATAGTGGTCATCTTCCCAACACTCGAAATGGTCATATTTATTGTCAACTTTTCAAAAATAACATTTTATATGCCATTTTGAGGGGAAAATTGTGTGATAAGAAATATGTTGTGCAAAATGCAAATGAATGTGTACTTGAGACTTAACCAACGAATTGCGGTACTAAAGCTGTTAGTAACTCGAAAAGACTTGTCTGGACGGGTAATAATTTCAAGCTAGTTCGCTAGTAATGTAAGCGTGTCTCATAAAGGACTTGTCCAAGTAGAAAGTACCATTCGAGACACTCTTGGTAGACATGAACTCGGCGGGTATGACAACCTTTCGAGGTTTGTCTACACCTTCAAGGTAGTTATTAGAGCTAGTTGTCACCTAAAAGGCGACAATGTAACTCTTTAACTATGCAGCGTAACCGTGTCTCATGGGGATTGTCTATCTCCAGTGGATCAATTCAAAATGTGCGCTCTTTCCTCTTGTGCATTTAAACCATTAAAACTCTTAAGCACATGTGGAGGGAGTATTTATGCAAAATCCTATCTCTCACGATGGTTCAAACATGATTTTCATTAACAAACCCTTTGAGAGATTTTCACAACTGATGGTTTTAATGGCAACATAGGTTAGTCATGGAGTTATAAGGTGACTAAGGTTAGGAATAACCGTCCTATGATCCCTTGAGCGGAGGGATCTACCCAAGGACATCACAAATAGTTAGTACTTAGAAGTCCTTAGGTATGATTATAAAAGGAGAAAATGAGAATCGGAGAAAGAAGGAGTTGAAGAATCAAAAGAAATGCAAAGAAAGGGTGAAAAGAAATAGCCCTCAGTTATTCAACTTAGAGGCGGACACGGGTTCAATTCATATACTCTTGGTTGTCACTTAGTGACACCGGTATTGAAGATTAAAAGTCGTCATGGACCCGGTGGCGCATGCACTAAACCTTCTTAGCCACTCAAGTTTCTCTCAGCGAAGCTTGTTTCATTCTCACGGGAACCCTCGTAAACTATTGGCTTTCTCTTAGAGATCGTTGGTATTGAAGAAGGAGACCCTCTCCTAGTCTCCGCTCGGGAAAA
Source organism: Chrysanthemum lavandulifolium (assembly GCA_022545495.1). NCBI lineage: Eukaryota > Viridiplantae > Streptophyta > Magnoliopsida > Asterales > Asteraceae > Chrysanthemum > Chrysanthemum lavandulifolium. The sequence goes on from JAHFWF010000012.1 coordinate 402,126, forward strand.
CCAAAAAGCACTATTGAGTCTAGAGCCACGAGATTCATCAAAAGATCTCTTAGGAACACTTGACATTTTATCACTTGTTGATCAACAAATAAGATTATCGATGGTTCATATCGAGTCCTTCACGGATCTTAGCAATCATCGAGAACATTTATGAGAGGTTCACATCTGTGATCCTCGGTGATTGAATGGAAACTCTGCCGGGGTCAACATCAAACGACCACGGCGGCGGTCACCGGTAACTCCCGTGGATTACGCGGTGTGTCTCAAGCGGTCTCTGATCGTGAGGTGATGCTTGGTGTACCTCGGCGACTCATCGAGCTGTAGATGTACTTGGTACATCGCGTTATCTCACTTGTGGGACTCCGGTTCGAGAGCGGCCTTTGTAAAATTAGAGTTGTGTTTTCACACTATCTTGTTAACACTCTCGAAGTTCAAACTTGTAAGTGCGGAATCCGCTTATTACTAACCGTTTGAAATGTTTTCTTCTTATGGAAGCTCGGGCGGGATGATCGTCTTGATTCTTCTCATGCTCACGCCAACATCATCACTAATGGAAGTTCTATCCAAAAGCAACACAACGATCGAATGATTCTTCGTCAAACCAAAGAATCTACAAAGTTAAAGACTTAAAGAACTTCATCGATATTGAATTCCAACGTCAAAGGCGTGTGAGCATGTTGAAGAATGACGTGGAACCTTTGGAGCGTGAAGCGAGACACGAGGCGAGACTTGATGCGACAACAACATACTATCACTTTCACCACAAAGAACAATGATCAAAGAACAAAGTTAAAGATGACGTCAAAGCATAAGCGTTCAAAGACAACTATCTCTACTACTTTGGGAGATTGTTCGAATCAAGGCAATTCTTCTCACAAGAAAGAAGAATGTCGAAGGCGTCGAGCTACTATTACATCAACGCCTTCACCGTTCATCACCAACACTTGAGGGGAGATTGTTGGAATCACTCTAAACCATAATCAAGTGTTAGTAATTAATATGTAATAGTTAGCTTTATTATGGCCTTTATGTTTGTTATTAGCCTTAAGCTTATGTAGAAGGCCCATGAGCTTAGGCCCAAGCCCATTAAAGAAAGGATGGAAACTAGGAGTGTTGCCTAGCTTTCCTCCTATAAATACTCTTGTAAACCTTCATTTGAAGGTTGGTTGTTCAAGTTTTCTTTCATTCATACTCTCGCGTAAACCGTATTACTATTATCGTGTGTGTGTGTGTTTGTTTACTTGTTCAATCGCCTCATCTCTTTCTTATAAGCTTGTGTTTGTAAAACTAGTGACCTAACAAATCATTTGTGGTTGAATTGCTCCTTGAGGAAATTGTTGTTGAAATTGTTGCATTTGTTGTGGTGATGGTGGAGGATATAGTTGATAGAGTTGTTGTTGTTGTTGTTGTTGTTGTTGTTGAGGATACATATGAGGAAAGTAGCTAGAGTATGGTGGTTGAGACATCTTGAAACGTGTGTTGATGATGGATCTTTGTATTCGAATGAAACTTTATTGAAGAAGTATCCTTATGCGTAGAAAACCAGCTTATGCAATGAAAATACCTTATGCGTAAAAACACCAACTTACGCGTAACAATAAAGCTTACGCGTAGACTTTAGGAAAACTTAGCTTAAGCGTAAACCAAAGGCTTAGTAGTAGAATACTTATGCGTAAGATTAGCTTATGCGTAAGACAGGCTTAGGCGTAAGAAAATGCTTAGGCGTAAATTATTCTACGCGTAAGTGATTAGCTTAGGCGTAAAACTAGGGTTTTGCCCAAAAAATCCTTTACACTTATACCAGTGTAAAAGATATCCAAAGTCGAAGTATTTTCAGGCTTATCCAAGCAAGAAAACACTGAGTAAACCAATAGTACTGAAGATCAAACGTTGACAAGCTTATGCGTAGACTTGGAATGCTTACGAGTAAAACTAGGGTTTTACTATGCGTAGGATATACCAAACTTTGCCAAAACTGATTTTTCTGCCCAAAAGTGTTTATAAACCAGATTTTTAGGATGAAATAGCTTCAAAATCACCAAAATAACACAAAAGTATGAAACTTGATGATCCAAAATACGATTTCACCTTACGCGTAGAAAATACTATGCGAACAAAACCAAGCTTAAACACAATGATACACACGTAAAGTTTCAAACTTTATGCTAAAAACTTAAACTTTAACACAAAATAAACCTTAAAGTACAAGAATCTTGGATTTTAAAGTGTAAAAATGAAAGCTTTTAAGCGTTTGAAAATGTTAAGCACAAAACCCACGCGTATACTAATAAACTTCAAAAAAAACAAAACGTTTCACCCAACTAGATGGCGAATGATACCACTGTTAGGTCACCATATTGTAACACAAGCATCAATATACTAGAAATAGATAGAGAAGTGATCGGATGAACACTAAACACAATACACACGAATGATATAGAAAGGTCTAGGCGTAGGAATTAATGTAAAGTGAACAACCAACCTTCAAATGAAGGTTTACAAGAGTTATTTATAGGGAAGGAGCTAGGGCAACACACAAGCTCCCTTCCTTTCCTTATTGGGCTTGGGCCAAGGCTTATGGGCTTTCTACATAAGTCTTGCCATAATTACAAACATAAAAGCCTAATTAAGCAACCTATTACATATTGATTACAAACACTTGAAATATAGTTTAGGAGTGATTCCAACAGAACACAATTGTAGTATATCACTTGGTATCAAGAGCCTCTTTCCTGGCTAGATACGTTCAAGAGTGTTACACTGACATTCTTGATTTTCCGGTCATCTTCTCCGCCCAATTTTCGGAAAAAAAAATAGATTTCCGGCAAGAAATTAGCCACCACTAATTTCACTTTTCTTTTTACATCTGATTAGTGTGAAACAATTGTACGGTCACAAGACTAGCGCAATAGCTGCTTAAATCCTCTAGTTTTGAAGAAGTTGATCAGAAGCTATTGGGTTGAGTAATCAAGAACAAAACCAATAGGCATTATCCCATTGTTGATGAGTGATAGTGTTATTGGTATGATGGTGGAAACAAGAAACACAAGTAGAACTTAAGAACCTACAATGGAGTCCCTTCAACAAACTGTGAATGATTTACAAAGAATGATGCAAGAAATGGCTAGTGAGATGACCAGATTGAGATCTAGTGAAGGAACTAGCAATGGCAATCATGGTCATGGTGGCCGACAGATGCAGTTTACCAGAGTTTCCAAGATTGAGTACCAAGTTTTGGGGGTGATGATGTTAGAGGGTGGATATTCAGGTGTGAATAGCTCTTCAAGGTGGACAATGTGCAAGATAATTGTAAGGTAAATCTTGCTTTAATTCATCTACATGATCTAGCACTTATGTGGCATAGGCAGTTTGTGAGATATGTGGGTGATGATGTTGATTGGGAGGTGTATAAAGTGCCTATTCTCAAGATATTTGGCAAAGAATATGATGATCCTTTGGGTGAAATCAAGAAACTGAGAGAAGTAGCGTATGTGCAATACATTGTTGAGTAGAGTAGATTTTCCTGATGAACAGTCAATGAGTTTCTTTATGGCTGGATTGCAAACTGAAATAGTGTTGGCAGTTAGAATGTTTAGGCCAGGATCTATAGCAGACTGTATGGGTTGTGTAAATTGGAGGAGGCTAAGAACAGTGCTATGAAACAGAAACAAAAGATGCCCATACTACCTACACCAAGATTTCAACACACCACCAATGTCACCAGTCCAATACCTTTAGCCTTACCTGCTCCAAATGTCAATTGGAGAAATAGGGCATCCACTTCACAGAACAACCCACAAAGGAAATAGTTGACCCAAAAGGAGTTGGAAATGAAAAAGGCAAAGGGCTTGTGTTTTTACTGTGATCAGAAATATGCTCCAGGGCATAAATGCAGTGGACAAGTCTTTAGTTTAGAAGTGATTGCAGAGGTGAATCAAGAGGATAAAGAGGAGACAGGGGAATAATTCGTATTGGGGTGTTGGATGAAAGCATTCCATGGGAATTAGGCCAAGAAAGTGTGGAAGAAATGAGTCCACTTATCTCATTGAATGCTATAACTGGGTTGAGCAGTTATCAAACACTGAAAGTCAAAGGGATGGTAGGGGAAGCACGAGTTGCATATCCTTATTGACTATGGAAGTACACATAATTTTTTGGATGTCAATACTGCCAAGAAGATTGGGTGCCAAATTAGGAAAACATGTCCCATGCAAGTGGCTATTGCAGGGAGAAACAATCTCATCAGTGATAACATGTGTAAAGAGTTTTCATGGACTTTGCAAGGGGAAAAAATTACTACTTCAGTTATGCTTTTTCCATTGGGTGGGTGTGAAATGGTTTTAGGCATACAATGGCTTTCAACTTTCGGGAACATGAACTGTAATTTCAAATAATTGAGGATGAGTTTCAGATACAACAACAAGATCATGACATTGAGGGGTACCCAAAAAGCTTGTTTGCAGTGGATGAAGGACGTTACTCCATGGCTGTTTGTGTATACCCACCTGAATTATTGCAGGCTGAAACATCTAAAACCACCATGTTCTTGCCCCAATTGACACCATTGCTACAGGAATTTGAAGATGTGTTTGCTGATCCAACAAGCTTGCCACCAACAAGGAGTCATGACCACAGGATACCACTCAAGGAAGGTGCTCAGCCTGTGAACATAAGGCCTTATAGGCATCCCCCAACCCAGAAAAGATGTCATAGAAGCAATGGTTAAGGAGCTTTTGGAATCAGGAGTTATAAGGAACAGTCAAAGTTATTACTCATCTCCCACTGTCATGGTGAAAAAGAAGGATGGCACTTGGAGAATGTGCATTGACTGCAGGCAACTGAATAAGCTAACTATCAAAGATAAGTTTCCCATTCCTTTGATAGAAGAACTAATTGATGAGTTGGGTGGATCTGTCATATTTTCTAAACTTGATCTTAGGTCTGGATATCATCAAATTAGGAAGAATGAAAGTGATATTGCTAAGACTACTTTTAAAACCCATGAGGGGCATTATGAGTTTTTAGTAATGCCATTTGGACTTACTAATGCTCCCTTAACATTTCAATCCTTAATGAATGAAGTTTTGAGGCCTTATTTGAGGAAGTTTACATTAGTCTTTTTTGATGATATTTGGATCTATAGCCCTACTGTAGAATCACATATAAAACACTTAAGGCTAGTTTTGCAGACAATAAGAGCCCATAAGCTGTTTGCAAAAATAAGTAAATGTACCTTTGGAGTAACAAGGGTGAAGTATTTAGGTCATATAATCTCTTATAAGGGTGTGGCAGATCCAACTAAGGTGGAAGCAATGAAAAATTGGCCAAGACCTCACAATTTGAAACAGTTGAGAGGGTTTTTGGGTTTGAGTGGATACCATAGGAGATTTATTAAAAATTATGCTCTTATAAGCCACCCACTTACTGCCTTATTGAAAAAGAATGCTTATACTTGGAATGAGAGAGATGAGTTAGCCTTTGAAGATTTGAAATTAGCTATGTCCCAAGCACCAGTGTTAAAATTACCCAATTTTAATGAGGCTTTTATAGTGGAAACTGATGCATCTAGTATGGGTATTGGGGTTGTATTACAACAAGGAGGACACCCAGTTGCTTTCATGAGTAAGTCCTTAGCACCCAAACACCACAGTCTGTCCACCTATGAAAAGGATTTTTTTTGGCAGTTATTCAGGCATTAGACAAATGAAGAGGCTATTTTCTTGACAGACACTTTACCATTAAAACAGACCACTTTAGCTTGAAGTATTTGATGGATCAAAGGTTTACCACTCCAGCTCAAATAAAATGGTTACCAAAGTTGATGAGATATGATTATGACATTGTGTATAAAAAGGGGTGTGAAAATGTGCCTGCTGATGCCTTATCCAGAGTTCCAAACACCAATGAATTGTTACAAATCACTTGCAGTACAGTCAATAGTGAGTTGTATGCTAGAATTCAACAAGGGTGGGTCAATGACAGTGAGTTGCAGGCTATTATAACTAAGTTGCAGAGACATAGTTCTTCTGCCAAACACTACTCTTGGTCTGCAAACCAGTTACTCCGGAAAGGAAAGTTGGTGGTTGGCAAAGATCAACAGATAGAGAGGATTTGTTGAAGAAATTTCATGTTGAGGGGTAAGGTGGTCATTCATGAGTTCATGCTACCTTGAAAAGGATAATTGCTCATGTGTATTGGAAGAAGATGAGGAAGGAAGTCAAATTGTTTTTAAAGAATTGTAGTGTTTGTCAAAGGTTCAAACCTGAGTTGGTACCTTACCCTGCTTTTTAACAACCCCTTCCTATACCAACTCACATTTGGACTGAAGTGTCTATGGATTTTATTGATGGACTGCCCATGTCCAAGGGTAGATCAGTGATTATGGTTGTGGTGGACAGGTTGAGTAAGTACAGCCATTTCATTCCCCTTACTTACCCATACACTGCAATAACAATGGCACAAGCTTTCTTGGATAATGTTTACAAGCTCCATGGCCTACCAAAAGTGATTGTGAGTGATAGAGATACAGTTTTATTAAGCAGTTTGGAAAGATTTGTTCAAGATGCTGCAAGTAAGCATGCATATGAGTTCAGCCTATCACCCTCAAAGTGATGGCCAAACTGAAGTTGTTAATAGATGTCTGAAGTGTTACTTAAGATGTATGAGTGGTGACAAACCTAAAGAGTGGTTCAATTGGATTGCCCTTGCAGAGTATTGGTATAACACCTCCTACCACACTTCCATTGATACAACTCCTTTCCAGGTTGTGTATGGTCAAAAACCACCAGCTCATATCACTTACAATAAAGGGGACAGTGCAGTGGAGACTGTGGATAGATCCTTGGCTGCAAGAGAGGCTGCTATACTCTTGTTAAAGTTTCATTTAAAGAGAGCCCAATATAGGATGAAGGTGATGACAGATCAAAGAAGGACTGAAAGGGAATCAATGTGGGTGATTGGGTACTCCTAAAGCTGCAGCCATACAGGCAATCTACTCTCAGGCAAAACAAACATCACAAGCTTTCTCCAAAATATTATGGCCCTTTCATGAATTTGGCAAAAATTGGACAAGTTGCATACAAGTTGGAGTTGCCTGCTAACACACAAATACACCCAGGGTTCCATGTCTCACAACTTAAGGCTTATAGAGGTGATCTTCCAAACACACTTGGTACCTTGCATGTGTGTGATATAAATTGGAGTAGTGGCACTAGAACCATATGCTGTGTTGGATAGAAGAATGGCAAGGAAAGGCAAAGTTGTAGCTTTTTATGTAATGATCCAGTGGGTTAATGGTTCAGTGGAGGATGCAACATGGGAGTTATATGATGACATGGCTACAAGGTTTCTTGATTTTGATCTTAATGCTTAAGTTACTTGTGGACAAGTAACATTTGAAGGGGAAGGCAATGATATGGACCAAAAGTGGCGAGTCAACAAAAGTCAGCATGATAAGTGAAACACAAGAAGTCAACAATTCAATAACTGAATTTCCGGCCCATTGTCTTTTAACCACATTTCACTTGTATAAATACATGATTAGCAGTTCATTGTAAAATAGTTATGAATTTGTAATCTTTCCTATCTTGTAAACAACACATTCTATCAAATAACAAATCCCATTTTTTAAGTTGGAATCTCTTCTTATCATTTAAAGTTCCTCCTTTTGAAAAGTTCTTCATTTCTTGATGATTTCTGGAAGAACACAATTGCAGTATATCACTTTCTCATCCTTAACATTATCAGTTATGAGATAATATGATTTAGGTCAGGAATTATTTTATAGAAAACCATGTCAGTATAAGTTTTTCCTGATCTAAATAACATATAATATGGTTTACTGCTCAACCCGTTAAAAATAAACCAAGCCGCACAACATGATTTCATCCTTCTAAGTAATTACTAAAGCAACAAATGCAAGTAGACGATAATCCATCTATTCAAGTAACGGTAAGAAACAAAAAACTGAATGACAATCTAAACTCGCCATCATCAAAACAAATACAACAGGATTTTGAAAGGTAAAACACTTATATCGCGAGGTTAAAAGATCATACATTCTTGTTCTTTTTCATCTTTGAAGGTGGCCATCGACCTTTCTTCCTCAACTGTCGTTTCCTAACAAGCCTCTTTCGTCTGAGTCTGAGCTTCTTAGCCAACTTCATCTTAATTTTCTGGTCCTGTTGCAGCTGAAGTTTTGACTCCAATGGAAGCTCTTCAACAGATAAGCTTTCATCTTTGGTTTCTGAAGGAGCCGTGGTGGTCTTTTCTGGCTCTGCACCATCTATTTCTGCAGACGCCTTCACAACCATTGCACCTCTTTGTTTATGCACACATGGTCCTTGAATATGCAAGCCACTGAAAAGTTTGGTTTGCAAATGAACTGACTTCCTATGCACCTTGGAAACTGGAGATAGCACATGCAAATAATAACATCAGTGAAGCCTCAAAATGGTCAGCTAGTAAGTCAGCATGTTGTCAGCCAGCAAAAGCTGGGACATTCTTGCCAGATTTAACTAAAGAGTAGACTGACAAAAAGGGCAGGTTGGTAACAGCTTCCAGGAAAAATCAAAAACATTTCTTATAGCCATTTTTCTTTTTTTCTATATAAGAACTTCAAAATGCTTACAAAACCTATATTATTAAAGAAAAAAAAAAAAAAATAAAAAAGTGATTCAGCAATTTTAACAGACGATTTAAAAAGGTTATATGCATTTGGAACACAGATTGAGCGACTTTTCACCTATTTTTGTTTTAGCGTTTTCTAATAAACCAAATTGATCCACCAAGTATAACCTAAATAAGCCCATTTATGAGTAAATGGGTTGAGATTGCCACCATTACCAATAGCAAAATCCATCTTAATTGTCATTGATCTCAGTTTGTAATGATTTGATGCAATCAAAGAAAGGGATATCAGCCACCCAGGGTTGTAGCAAACTATATTTAGTAGCACGACGGTCTCTCAATAATGGCATCATTAAGGTCTCTTTAGTACAAAGAATGTCATATGATGCTACAATGATATAGATGCTGTATGATATATACAATGAATGAAGAATGATAGTTTGATAGGTTTGAACGACATATAAATATCATTTAAGTTTTCAAACATTTTAATCAAAATGATTAGTGATAACACAAAGTAACAAAAAACTAAACGTCATCATCCAATAACTGCTATAAATCACAGACAATTCCAAGTTTTCAACAAAAAAGGTATAGTAAAAGAATAATGCAAAGAAGACGAAACACAAAATATAAAGTGTGACGAGTACCGAAGAGTGAAGTTACAAATCAAATGAGAAAAGGAATGCATAACTAGGCCACCATCTCACAACCACAGCTTTTGCTAATATCGGAAACACACCTCTTAAGACACCATCCTCAATCACACCAGTGCAGGACCAAATAGTCTTTAAGCATTATAAAATTTCCATATAGAAACACATTATAACTAGTTGATTAGTTATATATGTGGTCTCTTTAGCCATTTCCAAGGTGGCAAAGTGGTAAGGTGGCCCGAAGGTCTCAGAAGAGACCGGGGTTCGAAACTTGCTAGGTAAGCATCTTGGTATGTCCTGCGGAAATGGCAACGGGAATACCCTAGGGTACATCGAAGCTAAAAAAAGGCTCGACTTTTCCATCTAGCCATAACAGGTCACCCGTTTTATTTCCATTAATTATCCCTATAGGGAGGGCATTCAGAACTAGCTGGCTCAAATATGAAATCATCACTCAAATAAATATATACAAAAACCTAGATTTTGTTTTAAAGAAGAAATAAAAAACATGGCAGTAAACCAAACATTTGAGAAATTGTGTAATAAAAGCCTTGACAAATAAAATAATAACTATGAATTTGTTTATACATGAAGAAAGAACACCAAAACATAGAAGAAGTGTCATTATACTCTAAAACAAACAGTTGGTGGGCATTAAAGGAAAAAAGAAGCAAGCAGGGACTCACAAGTAGTTAACGGAGAAGATGGTAAATGACGAGAGAAGGTTACAGGGATTGTAGTCAAATGAAGAACAACCATTGTGTCTGTCGTCAGCTCAGCTCTGTGGATTGTGCGCTTCTGGATAGGCCTTTCTATATCTAATCTATACATATATAATCAATGGATAAGAAAAACTTTTTTTTTTTTTTTTTTCTTTTTCTTTTTCTTTATATTTTTTTGTTTCCCGGACATCTCAAATAAGGGTCTAAACGAGTCTCCTTGTTTATCGAGTAACTCGAGATCGAAATCAACTCCTGTTCTCGTTCTCCGTTTCTAAAAAGTGAATTCGAAATATTTAACTACTCGTGTTCGAGCTTTTATAGGCTCTACTCGGATTATTATCAAGTTTTTAAGTATATATATATATAGAGTGAGGATCATGTGCGGATTTTTAATTTTAGTGCGGACGTACGGATATATCTGAGCACTCATTTCGGATCCGAAAAGTCAAGATCTGCGCTAACTTCACTAGAAGAATCGACCACGTAAACGATTTTTTTAATTTTTTTCCTTTCGAAATAACCTTACTAGTGTTATCTTCTTTCGTTTTTATTTTTCCGATTTTTAAGACTTTTTGTTTTTGATTATGAGTCCCAAGTGATATTAACGATATTATGAGTTCTATTGTGATATTAAGTTGTGATATTATAAAATTGTGATATTATAAAACCAAATGTGATATTGTTTTTTACACGAAATTGAGCCAGTGATATTAAAGAACATATGATATTTACTATGATATTAACAATTTTATTAAAAACATATGATATTACGGTGATATTAACAATTATATTAAAAAAAGAAAAAGTACCGTGATAACAAAAAGAAACCGTGATATTAACATTTTTTATTAAAAAGAGCGGTGATATTAATAATATTTAGTAAAAAACAAAAAGTAGTGTGATATAAAAAACGTTAGTGTGATTTTAACAATTTGTATTAAAATAAAAAGGTTTATGTGATATTAAGATCGATCTTGACTTTTGTAAAAAAGTCAAAATCGACCTTAATATCACAATACCTTTAATCAAGAAATCGATTTTTTTTCAAATTTTTCAATGATTCTTAATAATTTATAATCCTCTTTACTTTTTAATTTTTCGATTTTTTGATTTTTTTTTAAAAACTATCGTGATATTATCCGTATCATCCCTACTTAAAATTGAATACGACCGATATATATATATATATATATATATATATATATATATATATATATATATATGTGGTACTGTAATTAAAATTTTAGCGAACAATATTTTGCTATTATATGCTTCTGGTGACAATAACTTTATATAATAAGAGATTTTTTGTTGTAATGTCGTTAAGAATAGATACTATTTCATATAAAAATATTAGTGATCCACATGATATGAGTCATGAACCAAGTGAGTTTTGAGTTAGTTTTTGTTTTGCTTTGATACAAACAAAAATTGATAGTCTAAAAATGATTTGGCTAATACCCAGCGTAACTTGTTATACTCGGTCCAAACTTAAAACTTATAGCACTCTACACAATGCAAATTTTATTTTAACATTCATACCGGCCGACAATTACAATTTAGTTAATAGTACTCGGCCCAAGAATTATCTAGTGATACTCGGCCTAACAACACTTGTAATACCACACGGTCCAACTATTTCTGCCACACAAAAACAATACTCGGCCCAAATCCAATACTTAAGATAACTGGTCCACTTCAAAAGTTGATAAATAAAACATAATCAATAACTACACTACAACCCTAAAACTCCTATTTCATCTCTTGTAGCCCACACCTAACTCATTTTGATACACAACCCCACTAAAACTTGCCTTTCTTTTTGTTCTTTCTAAGATTCAAATACAAACACCCTTTTATATTGAGACCTTTTGTTCTTGCTTGAATATGAGTTCATACCAGGTAGGTTTATTTGAAATGAGGTTGTTTATTCTTGAGTTTTTGGTTTGTAAAGATCAATAATGGGTTGTGTTGGATAAAGATATTTGCTTATTTCGAAAAACAAGCCCGAGATCATTTTATTTGAAACTTTTTGTTTTCGTTTATGATCTTGAGAAAAAATTGGTCTGATTTCAAGTTAGGTGGTTTATTTGTCACAACTATATATATGGATTAAGATCATAAGTTAATTCACAGTGGCAACATAAAACAAATACAATAGGAATAGAAAAAATACACTTTTTTAAAAAAAATAAGTGACGTGGGTAGGTTTATAGCATTTGAGAGGATGAGTATTGACTTGTTTGACCCAGTTGACGCAACTTTTTAAAAGTATACAATGATTTTTTTTTGTTGGTCCAATTTTAGCAAATGTATATTCTTTTGGGTAATTTTGTGTTCGGAAACCCCTAAAAGCTGGCATCTTGAAGTTGATAATTCTTTATAAGTTAACTTACAGTGGTTTATTTATTTAGATGTGTGGAGACTGAAGAGTATGAAAAAAAGAATTCAATATTGTAACATTTTCTTTTAACCCAACATTGAAAATGTTAGTCAAAAGTTAGAATGAAGTTGTAGTAAGAAAAAAAATGACAATTGCATAAACGGAGACAATGAACAACGCTTTTAAGATGGGCGGTATTATTTTTAAGAGTAGGCTTGATTATGTTTATATTGTGGTAAAATGATGTATATGTTGGTGAATGGGTAAATTAAATTGTGTATTAATTGAATGTGTTGAATAGTGTTTTTTAGTTTTAGTTGTGCTTTAAGTACTTGTAAATGATGCTTTGTAACTTGTATTTGCTTAAAATTATATATATAAATCTTAAAATAATTAATAGGAGGAAGTTCATCCTCTATTATAAGATATTATATATATATATATATATATATATATATATATATATATATATATATATATATATATATATATATTAGGATTATCTAACAAGTGTCCCGATAGCATTAGTTAAACCATATTTATTAAACGCAAAGATCACAAAAGCACGAAGGGAACAAAGAAGAAATCAAGTGTATTACAATACAAGGTTCGTGCTCGAGTATCAAGAACCAAATATTCTAAAAATGCAAGAGCCAAGAAACAAAGATAAAGTTTTTGATAAATAACCACCCCTTAGGAGGAGATTGTTAGCATTAGAAGTGATGGTCATTTATAGTATATCGAACCTTATAATGTTGTATGAACATGCAATAGACTAGTGATGGGTAAATGGGCTTAGATATCTAATATTCGTTCATGTATAGGTCCAATATATAAGCCCGGCCCATGAAAGCCCAAGATGGCTAAGTGTCCCTGCAATTTAAAACAATTAGTATTTCTTACACATGCCTCCAACATATATGATTCTCTCATCACTCTCCTCCTTACCCTCGTCCAACCCAAACCCATCTCCACGTTCCCTCAACCTAGTTACCCGTATCCGCTATTACCCAATCCTTTTGTCTATCCAAGTGGAACAATCTATGGAACCTCCTAATCAATCTCCCACCATCTATCCACCTATCTCTCTAAAAAGATATTTGTGCTCCATCCCTCACTTTCCTAACGAAAGAAAATGAAAACTCTATACCCAATCTATCTATATCCCAGGCCACCCTCAAATTGTCCAACCATACACCCTTACCACCTTCGCCCTTCCTCATGTTTTCACCTGCAACCCCTTCATACTCATATATACTCTCCACCACCCTCACCCACAGTGCCTCTCTTTCCATCCTATCCCGCCACCACCATTTTCATGTCAATTCCCAATTTGTAACCTTAAGCGACCTAATATTTAACCCCCCAAGACACATCTCATAAGGTGAAATCATAGTCTCATTATATCCAAGCCATTTTCTTACTCTCCCTTTCCACCCCCAAAAAAAAATAAAATAATAATAATAAATAAATAAATAAAAAATCCGTCTCACTCTCTCAAGTTATTGTAACACACAAGATGGGACGTGGAACAAGGAAAAATAGTACAATGGTAGACTGCTCAAGACATATTTTATCAAAGTTAGACGACCTCCAAATGACATTACCTTTGCTTTCCACTCCGTCAACCGATTTTTAAATTTTCTATGACCGGTCTCCATGCTGACTCCCTTCTCATACATACCCCAATCTGAATACCCAAGTATGTTAATGGGAGCTCCCTCACACTACATCTCATCCGCCTAGCCATATCTTCCACCGCATCCCGATTCACACCAAGACCATAAACTCTACTCTTATTTAAATTTACCTTTAATCCTGCCACCTTCTCAAAACCTTTTAAGATACACATCAGATTCATTGCATTATATCTGCTTCCCTCATCAAAGAATATTGTATCGTCTGCGTATTGTAGGTGAGATATCATTATATCTTCTCTCGCGATTTTCACACCATTGAAAATTTCTTTTTCCACATCCTTTTTAACCATGACATTCAATCCTTCTACTCCTAGAATAAACAAGAGTTTTTTATCTTATTTATTTAAAGAAGCTTTCGATTCAGCTATTTTATTGTATTGTCTAATGTCTTTGTTCTAATGGTTTAACGTGTTTTATTATAGAAGATTATTAGTCGTTTTGGTAGCGTACTAGATCTTATTTGTATTTATCATCTTTGCCCCTATATGTGTTAAATTGAGTACGAATATATGCTTGAAGAATTTGCATAAAAAAATGCCAATATAATGCTTTTATATAGATAGTTTACGTTGCACCTTATAAAATGATGACACAATTGATATAACGTTAACTTTTTAGAGCCTCATTTTGATTTTTCGCCACTGGCAACCAAAATCTCAGGGAACGTGACATTTATCAGGATATAGATTTTTTTAAACAACTCAAAAGGCCTTCTTTAAAGTTGCGTTCGATTTAACTAGTAGAAGCAGCTCTCATATTAGATGATTTATCGCTATTTTTTAATACAACTCAAAAGGCCCTCTCATTCCCTTTTTGTGCACCATGGTCCTATATTTTTCAAGGTTGTCTGTTATTTTGTCGGCACTCTTTCGAGTACCACATCATATAATTGCAAGGAGGCCCTACCAATAGTTGTTAACTTGTCATCTGCTTATTTATCTCAATATGACTTTTGCAACATTTACAGGTAGCAATTGATGAGCAAAAGTGCAAAACAATGAATGTAAAGCATCAGTTTTCCCGATGAAAATAAAAGCTTTTAAAACTCGCACAATGCGTATGTGCCAGCACGAATGTAAGCTTAGCCCTACCTTTTTGACAAGCTGGGTGATACAGAAAGACTCCATTGACAAGTAATGACAACTGGTTTCTAAGGCGGTTTAATGGTACTCGAGAGACCCCTACAATAGTTGTCATCTTCAAGCATTTTAAAGAGCTGTAAAAACTTACTATAACTTTGAACTTTACAAGTACCACTTGATGATCAAAACAATCAATGTAAAACATCAATCTGTTATCTATCCAAATCAAGCTTTTAAAGACCTTTACACCATGCATATGTTCTAGGACCATTCTTATCTTCGTCATGATATTTCAACAAAACTCATCACAAAAAAATGACCCTATCAATAGTTTGAGCGGTCATGTCGACTATAGTACCATCAATGATCTCATTTTCACATTTTAACATGAAATCCGGTGTCTATCAAGTGTAGTCGACTTTAGTATGATCAATGTATTTTAATAGCAAAGATCTCGTTATCACTCATTTAAGATGAATGAGTTTCAAAAGGAAGAGGACCATTGGATGTATGTTATGCTGGTGAAGTATGGGAGACATGGAGTAGCAACAAAAAAGTGAGATTGTCAAAATTTTGTGATGCTTTTAGTGCTGAACTTTGCCACAAAGCCATTACATATATGTTAAGAGCATTTAAAAAAAACAAGAGCATAGATTATGTTGATCATGGTTGCTAGGAAAAAGCAGCCACTCCATTCAAAGAATAAAATGAAAGATGCTGCGAATAAAAGAATATTAAACTATATATATTCAAGCTTGAATGAGGTTGTAACTTGTAACCCATATCATATGCACATACAATGCACCTTCTATTTGTTTATCTTTCTGATCAAATCATCTAATCTGATCTAATCTAGAATATATCCATATTCAATGTCCAATTCATTCACTAAGAATCGAACCCTCACTTTCAAAGTCAACCATGAGCTTGTTTAGCTTCTTGTTGCTTATTCTTTGTGGCACCATCCTGCTTTCCCCTACTGTCATACTGCAACATCCCATAATATTTGAGGTTACCATCATATGCATATGTCAAAAGTGAAACTTTTTTACAGGGTATTAGGTAAAAATGGGTAATTCATTAAACACGTCAAAACGGGTTGGGTCGGATTGACTCAACTCGCAACACTATTTTGTCTCATTTTTTTCTTGAACTGTACAAATAAATAATGTTTAAAATGATCAAGAAAACTATATTGTGAGTCTTAAACACATTTTGTGTGCTTTGTCCAAATTCGCTAAAGCCAATTATTCAAATTTTACCCATTTGACCCTTTAGAGAGAAAGAACCACCATAGATCGTTTACACATATATAGACGAGATTCCCAAATGCATACTCAACTGACCTGGGCGGAAGTGAAGACACGTCAGCGGGTAATAGTATCTTGGCAAGCTTCACAGCATCCTCGTTGCAGTTAATGACATGATTGAAGCAAAGATAGCGACCATAAGCAGAAACGGCTTCAAATACACAGATATGAGAATCCACCAAAAATTTGAGGTCAACAGTTACAAAAACCCCGTCTTGATACATCTCGGCTGCACCTTTCAGATAAGGATGTGTGATTGTGAGATCAGGGCTAAGCAACAATCCTGCATTAATGGATACCATGCTAACACCCCTGTCCATGGCTAGTGCCCATGCTGTCTTCTCCGCCAATGTTTTTGATAACCCGTGCCATAACTGTATCATCATTTTATCCACAATCAGAAATAAGTGGTTGCGTTGAAAGTGGCTATGTGATGTTAAATAACAAGAATAAGATGAAGTGATAA
The DNA here is from genome assembly GCA_022545495.1 of Chrysanthemum lavandulifolium. NCBI lineage: Eukaryota > Viridiplantae > Streptophyta > Magnoliopsida > Asterales > Asteraceae > Chrysanthemum > Chrysanthemum lavandulifolium. The sequence goes on from JAHFWF010000012.1 coordinate 419,073, forward strand.
ACACAATAAATTGTAAAGGATTTGAATGTGCATTCGTCGTTTGAAGTTGTAACAAGAAGATAATCAGGTTAAAAAGCAAATAGGTCATTCTCAGATAATCACATCTGTTGCAACTAGTATGTAACCAGTTCCAAATCGTAAATCCAAACACCCGCTAGATATAAATAATGACAGACCTTTTCATATTACATGAATCAGACATTTGATAAAGTATGTATACCTTAAATTTCTTGCAGAAATTAACATTGCTCCAGTTTCTTTCATCAACATCAAGTGATGAAGGAGTCGAGTCACTTGGGTCCCTCCAAATTAAGGCAGTAGCTGATGAAGTAAAGACGACTTTATCAATAGTGTCGGTTTGGGCACACGCTTCCAATACATTATGAGCTGCTCTTACCTCCATTTCCGCCATCAATTCCTGTTGTCATTTCAAACAATAGATACCAAAAAATCAGAAAATTTTCACCAAAACCATAATTACAATTAAGAGCCTAACTGCAAATGAAAATGCATACATCATAAGAAGGCTGGTCAGATGGAGGCTCAAATGAGTAAAACAAACCACAGCATCCTTCCAAAGCTTCCACTATGCTATGATAATCCAGCGGGTCCGTTTGAAATACTCTTAATTTCTTGTTAGATACGGCTGTTCTTTCCATAGACTCCATCTCAACTGAAGAATTAACCAACAAGTATATATTAGTTTGAGGTTTATTATATGACAATTGTGGTAAGTACTAGTTATCATCAAGGGCACAAAATTTTATTATTACAACTTCAATAAGTAGAAGCAAACACCATTTTCCTTTACTTTTCTAATAATCCCACATAACCAAAGCCTAAATACCAAAAACCAAAAACCAAACAAGAAATTAAAGGCAGATGGGTATCAACCAAACAGCCAAAAGGGTATAAAAAAAAACTGACCATTGGCATGAACAGCAGCATGAACAAAATAGCCTCTTTGAAGAAGAGAATGAACAAGTGAAGAGCCTAAACAGCCACCAGCATCCATCACACAAACCCTTTTTACAAAAGAACAAGATCCATCATAATCAAATGCTTCCGGTGCCATTTTTATAAACTATTTTGTTAAGTGTGTGTGTGTGTGTGTTTTTATAGATAGAAAAATGATGAAAGAAAAGATTGATTTTGATTTGACATTTTATAAGGAGGGAGGGAAAGAGAGTTGGGAAAAAAGCAGGTGAGAGACGTGTGTTATAAATTAATTTATTAAAAATAATGAAATGTTAAAAGATAGGGTGTACAGTATTTATTAGTGTTAGGTTTAAAGTGTGGATGAGATTTTAATGGAAATTATATATATTTGGTTTGGATGTTGGACGCCAATATGCCTACCTTTTCATTCGCGTTTTCTTATGCCCCCGGCTCACATTTAACCATCTCAACACTTTTTTTTTTTTTTTTAATAATCTATGTGTTTGTACTTTTACACATCATATGTCTAGACATTGTTGGATTTTTAAAGTTTTCTTTTTTGGTTTAACATGTTTTTCATGGGTTGTTTCTATGTGTAAGATAAATAATTGAGAGATCAAACTATAATACGGAAAATATGATATATTGGTCGGTTTGGAATTAGGTTTTAGATATGATTTGCACTAACTTAACTAATGAATCATTTTCACGTGTCATCTCATAGTTGTTCGGTTTATGTGTTACGTGTATGAGAGATTGAACTTCATCTTAACATCTGTCTTACATTTAGGTTTGGTGTGACTTTATTTTCTTACTTTAAAATTCACGCTACTAGGGATAAATCTCACCATTCATCTAAGATAATCTAATAGTGAGATTAACCCAAGATTTAATACTAAACCCAAGTTCAGTGCTTTTTTTATTGTCTTTTTGTCTTTCTTTTTATTAACATTTTTTTTTTTTTTTTTTTTCTTTTTTTTAATTTCCGTTTTTATGAATTACCTTTTTTTTTTTTTTTTAAATTTGCGTTATTCACGCTTATTTTTCGCGTTTTTTCGCTTTCATACGCCGTCGTTTCATCTGTTTCGTCCGCTTTTCAACGTTTTGGCCCATCTTCATATGTTTCGCTCATTTTCTTACCTTTTCGTACGTTTTAGTCCGCTTTCATACGTTTCGTCCATTTTAGAAGCTTTCGCCCGCTTTTTACGTTTTGTCCGTTGTCATACGTTTTCGTCCGCTTTCTTAGGTTTCGTTTGTTTCATCTTTTCGTCTGCTTTCATTCGTTTCGTCCATTTCATATGTTTTCGTTTGTTTTTACGTTTTCATGTACTTTCATCCGCTTTATACGCTTTCTTCGTTTTCGACGTTTCGTCCACTTCATTATCACGTTTTCATCGGTTTCATAGGTTTATATCGTTTTCGTCCGTTTTACGTTTTCGTCCATTTTAGATGCTTTAAATACATTGCGAGACGTTTCGTCCGTTTTCATACGTTTTATATATTTTCGTTCGTTTTAAGGCGTTTTGTCCGTTTTATACGCTTTTCATTCATTTTATCGTTTTCCGTTTTCGTCGGTTTCACACGTTTGCGTGCGTTTTTGTAGGTTTTTATACGTTTCGTCTATTTTCATACGCTTTCATGCTTATTATTAAACTCTATTATATTACATGTCTAATATCAATTGTGATATTTTATAAAAAAGTTAATGTCTAATATCACTTGTAATATTTCATAAACAAACAAGCATGTTTTTTAACCTTTAATATCACCCGAGATATTCCATTTCTTCTGTATATTTTTATATTTTATCACCTATGTGTTTTCTAATATTTTTATAATTTTTAGTTACATGATAGTTTTGTACCTTTCATCGCAATTGACAAGCGTATATTTTTTAATGCAACAGTGTTATCATCACTTGTGATATTATACACTTAGTAGAAATAAAATGGTTAAAGTCTCTTTAGGTAAATTCTTATTTTGTTCAAAAATGCTAATTTAATGCAACACTTGTTTGATTTTGAGAATATTTCAAATCTCTATTTTCATAGTTTGCTTCATTTTTATTCATTTGATATTTTTAAGCCAAGACTTATTTATCTCTTGCGATATAACATCAGAAGGAAGATGAAGAGTATTACATTCTTCATCATGTATGTGTTATCAATTTTGATACTAACTAAGAATGTGAAATATTACATTCTTACCAAATGTGATAAGAATTTAGTATTTTACCAAGTATATATGAAAGAAATAATAATATACATCACTTATTATATCATTGTGATGATTCTCCATTTTTATTTGTGTTTTGAAAATATTTAGGAAGATTTTGCATTTTATGATAATATAAAATATTAAAAGGTGTTTAAGCGAAAGCAAGAGATGTTATATAATTTGGTTAGACTTTGGTGGCATTTTCTTTTAATAGATACGTTGTGCGTGTTCGATGGGTTTATAGAGGGATATAAAATATCTATCGTTGAATCAACAATAACCAAAGTTATCACACAAGAAAGACAACAAACTTATTAATTTCAAACACCGCGATATCACACGTGATATCACAAGTGATATCACCGCTTTTGATATCACATGATATCACGTGATATAAACTATGATATCACACATATCTACCATCGGTGATATCACATATGATATCACGGGTGATATCACCGTGTTATCACGCATGATATCACGTGTGATATCATGTGATATTACACGCTGAGGTGATATCACCGTGATATCATGTGTCATATCACGTGTTTGAGCTTCCTCATTGTTTATAAAGATGTGCTTTCTTCAACCATACTTCTTTAGTTAACGATTCAACCATGATATTTTAAATCCCGCGATAAAACCCATCGAAACATGCACAACGTATCTATTAAATAGAAAATCCACCACAAGTCTAACAAAAGATTCATAACATCTCTTGTTTTCGGTTGAAAACTTTTCTAATATTTTATAATATCATAAAACACAAAAATCTTCCTAAGTATTTTCAAAAACACAATAACCCCAATCATTAGAATCATCACATTCTTAGTTGATTATCTCAATCGATAACACATACATGATAAAGAATGTAATACTCTTCATCTTTCTTACGGTGTTATATCACAAGAGATAAATAAGTGTCACTTACAAATATCAAAATGAAAACGTCTCGAAACGGACAAAAACGTATAAAATTAATGAAAACGATAAGAATGTATGAAACGGACAAAAGGTCATAAAGCGGACAAAACGTCTCGAAATGGACAAAACTTATAAAACGGATGAAAACATATGAAAACGGACAAAACGTATAAAATGGACAAGAACTTCGAAAATAGATGAAAACGTCTAAAATGGAAGAAACGAAAAACGGATTTAAAATACATGAAAACATAAAATTGAGACAAAACGCCTAAAACGGACGAAAATACATGAAAACCTAAAAAGATTTAAAACGTATGAAACGAACAAAACGTATGAAAACGAACGAAACGTCTAAAATGGAAGAAAATATAAAACCGGACGAAACATATGAAAACGGACGAAATCGTATATAAACCTATGAAAACGGATTAAACGTATAAAACGGACGAAACGTATAAAAATGACGAAAACATGAAAACATAAAAAGACGAATGACGTATGAAAATGGACGAAAACGTATGTAAAAGCGGTAAAAAGCGGTGAAACGTAATAAAATGGAGGAAAACGTTGGAAAACGGACGTAAAAACGTATAAAAGCGGACGAAAAACACGAAAACGAAAAACGGACTAAAACGTATGGAGCGGACGAAAATGTATGAAATGAGCGCGGGCGGAAACGTAAGAAAATGGAGGAAAGCGGATGAAACGGATGAAAACTTACGAAAACGTATGAAAGTGGAAAAAACACTAATAAAAAGCGTGAATAACGCGAATTAAAAAAAAAAAAAAAAAAAAATGTTCATTTATAAAAAAAAGCGGAATTAACAAAAATAAAAATAAAATGAAATAAAAAAGGTGAATAAAAAGGAAGACAATAGACAAGAAAAAAGCATGACTTGGTTTAAGTATTAAATCTTGGGTTAATTCTTAAACTAGTAGATGGATGGTGGAGATTTGTCAATTTAGTAGCCCAAAAAATAAAAGTGTGAAAATTCTCAGGTTTGGTTTCAAGAATTGGATCATTGTTAGTTGCATTGCCGCATGATCCTTTAATTGTTGCTTGTTTCATTGGATGATAACAATCTTCAATTAAGCGGTATCTCTTGATATCTATATTTTGTATCATGTTGTCAATTTCATGTTTACTTATTATAACTTATTTATCTCATGCTACTTTTACATTTACTTGTTGTTTATCATTCACCAGGCATTCAAATGAAAAGTAGCAAATATATATATATATATATATATATATATATATATATATATATATATATATATATATATATATATATATATATATAGGTTGGATCAAATAAAAAGTGATTTAGGATAAAAAGGATAAAAAGGGTACAAAATGTAACATATAATTTTTGATTAGTAAGGGTGTTATAGGCATTTAACCATTTATTTTTTAAATGCTCATTTAAAACTCTTTAACCTCCTTTTAAATTTTATTATGTCTATAACATATATACTAAATGCATTATTTAAAAAACTACTTATTCTTTAGCAAAGTTCTAGAAAACTATACGAACACAAATGATATGCATTGAAGAACATGACGTGAGTTGTATGAAAAATATATAATATAATTCATTCTTCACATATTCCGTAAGTATCTTTAATTCATCGTTAGCTCTTTGATTATTTCATTCGTAACAAATTTACTTTACTTAATTTTGTGTGTCAAAATAATTGGTGTTTCGTTGAAAATGTTGCAAAAAATTTAGCATGTCATTACAAGTATATCATAAAACTAAATGTGTCATTAAAAATGTATTCTAACACTAAGTGTATCAAAAGACTTTTTCTTGCTACTAAAAATGTGTCATAAAAATTAGTGTGTCATTACGAAAAGTATCAAAATTTAATGTGTCACTATATATGTATCAAAAAAATTAATGTAATAAGAGTGTGTGTCACTAAAATGCTCTAAAATTTATAGTGTGTCACTACAAATTTACTAAAATTTTAGTGTGGCATTAAAATGTATCAAGAAAATTAGTGTTAGATATTTTGACACACTAGATTTTATGATATATTTTAAGTGAGACACTAAGTTTCTTGCACATTTAGTTTTAAGATACGTTTCAAGTGACACACTAAATTTTTTTAACACACTTAATATGTTTTGACACACTTTATTTCATGATATAATTTAAGTGACACATAAACCTTCTTGACACACAAAGTTGTATATGAATATAAGGCTACCCCCAATAACAACCTTTACCGACCCTTATTTTTCTTCCACATCAGCTTTCTCTTTCATGCAACCTACACACAACCTTTTAGGCACAATAAGTCAACCTACACTACAAAAAAATACCCTACAAAAATAACTTTTAAATAATTAAATACACACAACACACACAAAACAAACACTCAACCCTCATCTCCAAAAGGTTGAGACCTCAACCCACATCCCCTTCAACCTCCTTCAACCCTCATCTCCACAACAATGTCAACCCGCTGCAACCTCCTCCAACCCAATAGGTTGAGGCATTATTGTGGGTAGCCTAATATATCTTTTGCGTCATGCATTTTTAGCTATGTGCTCCGGTCATAATTTCTGTGTGTCATAAATGATGATTGATTTAACTGTAATTGTAAAAATGATACCACTAAATTTTTAAAAATGAAGCTTCATAATGTAGCAAACGTTACACATTGAAAAAATTAAAATGTAAACTTGAATGGGCATAATGTGTATTAAATGCTAGGAGAAACTTAGAAAGTCTTTAATACCCTTATGACTAACAAAGAAGTTACATTAAGCACCTTTAATTTTTAAATTATCTAGAATATTACCTTACTAGATCTAGCCATTCATTTAGTGGATTGCATGGTTGAGATCACTTCCTATCCTTTTTACCTAAATTCCCTTTTCACAATAACCACACTCTATATATATATATATATATATGTGTGTGCGTTCTTGTGGTGACCAAGCTTAATGTAAAAACAATAGGAACCAATCAGATTTTGACAAGTGTCTTTTCCAACCAAAAGAAAATAAAAACTAATAATAATTTGATTAAGGGTAGTATAGTCATATTACCATTCACATTTATCTGATTTTCTCAAATACAATCCCACGTTTTCTTCCATCAATCCTCTGAAAATCAGTTATGTCAGTTACTTTTGGAGCAAATATGAATCACCTCTCAGAAATCACCCAAATTATTCCACAAGAACGCCCCATTAATCACAATTACCTCTCAGAAATCACCCATATTATTCCACAAGAACGCCCCCCATTAATCACAATTAATTTAAGCAATCATGATTCAAATTGTTATGTCTACAACAAGTTTGAATGATTCGATGGAATTAGGTAAGCCATCGATTGCTATGAAAAGCCATTAAAATTGATTTTGTTTGTGTTTTTTTTTTTTTTTTTTTTTTTTTTGTGTTCTTCATAATTTAACTTATATGCCATTGAAATTGATATTCCATTAACAATGATTTTTGTTTGTGTGGTTCTTCATAAAGATGCAATGTAAAATTGATACACCATTTTACTTTTATGATTTTCATTTTCTTGATATGCCATGTAAAAGCGATATGCAATGTAAACCGATATCCCATTGTATGATTTTCATTTTACCTTTATGGTTGGTTACATGTAGTTTATGTGTGTTTGGTTCAGTAATTGTATGCATTTTATGTGTTTTTGTTTAAGTAATTGTATGCATTTAGTGTCAAAACAAAGTTATCACATTTGTTACATTTTCTATTAATTCATACCTTTTTATAGTAGGTGAGCCGTCAGCTCCACAATCAACAAACACTGTCCAAGACAATGTTGACGTTGATGCTCAAACTGCTCCGCAAGTCGGGAGTTACCAACCAACACCGCCGGGCAGTAAATTTTGGATTCCCGAAGCTAAGAAAAAACCTGTGGAGGGAACTAGGTTTGATACACTTGATATAGCTTTACAGTTTTATAAAGAGTATGCTAGGGAAGCTGGTTTTGAGGTTAGGATTGGTGGGCAGAAAAACAGGGAAAAGAATGGTTATCCTAGTGTGAAATACTTTTATTGTTCTAGAGAAGGTTTGAAACCACCCCCCAAGACTGATAAGTTACAAACAGACAAGTCAAAACCCGATAACATAGAAGCTGTAAGCAAGGTAATTAAAAGAAGGAAACGAGCATCACAACGTTGTGGATGTAAAGCCCAAATACGTCTTAGGCGGATAGAAGATAACAAGTATTATGTTCACACATTTTTTGAGAAACATAACCACAGTTTGGTTCATGATGATGATTACAAGTATCTTCGTGCTGCAAGGAAACTTACTTTCCCTAAACAACAGTTGTTACATCAGCTCTCGAATGCTAATATTGGTCCAACAAGAGCTTGGAAAGTTCTGATACAAATGGGTGGCGGGTTTGAAAATATTGGGTTTCTCGATGTTGAGTGCGTAAACTATAGGCGTGGTTTGAATGAGTTTATTGGTCGGTGATGATGCGCAGATGGTTGTCGAGAAACTTTTGAGTAGACAAGAGTATTGCACCAACTTTTCGGTTGAATACAAGCAAAACAAGAAGGATAAAACTTTGATAGGTTTGTTCGGGTGAGCGAACAAGCAAAGCTTAACTACGATGCATTTGGTGATGTCGTCTCGTTTGATGCAACCTTTAGGTCAAACAGGTGCGTGTGTTTGTGTAAAGCTTTTGTATCAGACTTTTTATAATTACAAAGTGTTACATATGTGTTTATAGTTTTTGTTTAGACTATAACTAGCTTTTGTTTGACCCTTGTTTTGTTTTTTGCTATTAAACTAATATACGTTTTCATGTAGGTACAACATGGTCTTGGTTCCTTTTACGGGCATAGATAATCATAATCGTTGCATTCTTTTTGGTGCTGCATTACTAGCAAGTGAAGCAGCCAAGAGGTATACTTGGTTGTTGAAAAGGTTTAAGAAAATATTTGGTTCTGCGCCTAAGGTTGTTGTTACAGACCAAGACCCTTCGATGAAGATCGCAATAGAAAAAATATTTCCTGAATCAAGGCATCGCCTTTGCATGTGGCACATAATGCAAAAACTAACCGGCAAGGTATTATTACAATAAAAAAAATATACTGATCTATCACTTTATTTTAATGACTTATAAACATTCATATGACTTATGTTTATTGTTATTTGTTGTAGGTCGGCCCAACTTTATGTAGCAACACCAATTTCAAGCAACGCTTGTGTGATATAGTTTGGACAGACCAAATCGACCCAGATATGTTTGAGTCCGAATGGAATTCTATCATGGATGACTTCGGACTGAATGAAAACAAATGGTTGAGCGATATGTTTAAAATGCGGTCTAAATGGATACCTGCATACTTCCGTCATGAACCCATGTCTGGACTTATGCGCACAACATCTAGGTCCGAGAGTGAAAACCACTTTCTTGGCCAAATTACTAACCCGTACTTGAGTTTGATTGAATTTCTAAGCCATTATGATACTGCAATCGATTCACAAAGATTCATATATGGCAAGAATACACACAATTCAAACTACAAGACTCCTGATTTTAGAACTGCTCTGCAAGTTGAAAAAGAAGTCGTTGAGTTGTACACCATCACAATTTTTTATGATGTTCAAGATGAGATTTGGTCATCTTTGTACCATTGTTATTCACTGAGTGTACAGGAGTCTGATACGTATTCTACGTTTGTGATTCGTGACACAGAAGCTGATTACAGGATCAAGGATTCATTTGTGGAAGCCAAATATGAGGTATGATTCGTTTTCTTTACCACTATATTATTAAATTTATATTTTAACTAATTCATTAAACTTTTTATTACCTTTTTTTATCAGGTTAAGTATGTGCCTTCTGAGTGTTTGGTTCAATGCAGTTGCTTAAGGTACGAGTGTTATGGCTTATTGTGTCGACACATTTTTACGCTCACAGATGTCTAAGGTCTTCCACTTTCCAAAACACTACATGCATACTAGATGGTCAAAAAATGCTATGTCTCACAGATGTGTGTCTAAGACGAAAGATTTTTCACCTTCGTCAAATTCAGCCCGTGTGGTTGATGAAGCACTTAGACACATTTATAGCGATGTTGATGAGTCTATTAATCATTTGGTCGGTGACATTGAAAAGCTTCACATTTATATGGACAACCAAACAGCCCTTATGAAAAAAGCCAAATTAGAAGTTCCTAACCCTCCTAAGATGAACACCAATGAGGCTTATGCAAGAGCTCTAGGAGTAACCGAACCTAAAGAACTGGACATTCTTCCCCCTACGGATATCAACAATAAAGGTCATGTGATTCGCACGAGGCACAAGGCAAAGAGCGAAATTGCAATGCAGTTAGGCGACAAGCCTAAGAGAATGTGCAAGAGTTGTGGCAAGTACGTTAGGCATGATTCTAGGAATTGTCCCAAAAAAAAGAAAGGGCTAAAAGACCAGGACGTGGATCAGGACTTCGACGATGCCATGGATATATACGATAGCGTAGTTTTTTTTTTTTTGTCTTTTACTTATTTTTCTGCAAATTATGAACAATTTAATGCATACTTGTTATGTAAAACTTAAGTACCTTCGATTAATAAATTTGTTTATGACATTTTTATTATATATATTTTAACATTACTTACATCAAATTATTTAGTTTTGTCATCATTATGGGTATTTGTAAGCACTTTATTAGGTATTTGATTTTCTTATGACTTTCTTGTTATATTGGTTTTGTATTTCGTACTTTGGTGCAAATTATGTTAGTTTGTGTCAACATATTGTATGCATATCGGTTTATCTTTTCATTTATGTCATATTGTATGGGTGTTTGGGTTACTTTGTATGACATTCTTGTTATATCGTGTTTTGTATTTGCAAATTGCAAATTATGTTAGTTTTGACAACAAGTATGGGTGTTTGGGTTAGTGCTGCATTAGTCTTTATGCAGATTTATCTATACATTATCCTGTTGCGTTTGGTTCATGGCTGGTTACCATACTTTGTATGCAGATTTGGTTGGTGATTCTTGTAATATTATTCATTATGGTGATATATTGTTTTTAATACATATCAAGTTCTATTCAAAAAAAAAATCCCACTTTAATAGCTAATATCCCTATTTATTCTCCTATATCACTTGCAACTAGCATATATCCCTAACTTATCACCACAGAATTTTAAAATAAACAAAAAATAAGCTTCACACTAGCATTCATATCAGCATGAGTGTATCATTCAATAATGCGTTCGTTCAAGGTAATATTATCTGTTTGCTTCATAGTGTGTTTTTGATATTTGTCTATTGTCAATTCTGATATTTTGTGTTCATATATACGTATTGTGGCATTTGCAGATGACAATATCCAGTTACCTAAAGATAAAGACATTGAAGATGAGAATATACGTATCACAGCCGGGAAACCAATGAGGATGTGCCGTTATTGTGGAAGATATGCATACCATGATGCAAGAAACTGCCCATTCAGGAAGAATGGACTAGGAAATGTCGTGTTGCATACCAAAGGCATGGAAAGCTAGTTTACTTATTAGTTTTTCTTTTTTTGGTTACGTATCGCGTATCAAATGATTTTTCCCTTTTCCAAGAATTTTGAAATGATGTTTTCCTAGTTTTTGGATTCATGTTTTGACTTATGCTGCTTTTATCTTTTATGTTAGTTGAATAAATTTGAATCTTATTTTCAATCATGTGTTGTTTTTTTATGACCTTTTAGCCTTAGTTGATGATTTCACATTCAACAATCATAAGTACAAGATGCATAAGTCGTTAAAAGTATAACCTTCCAGTACTTATGAAATGATGTTTTCCTAGTTTTACAAAACCTACCAACCATGTCAAAATTTTACAAACTGTCTGATGCACATGCAACGTAAGTCAGTGCGTCTACTATCGTGCAAAATAACCAAAGCAAAATAACATTATAGAAAAAATAACCAACACTGATAACTACAATTTCTTATTCATAACCATAATCAAAGTTCAAAGTATCACAAGTCTTAACATAAACTAACCAACAATAAACTAGAAGGTATCTCGTTAATCATAAACGAGCCTTTTTCCATATTAAGTATCTTACAAACCAAAAGCATTTTAGAAACCACCTACTTGCTGCTTATTCATATTATGAACCAACATATAACTACGTCAGTGCATCATTTGCCCATCATCTCCACCACCCTTTTTTTGATGTTTTTAAATGCATCAACCTGCAATCGATCTTTTTCTTCGTCTGGTAAACTTCTGAATGCTTCTGCCTCGATTTCAAATACTTTTTTCATCTTGTTGCAGTCTGCTAGAAGAATTTTTGCTGCATACTTAATACGCAGTCCCTTTAGTTCTTTTAACTGTTGTTTACCCTCTTTACTTAGCATACAAAAGTCCCCAAATTGTTCTCCTTGTAGGTTTCCATGTGGCGCATCACAAACAAACCACAATCTACATAGTTGTCATGAGTCCCGCATCCCAGATTCATTATCTTTATATCAGCATCAAGCAATGTGTTATGCCTAGGATGATTCTCGTGCAACAAGTAATCATTAAACAATAGGACATGTTAACAAAACCCACCATACAAATAGTCAAAAAACAGTATAAACCAAATACTATGGGATACAAGGTTAAATACTATCGGATAATGCATCAGTAACAAACACTTATTAGTATGCAAATACTCTAAAAAAACGTACCATTATGGCTGGTAGTGTACCATATCTTTCGCGGACATCTTCAACTGGTGAGAATATGTTATCAAAAATCTGAACAAGATTATCCTTCATATTCATGCATATAAGAAAAAAATGCCGCCCTTTAATGATTGGGAAAAAAACCTGTTACGATTAAAACCAGTTCCAGAAATTAACACATTACATTGTAAATATTGTGTTTAAACTACATAAATAAATAAACAAATAATAATTAAACTTATAACAGTCATACTTACCATATCTACGACATCTAGCGTCGAAAATACACTACGCATCAATATACTCTTCATGTTCTCACTAAACTTCTCCGATGCCTTATCATACTCCCATCCACTCATTTCACTTGTCTGTGTTCATGTTACATTCCTTATTATACGCCATGCCACAAACTATATTGAGTAACACAAATTATACTAAAAAAACCATACTTACCAGCACATCCGTGTGACAGAAAAGTCTTGCCGGTGAGTACTTATTCCGGGAATCCTCTGCATAGTTTAGAACTTCGCGAACATGTCTATAGCTCCACTTCCTATGTCTATTCCCGGGTACAAGCTTTCCAGGACACACCTCGGTCCGTCAACATAGCTTGTCTTAAACACAACATCACTGTCATGATACACTTGTTAAATAAACAGCAAATACATTTTATTATTAAATTTAGTATGCATATAAAGGTAACGATAAAAGAGAACTTACGTTTCCGAAACCCGCGAGAGAACAAGCAATCTGTTGCTCTTTTCTCGTGTGGCATTACGGACATACCAACGACACGGCCTTATAACATATGGAGACCTTAAAACTTCAGCCGTATTTTGCGTCATTTTGTCATGTCATCGAGACCGTTTGCATGCAACACATTAAGCGGTGTAGCTTCTACATATGCTTCTACTATTTCCTTGCTTTCATTTTTGATGCTCTCTTCCAAACCTTGACATGTTTGATATGTTGCGATCCTCTTCACCCACCCCTATTTTATCAACCGGTGTTCTAAACTCATCCACAACAGCCGGTTGTTGTGACTGATAATTTCGCAGATTATCCAGCAGATCTTCAACTTCTTCCATAGGTGTGTCATCATCTGCCCCACCAACCATTTTCCCTTGTGTAGCGGGTGGTTGCGTCACATTCAGATCTATATCTTCACCCTCATCAAAATCTAGTCTTGTTGGAATTTGCTTATTGCTCTTATGCCATTCATCCCACACTAAATCTGATAGTTCTCCATATCCTGTAGGCGTCCCATACACTTGCGTAAATGGGAATGGTTTTTCACCATTTTCCGGTGTATGGAAGCTATAGCTTGCATAATCATTTTCTTCTTTTTCATCTGCTGGTTGCTCAGAAAAATTACGCACCGCAAACAATGCATCCCTCATTTCCTTCAACTCTAAAAAACCTGCATCATCAGGGTTATTTCCCAACCCTTCATCTAGAACCTCATCAGCCAGTTCAACAAGTTCAGCCGCTTTTTTTAGATACGCTGATACATACTTTTTCCTTCCCTACATAACCAAGTCATGAATGCGTCATTTATTACTAGCCTAAGACGATGCATCAGTATTAAACCAAATAGCAAAACGTTAGCATCCTAAACTAACCAACTACTAATATAATGTGTTCATGTTACATTCCTTTCAAGTCACTATTGTGCTACATTCCATTAACACAAAACCATATCAAAAGATTCATTTTACTAGGCTATCGATTGCTCGATGCATCAAGATAAACACAAAACTTACATATCTAATATCATGCATTTTACCATATCGATTTTGCAAACCAAAACTATATATTATTAAACACCATTCATTCTTAGTCATACATCATTAACAAACCAACTACTAAAACGATTAAAACGATACACTTTCAAATCATCTATGTGCTACATTCCATAATACACAAAACCATATCAAGATGCACTTTACTAGGCTAAGCCGATGGCTCGATGCATCAATATTAAACCAAATACCAAAACGTTTTCATCCTAAAGCTAACCAACTACTAATATCATGAACAAGTAACACACCATATATCATTTTGCAAACCAAAACTATATATTATTAAACACCGTTACCAATTCTTAGTCATACATCATTAAAAACAACTACTAAAACGATTAAACACGATACACATTCAAACCATCTATGTGCTACATTCCAAGATATATACAAAACCATATCAAGATGCACTTTACTAGGCTAATGATGATGGCTCGATGCATCAATATTAAACCGAATACCAAAACGTTTGCATCCTAAAACTAACCAACTAGTAATATCATGAACAAGTAACACACCATATCAGATTTTGCAAACCAAAAACTATATATTATTAAACACCGTTACCATTCTTAGTCATACATCATTAACAAAACAACTACTAAAACGATTAAACACGATACACTTTCAAACCAAATATGTGCTACATTCCAGTATACATACAAAACCATTTAAATTTGTACCTCGTCATCTGTTGGTACACTCTCAACCCCATGATCCTGAAACATATCATCTTCACAGGACTCCTCCTCAAACTCTACAAAATCACACGGATTTACTTCATAAACACATCGTTGTATTGTAACTATTATAATAAATATATACATAAATACAGATTAATTACCATCCTTATCTGATTCTTCGCTTACATCCGCACCACCCAAGTCATCATTCAAGAACATATCCGCTTCTAATTTGTTAAGTGTCTCTGAAGTCCAGACCTTTATGGGCGTTATTGAATGCGCATACATAACTGTCATAAAATTTTATATGTCAATTACAGAACTCACACATTCTAATTAGTTACACTAGAAATTTATGACTACTACAGACAAGTGTCATACCAGTAACAGAATCACGGGACCATTATAATGCCGTTTCCTATTCCAAGATTTCTTTGTTTTTATCAGGCACTCAATTATATAAGTGCACCAATCTAACTTCAAGATGTCCGCTTCACTATTCAACAGATGTATGAATTTTAAGTTTACTGTATTACTTTTATTCAACTCTCCCACAGTTGAAAAGAATAATACCAAAAAATTCACTTTAAACATCCAACCTCCATTCCTATCTGCCAACATAATCTTTGCAAGACTGGTAAGGTAGTGTCTTTTCACACTCCTATCAAACTGGGCTTTCCATCTTCTTGCTAACGGGTTCCTAAAATCTGTACCATCTCGTGCATCTAAATGAATTTCGCCCATTGGTACACCTAAGACATCCCTTACCACATCTCGACTTATTTCTATCCTCTTTCCATTTACATCTAAAGCGCATGTTTCTTCATCAAATTTGTCTACCAACCAATACGCCAACCTGGTTGGTACATCCTTTATCTTATACTCGATTAGATCCCCAAACCCTATTTCTCGTAATGCTTGTTTTTGTCTATTTGATAGTTGTCTTACAACTTCAAACAAGTTCCTGGGCGGATTCCGTTGTTTAATCCTTTCTAAACGTGCTTTACACGTACCTATTTTAACTGTTGCATTTACATCATCTGTCACGCAAAAAAATAAAACAGGCCCGTTAACACAAAATAAAATTTATCCGACATCTTTTGATTGCTTCATTTAATTCATATAAAATACTTATATTCATAACCTGTGCTATGTGTTTCTGCTTCTTTTTCCCGCCCTTTATCAGTTTCATCTACATTTTTCCCCGTATCATCTACAATTAGATTAAGCTATGCATCAGTACAAAACCGCATATGCTATATATGAATCACTAAAAAACCATATCAGTAAGCTAATACTTTACCTATCACTTTTTTGGCGTGTGCAATAGCTTTTTTTCCCATACTCACCATTCCTTTACTCATCTTTGATTTTTTCTTAGAAACAAAATCATCGTCTGTCGCCTCTCCAGCCTCATTTGCTTCATTCATATATGTTTACACACAATCAAAAAAGTATCATTAATACATAATAAACTAACCGGAAAAGCTCCATTTATCTTAGGATGTAATAAAAAATCAAATTACCTCCAATATCTCCATGTCTAACATCATCTATTTTTCTCCTTCCTTCATCTGCTTCTATGGCCTTTTTTCCCTTACCCGCTACACGTTTTCAGCACACCCATAAAAAATTTGATTTTACATTGTTTACCCACATATTAAAACTGAATTAAAACATTTTTTACCTTTTCCATCTTTTTGAAGTTTTTTCTTGTCACCTAATTTCAACAATTTCCTCTTATGTGCTGCCCGCTCACCTGATGGTTCAAGTATTTGTAAATTAGACTACATACTAATTACTTACAAGCATTAACCACATTCAAAGAATACTTAAACAAGCTTTCACCTTTTTCAACTTGTTTTCCCTTTCTTTTTTCAACAAGTGCCGCCAATTTCTTGTGAAGTTTTTTACGTTTATCTGCCACATTGATTAATCATTAGTTACAATCCTTCATACTTAACTACATATTACAGTCATCATAACTTTTATCTAATGCAAATTATTTTTTACCTTTCCGAATTACTGCTGCATCAGCATCCAGTTCATCATCTCCCCTGACTTTTTCCAAATTGTCTAATTTTATTCCAACATTTTCTTCCAAATTATCCGTTATATGTTGTCTCCAACATTTACATTTTCAATTGCTTCATCCTTCATGAGATTCGATAACAAATACCATAAAAGGCAAGCATTACAATAAAATTAAACACATATCGGCAATAATTATACATTATCGACACGATTAACCAAATCGTAACCAATCTCATAAATAACGCAATAACACCTAATGACACATAGTCTTTTCCAACATTCTGCCCATAATAACATAACAAAGCTAGTGTCATTTTGCACTAATCTTTATACCTTAATCAAATAAGCTCATTTTTTTTTTTAATATTGTTGCACATTCAACCATTTTGTATTCCATTAACACATACCAACTTTTATCAGTAACATATTTGTTCATAAAATAAATACTTTTATTATTGCTACATACCTTCTCCTACATGCGCCCATTCTGGAGTAGTCAAATCTATCACTTCCTCCTCTTCATTCCCATGATTTAGAGGGGTTCTTAGATCTATAATTTCCACATCACCACTCCCCTGAAATCGCCTCTTTCGATTAGACAACCTCCAACTTCGACGGACTAATAATAAGAGAACAAAAAACAACAATTGTTGTTATCAGACTTATTTATTTGATAAGAAAACAAAAGAAACACAATGCATCACTTACCATTCAACATCTTCTTGATTTTGAGTTCTAGGATCAAGAAAAAAATTGACCTAGAATTGATACTTCACTTCCGTGAATGATAACCCTATATTTATATACACTTAAGGGATAATGTATCACGGAACCTAATTAATTTGAATCACCGCAAATCCGGTGGAGGAAGAGAGAGTATCGCGGGTAGAATGATTTTGGGTTAAAAATGAATTATTGATCTGTTTAATTAATTATATATCATTTAATGTATTATTAAATTGGTACATAATGCCCTTTGTTTTGTTATTTATTACAACTAAGCCACTCATCTCATTAAATTTGATCTTGCTACATAAGGCTTGATCCAACGGTTCACAATGGTTCTTATTGTTTTTACATTAAGCTTGGTCACCACAAGAACGCCTATATATATATATATATATATATATATATATATATATATATATATATATATATATATATACAGTTAACTTAAATTCTAAACAAAGCTTCTTTGTAGACAACATTTGTTGTTGATTTTATGTATTTCCCGTCTTCATCACAACATAAAATCTTAAATCCTTTTATGCTTTTCAACCTTGATACGACTACGTATAGTTGCCCGTGAGAAAAAACCGGCCGTTGTAGAAACAATCTTACTTTTGTTAATGTTTGTCCTTGACTTTTGTTAATAGTCATTGCAAAACACAATGCAACTGGGAATTGTCTATGATTAAATTTAAACAGCATCTTATTATCAGAAGGGTTTAAGACCATCCTTGGTATTGCGCAAATTCTACCTACACTTCTGCGTGATATAATCTTGGCTTCTATTATATTGACACCCATCCTTAGTACTTGAAGCCTAGTTCTGTTGCATAATCCCGCCCTTTGGTCTATGTTTCTCATGCACATAACAGGAGCACCAATTTTTAATTTTAAAGAATGTTGTGGAATCCCGGCAATTCGAATGCTATTTAGGAAAAGGTGTTAAAAAATATAATGTCAAGAAATTAAATTATAGTAAAGGGCTGCATAATTCATCTAAACACTAAATCGTCACATTAAGAAAGAATCCATATTTGATGTTTTACCAACAAATATCGTATACATGCAACTCTTATTGATTCACTACTGATAGCTTTTTAAATGATTTTTTGAGCTTGTAATCTAAAACCTTTAATCAATCAATAATTTTTATGAAGTATTAAATAGTTCACATCACAGTAAATCAAGATTTTAATAACTAAAAACATACCATAGTGCGGCTACGGATATTCCTTGTGTACAATTATGAGAATATTTATGATGGACATTTCAGGGTCGCAACTTGATGAGTGTCTAAATACTCATCATTATTATTCCATCTGCACTGGAAAAACAGTCAAAAACACTTTAAAAAGTCTCAAAAAGACAGAAAAAATATTTAGACTGTATTTTATGCAATAATTGTCAAAATCTAGTCCCCGGTTATTCAAAACATGTATTTTTTCATAAAAGGCCCTCGTGGATTTTCAAGTTGTCAAATTACCCTTATAAAGTTCGGTTTTGCAAAGCGGCAACTTTAGTCCACAAGTTTCAAAGATTGTGAATTTACCTGGACACTTTAAATTGGAAAATTAATATTTTTAGTCCTTTGGTAATTAAAACTTGTCAAAAGTGGTCCTTATAATAAACTTTGCAAAATTACAGGTTTGGTCCTCAAAATCGAAATTACAAGAATGGTTCTTGTGATTAAAATACCAAACCCATAACCCACCCAAAAATAATTAACTTGACCACCATACCCGCCTTTTGACCAAACTCTTTCCTCAAAAATGCCTTGACCTCTCCTTCCCAAAACACCTGCGCCAAGAACCCTAGATACCTACCCTCTTTTCCGGTTCCCACACACTCCACCTCCCTTTAGCCAATACCCAAAACACTCAGCCCTTGTTTCTCCTTTTTACCCAGCTACATCAAAACCCAAATCCACCTTAATCTCTATTACCCAGTCTTTCCCTAATCCCAAACCCACTCACTGCTTTCCCACTCTTTTTCCCACTGCCACCATGGCAATCCAAGTCAAAAAAAAAGCACCAACTGATGGCTCAAATTGCTCCCAAATTGTACCTACTTAATCAAGGGCCAAGATTGAAGTGAAGAAAGCACAAGTTGGGTCATTGCTTGTTTATCTCACAGAAGAAACACAAATGGAATAGAGGAAGACCCCATTAGCTTTTAGTATAAATAGGAATCATGTAGCCATTTGATAAGGCACCCCTAGTTTAATTTTCAATTTCAGTCTCTTGTTTTTAAGTTCTAGTGTAATTTATTTTTCAATGAAAAGCGGTTTACTTTGAGTTCATGTTTTGCTTATATGTTGTTTAACAATTTCGAGTTAAGATAACAAAATTAGTTTCCAAAGAAAAGGGGTCAAAATAGCTTATTGGAAATCTGTTTAAAAGCCTTTCATCCTTAGGGTGTTTGGTTTATGTTCCCAAACCCATCAAAGAAGCAAACTTTTACCCGTTTGACTTTTGTAGTCAAACCTTCCTTGAGCTTATAGTCCATTTTCAAGTTTCTGATTGGGATAATGGGTTTGTAAGATTTAGTGTAAAAAATATGGGAAAAGTTACATTTTCAAATCGTGAACACGAAAAAGCAGTTGAATTCTTTGCTTTTAAGGCTTGTTTTTCAGTTTATCAGGTGGTCAAAAAGTGCTAAACTTGTTTTTTACCAAATCCTTGGATGCCCCATTCATTGTAGTTTAAGTTGCAAGCACTCAAATCACTCTTAGGCTAGTTAAATTTGAAGTTCAAAATTGTCCCTCGCCCATTTTTTTTCTGCATCAGTTTAACTTAACAGCCCAACCCAAGCTGTTTTCAGCTTATTCTCAAGCTGTAAACAGCTTATTTTTTACCACCATTTAGCTTTTTAGGATCACTACTGTGCTAACCTTTGTTGTTTCAGCTTGTATCTTGGTTGGAAGCTTATTTCACAGCTTAAAAATAAGCCTCAAAGTTGTCACAATAGTTTGCTTTGGGACCGCACATCGTTGATCAATCATGAGTACTTATTGGGTGCAATTTGTTGGCTTATCCAGGTTCTTTCTTTGTTGCTTGATAGGGTAGTTAAGTTAAGTTAGTGTAGTTATACTGCTTAGTGTTTAATGTTAGCGTATTAGCATTGAGTAAAGTGACTTATTTTCCATAATCTTAGCCTAAGGATCTCTTAGAATAGTTATATTTGCCAACTGATTATCCCTCATAATGTTATAGCTCATTCCAGTTTAGCTAATGTTAGTATAGTTTAATTGCGCCTTAGTTTAGCTTATTTGCATATTAACTGTTAGATAAGTAAGCTGCAAGAGGGTGTGTTTGTTTTTCTGTCCAAATCAGTAGGCAATAAGCTGTTCAAACAGCTTATTGATTGGTTTTTTTAGAGTAAAGTTTTCACAAAAGTTGTTTATCTTGGTTACATTTTTAAGTTCCAAAAAGAAAAAGTTTAAAAAAAAAATGTTTCAAAAAGTTTGAGAGCCCAGGGTCGAACCTGGGTCTCCACTCTCAGAACCTTAACCCACAACACACAAACCTTCTTGCCCTTGGGACTTGTCTCGTTGGATTTTACACAAACAAATCATTTAACCCAAAAATGCAATTTATAGTTATAAGCCATTTCTAGCTTATTTCTTGCTTATTTTCTAAAGCAACCACCATTTTTTTATTTTATTTAGAATCAGTAATATTCAAAGTAGTTTCTGTGAATTTTTCAGATTTTTCCAAATTAGTTTAGTATTTTTTATTAATTAGTTAGATTAAATTAGTTTTTAATTCGTAGTAATTATTTTAAAAGTCGAAAAAAATACCCGGTCTTTTTCTAAAATTATTTTTAGTCAATTAGGACGTAGGAAAATTAATTTCACACCCGTAGCCCTTAAATTGCAAAATTTTTACGTTTATGGCTCGGGTTGTTTCCCGGTTTTTACGTTTTAGCACCCTAGGACTTAGTTTAGCCTCGTTTTATCATTTCTTAGGCTTAGTAGTAGTTAGTTTGTAGTTTATTAGGGTTCCCTTGCCTTAATTACCTTCCCGTTAATTAATTTGTAAAAAAAACGTAATTCAAATCAACAAATCTTCGAACCAATTCAAGTTATAAATCACAAAACTCAACGAATCCTTCAATTTCACACCTCGTTGGGACACGACCGGAAATCACTTTTCCGGTATCACTTTATCACACCGTAAGATTTGCACGTTAACCCTTTTCCTAAAAGGTTAGTTTGTCGGGTTTACGGTTAATTTGATATATATTGATATTGTGTTTTCACCACTCACTTTACGAATCAAATTTTGGCGCGCTGGGAGGTGTGTTGCGACAATATCGTGACTTTTGCGATTAGTGACTTGAAGAACCTTCCTCGTGAAGTTATTGTTTTTATAAAATACAAAATACAAAAATATTTTTCTTTTCTTTGTATATATATGTAAAGATTAAAAATACAAAAGATTTTCCTTGTTGTTTTAAATAATATAGAAGACACAATCAATATAACATTCTCAATGAGGTGTTATCATTATAAGTTCCCGAACAAAGATTTAAAACTTGCCTTTGTGTCGCTCGTGATTTGGTTTATTTCTATCGGATAAACAAAGCGTGTGAGGGTATAAGGGCGGCGACATTAAATTGCGGTGAAAAGAGGCGGGTTTTAATAAGCTTGACGACCTAATAAGCTTCTCCGCTCCTTTGTGCGTTTATCTTATAGAAGTGATCATTTCACGTGGGATTATTGGTTTAAGTTCACTTTGTGTTTTGCCTCGGTCTTGTTTTAATTGAAAGTGTTGTTTTGGAAGTGCATGCTTTTCGTTCTTCTAGATCATTGAGCCCTTTTCGTGATCTAGCGAAATTCCTAGAAGGCGTTCTCGTAGGCGTCTTTGCCCGAATAGTCGAACCCGAGATTCGTGCTATTCCAAACAACAATATGGCGGACGAGCGAACTATGGCGGAAATGCTCGAGGCACCCACCGAGGGTTATGGAGATGCCATCGTTTACCACCAATCAATTCGATCACTTTGAATTGAAGGCGCATTTGATCCAACTTGTGTCTGAATCAATTCCACGGGTTTGATCGAGAAGACCCGTATGCACACATCCGTTGGTTTAACAAGTTGACCTCAACTATCAATTACAAGGATGTGCCACAAAAGTGATCAAGCGATGCTATTTCCGTTCTCACTTGAGGCGGCCGGTTGGGTGGAAAAAGAACCCCTCGAACCATCGAAACTTGGGAGGATCTTGTTCAAAAGTTTGTCAATTATTTCTTTCCTCCATCAAAGGCGACTAATCTTAAAATGAAATTTCGGATTTCGTCAAAATTTCGATGAAAACTTTGAGAGGCATGGGAGAGATTCAAAGATCTCCTCGAAATGCCCCATCATGAATTCACGGAGCTTGACAAGTTAATATCTTTTATAATGGGTTGAGCAGTAGCGATCAAGATTCTTTGAGCAGTGACCGCGGTGGCAATATCTTGAATCGTAAGCCTAAAGATGTGATTGAGATTTGCGAGAAAAAATCAAAAGTTCCTATTTCTCGCAACAAAGTCAATATTCGAACACTCCTTCTTCTTCATCCGGTAACTCTTCCGAGTTAGCCGCTCCGTTAACCGCTCTAACGGACGTCATCCGTTGTATGATGAAAGAGGTAAAGGAAATCAAAAGCGAAATTCATAAGCGGAACCAATCAAAGCCGTGAACAAGGTGTGTGAAACTTGTAGTGGTCCACACGCGTATTATGATTGTCAAGCAACCGATGCTTCTTTTACCAAGCTCCGTAGCCACGTAAACCACAATCAATACCGACCACAAGTTGATCCTCACTACCGTGCACCTAGCGGTATGACACCACTGGTTTTCCTCTGTGCAAAACCATGGCAATCAAAATCGCCTTGTTCGAATCAAGGACAAAACTTCAATAACTCTCAAAATTTCAATCGAACCGGAACAATTTCAACCAACCATATCAAGCTCCAATCGGCAAAGTTATCAACAACCTTCTCAAGCTCCCTACCAAATGACTTCATGAAAATTCTTGAGTCAAGCATCGTTCAATGCAAACTCGGATCAATAACATGAGAGTTGAGCTAAAAAGGAAATTGATACCACAATGTCTCGGCGAGACAAATGAGTTGAAGAATATGATGAGCGGTTTCATGAACATGAATATGAACAAAGCTTCGTCATCTTACGGAGGACTCCCAAGCAATCTGATTCCAAATCCAAATGCCGAGTTGAAAGCCGTCACCACTCGTAGTGGTAAGGCGCACAATGGACCTTCGACTCCAATGCCTCCTCCACCGGGAGCAATGAGTCAAGTTACCAAGGATACAACGGACAAGGTGCATTTCTCAAGCCCAAGAATACCGACACGTCCCACCTTGGTAGTCAAGCTTTAAGTCCGGAACCGAAGTTCCAAAGACAAATTCGAGAGCGAAATGACTTCCGTCCGGCTCAAAAGTCTAGTCGACTTCCTTACCCATCAAGATTGCATGATGAGAAGCTCAAAGACAAAACCAAAGAGCAAATGGAAAAATTTTCCAAATTTTCAATGAAGCGCACTTTGATATAAGCTTCGTTGATGCTCTCGTTCTAATGCCCAAATTTGCATCCACGCTTAAAGGCTTCTTGAGCAACAAAGATAAGTTATCGAGATGGCTAAAACCCTCTCAATGAGCAATGCTCGGTGGTCCTTCTCGAAGCTTCCCAAAAGCTTGAAGACCCCGCGAGTTTTAATCCGTGTGATTTCTTGGGGATGGTTCAATGCTCCGCCTTGGCGATCTTGGCGCAAGCATTAACCTCATGCCACTCTCGGTATGGAAGAAGCTGTCTCTTCCTAAACTTACATCCACTTGTATGACACTCGAGCTAGCGGACCGTACCAAAACTCGTCCACTTGGGATAGCCAGGGATGTCGTGGTGAAAGTAGGAAAGTTTCACTTTCCTATTGACTTTGTTGTAGTAGACTTTGATGCGGATCCTAGAGTTCCCTCATCTTGGGAGAGCTTTCTTGAGCGAGCCGTGCTCTAATTGATGTATTCTTTGAAGAGTTGACCATACGGGTTGACAACGAAGAACTCGCGTTTAATATCAACGAACTCCAAACCTCTATACAAACATAGTGTTGCCACAATTGATCAAAATCGAAAGAATCAATGCAACACTCTCAAATTTCACGGTTAAGAGGAGTCACCAAAAGCGTCTTTGAGCTAAAAGCTTTGAAAATCAACCACGGTTCAAACAAATGGTTTGAAAGTTGTACCAAGGAAGTCAAGAGTGTTCTTGATGATGATGATCTAGAATCGGAGACTTTATCGGAAGTGGTGGAAATTGCTAGCTCTAAGAGCACACCACTTGTCCCACCTCCGGAATCAGTTTATCGTATTGAGTTTGTTAACTCTGTGAATGAAACCAAACTCTCTTCAGTTTCATCTGGATTGGATGATGATGTTTGTGATCCAATGGGAGACATTCTTCCCATTGAAGAATTGCTCAAAAATGATCCATCATCCCCTAGTCTTATTATTTCCGACTCTTCCATCCCTTCTCTCACTCCGGATGAGGAAGATGACAACTTTTGGAATGAAGTCGATGCCTTTCTTAGTGATGAGTCGATTCCAACAGGAATTGATAATACTTACTTTGATTCGGAGGAGGACATCCTTTTACGGAAAATCATTGATTGAAGAACCGTTTCCAACCCTCCCTACCGGAAATTCATTGACAATCACCACACAAACTTCAAGACTAAGCTTAAAAATGTCAAAATGGTGATTTGCTTTTCTTGATGAGGAATGGACTTGCATTCTCATGCACATCTTTATTCCATTCTTCACGAGATGGTGTGGTTGCTCTTTCCTTTTCTCTTTCGGGAATGAGGACACCATCTTTGACCCCGTATCATCCTTTATAGTTTCTACTATTAACAATACGCGGTTGTATCTCGTCGGTGTGGAACTTTCGATGTTCATATGTTTATTAACACTGTGAGCGAAAGTCCGATCGAGATTGGTTTTCCACGTTGCTTCCCAAGAACAAATGAATACGGGGTCGAGTCAAGCTAGCGACTCGGGAATCAAAAACAATAGCACACTATATGGGTTTTCACCGTATTTCGACTTCTTTCTACTTTCTACCACCCTAGTGTGGGGAGTTGCCCCATTGTTGTATATAAAGTTTTCTAAAAAAAAAAAAAAAAAAAAAAAAAATTCAAATAATGGGCGTAGTATTTCCCTTTTCGTTCTATGTTCGGCATAACCGCGGTACTTTGAATATTGAGGGCAATATTCATTTCTAGTGTGGGGAATTCTCACGAATTTTATCATGTAATTATACCACCCAATTCCCCATTTTGGCAAAAAAAAAAAAAAAAAAATTTTTTTTTTTTTGGAGCAAGAGTTTTGCACTTACTCGACTACAGTTATCGATCCGCCATGTCTAATAAACAAAAGGATTGGCTAATCCGAGAGCAAAGCGGCTCTTGGTAAAGATATCTCAAATCCGTTGACGACTTGCAATTTGCCCAAAATTGTATGGTGTTATTCACCATATCTTTAATTAGTGAAGAGTTGGCTAGCCCGCAAGTTTATGGCTTGTGGTAAAGCGGTTGGAAAACCATAATTGGTAATCGGCTCACCAAAGATATTTTATCTAAGAGTTGGCTAGTCCGATAAAGCGGCTTTTGGTAAAGACAAATCAAATCCGTTGAAAGTCGGTGATTTGCTCAAAATCATTTGGTTATCATTGTACCAAGGTTCTTACTTGAACTAAAACAATTGGCTACTCGAAGTAATGGCTTTTGGTAAAGAGATTCAAATCCATTAAGTTTTCTCAAAAGATTGCTAGGGACTAGCAATAGTTTAGTGTGGGGATTGATGAGTGTCTAAATACTCATCATTTTATTCCATCACCTTTGCAAAAGCGATCAAAAACACTTTGAAAAGTCTCAAAAAGACAGAAAAAATATTTAGACTGTATTTTATGCAATAATTGTCGAAATCTAGTCCCTGGTTATTCAAAACATGTATTTTTTCATAAAAGGCCCTCAGGGATTTTCAAGTTGTCAAAATTACCCTTATAAAGTTTAGTTTTGCAAAACGGCAACTTTAGTCCCTGAAGTTTCAAAGATTGACAGAATTTACCCCTGGACACTTTAAATTGGAAAATTAATATTTTTAGTCCTTTGGTAATTCAAACTTGTCAAAAGTGGTCCTTATAATAAACTTTGCAAAATTACAGTTTTGGTCCCTCAAAAATCAGAAATTACAAGAATGGTCCTTGTGATTAAAATACCAAACCCCTTAACCCACGACCCAAAAATAATTAACCCAGCCACCATACCCGCCCCTTTTGACCAAACTCTTTCCCTCCAAAAAATGCCTTGACCCTCTCCTTCCCCAAAACACCCTGCGCCCAAGAACCCTAGATACCCTACCCCTCTTTTTCCAGTTTCCCACACACTCCACCTCCCTTTAGCCAATACCCAAAACACTCAGCCCTTGTTTCTCCTTTTTACCCAGCTACATCAAAACCCAAATCCACATTAATCTCTATTACCCAGTCTTTCCCTAATCCCAAACCCACTCACTGCTTTCCCACTCTTTTTCCCACTGCCACCATGTCAATCCAAGTCAAAAAAAAAGCACCAACTGATGGCTCAAATTGCTCCCAAATTGTACCTACTTAATCAAGGGCCAAGATTGAAGTGAAGAAAGCACAAGTTGGGTCATTGCTTGTTTATCTCACAGAAGAAACACAAATGGAAGAGAGGAAGACCCCATTAGCTTTTAGTATAAATAGGAATCATGTAGCCATTTGATAAGGCACCCCTAGTTTAATTTTCAATTTCAGTCTCTTGTTTTTAAGTTCTAGTGTAATTTATTTTTCAATGAAAAGCAGTTTACTTTGAGTTCATGTTTTTGCTTATATGTTGTTTAACAATTCTGAGTTAAGATAACAAAATTAGTTTCCAAAAGAAAAGGGGTCAAAATAGCTTATTGGAAATCTGTTTAAAAGCCTTTCATCCTTACAGGGGTGTTTGGTTTATGTTCCCAAACCAGTCAAAGAAGCAAACTTTTACCCGTTTGACTTTTGTAGTCAAACCTTCCTTGAGCTTATAGTCCATTTTTCAAGTTTACAGTTGGGATAATGGAGTTTGTAAGATTTTAGTGTAAAAAAAATATGGGAAAAGTTCTGTTTTCAAATCTGTGAACACGTAAAAGCAGTTAATTTCTTTTTTTAAGGCTTGTTTTTCGGTTTATCGGTGGTCAAAAGTGCTAAACTTGTTTTTACCAAATCCTTGGATGCCCCATTCATTGTAGTTTAAGTTGCAAGCACTCAAATCACTCTTAGGCTAGTTAAATTTGAAGTTCAAAATTGTCCCTCGCCCATTTTTTTCTGCATCAGTTTAACTTAACATTGACCCATTGTTTTGACTTATTCTCAAGTCGTAAATGACTTATTTTTACCACCATTTAGCTTTTTAGGATCACTACTGTGCTAACCTTTGTTGTTTCAGCTTGTATCTTGGTTGGAAGCTTATTTCGCAGCTTAAAAATAAGCCTCAAAGTTGTCAAAGTTTTGTTTTGGGGGCACATCGTGATCAATCATGAGTACTTATTGGGTGCAATTTGTTGGCTTATCCAGGTTCTTTCTTTGTTGCTTGATAGGGTAGTTAAGTTAAGTTAGTGTAGTTATACTGCTTAGTGTTTAATGTTAGCGTATTAGCATTGAGTAAAGTGACTTATTTTCCATAATCTTAGCCTAAGGATCTCTTAGAATAGTTATATTTGCCAACCCGATTATCCTCATAATGTTATAGCTCATTCGGTTTAGCTAATGTTAGTATAGTTTAATTGCGCCTTAGTTTAGCTTATTTGCATATTAAGCATTAGATAAGTAAGTACGCAAGAGGGTGTGTTTGTTTTTCCGTCCGTCGGTAGGCAATAAGTCATTCAAACGACTTATTGATTGGTTTTAGAGTAAAGTTTTCACAAAGTTGTTTATCTTGGTTACATTTTAAGTTCCAAAAGAAAAGTTAAAAAAATGTTTCAAAAGTTTGAGAGCCGTGGTCGAACACGGGTCTCCACTCTCGAACCTTAACCCACAACACACAAACCTTCTTGCCTTGGGACTTGTCTCGTTGGATTTTACACAAACAAATCATTTAACCCAAAATGCAATTTATAGTTATAAGCCATTTCTAGCTTATTTCTTGCTTATTTTCTAAAGCAACCACCATTTTTTATTTTATTTAGAATCAGTAATATTCAAAGTAGTTTCTGTGAATTTTTCAGATTTTTCCAAATTAGTTTAGTATTTTTTATTAATTAGTTAGATTAAATTAGTTTTTAATTCGTAGTAATTATTTTAAAAGTCGAAAAAAATACCCGGTCTTTTTCTAAAATTATTTTTAGTCAATTAGGACGTAGGAAAATTAATTTCACACCCGTAGCCCTTAAATTGCAAAATTTTTACGTTTATGGCTCGGGTTGTTTCCCGGTTTTTACGTTTTTACGTTTTAGCACCCTAGGACTTAGTTTAGCCTCGTTTTATCATTTCTTAGGCTTAGTAGTAGTTAGTTTGTAGTTTATTAGGGTTCCCTTGCCTTAATTACCTTCCCGTTAATTAATTTGTAAAAAAACGTAATTCAAATCAACAAATCTTCGAACCAATTCAAGTTATAAATCACAAAACTCAACGAATCCTTCAATTTCACACCTCGTTGGGACACGACCCGGGAAATCACTTTTCCGGTATCACTTTTATCACACCCGTAAGATTTGGCACGTTAACCCTTTTCCTAAAAGGTTAGTTTGTCGGGTTTTACGGTTAATTTGATATATATTGATATTGTGTTTTTCACCACTCACTTTACACGAATCACAACTTGTTGAAGGTATACCACAAAGGTTGACATATGATGGCTCACAACGCCATTCAGATTCTGTATCAAGAAGGTCTATTCGTCTTTCATTAGCCACACTCCAGACATATAAGTGATTGAGTAAGTCGATTTCAAATAACCTGTAGCTATTAGTTTGTTACTTTTCACCACCTTCTTTATCAATAAGGGATTCAAGTGATTTTGTAACCACTTCTCTAGGTTTGACTAATGAATAGAAGTTGTGGAACCTGCATGTAAAGAACCATTCTCATTGTAGCTAAGAGCAATGTTATTAACCAAACTCATAAATTTGCATGCTATGGCTCAGAAGCTTTTATTTGAAATATGATTTCATTTATGTAAACAAAAACCATACACATTTTCGCTTATAAGTTATAAAAACTTAAATATTAATTTTAGTTACAAACTCGTTGATAAACACCATACTTTTACTTTGTAGAGCATATACTTAGTGACATGATAATCAGATTTATAGAAAGTTTAGAACAAAATTTGTTAAAATATATTAATACAAAGAAACTAAGTATGTTATAATTACGTGATAGTATAAAATCTAACTAATAATAGTTTAGAACAATGAGAAAATATGTCGATATCTTCAACTTCTACGACTTCATTTATATTTTTTGCTTTAATTGGAGACTTGCAGAAATGCGTCCTTTATATTCTTTGCTTTAATTGGAGACCTGCAGAACTGCATCAAGGTTAATACACAATTCCCATATTCTTTTGCGGTTCCTTATACGCCTTTCAAAATCACACATCAGATAATCAAAAGGGCAACAGTGCGTTGGTCCTTACAGTATACATAAGCATTTAACTCGCAACACATCCATTTAAACCATATACCAAGAACCATTTTAGCACAACAGGAGATTTCACATTCGCTACACCAAGAAAATAAATTACATATGACGGGTTATGGAGTAGGAGTTGGCGGTGGATTAGGCCTGGTCTTTATTGGATAAAAAGCCAACATGTTGATTCCACATATTCCATGAGAATCTGCTGTGTTATGTGCCACGTACATATAACCACCAATTCCCCGCGATATTTCCCATGAGTTCTTTAGAATCCAATAATCGACTCCATCTTTTTAATCATACCCAACTATCAATACAAAATTATCTAAACTGATCGAGTATGGGCAAGTAAATAATCCATGATTAGATATAAGATTAAGTCATTAAACTTATTGTGCGGTGAGTCGGTGGGGAATTGGTTATTTAGAAACACAAACCTTTTAGTACAATTGAAATGTTCTCTCACTGCCACATATCCCCACACTCATGAGTTGAACTGCAACAGCTTGTGGCACCTGATCTTCATTGTTTACAGGAATATTAGTGTAATGATCAATCACAACAATGTTTCTTTTCTTTTGTAGTTTACACAATTACCACATTATTTATAAAGATTTATTGAATAAAGAGTTTAAAAGAAGAGGCTGTGAAGATCTTAAATAAATATGTAGAGGTAACTTAAGATGAATTGAGTCTACTACATCAGAAGACAAAAGTTAAATGGCTGAGTGAAGGGGACCAAAACACAGCTTATTTTCATGGCCTTTTAAAATCAAGGAAACATAAGAACCGAATTGAAATTATACATAGCAAAAGTCCCACCTGGAGCAATTCAAGAAGGCTATAGCAACTGCACTTAAGAGCTTGCTAGCCTCTGGTGAATCAAGAATAACTCCATTGGCAATTTGAGGTGCAATCACCTATTCAGACATAAGACATTAGTGCCTTTATTATTAAATATTTGACAAAAACATATGAACTTAGGAAAATAAATTTTATATACCATGAATTCTTTCACACTGAAAGACAATTGCAGTTCATGTAAGGAGGAACTCCAATCGGAAGCCTTTGCTAATCTTGACTGTTCGACTGTCCGTTGATTGCCTAGTCAGCTGATACCACATCAGTGAATGTAAACCATTCAAAGAAGCAAGCTCCTTTCCCCCGAAAAGAGTAATATGTTTCTTTGTGAATGATGTCTTACCCTCCGCTGTAAGATGCAATGAATGTCAAACGCTCTCCTTCCACCATTGAGCCATGAAACTCGCGTGACTGACAAGTTGGTGGGCCTAAAAAATAAACCATTTAGAGCTTTTATAAATGTCATTGAACTTCTTCGGTTATGAGATCATGCAAAGAAACTTATTATAACTGTGTACTAAAGTAATGAAAATGCATTGTCATACTACAAAAAATTATGAAGAATACCAAGAGGTACTGGTCCAATCTGCTCAGTTAATACAATAGGCCCACGGGCACAATCTTTTCTCACAGGCTCACATGAAACTGATATAAAGTAGCCAATATCATCAACTGAAAGCAAGTATGATGACGTGGTAGCATCTGCAACTTCCTTTTGCATACCGTCTGAGCTAGTCTGCACATAAAATTACTAAATTAGCTTATTAATATATACCCTGAACCAGCGGAAAATAGAGTCTCCCTCTTCGCCACCCCAATATTGTTTGTTAACATGCAATGTAGTGCCTTCAACAGCAGTCCTAACAACACCCTTGGCAAACTGAAGACCCGAGTTTTGTGCATCTGCATGTGAATGACACATTTCGAAGTTAGTAATATAAATGACCATCACTTTAACAAAAAAGAGTTTCAACAGTGACGATCACATTAGAACAGGCTAACACAAATCACTCGAGCAAACTATCAACTATTAATAAAAATAAGGAAGGCCATAATAACATGAATGAGCACAAATTTGGTTATACAATGCTTGCCCACATTGCAGTAGCATATAGATCTCCATACACATAACTGCAGTAAAAAATAATCAGGTAATGACCACAATACAGGTGAATAAAATAATACAATAAAGTACCTTCCGCTTGTGAGGGAGCCGCGACGTGTGCAAGGAATGCACTAACCGCTGAAAGTTTAGTAAACGTGAAGTACCCATCGTCAACTGTCGGTATACAAAAGGCCTGTAAACTAAAACTTTCATGGGAAGAAAAGTAGCATGATGGGAAATCTGGCGCAGACGGATTTCCGTAAATCGAGTGCGACCCCTTGTCCACGTTAACATCAACCGCCATTTTCTGTTTTCCTTTATCCGTAATCGAAGCAACGGCTGATAAATTCGTAGACCAAGCAGTAATCCTTTCCAGCATACATGCCTCACGTCATTTAAGATCTAAGAACATGGATTAAAAAATTAACCTACTGAAGCTAGGTGCCTAGGCGCACAATCATTCACCAGATTATGATAAGACGGCTCTTCATTTCACTCTTCTATTTCTTCCTTGCAGGTTGTTTTTGCAGTAACATTTTTACAAATCTTGGCAACATATTGTAAAACAGTAAAATAGCAGATTACAAACACAAAGAGGCACAGATGACTTACACTAATCTCCTTCTTTGTTTGTGGGGCAAAGGCTGTATCATCTTTCACACCTCCAACTATGTAAAGCCGCACCCTCTGTGGCCCAAATATCATTTCGATATACTCATCTTTATTAATAAGTTTTGATACATTAAATCCTGCTTCTTCAAGAACCTGCAGCCAAAACAGCTAACTTAGTTAAAAGCCATCACACCATAGGAATCACAGGTACATATCGTAGATATCATAAAGGAAGATAACAGTTCCAAGTTAAATAGCGAGCTCTTGGTAAAGTTAGGAATCAAATTTTATGGGATAGAGATAGAGTTCCAACTCACAAGAAAAGTAACTTTAAACACTCAAATAAAAAATGATATATACCTCTCTGATAGCACAAGCATCATCTTCCTCGTCTTTATTCTTTTTCCATCTAGGGAAACTCCAGGTTGTTCCTTTCCATCCTTTTACCAGTACACACTGCAGACACAAAGACAATCGAGAACAAAAGAACAGGCTATTTAAAAAAAATGATAAACCTGGATCAACTGCCTTTGTCTTGTGATATAATTATCATACTTATTTATAAGCAGAAATAATAAACAACCCCAAACGTCCTCTATTTGTGCTTTCATGATAGAGAAACGCGGTTTTAAATTAGTTGGTTGTGAGCTACTTCTTGAAGATAGCAATCCCAAATACCCCCTTTAGATATACATTATGAAACAGCCCAAAGATGTGGATACAGGCTGGATGATCATATTGATTTACTAAGGTACATAGTTTCTTGTCTGCTGTGTGATTTTCTTTTGTGTTGTTTACCTAATGCCTTTATATAAAGTGATTATGTATCACTTTTGATGCATATTTAATACCCTATATGAGTTGCTTGCATTGTTGGGATATTTACAATAAACAGCTAATCTGCTATATTAAATGTTACTAATAGAGGAGTACAGGTACTTAATATTGTGACGACTTTAAGAAACTGTAAACTCGATCTCAAAAGTTTAAACTGGTATATAATCCGTTACTACTTTTGCAACTTACTGGCTACTGATTTCATTCAGTTATGTTGCAGCTGATCATAAAAAGACAGAACATCTAGTTGCTCTTGATGGAGCAAAAGAAAGGCTAAAGTTGTTTGAGGCTACCTTAACTGAAGAAGGATCTTTCGATGTTGCAATTGATGGCTGTGTTAGCGTCTCACACGGCATCTCCTGTTCAACTTTCAGTTGATGACCCGCACGTACATTTTCTTCTTGCAAACTGAGTTATAAAAATTTAGTCAACAATGTTGTAAAATGCTGTGTTTTTTCTAATCCTTCATCAGGCACAACTCATAGATCCTGCAGTTAAGGGGACCCTCAGTGTTCTTAAGTCAGTTGTAAAAGTTTCGTCTCTCAAAAGAGTGGTCTTGACATCTTCCACATCTTTTATACTTCTTGTTTTACAATAACTCCAACTAAACTCGTTGCAATACCACGGGAATCACAGGTACGTATCGTAGATATCATAAAGGAAGAAAACAGTTCCAAGTTAAATAGCGAGCTCTTGGTAAAGTTATCAATCAAATTTTATGGGATAGAGATAGAGTTCCAACTCACAAGAAAAGTAACTTTAAACATACAAATACAAAATGATATATACCTCTCTGATAGCACAAGCATCATCTTCCTCGTCTTTATTCTTTTTCCTTCTAGGGAAACTCCAACTTGTTCCTTTCCATCCTTTTACCAGTACACTTCAGACACAAAGACAATCAAGAACAAAAGAACAGGCTATTTAAAAAAAAGATGATAAATCTGGATCAACTGCCTTTGTCTTGTGATATAATTATCATACTTATTTATAAGCAGAAATAATAAACAACCCCAAACGCGGTTTTAAATTAGTTGGTTTTGAGCTGCTTCTTGAAGACAGTAATCCTAAATATCCCCTTTAGATATACATTATGAAACAGCCCAAAGATAAGGATGCAGTTGGTGATCATATTGATTTACTAAGTTACATAGTTTCTTGTCAGCTGTGTGATCTTCTTTTGTGTGGTTTACCTAATTCCTTTATATAAAGTGATTATGTATCACTTTTGATGCATATTTAACGCCCTATATGAGTTGCTTGCATTGTTGGGATGTTTACGATAAACAGCTAATTTGCTATATTAAATGTTACTAATAGAGAGTGCAGTACTTAATATTATGACGACTCTAAAGCTGTAAACTTGATCTCAAAAGTTTAAAGCGGTATATAATCCGTTACTACTTTTGCAACTTCATCTCTCGATTTCATTCAGTTATGTTGTAGCTGATCATAAAAAGACAGAACATCTAGTTGCTCTTGATGGAGCAAAAGAAAGGCTAACATTGTTTGAGGCTACCTTAACTGAAGAAGGATCTTTCGATGCTACAATTGATGGCTGTGTTAGCGTCTTTCACACGACATCTCTTGTTCAACTTTCAGTTGATGACCCGCACGTACATTTTCTTCTTGCAAACTGAATTATACAAATTTAGTCAACAATGTTGTAAAATGTTGTGTTTTTTCTAATCCTTCATCAGGCACAACTCATAGATCCTGCAGTTAAGGGGATCCTCAGTGTTCTTAAGTCAGCTGCAAAAGTTCCGCCTCTCAAAAGAGTGGTCTTGGCGTCTTCCACATCTTTTCTCGCTTGTATTACAATACCTCCAACTAAAGCTGGTCACAATATCGGATCAAAAGTGATTCACTCCATCCGGATAATATGAGCCCAAACACACCCTCCTCCAAGCCGAGACCATAAGTTCTTTGTTATACTTGGTTTTGAAATCATGAGCATGCAAGCGAAGACGGACAATCGAGATAGCATCACAATTTCATGATGCGAGATAAATCCCCTTTGTAAGACTATTCAAAGCGGCTGCTTCAGAACTTGTTCCTCCAATCTGATGCTGAAGCTACGGCTCGTCACATGTAAAAACACAAAAAGCCTATAATCTTTCCCTGTAAATCAACACTTTTGTTAGCAGAAAGTAATGCCTCGACAAACTGACGATTCACGGAGCTTTATTAATCTCATTAACACACCATTCTGCGTTCAAATAGGTAAAAAATTCTCATGCATATGAAATACTCTTACAATGTATGCTATACACATATGTGAACAAATGGGGGCAAGACATATGCGCCAGTTGTTTAAAATGCGACGGGTCAACACAAAGCACTTTTGAGCTGTTACAGGAAGCATATCTAACAGAACCTAATGCTTTTAACGCATTAAAACATATTCTTTTTTAATCCTTACAAAGTTTATAATCATCTATTCACCCAAACACTTCCAAAGCTCATTAAGCCAAGCGAACAGTACATAATGCGTTTTGATTTTGTGGAGGAATGGTTTCTGAGGTTCGATTACAATAGTCGATCCAAACACAATAAGCGTGCAACATCTACATATTAACAAAGGATATGGCTGCAAGAATTTTTTTATAACGTTATCCATAAAGTGCGCGATCACAATTACCAAAGAAACCGTAATAGCAACTTACTTGATACCAAGATCGATGTGCTCCAGAATACCAAAGCCAAAGCGGCGGTTGTGGCGAATAAGAACAAATATATATCGAAAAAATAATTATAACATAAAATCAAAAGAAAAAACCTAATTACCAAAGAAACCGTAATAGCAACTTACTTGATACCAAGATCAATGTGCTCCAGAATACCAAAGCCAAAGCAGCAGTTGTAACTGAATAAGAAGAAATATATATGAGATGCAAAATCATGTTTGTAGTACAAAAGTTTAAACATAGTATACAATTGAACCTAAACAGGAGTCTCTGCATTGACAAAGAGACCATGCTCCTCGTTGTTATATTGGAATTAGCAATTTGCAAAAGCCAAAGAAAGTACTGCTAATCGTCTATGCATGTCAGCTAACTGAGCTGGCATCAAAGCTCCAAGGAGAGCAAAACCTGCACAAAAACACATTAAAAATCGTTAAAACCCTAGTGATGGAGTTTTCTACTTCCAGAGAGATTTGATGATTAGGGTTAAAAAATATTCGTATGTTTTTTTAATAATGGTTTTGGATTATATGAACCGTATATAAGTTTTTATATATATGTTTTGTTTAGGGTTACCTAAGTTGTAGGGATTCTCCTACATAATTGGTTCCATAAAATTATAGCCATTTATATATTATAGAATGCAACATCATTATCAAAATAACTTGTAGCCTAAGTGGTAAACACACAAGTTATTAATGCTACTCTTAAAAACAACCCAAGTTCAAATCTCACCATTGACATTTTTTATAAAAACGAATTTTGCAAAAAAAATTATTAAAAATTTATATAAATTATACATTAAATCCGAAAATAATAGGTGGATTAATAAATTGCAAATGCTTAGGTGGCATTGAGGTGGCGTTAACGCCAAATGCCTCCTATTATATATATATATATATATATATATATATATATATATATATATATATATATATATATATATATATATATACTAGATTAAGCCACCAACGATGGGCATGACTTATAATTATTTTTTTTTGTTTTTGTTAACTGAAATGCATTTTTAAAATTGTCAAACAATATTATAAAACAATTGTTTCTTTGGTTTTTAGTTGTTGGTTTATTTTATTTTTATTTTATTTATTTATTTATTTATTTTTGGTTTAGAATTACAAATAATTGTATGGTTTGCGTGGATGTAAATTGAAAAAACATACAAATTATAAGGAACTAAGTTTAGTGTAATACATATAAAAGATAATGAAACAATTAAATAATATAAGTATACCGGCTTTTGTAGAAACAAACCAATCTGGGACAATGTTTGGCCTTAACTTTTATTAATCGTCATAGCGAAATAAAAACATGGATGATCATTTTATTCATATACAAAATAAAATTTCTTTGTACACTATATTTGTAGCGAAGTTCTTGTATTAATCGTCTTTGTCACAACAAAGAATATTAAAACCTTTTTTCGTCTTAACTCTTGAAAGACCAACATGAAGTTGTCTGGTCTTTGCACCCAACTTGGGAATGTTTGTGAAGTTGTCCGGTCTTTATAAAAATTTCCGTTTCTATTCCTGAAAAGAAGACACTACCTAGTGTTATATAGCTAACACGAGGTTTTAAGCCCGCGCGTTGCCGCGGGTTTTTGCCAAGTACTTTGAAATAATCTAACAACCAAGTACTGGAAAATAATGATAGTTGGTTCCTAGTCTTTGCTGCTGATCCTGGGTTTGAAAGAATATCTAAACATGGGAACAAATAATGATGGTTGATAATGTATAATGAGACTTTAGATTTCTTTTTTGTACATTGTAAATTGTTGTTAGGATATGATTAAAACAATTTGCAAAAACAAAAGAGGTTTTCTTATAGATGATCAAAAGAATATTATGTACCATTTACATAGATATGTACTTGATATGGAGTCCATACTACTTGATTAATCGCATTTATAGCATCCTCTCTGAATCCTTCAACATAGTAAAATCATTGTTTTGTTGTCCTAAAAATTATAGGTTTATTTGTTCACCAGTCATATGGATACTTGTGCTCTAAAAAATGAAGAAAATGGCCTTTAATTATATTATTCATATCCACAACATAAGCATAGCCCGCCCGATGGGCGAGTCATAAAGAAGCAAAGAGAAAATGTATACCATGTCTCCTCTCTAAATCCATTAAAGATGTCAGCTCTCACACGTGCAGTCCAATCTTCGACAGGAGCTTCCAAATTTCCGACCTAAATTTAATAACGTAACCATACATACATAGTAAGATTGGCATACAAAGATCTAGATTTAAGAACGATGAATATATATAAACGATTTAGAGATAAAAGAATTTTTGAAAGCCAACCGAGAAAAGTAGTAGGTTATCCGTTAGAAAAAGATTGCATTCATATCTTTATAAACGCTCAAAATAATTTACTCCGTAGCATATAATTTAATGGGAGTTTGTCCAGTTAACCATATATATCAACGAATTATAAAAGAAGCCAAACTTAACTTTCATCAGGAGGAACCTTCTCAAAACTTTTAAAAGGTAATGTAACTGAAGTAAGCATTCTACCACAAGTTGGGCTCAATAATTTAGAAAATAATTGAAGTTACTAACTGAATTTAGATAGTGAATATAATTACCTCAATCTTGAATGGTATTGTGGCTCCATTTAAGTAAAACGTAACATGTATAGATGAAACTCTTAAGGGGTTTTTTGTTGAGCTATAACTTATGTCTCAAAACCCTCACAGTCATCAACTTCTGCAAGCTACCTAAGCTGGGTGAAGGTGCTTCACGAGAGAACTCAGCCGGTCGACCAGCAGGATCATGCAACTCACTCCTAGATGAAGTGGATGGTGAAGCTGTTCTGTGTAAATCAAAGATGCCAGGCCGTGCTTCCCTGCTTAACTCATATTCATTGGTCTCATTTGTCTTGACTTTTATTAATAGTTATTCCAATGACCGGGAATGGCCTACGGTTAAGTTTAGGATAATCACTTTCTATCATTTAACTACAATTAATCTAATTCTTATTATCCAATTATTTAACAATCATTATACATGAAATCCTTTTTTACAGAAAACTATCCAAACACTCAAACAACTGTATATATAAAACTTAAAACACCACCTTTGAAGTCCGACCCTTTTATTACAACTCATCAGCAAATTCCATTAGCTTCGTATCACATAAACGCATAACTTCACACATATGAAACTTACTACAAAAAGCTAAAACCCAAACTAAATGGTTTTTCTAAGTTAAACATCAACGTGTCAAAACGGGTAGGTCAATAGTAACTAACATAAGCATATCATTAGTTACTAAAAATCATTATGATTTGCAATTTACAGTAAACAAACACTATAGGTAATGCAAGTGATTACTTACAAAAAAGCGATACATGCAACTATCTTTATGTGTGTTCTAAAAACATGTTCATCGCCCGATCATGCAATTTTGGCGAATCCACCTACTCCAAGCTTCTAAGAGCCTGCTCATGGAGCATATCTAATGTCAGTTTCATGGGGGGGTTTAGTTGACCCAAAATGTTTTTCCTTTGGACTCGGTTTTTCAAGGAGATGCAATATTTTTGTGTCTGTTTGAGTGGACTTTGTAAGAACAGTAGCATAGCCCGAGACCGATCCCGTACCATGTATGCTTGTGTATCTATTTTCTTCAGCTCCCTTAACAACTTTTGGTTCAGACTCGTCCATTAAAGGCAGCTTCTGACTCGCATGGTTCGGTTGTTGAAGTGCCATGTATCCGAGTTATCTTTTATCTCTTAGAGTTAAGAGATTAGCTTTCTGACGAGTTCTAAGCAGTGGACCACCCGACCCAATATCATCGTCTAGTAAAGAGGTTCTACGTTTTAGATCCTGATAGAGAGCGTAAAAACACTGTTAGGAAAAATAAGAGGCAGCTATTCCGATCCGTTTACATGTAAATGTGTTGATCTAGGTTATCTTTTATCCATAACAGGTCAACTTGGTAAAGTTAGAAGATTTAACTAAAAAGAATATAGGTCAAGCAGGTGGACAGCATCAAAAGTGTGTTAAAATGCATAAACCTCCCAGATTTGTTCAGTAAAAAACAAAAGCTGCATATTGCTATAATAAAAAAGTAATACTTATATTCACCATATTTTATTTATAGAACTATGGAAAGAATAAAAAGGTTATGTGCCAGTCCACCCTGCTTTCTAATTTATCTACTTTTTACGCAGCCCATTTCACCCATTACCCATTTAGTCAACTCGTACAGCCAGCCAACTTTGTCACCTCTAGAAAAAAGAACATAGATGACATGACACATAATGTTTGTAATCAAGGCATATTTCCAAGGAATACCATTTTCCCTCCAAGCTGAAAGGCAGACTGAGAAGAAGTCAAAGCTTCATTACGGCCATAACTTGATGTGATTCCCTGATATTATGTAAAAGTATACAGATTCTACTTTAGCAATATTGAAAAGTACAAAAGTATGTTGAATAAAGGTAGGCATATGAAGCAAACCTTTCGGGTAAAAGTTGAAGGAGATCTGGCATATTGTGTGCGGGCCATGTTGTACATTGCCGATATGCCTCGAGATCTTGGTGTTGTAAATCCATTTTGAAAACCCGTGGAACCATTTTCAATTTCTGGAGAAATTGATGTAATTGGTGGTTTTGAGAAGCCCATTGTGTTATTATGCAGCACTATATCTTATCTTAGTGCTACCTTAGTAGGAATTGAGTAGCATCATTACCTTATATTCAGAGTAATAATAACTCAACTATTATGCCTAAACTCAGACGCGCCCTTCAAGTGCTTAAGCTAATAAAATCTTGACTGTGTACAAAAGAAAGAATATAAAACCTACATACCGGAGAAATAAGGTATTGTAGAGAATTAAAGTAGGTGGAAAATTTGATCCTGTCTAACATTCCAAAGTGATTTGTTTCTCCTATTAGAAAGAAAGAGAGCATGCAGACTATAATTGTATAAAATGAAAAGTATATGTGAAAAATCAAGCATCTTGTAGACTGTACCTTTTTCTCTCTTGGAACAGGTTGGAAACAATACCTGTATCTTCCGGTCATCTTTTTACCTTTAATTTAAGTTTATGACCATCCCCTCTACTCCATAACTGAAACATAACTTTGAGCTATGCCAATAAACTTGAGACCAAATGTGGAATTCCAAAATTTTATAAGCAGCATGGCCAGAAGTTCACTACAAATACTAAAATCAAGCTGGTAAACATATACAAATATTATGATTTATGCTAAATGCCTATTCAAGAACAATATCAAAATGAGCCAGGCATAAAGCACCAAAAAGGTAGATGGTACACATGAGTTTTGAGATGCTGCAAAAGTGACATCTTATACATAGGATGGCGGCCTAGGCTTGCATAAGCAATAAGATACTAAGAGGCGCAATAACAAATTATATCTACAGAAAGCATTGCTATGTAGCCGAAATGATCTATAAATAATCCATCAAAAGCTGACTATATTTAAAAAAAAATCATTTTGACGA
The DNA here is from genome assembly GCA_022545495.1 of Chrysanthemum lavandulifolium. Taxonomy (NCBI): domain Eukaryota; kingdom Viridiplantae; phylum Streptophyta; class Magnoliopsida; order Asterales; family Asteraceae; genus Chrysanthemum; species Chrysanthemum lavandulifolium. Next base: position 461,384 of record JAHFWF010000012.1, read on the forward strand.
ATAATTGACATGCCACAAGCCCACAAGTGTAAAAGAAATTAGATACCTATACAAAATCATTCAGTTTCAGTAAAGTAATATGTATTCTAACTTCCCCATTCGGATGTAGACTTTTCTACCTATTAATGTTAAAGCAATTTAACATAGTTTCATGATCTTTCTCAAAATGTTTGAATAGCATGTGTTGATTTGAACCTGAGATACATGAGTCATCTCGGAATTCTTAGTTGGCCACAAAAATCTTATAAAACATGTTTCATACACTTTGGCCATTTAACATCTCTGGTCCCTCAAGTACTATTTCTTCATAATTATGACACATCAAACTTTATAATACCATATTATACTTTGACTTATAGTTTGACTATCGCGTTTGACTATAACTTAACTTTCGTTGACTAACCAATCATATCAAGTCTCCCAACTCATAAAAGTCTTAGTCAAACTACTCCAATGGCATTCTCGTTATTTAATACTTAAAACCCAGGTTTTGGGTGTAAAACTGAAACAGGAGGTGAGGCACTCGTACTTTCTCCTGTTAAGTTTCTTAGTACATATAACTGAAATCCCCCAGCATAAGAGCAATAGAGAGATTTGATAAGAGCAACAAAGAGAAGTTATAATTTAATAATTAAGAAAAGTATTGTAATAAATTGCAACTGAAGACGGTGTTCCTAATTTACAGACACCTACTTTCAATTGAAACTCTGCAATTGAAGTTGTATCACAAATTGGTGTTGGAAATGACCTCGATAAGTGGAATAGTTTGTAATAACTGGCGCCATGGTCTTAACTTATTGAGCTATCTATTACATTGGCAATTATTATTTTCATAACGCAATGCCTAACATATACCAAAGATAATGTCATCATCACAGTGCCATGGTCTAAATACTATGTGTTACTTAAATTCCTAATACCGAAATTACAGATCTTTAAATTCCAAAAACCAAAGAGTCAAATTAAACAAACCTGTTTTATGGATATCAAGCTGAAACAAATACCAAAGATAATGTCATCTATTGCCATCCCTTCTAGTAACCGACTAATACATCAAGCCACTTTGTGCTACTTATCTGTTCCAAAATCAAACAACGTAGCTGTTAACATTAAAGAAAATTGTCAACATATTGAAAGATTATCAATTATCAAACATTGTTCTTTATTAATAATTTTTATGGTGTGAAAAAATTTGATACATGTCAAACTAAGTAGGTATTAAATATTGTGAAAGTCACCTGCAATGACCGTTGCCATAACGCCGTCCGTTTGCAAGGCTGGAATAAAGTTTTGTTATAAACTCGATGTATTTCGTCACATCCTTTGGCAAATCATTATCTGCAGGCACAAACAAAAACATTAAAATGGTCGTATAGATTTTTATATATTAATAAGATTATGATAAACAACATAGTTTTCTCACCGATCAAGATTTCCAAACGGTCTCACCGATCAAGATTTTTTTCCATTGAACTTTCCACTTTTTAGTAGCTATGAGAAGGCCTGCAAGGAAGACGGAGCCTACAATAACTCCAGTGACTACTTCCATAGCTAAAAGGCAAGAAGAGGACTTAGGCTTTTGTTTATCTTCAGTATAATGCCATGTCATATCTCCTCCAATTGGCTTTCGTTTATCTTCAATATGACAACATATTGCAAATCACATGGTGAAGGTCTCTTTTTCCTTTTATGGGAGCATGACTTAAAGGATTTGCTTTTGCCACATAGGATGTTGTCCTAAAACAGACCCCCTTATTTGTGCTAGTGACACAATATGTGTATGACATAAAGGTATACATATACATGAAACAAAAATCACCTCTGATATGAAGATTGTGCATAACCGTATACAAAAATTACCTCTGATATGTCGGGTTGGGTGAACTTTTAATTTGCAAAATCCAAATTGACAAACATTCGTAAGGAATATGTTGAAAGTGAACATTGAACAAAATGCATACCTGCCAAGATTGGTGGGATCATATGGAACCCGTAAAAGGCATGTGTTTGAAATTGAGTCACCTATATCGCAACATTTATTCCAAAAATTTCACTTCCAACAAACTCTATATGTGTGCGGGTCTGTAGGAAAACCAAAATAAAAATCATTAGAAAATCACTATGGCTTATTCAAAAAACATAAGTTGAAGATGATAAGCTCATAATAAAAAAAAAGTGTAATAAGGTTTTCCAAATTCGAATAAGCACTCATGCCGGAAAAAATAAGCTAATCCAAACACCCCTGGCAAAACAGCAATACCTTAAGTAAACAAAAAAAGAAATTTAAAAAACAATAAGTTCCTTAACCATTTCAAAGGGTGGTAGAACATCCATTCTGAAACCAACGCATACTCCCCTCTCAAACCACTTACTTCGTCTATCTACTACATCTTCTCATGTCCAAAACAATCGGATATTCCATATAATCATCAACTAAAATGAATTAACAAACAAACTAAACTAACATATAAATCAAACTGAAATAAGAATAAGAATAACAAAAAAACAAACACAAAACCCCTAAAATAATGAAAAAAAAAACCTAAAAAATTAAACCTTATATGAAATTCCAAGTTTTCTTTTGCAATCTTATTATTCTCCAGCGAAATTGCATGTTCGCGTTTGATCTAGGTGTGTGGTTTTAATCGGTCATAAGGTTGGTGTTTCTGGTTTTTGACAGACGCTTCGGGAAAAATCGAGGAGACAACTCACCGCTGGTATCTACAGTTATAGGTTCCCCTCTAAACTACGACCCATTTTAAAAACTAAACAAGATTGAGGTAAATGACCTCCAGGCCAACTGAAACTGAGAGGGTGTACGGGATTGCATACGTTTTCTTTTCCTTTGCAACATGCTTAAAACCAATATGTTTGATTTTTATTAGCAAATAATTATGAATAAACTAAGTATATTAAAACACAATACTCACCTTTTATTCAAAAGGAGCATATAAACCATATTGCTACTGATATTCACCCAATATATTCACCCAATATATACCAGCCATCATATATCAAAATCAAACTATATATTAAAATGCGACACTTACCTTTTAGTTCAGAAGCAGGATACAGACCAACATGCTGCTGATCTGCACATTATGTCCGTTTAACGTTAAGGGTGGTCCCACAAATAAACATGGAAAAGTAGCTATTCTAATTCAGGTATAGGCTTATGAAGGCCAATCCACTGCCTGACCTGGCCGACCCACCGCCTGAGACCATCGATATGCTCCTGAACCTGTTGTGGTGTAAACAACTCTATCATTGATACTCCCTTTATTTTTGGCTTCCCTGATTTTGTTCCGCTAGAAGTCTCACCAAGTCCCACACTTTCCTGTTTAGCAGGGCCCACCTCTTTCTCAGTCTTGAAAAACTCCTGCTTAGGGAAACACATGGCCTCATTTGATAAAACTGAAACACCATTATTTTGAGTACAATCTTCCACATAATCCTTCCTAACCTCAGTGATTTTAGGAACTTCCACTTTCACTGCAGTGACTTCATATTTTATTGGGGGACAAGGGTCATGGTCTGGAAGAACTTCAGATGTACTACTGATGGGAGCTGGTATAAGTGGGCTTTCAATTTTAGACGTAGGTGGCTGAGATGGCGCCTCGCATGATAAAGATGGCTAGAAGAAATTGAGAAAATCTCGATCAACTTCGCATAATATACAGCCATCAAGGATGATTTTGGCATCTTTTTAGCCATGCTCATTAACCCATAAATATCTTCTACCGTATGAAAGGCTTCCTACAGATACAATCACACATAAAATTTTACACTATTATAATTAAGGAAAATTATAACATATAAAATTAGCGTAAACAGATAGTGACAAACCTGTCAAAGGTCAAGCTTGGTTGTAACTTTTAACTGCTCAAATCTTGTATCAAGATAAAAATGAAGGCTTTCAGGAGCTGTTGGATCAGGTCTATCCCTCTTGTCTCTGTACTTGTTCAGGTTGTCCTTTTATGTATTGTTTGCGGAACTAAAAAGCACAATGAGCGGTATCCTGCATATAAGTAATTAAACATTATGTTTGATATGAACAAATAGTAACAGGTGATTATATTGGCACCTACACTATATAGCAAGTAAAACTACCAGCATACTTAAACATAAGAAAGGGTAAACATGTCTGGAAAGTACATGCAAATAAATAAAAGACGTCGGATGTCATGTATGGATAGTTATTGCTTCAAAAGAGGAAATGCAAAGAAGAACAACCCATAACAACTTCACTTGCACGACAGTAGAATATTAATTAGTGTATCAAATACTCAAGTATCTAAGTAGTGGAACAACCCATAACTACTTCTAAAACTAAAATGCAAAGCGCAAGGCCACTATCACAGGGGTTATTATAATTGTCATACATAGCACTTGTAGTAAAAAGTTTAGCTTACATGGTTTTTATTTAATTGAGCAACCCGCACTTTAATAAAAAGCTCATCTCCAATCTTTTTAACTGAAACTTTAGTTCCACGCCATGATGCATAATTTACTGATATTATGTTTAAGTACCATCTGGAAGCTGCATAAGCCATTTGAATATTTGAATATTATATAACCTAAGGTGGTTCCTACATCAATACAGCAAGAAAACACACCTCGACACCATTAGGGTTTTGAGGAAAAGAGGTATATATGAGTAAGGTATAATAAAAGGAACCTTTATAAATTTTTACTGGAGGAATGGCGTGATCCACCTATACTGTAACAAATTATTCAAAGGTTAATAAGTAATAACTACACATCAAATAACCAAAAACGTGATTCAAATATAAAAACAAACATATTATGAAATTATTAGTTAATTGTGTGTACTTGAGCATATTAGGGTTTTGAGAAGGAAAAAAAAGAGAAAATTTGTTGAACCGAATGATATTAAGATTCTGGAAAAAAATATATAATGAATGAGTTAAGCAATAATTAAGGAATAGATAATGAGTTTCGGGATTTTTATAGTTATCTCATTAAATTAAAATGGGTATTAACTGGTTGTGTAGGTTTATAGATTTGTTCTTGCAAAATATAATCAAAAAAGTATGTTGGTCCAGTGGTTATCATGCTTGTTAATGATACAAACACCCTAGGTTCAATCCTTGCAAGTGACAAAATCTTAGTTTTTATAATAAAATTTCGAAAATAAAAATAATTATTAAAAATCCAAATCTTAGTTTTTATAATAAAATTTTGAAAATAAAAATAATTATTAAAATCCGAAATTAATACATAAAATCCGAAAATTAAATATTATTGCTTAGGTGGACTAATGTGATGACATGTCACTAAAATAATTCTTGAAGCGATGAGATTGGCGTTCACGATGGCGTTATCTACGTGTAACGCACTCGCGTTATATATAATATAGATATATATATATATATATATATATATATATATATATATATATATATATATAAAGTGACCGGTACTGACATATGTTATTCTGTTTATTTCGTGAATGGCATTTTGTAATTATACTATCCACCAACTTTCTTCTTCTTTCCATTTTTCTTTCATTTTTTCGTTAAAATTTAATACTATTTACGTTTCTAGAAAAGTTGTTTAACAATGACAAGAAAATGTAAATAAATTTTGAACGAAAGTTCACTTATCTAATAAAACATTTTTGAATAGTTGTGATTATTTTTATTCTTGATGATTATAGATTATTATGTTTGATTTTGATGTTAATTTGATGAACACTATATTCATCAAATAATGTTTTTTTTTCTATGCTTTCTATTTGATGAACATTTTAACAATTGATTTTTTTATGAATTATTTTTAGAGCATTGCTAAAGCCTCCTACAATATCATCCAACTAATCCTCTTATACACACAACGATATTATATATATTTTTCACTCATTCTCTCTCTGTATCCAAGCCGTCAATTTTGTTACTTGTCAGAATCCTGTGAGTAGGAGGATAAATAAGAGCAATTTGTAAGAGGAAATAGCATTTTCCTTATTTTTATACAAGTATTGCTACATTATCCTACCTTTTCTTCCTACTTATCTTCTTACTCACTTTAAACATGACAAGTGGATTTCACTTATTTTCTCTCATCATTTCAACCAATCACTTTTTCAAGTGTCATAACTTCATGAGAATTGATACATACACCACATCTTTTGATACACACACCATAATTTGTGCATTACAGTTTTTACCGTACAATACCGTAATGCACAAATTGTGGTGTATGCATCAAAAAATATGATGTGAGTATCACCCCCCCTTAACTTCATGGGTAAGCATACAAAAAGAAAGATTTTGTATGAACATTTAGCATTTTCCTTTTAATACATATACTTTCTAGTTGCTATACCTTTCAGTGACAGACGTTCTGCATTTTTTCGACCTTCTTTCCCTAGCTGCAACATTTGCGGCGGCCTCATTATTTACCTGCTACTTGTTCTGCTTCCAGATTCTGAAAATGTATGTAAAATATAGTTAAAATCAGATTATACGAGAATAAAATAAAATTAACTGAAATTTTTTAACCCTAAATGATGAACTGTAAAAATTAACTCCACTTTTATTCATTTATTTCAGTCTCTACAGTCGAATCTATTTCTTCCAAATCATCATTTTCATCTATTGGTCAGCTTAAAGCTATTAATCTATTACTTTTTCTTATAGATTCTAAAAAATCACATATTTTTGTTAGTTAAACTCATATTATACATGCATAAACTAAAATAAAACTCAAAATTAAACCGTAAATGATGAATTTACGATTAAATTCATTTTTATCATAAGGGATTTTGTATTTTCTTCAACTTTGAAACAAAAGAAACCGTAATTTAACCAAAACAAACCCTAGAAAAATCCTTAAATTTTAGGGAGAGAAATTGAGAGAATTTTGAGTGATATTATGAAGAAAAAAAAAATAATGAATCTAAAAGTGGAGGGAACGATTAGACGTTTTGGGTATCTGAATTTACATTTTGACCCTCTTATTGCCTTACATGTGTCCAAAGGTATAAACGTTTTTCCTGATCGTAAGATGAGTGGTTGATGAAATGAATGGTAGGATTACTTTTTATACTTTTTATTTTTGTTCCTTATAACAAATTGTATGTCCATGTTCACAAATTTGTAATAAACTGTAATTGTAAAATCATAAAAAATATACCCAGTATTTGAATATACTTGCTACTGTAACAAAATAATGAACAAGAGCACAAAAATAAAAAAAGAAGAGAGAATTCTTATTATGAGATGATACCAATAAGTTACATTTATGAGGTATTTATAAGGCTAATAGAAAAACCCTGACTTGTTAGTAAATATTAAGATGAATAGACACAAGCCCATAAATAATATTTACAATACTCCTCTTTGGATATTCATCGTTTATTATACGCTATAAACTGCCTCATTAAAAAACTTATTAAGAAAACCTCAATGGGATGAAAACTTGATAAAGGGAAAAAGAGTGAAGTGTGCATAATGCTCCTTCTCAATTTAATGTATATCTTTCAAGCATCGAAAGAAAAATCTTCTAAACAAGTTGCTCAAGCACTTTTGTCAGCATAGATTTTGTAATGAACTCCACCAAATTCTTGATGTATGAATCAATCCTGCAAAGATGACAAAATATATGTATATCTTCCAACTCAATATCAAATGCATTGGTTAGAAAATATACACTCCTTGTACAAATAATAAAAGAGATAGATACACTCTCATGACGCATATTTGCAAAATTTACATTAAAACCTTAGTTGCACTTATCCTACTTGAGGACCAATAATTTCTTAAAGACATGTGCAAAAGCAATATAATATGTGTCCAAAGAGAAAAGTTCTTTATAGAACCCATTTTCTTTCTAAACCCAATTAACCAATCACAACTCTCCATTTTTTTTATCAAAACAAAAACCCTCATTTTTCATCATTTGTTTTAAAATTAAATATTTCACAAACCGTTAATCGTTACGCGATAAGAATCATACCATAACGACGAGAATTAAATTATTTTTCTATAGAGAGATACGTCTATATACTTTCGACAATTTTTTTTTAACTTTTTTGTGACCGACCACTATTTTACCATAAAGAACAGATCAACAATATATAATTTAAAACTCAAGATCCAATTTCAAACATAATATATTACAAACTAATAATAGGGTTTAAGATTTACTTTTTGGAATGAAAAGTAAATATGAAAGACTATCATTGATGTGTAATGACAATTAAATTATCTTGCTTCTTCTTTGTTGTCAATATTAAGAGTTTCTTTGCTGACAACGTGTTAGAAAATAATGAATAAAAACACAAGAATAAGAGAAAAAGAAAGAATTATTGTGAGATGATACCAATAAGTTACAATTATAAGTTATTTATAAGACTAATAAGAAAAACCTCAACTTATTACTAAAATTTAGAATGAATAGTTATAAGCACAAAAACAATATTTACAATAAAAAGTCCACTTTAATTGAAAAGAAAGTAGTAAGGGGTTATAAAAGTACACATATCAAGAAGATTTGCTAAGGATATGATGAAACAAATGGTTATCGGTCGAGGTCATCTTTGCTGAAGATACAGAAGTTAGCAACAATATAATTTTTCATTTTTGTTTATAAAACTTTATTTTCTTGTATTCTCACTAAGGATCTCAATTATTTTGTTAATACAAATATCTTCTAAAAACGTTTTTATACTTTATGATCTTTGCTAAATTTTATTGACGATAATGATAAACTTTATTTACGCAAAACATAAAATTGTCAAGTATTTTTATGTAGCTACAAGTTTTATTTAAATACCACAAAGGACTTTAATATATAATGTACACATTTAACATTCAAATGTACATGTTTCATGTACACTATGCTTCATGTGTTGTACATATTTTTAGAATAATGTCCATAACATATCAAATTAAGTCATATATTAGCATAAGTAATCAAACATGTTTAGTAACACATAAACTAACTTGTTACTTCTTAATAAACATATTTTAGCTAGCTACATAATACATTTTATAAGTTAACTTTGTTAAACATTTTAATCAAAAATGTAAATGTTCTTTTTGCATCACTACATGGATCATCTTACTTTAGAAACATCTAAAATATAATCTAAGTAGGATACTAGAAAGATCTTGAGAATCTTTTAGAAATATATGAACAAGATTTGTAAGATCTTGTGTCAGAGAACCACGGCACCCAAAATTATAAAAGGCGGACCCTTTTTTTTGGGTCCGTCTGTTCCGTGGGTTGCTGAGCCAAAATGGCTATAAATAGCAGCCCAAACTCAGATGTTTTCTCATCACTTAAACACATAAACTCTCTCTCTCTCTATGTGCGTGTGTGTGTGTGTAATATTCATTATCTAACTCATTCATATTTGTTTTAGTGAACTTCTTAAGTAGCAAGAAGATCACATCAGTAAAGACTTACTAGCTTCAAGAAAGTTAAAGTAAGTCTCTGCATATACATTGTGGTATTGTAATTATTCATACATCATTGTTTGTACCAAACTATCATAATCCTCTGTAGTGATCGGTTAGTATTTTAGTCTCCAAAATACGTAGTGTGACGGGAGTGATTGTACCCTTGAAAAGAACTCAACATCTAGCTTTGTGTCGAAAATATTATGTAAGCGACGTGTAAGGTTTTCTCCGCCGGTTAAAGGATCTTGTTGACTAGTGAAGGATACTCTCGAGTTGGATACTCGGGGAATGGAGTAGGGCAAGGAAAAAGAGTCCTTATAGACCGAACCACTATAAATCCTCGTGTTGTGGTTTGATCATTTCTATCCTTATTGCATTTTACTTACTGTTACATTTTGTTAGTATACATTAGTCAACTTCACATAAAGTTAACAAAGAAAAGAAATTAAAAACGATAAAACTATTCAACCCCCTTCTAGTTTTCCACAACTGGCATCAAGAGCTACGTTACTCAATATTTTCAAAATATGTTGTATTACTAGTATAAAACTTGGAATGATCCATGGATTTGAAAACTTTAAATAAGGGCAACCTATGTAAAGACCACCACTCTTTGAACTAAATGAATTTATCTATTGGAAAAATCATTTTGAAACCTATGTAAAATCAAAAGACATAGACCTTTGGTATATAATTATTGAAGGTGATCATAAAGCTATAATAAAAAGATATTGCAAGTGGTCGGGACGAGGGCATTTCACTTACTCGTCATAGTGAAGTAAAAATGATGCTTTACAATGCTCTACTTAAAAAGGAGTATGAAAGGGTCTTCATGTGCAAAACCGCTAAAGAAATTTGGCTATCTTTAATAATCACTCATCAAGGGAACTCATAATTCAAGGATAATAAAATTGATCTTCTTGTTCAACAATATGAACAATTTGTTATGTCTGAAGATAAAACCATTGATAGTGGATTTGCTCGATTTAATACTATCATTACTTCCCTTAAAGCACTTGATGAATCTTTTTATAGTAAGAACTTTGTCATGAAATTCCTTAGAGCACTCCATCCAAAATGAAGAGAAAAAGTGACGGCTATTGAAGAATCTAAAGATCTTTCAAGTATTTCACTTAACGAGCTAATTGGAAACCTCAAAGTCCATGAAATGGTAATGGAAAAAGATTCCAGACATCGTTAAAGAAAAAGAGAAAAAGTCAAGTCCATTGTGTTGGGTTTTATATTTGAGTTGATAAATACAAAACTACAAGTGAAGAATGAAGATAATGCAAAACACAAGGGACTTGCTTGATAAAGAAGATTTTACTTATTAGTCCTTTGTAGTATTTTGTAAACCTAATTCTCTATTATATAAAGAGAATACAGGTTATTAGGTTTATGTGTGTCAAGATGTAAACCACCAGTAAATGTATGTATGGGTAACCTAGCCGTCGCGTGTACTTTTTGATCAAGTCTTCATTGAGGGACGGCGTCGCCCTTTGGATGGGACGCCGTCAGTTTTCTTTGAGCGACCTTGAGTTTCTTGATCTTGACTTTGCCATTTTCTTCATGTTTTCGCTCCTTTTCATCCAAATGTGCTTCATTCCACATTTGCTTCAAAGACCTAAAAGTGAAATGAACGATTTTAAGCGATAACGGATATAAAATGTGTCGAAATAGGGCTTAAATGACCCCTAAGCGTACTTTTAAATCCTTATCAAATATCCTACACTTGGTATTTGCTTGTCCTCAAGCAAATGTGCTTTTGACCAATCAATTTATAGGTTAGGGGGCATGAAGCATTAGTTTAAAATAGTTTACATCAAGTAAAAGCGCCACAATAGTCATAACAAGCACGAAAATTATACACTAGCACCTCACAAGTGGTGGTTGGATTCTCTCATCTCTCGGGCTTATATGAAATATAATATGAATGGAAATTGAAGATAAACACTCATTACCTGGCATAGTACATAGATTACCATAAGCTTGACAATAGATCAAACCTTCACCGCTTTGGCGTAAGCACCTAGGAACAACTATCTAAGAGGTCTTTACAAGGGTTGTAACATTAGGCTTAGGGTAGGAAATAAAGGTTTTGTTGGATAGGGGATATGTAGTGGTGGCAAGTCAAAAATCTTATGTTACAAGCATGTAAAGCTTGGCGTTGCCAAGCCAAAACTCGACTCACTAATACTAGATAGCTTGAAACAAAACAAACATAAACTTAAAAACATAAAGATAGATGTAGGATGGTAGCCCGTATGTTTTTCTCTCTCTCTCTTTTTTTTTTTGACATCTCTTTTTCTTCTTTTTTTTCAATTTTTTTTCCATACCTTTTTACTCTACCATCCTCTACGATAACATCAAAATATAAGGGATTTATAGGAGCATCCCTACACTTGAGTTTTTATTTCTCTAACACTAATTGACCCGATTTGAAAAGATCAAAACACTTGGAGTATTTAATTATGTAGATAAATGGAATTTGAATTTATCGTTCTTTCCCGTTACTCCATAAAATATTACTTTTACCCATGAGTCCCAATCATCCCAAAACTATGTACAAAAGATATGACTCGACTTAGCAACCATGCAAGTAACTGGATAATTGAACTAAGGGTTAAATAGTGATAACAATAATGCACTAAAGATGAGTGCATACAAGGTAGGCTAAGGCGATTTGGTGTACATTTGGGGGTGGATTGTAAACAATGCTCTTCATTGATATTCCGGAAAACCAAAACATCACGAGAACCGCGAAAAGGATAGGCTCTGAGGGGTTAACTAGGGGTCGTGTACTAATGATAAGTACATCGCAATTTTGACCTGAATCAACTAATAATACCCATTTGTACATTATGACAGTATCAATCTTGGCCTGGGTTGAGGTGAAGGCTTTACGAGGGATAGTTGCAGAATATTATCCCTAGTATTGACATATGCTTGTCTTCAAGTTATGAAGAGGAAGATCCCACTTAGAAGAGGAATTGTGATCTAGAGGTGGAATCATTACCTATCACTACTACTAACCTCCCTTTCATAGACAAAGGGAGATACACTATTAGTAGTTACATGAATATAATAACTAAACTAGAAGCAAACTGGAAGTAAGGTACATGTGCACTTGTGTGGCTAGGGTTGCTTTTCCTGCTCTCGATGAATCCTTATCTTCCCAAGGGTTTTCCCGCTTTGCTTTAGCTCAAATTACTCCCACCTAAGCATGGCTGAGTACTTCAGTCAGCTCTAAGGATACACTTTGCAAGTTTGTTGAAGAAATACTCTGAATGTGTCTGATAAGTGCAACTGTTTCATCTGCATGGCTTAAGATGATAAGTCATTCTCAGAGATCTGAGGGCATTTATCAGTCCTTGAGGTCTCAGGGGTTTGTCACTTCTTTGCCTTTTGTTTTAGCTGACTCCGATATCAGGTTACAAAGTTTTCATTTCAGTTTTGGACTTTGTGTTTTGCAAAGCAATATTTTTGTGGCTGAGAAGATATAAAACATATCTCAGATATGTGAACACTCAGTGAGTCCCGTTAAACCGTCGTTCTTCCATTCAGTGGTCTTTCACTCTAACGTCTCTAAGGCTCTCTCAAAGATGTTTCACCTTTAAGTCATTTGGATAGCTGATGATAATCAGTTGTGATGATCATTCAGTCAAAGGTAAACTTTGCTTTTTGGTTTACATGTTAATTCTATCAGAGAGAGAGAGAGAGTTAAATCTCTGACGTGATCAACTATCCTTAACTTTGGCCGATTTAATGTTTCAAATACTTGTGAGGGATAATCAAATCAGAATTTGACACAACAAAATTGGAGGAAAGAAGCAAAGAAAGCTTACCTACGATAGACGCCTTGTCCTTACTAGAACACCTTACGCTCATCTTCAACCTACAAGACCAGTGAGGAACACCCTCTGTCGACCTACTATCATCATCATCTAAAAGAACGATAGTAGGATATACAACTTTTAAAGGAGTATAATAAACCCCAATATTAAAAGAATCATCATCACTATCCCTGCTCAAACCAGAGGCCTTACCAGTCTCAGAAGCACCAGCAGAATAAGAGCCTAATTTTCTCTTTCTATCAGCCTAAGGTACTAAATCTCCATCACTCTCTTCGAAATTGTCTGGAATCCGGGAAAATGATTGAGCACGCTCTCCCCTTGAAATTGAGCCTCATGGCTAAAAACACCTAGATTCCCAGAACAACTAGACGTCCTGATTAACCCAGGACTGATAAAATCAACACAGTAAAAAACATCTCCACCCAACGAACCGCACCAAGATTTCATACAACAGAAGCTACATTGCCAAAAGAAGAAAACTTATATTGGCTGACACCCGGTACTGCAAAAAGACAAAAGCACAAACAAAAAAACAACATATCAATCCTAACGCAGAAGGAACAAGCTTAATAAGTTAAAGAATGACGATACAACAAATCGCATAAATCAAAACAAGATACAACAAGCAAAACGAGAAAGCGTCAACAACTATCCTACGAAGTCTGAAAAGATTCCTTCCAAATCCAAAGAAGTCTCATCATCAAAGAAAGGACTGTCTAAATTCATCTATTTAAAACCAACATAAAAACTTCAAAGGGGAAGAGAAAATAAAAATAGGAAAGCAAGAAATACCCTTCCTAAAATACATAAGTTTCCCAATGATTACGGAAGTGCGTAGCATTAAAATCAACGACGCCTGAAAAAACGCGAAGGCAATTAAAAAGACCAGTGCATGGTTACAAGGCAAAACACACACCCCATGATACGAAATCGTTGCCTCAAAGACCCAAAAATAGGAGAGAGAAGAATTACGGTCATAACACAACCGCCTAATGGAATCCCACATTAAATACACCTGACGCCTGGACGTCACTTCCACGTAAAAATCCTGCGCATAGCTAACATGCTACGCTTCCAAGACAAATCATAACCTAGAAACCGAGAACCAAGACAAACAGGCTACAAATGTAAACAAATCATAACCTATAAAGGATTCATGACTCATAACAAGAGCCCATCATTGTATTTCTATGAAACAGTTAAATACACTAATGTCCTAGACTAAGTGTATAGGGCATTCAACTTAATAAGCTAAGGCCCACACATTCGAACTAAGACCAACAACGGCCATAACTCATCATATTACAACTGAAAAGCAGACTCCCAGGCAAGGCTCCTACGCCAGACAAACACTTTTAGGCAACGACAGTCCTGGGACGCTTTCCCAGTACCGTTGCAACTGCCAGACACATGTCGCTACCTCATTCGCTATGAGGTAGAGCTGCAATCATGCGTGGATCTTTCCATGCATCTAGTGAGGCCAAAGGAAGCACGCCACGTGTCGTCCCTTTTCTGCACCATCGGAAGTCCACTATGTGAACCATCTTGGAAACCTTGATGGACTCCCAGGCAGGGTGCGAAACTCTAGGGCCATCCTTAAAAAAAGAAGGCTCATTTCCATAAATGAGCCAACTTAGCTTCACCACACACACACACACTGAGTGGATTCTCACAATCCACTCTGACTACTCCGATAAGTATTACCCCATCTCATGAATCCGGTCACACCGCGAGGTCCTTACCGACCGAGGGTAAACAAATCGGATAGTTGCCTCAACCCTCCAATACGTAACATACGTAAACAGTGGTCATAAGTGCTGATTTTACACGTTACGTATAAGTTATTATCATAACTGGTGACAAGTACCGTTAATTAAAAAATGAAACTGATTTTTCATTTTTTAGAAGTTGTTGTGTCGTTGTATAAAGTGGGTTTGAAAAGACAATACACAAATCTTATTATCTTTTGCGCCTAGTGTCCTTCGATGTAGTTTTTCGATCGTCTTTAAAGTTCCAAAAGCAATTTAAAAGAAATATGAAAAGGTTATACAAACCTTAATTCAAAAGTATCTTGGCAAGTATTATGGGACTATCAGCTGAATAAATTTATATTGTGTGAAACGACTGAATAATACATGATGGCCTTTCCAAATATCTATTTTGACTATTCATGATTTAGTACTTCAAATTAGCGATTTATGATTTTGTAGAGGTAGTAGTGTTGTGAAATTTTTGATAAATAGATACTATGAAAGCGATTTGAACAAAACTTTGGAAGAATTGGAAATGTATGACTCAAAGGGGATCGAGCTGTACAGGTCACTTGCACTTAAATACTTTAAGCTATTATTTCGGCCTTACCAGCACACAGAAGATCCTTAGTTTCTTCCATAATGACAAAGCCTTTGGTTCGTTAGATGACAAGATACGTTATATGTAAATCTAATGTAGATATGATATGTACGTTATAGAGTGAAACTCTCCAGGTAAAACTACAAATTCAGTAGAGACACTTGAAATAGGATGTCCTGAACAACAATCTAGTCAGTTGTGCGGGCGAACAACATGTTTTGCAAGCAACATCGTAGAGAGAGTGTTTACTGCTATTTTTAGGGGTGTTTGGGTTTTAAGCAAAACTCTACTTCAAAGGGTGATCGAGCTGCTGGAAGCATTTTTTAAAAGGTATTTTTGGTATGGATGTGTCGTATTTAGGAGTATTTGGATCTGTTGCGAAACCTGATTATGCAGTATCTTCCAATCGAAGTTTTGGGTGCATTCAACAAAGCATTGTAGCGGGTGTAACCTGAACTACACTTTTTCCTCCACTCAATCCAACAACCCAAACATTCTTACCCACTTCCCACAACTCTACGTCTTCAAGTGCAACCGAAGTTTCCTATAATTGACACTTTGACTAAACAACAAAAGTGCATTGTCATATATTAGTTCTTTTGCTACCCATCCCATTTTATCCAAATTTTCAATGCAAACACCCATTATGATGAGAAGATTTTGTTTACAGTTGGTATACTTCCCAAAAACTAACAGAATTCACAAGATCTCACTAGCTCAAACAACTCGCGACATGAGGATAAATTTTGTTTACATTTAATGCACTTCCTACAAATAAGCAACAGTTCACTGCTGTAATTTAAATATTACTTAAATCTAAAAATTCTCACGAAGCGTTGCAGTGCTCGATATAATCTTAAGCTTCACCTCTTAATGCTTTAATATTATATCAAACACCATCAACACTTTTTGGGTATTTTTAAATTCCTTAAGAGAACGCATTTGATGATGTATTAGAAGTTTATTCAGATCCAAATATCTAAGTCTGACTGTCAATACAGACATTATAGTTTGCAAACTATCATTAAAGAAACAACCATTTTCTTTATAATGTCCAACAAAACTCCCAACTAGCTAGGAATGCAAATAAAATACAAAAATACAAAAAACTATTATTATCACCGCCAAATGAGCATAAAATTAGTTGTTGTTACAAATTGGCACCGCCCTAATGCGCCATATACCGAAATAATTTAAACATAAATTGGCTCTGCCGCAGCATGCGACGCCCAATTTCACATTACAACATATAAACATAAAAGACTTTACTTATTGTTATAGATAAATTATTTTTAACAACCCGGTGTACGCACCAGACAAGCTTTAACATGCCAAAATAAAAAAGTATAATCTTCCAATTCTATTATTAAAATTAAATAATACACAATTTTACGTAGAAATAATTAAAATTTAAACATATTGTGATTTATGTTAAAATATGTTAGTAAAAGCTCCGTACGCACGCACAAATATGACTAGCGAAAGCTACTCAGTAAAAGATTACAAACGACCAAACCAACATTGTATTTTTGTGAATTCAAGTACACGTTTGAAAATACTCCATCCGTTGCAATTTATTTGTTCAATTTTGACTTTTGAAGTCTCATTTTTACAACTTTAATTTAAATATTTTTCTTTTTCTTTTTTTTTTTGTTATATAATACTTGATACAAAATAAGGAGCAACAAACTTATTTTGATACATACATATATGAGTGAAAGTCAAAAACCTATAATTATAAAAAGTGATCGAGAGTTGACACATGTGCATTTAAATGTTTCAACAATTCATTATTCTACCTAACGCTTTTGGTTTATTAGTACGTGTGAGTAGCCCATCAATCTAAAAATTGTAAGTTCAAGCCTCGTTGAAGGTATTTGTGAAATATATTATAAGATACGTGATACAATATCTTAAAAAGTTGTCGTTAAAGAGGAGGGAAAAAAACTCATTGCTTATACAAGTAGAGTAGAGATCAAATGAGAAATACATGTAGAGCAATTGTGATATACTATTAACAAACTAATCGGATCCAACCGATAAAGAACCAATACGATAATTTGTCCAAATATTTTGACTTAGTATTTTTAAAGTATATAATTATGATCTCAACCAACACATACAAGATTGAATGGTGGATATAGGTAGTTTGCATGGACAAGATTGTGCGCACATTGTCAAAGCATGCTTGCCTGTCCAAGGGTTGTCACCTTTCAAGAATGGTGGCATAAGCGTTGCTGTCAATGTTTTAAAACACATGTCGACTAGGCCGTTTTAACCGGTTAAATCGAAAACCGGTTAGAAGAAAGTGATAGGTATGGCCGGGTTTTTGCTTATTTAAAAACCGGATTATATATCCGATTTTTCATTGATCCAGGTCGATCAGATTTAATAAACCCAGCAGGGTTGTAATTTTTTTTTTTTTTTAAACAATAAAACTCTTTCTTTACTCTAAAACTAACAAAACTCTTTTGTCATTTCATTTTTTCTAAATTCAAAATTTATGTTAGGTTAAGTTCTATATTTGTATGGACAAATATATTATGATTTGAAAAGCTTATAGTTATATTTAAAAAAAAAAGTTTATATTTAAATTGAAAAATTAAAATGATAGTGACTGATATAGTTAAGTTTGATTAAACAACAAATTAAAGTTATAAACTAATGTTGGTATTATATTTGCTCGAGTTTAAAATGTTAATTAAAAAAGATAAGATTCTAAAAACACTTCTTACTTTTATAAACTAGAGCTATAACTTATTTTGTAAATTAGATCTATAAATTGATTGTTTTGCATTTTTTTAATATTGTAGATATGAAAATTAAAAACTACTAGTAAAATCAAATAGAGTTATCTCACTTTAATCATTTCAATAAAATTTAAGATTAAAAATGGACAAATACTTATCCAAAGATGTTAAAAAAAGTATACAAAGACATAAAACCAATTCAACCCGGCGGTTGGACCGACGACTCGACCGAGTATTTGATAACCGATTTTTAAAACATTGGTTAGTATGATACCCATATCTTTTTATAAAAAAGAAAATGATTTTAATGGTCAAATGGTTGACCTAATCTGTCCAATCAAACACGGTTTCATACTTCATCCACCTCACCACATAAAAATACAGGTAACTAGTGAGCATTCATTGCCACAACTCACAACCGAAATACAGTTGCAACAAACTTTGAATGACAAAAGTTTTTATTATAACTAGTTAACTACCAACAATCTCATAGCCATCACCAATGAGCCATTAACCTAACAGTGTCTTTTTGTTTTTTCTTTCTAATATTTATATAGCCACTTGGTTTCAGTTTATTTGACCTTTTGAACAAAGTCAACTTACATAGGCAAGTACCATGATCAATACTGGTGAACCAACGTGGTATGGACGGACGTGTATACCCTAAATTACTATTGTAAATGTACGATTCTGGCGTATCCCCTGAACGAATATCATTGATATAGCAGTGCATATCCTAATCGAAACACGAATACAAATGATACACTTAGAATTGCATATAAGCGTAATTCTTGGGTAAAGGTTTATAGCTTAGGCAGATAAAAAAATGGAATAATAACCAAAAGAAATGATATCGACTCAAAAGCAAAATTCTTGGGATAATTTTCCGAACTTGCTGGCTAGGAAGTTTTTGTACCTACATCGAAGGTCTCCACCTACAAATATGTTTCATGCAGCACGTAATTAGTAGCTGCCTACGCCTACAGTCCTACAACGGATTATTCCAGAAGTTGCCTGATTTTTCTCAGAGTTACCTGTAGTTTCGAATGGTGAATATTCTTGTGCAACTTCACAAAATCCATGCCTGGAAAAGGCTGGAAGGTTACATTAAATACAATGAAAAATAATTCACCATAAACTCCAGGCTAAGCATTAAACAGAAAAGGTTACTAGGTGAGTAGATGGGTGTGTCCAACACGTCAAAACAGGTTCTGGTTGAAAGCAATATTTTAAAAACCGGCTTTTTAATCATTCTGGCCGAGCTTCCAGTTCAAGGTTCAACCGGGTTTTATGACACTGGTTGAAAAAGGCCATTCTTTAGCACGCACAAGCAAGACTATAACAGTAATAATGTAAATTTTAAATTAAATGTACATTGAGGTTGTATGCATTAATTATGAACTTTGAGCCACTTTCAACCCAGATTCGACCCGTTTTGACATGTTCCCATTTCAGCTATCCTTTTGAGGTTATAAATAATTGATTTGAAATTTAGACATATACTTTTCGCCTTACCAGCTATCTGTTTATCTCCTTTATTTACGTTAATCAGAAATGAAGGGATCTCGTTGTCTACCAACTGCAGCAAGACAACACATTTTAAATATAAACATATAAATCTGAAATGAAATAAATATGCAAAGTTTGATCGAGAAAGACATGTTTATCACCTCTGAGAACAGAGCTTTCACCATCTGTAATGAATCATACCCGTGGTATGCAATGGCCCTCATCAGATAGTGCCAATTGTAAATTTACACTGCAGTGTCATTTCACGTTGCCTGCTGACTCAGATTAAAGCTTAAACTTGTTTATAATAAAGATTTTGACAACCTATCTAACCCACCCTAATTTGTCTTGCAAGATAGATTCACATAAGCCAAAGTAAGGGAGGTGATAATGAATATCATGGGTATACGTACAATATACGCCCTTAGGTAGAATTTAATGATTCCATCAAAAAAATATTGGAGAGGACTTGGAGAAAGTCATACGTCGGCCGATACACTTAACCTAGAGGCCCCTAGGACACAAGGACATATATAACATCCTTTGGGTACTTTTATCCAACTACCTAAGTTTGTTAACCTGCTGAGCGATAAGGCTTTTTGATAGGCGCAGCAAAATAAAAAGGGGACAATCTGCTTAATGAATATGAGATGCAGATAAAGTTATCATCTCTCACAGGTAGGAGCAGCTAGTGTAGCCATCTTATGTTTTGTAAAAGACCCAAAAGGCTGAGGTTAAACACATTTCTGAGTGGATATAGTTTAATTTGTCATAACATATAAAGCAGCATTAGTTACGGGTAATTTCTAGTATTTTTGGAGACCACCACCAGAGTCATTATGTAAATGAGGTGCAGGAACCCGCCGCATTGCGGCGGGGGTGTTTGCAACATTTTCCGATGGTTGTATGTATAAAAACTGGAATGGCAAATGAAACAATTGTAGGAAAGTTAGTACTTATAGTCTTATACTATAGCATTCCTCTCATGTACATATCAGACAACAATCACTTACATTTAAATTTTAAGACTAATTCATGCAAATCCTCTTACTGTTTCCTGCTGCCTCTTATGTAGCCCGATTCCCGAGTCATTCTTTGCTAATTCATTAGTAGGTCTATAATTCCCAATATTTTCAGCGACACTCATTGTTTTTCCAGTATTAGTATTAAAAGGTACCTCTAAGTGGCACAACTTTTTCTCCGTTAGCAAGAGTTGTTTTATGTTTGTTTTATGCGTCAAGTACAACACGTGCGATGGCTATTGGCTCAACGACTGCTGTGACTAACATCGAGTATGCAAGGAGCTTTACAGGTGCCTGTAAAAGAAATATCATCGATTAATAACTTCAATCTCACTACTACAAAAATGGGCATAGAGCCCAGTTGAAAACTGCTATGGAGCCTGGTTTGCCTACGGGCACAAAAGTTGGGGGGACTCTATTCAAAACCAAATAGAGCCCGGTTAGGCAAACGGGTCTATTCCAGTTGTAGAGCCCGGTTTCTCTTACTGAACATGGCTTTATGTGAGAATCAAAATTATAATATATATATATATATATATATATATATATATATATATATATATATATATATATATATATATATATATATATATATATTTTGGAAGAATTCAGCGACAAGATCAAATATTGAATAGCAAATAAAATCCAGTATCATTATTCCTAACTTTCATCTACTATAAGAAATCCTAGCTATCCAATCTTCATCTTTACTTCTATCTTTAGTCCAGCCTTCAAACCGCGACTCATCTTGCTCTTGAGCTTTCCTTCTAGCCGACTCATTATATATAGATGCTGCATATATAACAAGTATGGGTTAGAAATAGAAAAAGGATAGGTAGGCCAGTGTCGTAAACGAAGCATACATCTTCAATACACAAGTATTTGAGGTGGACTAAAGCGCTTGGACAGATTTTCAATTACCAATAAACACTCAAATAGGTTAGCAGTGGTGGTATGAGCACAAACTAGATCAGCGTCTTCATGGTATCCTGATTGACAAGTAGACTGATTGACAAGTAGACTCTGCATCGTTGTCATGAACTCTGCATCATTGGTGAAACATTGATCAGCGTCTTCATGGTATCCTTCTTTGAATAAAAATATTTGAATACAAGATACATTTATGTGATTTACCTGCACCCTAAGTTTCTCCTAGTTTGGAAAAGCTTCTGACCAATAGAAAAAGGATAGGTAGGCCAGTGTCGTAAACGAAGCATACATCTTCAATACACAAGTATTTGAGGTGGACTAAAGCGCTTGGACAGATTTTCAATTACCAATAAACACTCAAATAGGTTAGCAGTGGTGGTATGAGCACAAACTAGATCAGCGTCTTCATGGTATCCTGATTGACAAGTAGACTGATTGACAAGTAGACTCTGCATCGTTGTCATGAACTCTGCATCATTGGTGAAACATTGATCAGCGTCTTCATGGTATCCTTCTTTGAATAAAAATATTTGAATACAAGATACATTTATATGATTTACCTGCACCCTAAGTTTCTCCTAGTTTGGAAAAGCTTCTGACCAATAGAAAAAGGATAGGTAGGCCAGTGTCGTAAACGAAGCATACATCTTCAATACACAAGTATTTGAGGTGGACTAAAGCGCTTGGACAGATTTTCAATTACCAATAAACACTCAAATAGGTTAGCAGTGGTGGTATGAGCACAAACTAGATCAGCGTCTTCATGGTATCCTGATTGACAAGTAGACTCTGCATCGTTGTCATGAACTCTGCATCATTGGTGAAACATTGATCAGCGTCTTCATGGTATCCTTCTTTGGTTGGAATGTAGGACCAAACTAATGCAGCACTTCCAACTGTAACTGCAGCAAGAATTGAACCCCAAATCCACCTTTGTCTTGTCTTCCTTATTTGCCTAGCTCGGTACGTTGTTTCTACACATAATACAATGATAAATTAAGAGGATCAATTCCGGAATGAAGAAAAGATAACAAAATTTCCAAGACTTACCGATTGTTTCTTGATTCCTCTGAGACATCTCATGATTAACAGCCTCATAGTACCGTAATCTGTCCAATAATCTAGCAATTTCAAAGTTATTAGGCTCCAGTTGCGCTTTCATCTCTGGCTCAAGCTCGGCCTTAGCTTCTTCCCTACCGATAGAATTGGATACAGAGCGGATATGGTTAACTTGACGGGATAATTCTTCTCCATGATCATCGGAAGTTTGGTTCTTCAGCAAAGTAGGATCTTCTGGAAGATTCAGCCCAACAAGAGATAACTGTTCGCATATCCTTCTCCATTGGCTTTGTATATCATTTGATCGTTCTTCTGCTTGCTTCCTTTTCTCCATCTCTACCAGTAAGCTCAACCGTAGTTCACGCAATTCAGTCTCGACATCATTTGAAGCAGTCTGGGATCCACTTTCGGATGACAATTGTGAAGCAAGAGAACAAAGGGTTGATATTTAACAAACTTGAACTTATAAGATTGCCTGTCAAGTTGTTACTCTATATAGCAAATATGAACCAAATTACCTTCCCAAGCATCATAAAACTCAGAAGCGGACCGGTCCAATCAAAAACTGTTTTCCCCATCTGTGTAACACTCAAAGAATGTTGCGGGTCAAAGAAATCATCCATTTCACCGTCTCGCTCTAAATTCTCCTGTCCATCCTCCCCATTGGCCACATCTTTGGCATCATTGCCTTCAACGACTTCACCAGCTGCTATATAGTAATATAAAAAAACAGTTAAAGACGATCAAAATCTCAAAAAACCCTAATAATCTCTTTAAAATTGAAAAGATAACAAATTATATAAGCCAAAACAAACACCCCTTTTATCAAATGGTTTACCAAACACTATTATCTGCACACTAATTTGTAAAACCAAACACCCTTTTAAACAAAAAAAAGTAACTTTTCAATAATTACCTGCAAATCCCTAATTTCAGATTACAGCTAAAATTTCATACAATTGACTATTTTATCCAGTTTTGTAAAAGTAAAAAACATAATACCAAGAAGTGGTATGCAAATTTGATACTCGGGTCCACCCTTTCTCTTTTAACCATCTTCTTTACAAAAATAAAGAAATTCTTGCAACTTATTATTTTTTTTTTCAAAGTATTCATTGAACAAATTAACAAAGTAACATAATTTCATTATTTGATGGAATGAATAATCCCTTGCCGACCATCGTCGTCCTAAACCACCGAGAAAAACACTATCATTATTTTTCACTGTAAGATCTCTCATTTCGTGGGTGTTGCCATCTCCAACTTCTATTTTACAAAATATGCAACAACGAAGAAAACAATTCAATAATTAGTCATTTGATTCTAGTTATTGATTAAAATGCTACAAACCTCCGTCGTTATCGTGGACCCATACTTGTGTTGTTTGTGTTTTCTTTCACCAGTGATACGAAGATCAAGATGAATCTAAATATTGAAAGTATATTGATTAGATTTGAGATCTTAGTTTTTTATCAATGGATTATTAGCATAATGAATAGATGATGGGTTCACTACAGATACCTAATGTAATAAAAGTGGTTAAAGAATCTGAATCATGGTTTTGCTGTAATTCTTCAATAATTTGGGAACTGGCCTTAAGGAGGTTTGATTTACAAAGCTACCACAAGTTCACAACCAAGCAATAACATTCCGATCAATATCTATCATAATTCCGCCCCTCTTATCAAATCCATACCAATTGTCATTCCAAGTAACAAACCAAACGGCTCCTAATAGATTTTTTAGATAAAGCCCGATTTTGTAAGTGAGAACATGGCTCTTTATGAGAAATAGAGCCCGGTTTTAAAGAAGAAAATGCAGGTTTAAAAAAAATTCAACATAAAGCCCGGTTTTATAGAAGAAAACATGGCTCTATACCCCTTTTAATAATATGGAATCCTTTCAGAGCCTGTTTTTCATTAAAATCAGGCTCTATTAAATGGGCTCTATTTCCACACTAATGTAAAAATAAGATTCATTATATGTAGTAAAGACGAATTATTTGCGACCTTGAACCACATTAATCAAATAATCATTCTCAAATTCATCACAGAACTTTAAAAGACACATTTTCGTGATAAGTTGGACTTACTATTTTCTGATTCACATCTTCATTTTCCTTTCATAACTTCGTACAGAATGCCAGCTGACACGATCCTATTGCCAAATCATAAGTATCAGTTATAAGTTCATGCAATATTGCAAAATATTCATTCACAAATCAAAGACAAAACTGATTAGAAAGTAATCAAAAATAAAGGCGACTCTAAAATTTAGACTAAACTTTGGTTTTTAACCGTTTATATTTAGAATCCATTCCGTTTTCCAGTTAACTCATTTTTTAGCCGTTTATATTTAGAAACCATTTGGTTTTTGACGCTCGTACTCGAGTTGGCCTACACGTGACTGAATGAGTCGATATTAGCACCTTTCATTCGGACGACTAATAAACTACTACTTTTTTGTCACGTAGATTTAAGAAGAAAATTCATTAAAAGCTGAATACTTACATCATTAATGCGTTCTCTTGGTTGAAAATTGACATCCTCATAACCATTGCTTGTGCCAATAATGTTATTGTCTTGTAGACGGAAACCCAAAAAGGTTGTAGCCAGTGGAGGAGGCTTGAATGTAGTCATACTTGTTGGAATTTAATAACATGACAATCATAAAACACAATAAACATCAAAGATACATGCGGAAGCGTATAGGAACATATAATGAATAATTAATTAACATAAACATAAAAGTGTGCATACCGTTTATTCTAGCTAAACAAGAATCAATTCTCAAACTAGCAATTGAAATGAACCCTAATTAGAGTTTATATGATTATAAGAATTGCTCCTTACTGTTTTTGTAATTCAATACAAGATACTTACAATAGTGTGTAAGAACCACGTTCTTGTACACACGTACTATAACAAATTAAAGTAATGCTAGTTTTAATAACACAAAACGTTTGCTTAAGGAAAAAACAATGGATCGACCCCTTAGGGTTTATGATCGATCGGTTATGGACTAAAAGAGAAAACACACAAGGTTAGGTTTTAGGTTTATGTGTACAATAGTGAAGAATGAAGACCCTAAGCCTTGTATTTATACCCAAAGAAACTTAGAGTCCAAGTTAGGTTAGAATTGGGTTTTGGAAACCCCCTTGGCCAATCGGTTTGTAATCCTCAAGGGATTCTAGAACCCTCTTGACATCTAATTTCACTTTTAGTCCTTTCTTTAACATTTAACGATCGTTAGTCTATTACGTTTAATTACTTAACATTCGTTATACGTTTCATGTAAATAATAACTAAATAACATTTTATATTTAATTATTATAACTTTAATTCTCATACGTAAAGTGTGCAATCCCGTGGTTTCGAGTTCGATCCTAACTCACGACTACTAATTTATGTCCATAAAACCAACAGCTCCCACTTGGACATATCTTAATAGTGTGAGCAACAATTTGAGCCTCTAGCACGACTCGAGTAAAGCTCCTGAAAAACCTTTTAATGATTTCTCATTATTATTATCCTTTTGCTTTTAATACCATGTTAAATAAAGATATGGATTTAAGTCATTCTTTATTCAACATTATGTTTCTCGTTGTAAGTGATCGAGCAAGATTACCAAATCTTCTGAACATATTCAGGGGATATATTGGGTGCGGCCGCACTAACATCTTGTCAACCCTACGAGAGGCCCAACAATATTAAACTCCAAAATAAATTTGAATGAACTAATTTTATCTTGACTACAAGAATAACTAACAAACTTTGCAACACTTCTAGAAACAACCCTTATGACTACCAGTTACGTTTAGCGTTAAGTTGTTCCACAAAAGTGCACTACATTCATGACACTTATCTGGTATCTCAAGTCTGAGGATAACTATTCATGATTTACTTAATAAAAATATCCATAAAGTAAAATCACGTAGTTAGGATAAGTCCTATATTCAAATTCCTTGAATATCATCTGAAATTGGCATGCAACACATCAATATACTTTAAAGTATATTCTACCAAATCACTCAGATTTGTCTTAATTTAATGATACTCCCATATCATTAACTGAGAACATACGATTTAGAATAACTTAGTTATTCATGGATTAAACATGCAAATACAGGACAACAATATTATAAAATGAACATAAACATAACCAATACTTTATTTCATCAGAAAATAATAATTTTTACAATATCATTTATCCAAATACTAATCACAATTATGCATGAAACTATTAGCCAAACGAAGTCCAATACCATTGGCAAGTTCAGTAAGCTTTTCTATAGGTAAAGCCTTAGTGAGAGGATCAACTAAGTTGTCATCTTTGTGAACTTTCAGTAAATTTATTTCACCTTCGCGAACTTGTTCCCGAACATAGTGATACTTCCGTATAAAATGTTTGGTGCCCTTCATGACTCCAGGTTCATTGGCAATATGATTGCAGGAGAATTGTCGCAATACATATCAATAGGCGATTCAATTGAAGGCATAACACCAAGCCCTGAAATGAATTTCTAATCCAAAAAGCCTCCATTGCAGCTTCCTAAGAAGCTATGTAGTCGGCTTATGTTGCAGACATCGCTATTGTACTATGCTTTTTTCTCTTCCAGTCTACTGCTCCTCCATTAATGACAAAGACATAACCCGTTCGAGACTTCATATCATCTTTATCACTTTGTCAGGACGCAACACAGAAACCTGTAACACCAAGGTATGTATCTGGATTTCCACCATACACTAGAAACATATCTTTTGTATTCCTAAGATACTTAAGAATATGTTTAACAGCAGTCCAGTGAAGTTCACCTGGATTTTGTTGATATCGACGGGTCATAAGTTGAGCGAAGGCCACATCTGGCCTTGTGCGCCTCACAACATACATGATAGATCCTACTGCCGAAGCATAAGGAACTTTCTTCATGCATGCCACCTCTGCAGGTGTTGAAGCACCCATATCGCTACATAAGCCATGCTTTACTTCTATCAGCTAATATCCTTTCTTGGAATTTTGCATATTGAATCTCTTCAATATTTTATCAATGTAAGCGCTTTGACTTAAACCAATTAACCACTTTGATCTATCTCTGTAGATCTTGATTCCCATAATGTACGCAGCTTCCTTAAATCCTTCATGGAAAAACACTGTCCAAGATATACCTTAACACTTTGTAAACTTGAAATGTCTTTTCCCATAATTAATATGCCATCGACATATAGGATAAGAAAAATTACATTACTCCCACTAACTTTGTGATATACACATGGCTCATCAAGATTTTGAATAAATCCATACCTTTTGATTTCTTCATCAAATCTCTTATTTCATTGCCTTGATGCATGCTTCAATCCATAAATAGATCTGTTAATATAAATGATAACATCAAATTATCCTGAATATTAAGTGTCAATTTCCCCCGATAATGCTTGTAATTTATATCATTTATATGGATTTACGCTTGTTTTCCATTATATTTTACTTTCAGGTAAATTACGAGCATTGGAGCTAAAGAGACGAGGAATTGGAGAGTTTATTGAAGAATTATCATAGTATGCTCACTTTGAAGAAGTTAAGGCGTAACTCCTCTCTCACATTACGCTGTAACTAAAGCGTGGCTCAGAAAACCAACTTATTAGAAGATTATGGCGTAACTCTCCCAAAGATTACGACGTAACCATATTAGGTCAAATGAGGTTCCGCGTCGCTGATAATTATGCCGTAACTCATGCATCAACTACGGTGTAACCAAGATTTATTGAAGATACGGCGTAACTCCTTACGCCGTAACCAGCATTACTAGTGCAATTTACGAAGAATTATATGTTACGGCGTAACTATTTTATTAGTTACACCGTAACCAGATCTGGCCTATAAATACCCCACGATTTCCAGCATTTCAAATCATTCCATTGGAAAACTAGAAGGGGGTTGAATAGTTTTACCAATTAAAACTTCCTTTTAATCTATTTAGATCGACTTATGTCAATCTATTTGGATGTGTGTTGGATGTTGATAAACAAACATATAAAAGTATGTAATGAAAAGATAAGAGTAAAAGGCACAAAACTACAACGCGAGTATTTATAGTGGTTCGGCTACAAGGACACCTTCCTTGCCCTACTCCACTCCCCGAGTCACCTACTCGAGAGTTTGTAATCACTACACGACACCAAATCCTTATGGCGGAGAAGCCTTCACAACGTTGAATACTCTTTTTCCGGTACTAGGCTAACCATCGGGTTCTTTCACACCAAGGTGAACCACACCTACACAACGTCGCCTACCCTTTATCAGGTACTAGGCTAAGTACCTAGTTCTTTCACACCAAGGTGAACCACACCTACACAACGTCGCCTACCCTTTATTAGGTACTAGGCTAAGCACCTAGTTCCATTGCAATGGAGGAACTACTACCCAACACTACACCAACGACTAATCCCAAAGGAGATCAACTCCTTTTTACAACATCATCAAGGATATCAATATCCTTGGATCTAGTACTAATCTATCTTGTACATCAAAATACACCATATTGAATGTACATCTAAGGTACCTTTCACTAATGCCTTTAACTAGATCTTCAAGACACCCTTCACTAATGTCTTGTGTCTTGACTTCTAAGCACCCACTAATGCCTACAATCCGGACGATCGACACCTTTCACTAATGTCTTCGTCTTGATACTTGAGACATCTTTCACTAATGTCTTCAACACTACACTTCTTAGAAAAGAAAAGAATCATCAACAAGAGGACTTGATAGTCTTGATGATGAGGAAGCATGGCAACTCATGGACTTGAGCTTGCTTGACTTCAAAGGTGGTGATCTTGCCTTTAAGAGGAACCTAGAGAATCACACAAAACAAAATTACAAACATAGATCTCTTGGATGCGGGGTTAGAGAGTTTTAACTCGGGAGAAAGTATGTTGGAAAGGGTGAGGAACAATGAAGAAATGACTCACTATTTATAGAGGAAAAAATCTAATGTTCCCCGGATCCCACGGATCCCTCCCACAAGGGATCCGTCTAGCGTAAAGCTAGGGATCCGTGGGACGCTCCTCTTTACCCATGGGTATTTTGGTTATGGGTCATGGGTCATGGGTTGATCCATGGGTCTTTAGCTAGATACAATGTATCTCTTGAGTGCAATGCACCTAGTCACATGGGTATGGGTCAATACCATGAGTTATGGATATTATCCATATATGATATAAGCATGATGTCATGCAATGGGTTATGGATCAAGCTCCATGGGTCATGGGCTTTGGGTTGTACCCAACTACATTCAATGTATTTGGTCAATGGGTTATGATACTTAAGTTTCTACCCATTTATATTAACCAATATACTACATACTAGTTATGTGTATATTTTACCCAAATATGTAAACACTAGTTGTTGTACATATGTAATATTAAATCATAAAATCACTTATACTTGTTTTAGTGTTTTATGTGAAAGTGTGAATATGTTAGAAACTATTAGTTCAAACCATTTACGTATTTTATTTGTTTCGTTAAATGATTTTACTTTTGTTATCGACAAAACATTAGAAGATCGTAAAATATAAATAAACGTTTTTACGGCTTATTTGTATTAACAATCTCCCTTTTGTTGATGACAAAACCTAAAATTATTTTAAGGAAAAGCTAAAATTGTAAAAGTTTGAATTTGTAGTTTTACTTTCTTCTCCCTTTTGTCGAAACAAAAGAGCTTGAAGGAAAACTAACGCAATGTTTTTAAGAAAACGTGTGAAAAATAGAAAAGAAAGAGAATTAAGGAGCAAGTAACGGGAAAGGATCTCGTCTTAACTCCCCCTTGACGAGTCCATCCCTATGTAAGGGCGTCAAGAAAGTAATACTAAGCTAGTTTATTTGCAACTAAGTTTGCAAAAGATTTCGTCTATGTGACGAATGTGCTCCCCCTTGATGATTGCAATTTTGCAAAGGGATGTCATGAAATGTAATCCTAATATTGCAAGTAATTTGCAATGTATTGCTTTGACACAAAGCTCCCCTAGCTTTAGGGTGTCAAAGTCTTCATGTGTAAATTGAATAACTACAAAACAAAGGTTAGAAAACAAGTATAATGCACAATTTCCTGCAAATATGATCCAAGTTAGAATAAAAATAGTTTTCTGTATCACGGATCCCACGGTTCCCTCCTTGTAGGGATCCGTCTAGGCAAATACAAGGGATCCGTCTGGCTGATGACCAATTTCAGCAATCATGATATAACATATTATGTTAGTATCAAAGTGAGATATGTATTATACAACATACTCATATACTTAGAAATATAGCAAGTACCATGTATTTTCATTTAATAAAACTAGAGATATGATATACATGACTCTAAAAACTAAGAAAATGATCGATACATGACTTGGAATTACTAGACTTATCTAAGTAACGCTTGAAACTAGGACACCACTAAAATCCTCTAGCTCAAGTTTGTTTAGGTTTAATCTCGTCGAAACGTTCGAGGAGGTGATAGAACATGAAACGTTGGTCTTCTCGTACTTCATGTATCAAACTTTCAACATGTTGACAATGATAACAATCTTTGTCATGGCTAGGTAGTGGTGGTGGAAGAAATGAAATTGCTTGATGCGAAGGATCAAGTGAAGCGGCTTATGGAGCCTCAAACGACGGAGGGATTGGTGGAGGCGCATTTGAGAATGGCTCGACCAAGAATGATGGTGGTGGTAGAGAAGTGTCAACTTCCATATGGTCGGGTGGTTGACTTTGATGATTTCTCATAATCCAAATGGGATTATATGATGGAAACGGCAAAAAGGAAGCCGAAGCTAAAGTTGACTCAACACCTTGATTTTGTACCATTATTCCTCCTAATGAGGAGAATGTTGTCATGGAGGTGGATGAGACGGCCTAGGAGGCAAATCCTCTTAATTGTAGAGGTGTGGTGATGATAGTGGAGATGTAAAAGAGATAGCTCTAGGAACCAATGGTGATGGTTTAGTGGAGATGATATTGTTTGGCCTAGGAGGTATGGTGGTGTTTGGCATAGGTAGTTTTGTGGGTACTATCCTTTTAGGAATTGGTTTGATTGATTGAGGAGCAATCCTTGCATTTGTGGACTTGACCGGAGATGATTCGGTTGAAGAGATTTCGTGTATAACACGAGCCCTTTTCTTAGGTGGTTCTTTGGTGGATAAGTTGCTACTTGGAGTTTTCCTCATGATGAGATGATTCAAAGAGGTTTGTAAATGCTGAAAGTGAGGATGAGGATGATGACTTTAGGAGTCCTAACAATTGGGTTTATAAAGCAAGGATTTGGCAAGTGCATTCAAGACTTAAGCCACTAAAATTCATTGAAATGTGATGATTAACATGCACAAGAGTCAACTTGAGTTTGTATTGATCTAGGAACTCATTTAAGATGAGATGGAGTGTTTAAGTTAGAAAGATGAGCTTGAAATGATTGTTCTAGCTAGAGTTTGCATGATCTGTCACCGGATCCCACGGTTCCCTCCAATGAGGGATCCGCCTAGGCTAGTCCTAGGGATCCGTCTATCAGCAGCTGAGAAAAGGAAGCAATGATGTTTGTAAGGTCCAATGCCTATTTCTTCTTGAGTGTTTCAGTTCATCTAAGTGTTTTAAATGAAGAGGTGCTTAAATACTTGAGGGTAATGAGTGATGTAGCAAATGATTGTCATTTATGGAAGAAATTGGAACTTTCATGAGTACCAATGAATGAACAAGGATGACACTAAAGATTTTGAGAGTGTCAAGTGAAGCTAAATGACCCTAGAGATCAGATAGTGACTTAGAGTAATGCTTTGGAGAATATCCTAAAGGCCTAAGATGGAAAAACTAGAATTTGATCAATTTCGATAAATTTTGACGTGAGGATGATTATGATAAATTTTGCCATAATAAAAGATTTCAAAGGCTAGATGTGAGGATCATGTGAGACATGATGAGTTTTCTTGAGAGCGGAAGAGTAATGGATTTAAGTGAAAGCGATAGATCTACAAGCGTCTTTGAGTGTGATGAGTTATGTGTGAGTAGGAAGGATCTACTTATCTTGATAAGGACTTAATTTGCCTTAAGACACTATGTCTAGCTTAGTGTGAGGTGTTCTAAGGACATGTTTGAAATACAATGTTTGCAATTGCATTTTACATTTCGGATCCCACGGTTCCCTAAGTGTAGAGATCCGTCTAGTACAAATATTGAGGATCCGTCCATCGCTAAGCGAACCTTTACTAAAGGTATGCAATGATCTTGACAATGCATTATATTCCAAGGTTAGTTTAAGAGGTTCTAACACTAAGATATCAAATGTAAGATGTTTTATTTCATGAAGGAAAT
Source organism: Chrysanthemum lavandulifolium (assembly GCA_022545495.1). Lineage (NCBI taxonomy): Eukaryota > Viridiplantae > Streptophyta > Magnoliopsida > Asterales > Asteraceae > Chrysanthemum > Chrysanthemum lavandulifolium. The sequence continues at coordinate 494,628 of JAHFWF010000012.1, forward strand.
TGGATTACATTGATAAAGCACGAGTACAAAAGGATTGATCCTATTTGAAATACTACTAAGTTCCTTTAGCGTTTTCGCTAGAAGGATCATCAAGTGGTTGATGAGTGTTGGTGGAATCAAGAATGAAGAAAGTCTTCATGAGTGATATGTTTAGCGGTTCCATCATCTTGTTCACAAGTACGTACAACGGACTTTGAAATTGAGGATGAAAGTGCATGACGTTATGATAGAGGCGCGTCAAGAACATTCCATAAGGGATGAGTTTATTCTTGGAGCCTTGAAGATTTACAATTCGCCTTGCGAAGAAGTAGGCGAGATTGTATGGTTGTTGTGTTAGCAAACAATACATTATGTGAGCACAACAAGCGGGAAGGATTTCTCGATTTCCCCTAAGACTCCAAACATTTTCACGTAGGATGAGTGCAAGGGGTTTGTACTCTTCTCGGATGTCTCGTGTGAAGATAATGTTTGGATCGGAGTAATATGGTCGAGGTTTGCATATTATGCGATTTAAATCTTCCGGGGAGGGTATGTGTGAACAATATGGACTATTTTCTTCACGAAAGTTGAAGAGAGAATCAAGAGACCAATCTTCGGTGAAGGCACATTGTCCATGATTTGGAATCCGGAGGATGTGAGCAAAATGCCCAAGGGTTAAAGTAAACTTTTGGTTTTTGATATAAAACCAAAGAGATAGAGAACGATCCTCGTTACGAACGAGTTCAACTTGTCGAAAGAATTCCATTATGAACCTTGGACATATCTTCTCGTTGATTTCAAGAAGACATTCTAGTCCTATGGCTCGGAAGGAGGTATTGATACCTTCTTCGAATTGTATAGAGGTGTCTACAATACGTCCTTCGTGGAAGTGATGGTTTTCGAGATTATTGAACCCACGGACATGATTGCGGTGTGTTGGGCTCGAGGAGATGTTCGGAGTGTAGACGCTAGTGAGTGAAAAATCAAACTCATATTCATGCGTCATAGTTGAACCTATAGAAATGATGAGTTAATAGAAAGTGATGTTTGTGGTCAACCAATGATTATCTAACGTTTTTACTAGATTTTTATTAACAATGGTTTTTAATTTGCATGAAAAAACTGTTCTCCAGTAGTATGGTTCCCACGGTTCCCTTTCAAAAGGGATCCAACTAGTATATCTTCCGGGATCCGTAGATCCGTAGTTACAGAAACAGATTTCATGATGAAAAACATAGGTTTTTAGATCTCATAGTTTTATACCAAGATATGTGTTTTAGCCTACATTTTCTTTTAGCATGCATACATGACTTCTAATGTATCACGAGAGAATGAAATAAAAAGAAATGATAAACACATTATGATAATAACCTAGATAAACTAGATTATTAGTAATATTTCATTTCAATGCTAAGAATGATACAAAGGATTGGGTATATAACCCCAATGTAGATTAACAAAACAAAGTAAATGTCTCCGTATGAGAACTTCATCATAGGGAACACAAGAGCGATGAGTGTTAAGACGATGAGCACGAGGGCGATGTAAACCATGTTGAAGACGATCCTTCTTGGTTTCGGTTGAGATGAAATGGAGAGGAAGATGAAGTTTTTGAATGAGAGGAGATTTTTGAAATTGGAAGATTTGAAAAAGTGGAGATTTGATAGAGTTGAATGACGGATGGTTTATTTATGGGGAAGGAGGAATTTTTGAGATTTGTGTTTTGTTTTATTATAAAAAGGATGTGGTTTTTGGATTAGTGAAAGTAGAAAACAAGTTTTATATACCATGACTTTTGACGAAAATTTTACACGATGTGAGAAAAAGCTTCCTAGTGAAGCTATATGTAAAACATGTGTATACATGAAAGCTACTCAAGTAAATACCTAAGTAATCACACTTATTTATTAAACTAATATCATTTAGAGATAAGTGGAAAGTCATACCTCAAATGCACTTAGGAATGTCTTTACAAATGACACGACAAATGTCGAAGACAATTCCAGCTCCTTTATGCTTAAGATACCTTCTTGGGAAGGTAATCTTATTATCAAGCAATTCCTATGGCTTGATAGATGTGAGCTTTAACTAATCAACATGACAAGGAAGATTAGTTAAATAAATAAAAAATGTTGTCATCTAATCAACATCCAACAAGAGAGTTTTAAAATGTCATGGTGTTTATTTTATAAAAGACCTTCTTTGTAGTTTTCAATTAACCATGGATCGTATGAAGTTTTTAAAGTACAATATACTTCAAGAAACTCGGTAACGAAGCTCTGATGCCAATAGTAGAAAACTAAAATGGGGGGTTGAATAGTTTTACCAATTAAAACTTCCTTTTAGAATATTTAGATCGACTTATGTCAATCTATTTAGATGTGTATTGGATGTTGATAAACAAGCATATAAAAGTATGTAATGAAAAGATAAGAGTAAGAAGTACAAAACCACAACGCGAGTATTTATAGTGGTTCGGCTACAAGGACACCTTCCTTGCCCTACTCCACTCCCTGAGTCACCTACTCGAGAGTTCGTAAACACTACACCAACTCCTTATGGCGGAGAAGCCTTCACAACGTCGCCTACCCTTTTTCCGGTGCTAGGCTAACCACCGGGTTCTTTCACTCCAAGGTGAACCACACCTACACAACGTCGCCTACCCTTTATTAGGTACTAGGCTAAGTACCTAGTTCTTTCACACCAAGGTGAACCACACCTACACAACGTCGCCTACCCTTTATTAGGTACTAGGCTAAGCACCTAGTTCCATTGCAATGGAGGAACTACTACCCAACACTACACCAACGACTAATCCCAAAGGAGATCAACTCCTTTTTACAACATCATCAAGGATATCAATATCCTTGGATCTAGTACTAATCTATCTTGTACATCGAAACACACCATATCGAATGTACATCTAAGGCACCTTTCACTAATGCCTTTAACTAGATCTTCAAGACACCCTTCACTAATGTCTTGTGTCTTGACTTCTAAGCACCCACCACTAATGCCTATGATATGGACGATAGATACCTTTCACTAATATCTTCGTCTTGATACTTGAGACATCTTTCACTAATGTCTTCAACACTACACTTCTTAGAAGAAAAAACAATCATCAACAAGAAGACTTCATGAGTCTTGATGATGAGGAAGCATGGCAACTCATGGACTTGAGCTTGCTCGACTTCAAAGGTGGTGATCTTGCCTTTAAGAGGAACCTAGAAGATCACACAAAACAAAACTACAAACATAGATCTCTTGGATCCGGGGTTAGAGAGTTTTAACTCGGGGAGAAAGTATGTTGGAAAGGGTGAGCAACAATGAAGAAATGGCTCACTATTTATAGAGGAAAAATTCTCTCGTTCCCGGATCCCACGGATCCCTCCCACAAGGGATCCGTCTAGCGTAAAGCTAGGGATCCGTGGGACGCTTCTCTTTACCCATGGGTATTTTGGTTATGGGTCATGGGTTGATCCATGGGTCTTAAGCTAGATACAATGTATCTCTTGAGTGCAATGCACCTAGTCACATGGGTATGGGTCAATACCATGGGTTATGGATATTATCGATATATGATATAAGCATGATGTCATGCAATGGGTTATGGATCAAGCTCCATGGGTCATGGGCTTTGGGTTGTACCCAACTACATTCAATGTATTTGGTCAATGGGTTATGATACTTAAGTTTCTACCCATTTATATTAACCAATATACTACATACTAGTTATGTGTATATTTTACCCAAATATGTAAACACTAGTTGTTGTACATATGTAATATTAAATCATAAAATCACTTATACTTGTTTTAGTGTTTTATGTGAAAATGTGAATATGTTAGAAACTATTAGTTCAAACCATTTACGTATTTTATTTGTTTCGTTAAAATGATTTTACGTTTGTTATCGACAAAACATTAGAAGATCGTAAAATATAAATAAACATTTTTACGGCTTATTTGTATTAACAGTTATGATTCCTTAATTGTTTTGTTTGCGTTTACATTGCTTCCGTATAATTATTTCTAAGTGTATGCATGCATAGTTTATTGGTAGCTACCCTTGTTTCGGTAGTTTTGAATGGCGGTAGAGGCTAGTTGCTTAGAGATATGACCAACTGACCCTAAGTGAGTAGACTGAGACGGGAAGGGTAAGGTATGACCAATTGACGACCCTTTCTACTTGTGCGATTTGACCAACTGATCACCTACCGTTTGGATGAACTTAAGAATTAGAGGGTGAGTGTTTAAGTTGCTAGCGCCCGGGCACTCACTATTATAAGTCTAGCATGTAGCGGAACTTAATTACTTGGCTTAGGGGACCAAGAACAATTGGACTTATGAGGGGACATCTGACTTCTCCAGTGGTGGCCCTTTGCTGATAGGTTAGGACGAACTGACCAAATGCTGTCCTCTCGACTTTGACCCCACCTGAAGTAATTGGAAGTAACTAGACGTAAACACTACTAGTTAGGATGAGTAACTAGGTTAGCACCACTCTCCTCTATTGATCACATCCTTTTCCTTTATTTGCTTTAATTAGTTAATTCCTTATCAAAATCATATTAAAATCTGTGACACCTAGACTTAGTATAGATCAACACACATAGCTCTTGGGACGACCTCGGTTTTACCGAATACTACACTAAACACGACCGGGTACACTGCTCGTTAGTGAATTAGGGTAGACAATAGGTATAATGAGACTTATAAATATTAAAACCTGGTCAGTAAAACCTGCATCAATAAATAAACCATAAAACGTTTGTTTATATTTAGCGATCTCGTTATATTTTGTTGATAACAAATATAAAGTTATCATAAGTAAAATTATAAGAATTCATGTTGTTTTGCAAAGTATATACATTTGATCATTTAAATAAATGTTGTAATAATAATATGTTGTAATATAATATGTAATAGGTTGGGTAATATCCAAGACCCATAACCCATACCCATGGAGCTAATCCATAACCCATGACTCATTGCATGACATCATGCATGAAATCATGTTGAGTATTATCCATGATCCATGACCCAATGCCCATGACCCAAGACCCATGACCCATTGTCTAGATACATTGTATCTTTTTGGGTACCCATGACCCAAAGTCCATGACCCATGGCTCATAACCCATAACCCGGTTTGCAACCTAAAATCCAGACTAAACTGACCCAGACAGCCGGATCCCTGGAAATGCACTGGTCGGATCCCTTGGGTAAGGGATCCGCCAGAACCATGGGACAGAAGGTTTTTTTACCTGTAAATAGTGAGTCATTTCTTCATTGTTCCTCACCCTTCTTCTTATAACTCTCTCATATATTATCTCATTCTCCTAACCTCTGATCATTTGATCATTATAGTAGTTCTTCTATCATTTGTTGTGATTCTCTTTTAGGTCCTTTATAAAGTGTTCGGATATATAAAGTCAAAGAGCTGAAGAGTTAAAGTACTGAAGTCAAAGTACTGCTAAAGAAGAAAGTCAAAGTACTGCTCGATCATCAAAGTACTGCAAGGTCAAAGGACTGCTATACAAAATCGTTAAGGATTATATTGTAATTCTAGAATGTTCTAAGTTTAAGTTTAGTATTATTTGACATACAAGGTTTGTAATTGTAAACCGATTAGGGTGATCCTTAAGCCTATAAAAGGACCCCTAGATTGGCATTAGACGTACGTGCATTATTAGAGTTTTTAGAGAATACGATATTAGAGTTTTAGAGTTGTTAAAGAATCTGTATAACAAGCAAATTCAGAGTTTTAATATAATCGTTAAAGTTAAAGTTAATTCTTCTTAGCTTTGTTAAGTAAATTCCGCATACTTAATAGAGTTAGTTCAGTGTTTCTTTGTTAGCAACTTAGGATTTATCCGAGGTTACTAAGTCCTTACAAGCTACATAAGTTAGTTTGGTTAGAATACATCGATCCAACAAGTGGTATCAAAGCTTGCGTGGAAAATCTAATTAAGAAGAAACCCTTAAAATCTAGTTAACAACAAACCCTAAAGATGTCGACTGAAGCTGCACCACCCTCATCCATCACCTCACTCAGAATACCTATTATCAAGAAGGGAGAGTAAGATCTATGGAGCATGAAGATGAGGCAGTACATTGCCATTACAGACCATGCACTGGAATGTAATTGTCAATGGTAATGAAGTTGTTGCAACCTCGTAGAGATTCTGGACAACCTAAACCACCCAAAGTTGTCTTACCGAGCAACAAGAAGAAATCAAGAAAAGGCTCTCAACATCCTATTATATGCTATCCCTGATGGTCACCTACTCAAATTCCATGATGCTAAGGATGCAAAAAAACTATGGGCTGCTCTCAAGACTAGATTTGGAGGGAATGATGCTTCCAAGAAGATGCACAGAAATCTATTGAAGCAACAGTTTGAAACTTTCACTGTTGGTGAAAGAGAAGGTCTTGATGCTGCCTATGATAGATTCCAAAATCTCCTTAGCATGCTAGAGTTATACAAGGCAGAAGTATCTATTGAAGATGCAAATCTGAAGTTCTTAAGGAGTTTGCCATCGACATGGCATGTGATTGCTACTATGATCAGAGGACAACCTGGTTTGGACACTATGGACTTTGATGATCTCTACAACCATCTGAAGGTGTATGAGCATGAGATGAATGGCCAAACAAGTTCAAAGTCTCATAGTATAGCTTTTGTGTCTTCTGAAAAGAGAGGCAGTAGTTCCACTAAAAGCATCGCTAACCCTACTCAAAATCTGCTTCCCAAAGTATCGCATATCTCGCTCATTCTATCACAACCATGACCAACCCCACATCATCACCAAACACCATCCATTCTGATGAGTTCGTATGCTCATTCTTTGCTCACCAAGCCACTTTACCTGTTACTTATGAAGAGGATTTGTCACAAATTAAAGAGGATGCTCTTGAAGAAATTGATATCAGGTGGCAAGTTGCTATGATCACTGCTAGGATCAAGAAGTTCATGAAGAAAACAGGAAGAGGCATTGACTTTAAACCCAAACAGGGTATCACCTTTGACAATTCAAAGATTGAATGCTTTAACTATCAAAAGACTGGACACATTGCAAGGGAATGCAAGTTTGCTAAATATCAGGCAAACAGGATGACCGACAAACCTAAGCTTGAACTAAAGGAAATCCCTATAAGCGAAACAAAAGCTTTGGTTGCTCAAGAGAATTTATCGAGGTTGGTGAGTCTTGAGTTTGATGATGAACCAATAACCTATTGTATGGTAGCGATAGAAGAATCGATAGAAGAGTTTGATTGGAGCACAACTTTTGATGAGGAACACGGACATCTTTGCTTTGGAATCCAGAGATGGTCTAGGAAGTTTTGATTGGAGAATGAAGATGAACTGTTTCGCTTGCTATGGTAGCTACTTCATCAAGTTTACCCCTATCTCTAAGGTTGTAAGATATTGGATTTCACATACACATCAAACCATAACACAAAGTGGGCGTATAAGTGGAATTCTAGAGAGAAAGTTAGAGGTTTAGGGAACTTAGTGAGAGAAAGTGAAAGATATTATTATGAGCTCCAACTCTCTACCTTGGGAGGTAGAGTATTTATAGTCTTACATAAAGCGCCATACAACGGGTGTGGATCGGGCATACTGGTGGGTAAAGACCCGTCTGTCCTCCACGGTGTTACTTAACTAAATACTACTTAGCTTGAAATAACTACGACTACGAGCTTTCTAACGATTACATATACTTGAGGTGACCGACTCTTTAATACCGAATTTCTAATTCCTAACAATCTCCCTAAGGAGGTCACCTCAATCATGTACTAAAATTACATTGAATACAAATAGATATTACATTAACAATTGTTCTTGCATTCTTGATGTAGTACTTTGCTCCTAAGCTCGTAGTCATTGATTCTTCACATTGCATGTTTGGTTACTCAAAGTGGAGGTCTTTTCTTGATCCACGTGATAGTAATTTTAAGCCGACTTTGAGATCATCACTAACAAAATCTCTCGAGACATCCATTGTGGTGTTGGTATTATGTGATGTTGTGACTTTCGGACCGACATGCTCACATTCGGTTCATGATATCTTCTCATCGAGTAACGGAAGCTTTCGTTGATTCATGATATTGGCGGCAGAAAGCGAAGCATGGAGTGAAAATATCGAGTCATTGATGCACTTATCATGATTTCTTGAGAGATGAATGTATTGTGTGAGCATGCGGCTATGGATTGACCGCTTCATTTCGATCACCAGAAACGTCAGGCGTACTGCATACAACATTTAGCAATAAAGCGTACAAAAGTGTCTTTGACCACTTTAGTTGAATTGAGGTACACGCCCACGGTTCCCCGTTGATCGATTACATGTCTTACTGTGATCGGTATAATTCAAGAATTTCCTTGTGAGGTTTTCGCACTTCTACTCGTTCTCAAACCGGAACGTCTCAAAGAAGACAACACGGAGTGAGTGAACCAAATAATTTAAGTCCACCGATTGATGAAAAGAGATTTGAAAACAATCGTGTATTGCTCAATAGAAATTGTTTTGCAATACAACGAAGGTTTTAATGAACATCAATTAACAATCATAAAAACACCTTTTGATTTGAAAAATTAGTACACGGTCAATGTGCTAAAGAAAAGAGTTTGTAAGAACAAAGACCGGTTTTCAAAGGTATCCGTCAATCCATAACTCGAACCGTGATTGATTCAAGAGATTGAATCGCCCCATTGTTTCTGTTCGGTTGTCACATGGTTGATCTATATAATAGATCTCACATGCCACCTACCAGAGCTTGTTTGATGTTGGCTCGAAGGCTTTCCATCTTCATTGTGAATATGTATACACATCACTCGGATGTTCGGAAATACCACAAGGATAATGCGTAGGACTCAAGATATAATCTCTTTCCACATTGTGTGAAATAGAGAGTCTTCATTGAAAGTGTCCTAATGAGATTTATTGATGATCTCGTGGCTCTAGACTCAATTTGTGCATATTTGGATCCTGTGTCGGAGACTAGGGAGAGGGTTTCCTTCTTCAATATCAACAATCTCTAAGAGAAAGTCGATAGATAATGTCGGTTCCCCGTGAGAATGAAACAAGTCCTTTTAAGAGGAACTTGAGTGGTTTGGAAAGTTGAAGTGCGATGCGTCATTTGGGTCCATGACGTCTTGTCTTCAATACCGATGTTACCATCGATAGTATATGAATTGAACCCGGTTTACGCCCTAAGGTTGAATATATGGAGGGCTATTTGTTTTCACCCTTTCTCATTCAATTCTTTTAATTCTTCAACCCTTCGGTGCTTTAAGAGACTTCATAGCTAGAACCTTGTTGGGTTTGTTCGATTACTAGCTCTATCTCGGTCGCATTCTTCCCATATCTCATTTTCTCCTTTATCATCATACCTAAGGACTTTTACACTAACTAGTGGATTGTCCTCGGTAGATCACGATGAGTGTCTAAATACTCATCATTTTTGTACAATCTAAACTGCAAAATCATCTGAAAACACTCAAAAATGCATCAAAATGATGAAAATATCACAAATCAGTGTTTTATGTGTTTCAAATGCAAAAATGTTTAAAATCGGATGAAAAACATATCAAGTTTGCAAAATTGGCAGTTTTAGTCCCCCAAGTTTCACAAGTTGTCAAAAACAGTCCATGGTAAATCAAAATAAAGAAAAATGTCATTTAAGGTCCATGGGATTCAAAAGTTGTTAAAACAAACCCTTCAAAGTTTAAAATTTGCAAAACTACAACTTTGGTCCCTCAAGTTTGAAAAATGTCATAAATGGTCCTTGGAAATTGGAAAACGTCAAGTTTGGTCCTTGTATTATTAAAACTTGTCACTTTTAGTCCCTTGGAGCAACTTTGCAAAATGGCAGCCTAGGTCCTTGTATTTTCAGAATTTGCAACAATAGTCCTTGTGTTTTAAAACCTTTAAACCCCTTTGGACACGCTTAATACCACACATGACCTGCCATTCTTTTTGAACCCCTGACCAATTACCTTTTGGACCCCCCGCTTATTAAAGCTCGGTCGAATATCAGTCAACAACCATTGGCGCCAAAGTCTTCCTTCTCAACGCCTGCTCGCAAACTCGGCTCCCTCACTCCACCTCAACATATCACCATCCATGTCCCTCTACCTCCACCAATATCCAAATATCATTAATTACCTCACCCCTCATCTCACTCAACCAACAACTGCCAAATATCCATTTCCCGCCAAAATGAAATGAATGGCCAAGATTGCCTAAAGTGATCCAAGGGTCTCAAAAAGAAGGTGGGATCAAATCAGAAACAAGTGGGGAGTTGATTGGAGTATAAAAAGAAGAAAGAGGAGAAGAGAAAGGAGTAGTTAGTTTTTTAGTTTTTCCTAATGTCGTTTTTTTTAAATTAATGTTTTAGTTTAAGTCCAAATGTTGTAATCTCAGTTTTTATGTACCATAATTAAGTTAAGACATCATTGTAATGTGTTTTAAATAGTAATTCCAAGTTCTATTATAAGTTTCAAGTTTTAAGCTAACTGTTGCAAATTTCAGTTTACAACTCTTATGCATAAGCTCTTAGAAGCTTATTTCTAAACTCCACTAAGCTTATATAAGCTATTTACAGCTTTTTGTAAGCTAAAAAATCATTTTCAAACAAATTTGTGAAGTGGTCAACTAAAGTCAACTGTGAAGTGTAATTGTGGTTCAAGCAGTTTGGACATGGAATGGGTTGATGCAGAGGATGATTTGGGTTGTATTAGATTAGGTTAGAGTAATTTTGGGTTTGGTTTTGGCCTGCTGCAAGTAGCTGGACATTTGTAAGTTGTTGAATCTGATCCTTTGGTTTATGTTAAACTGCATAATTAGCTTAGCTTTAATCTGTTTATTTCCATTGGGGTTATTGCATTCATTAGCTCTCATATTGTCAGTAGATCATAAGTTTTAGCTGCTATAGATTTGAATTGTAGATTTGATAGAGTAGACTGCATAACTGATTTGAAACTTGTGTTTGGATCAGTTAAGGAATTTGTGATCAAGCTTAGGTTTGTGCTTATTGCTTGCATACTTAGTCTCTATTTCAATAACTTTAGTCATTTCGGTCCTCTTGTTGCATCCGAACACTCAAAGGTCAAAATCATAGTGAAGCGTCTTTTGATTTCATTCTTTGTTAAAGTCGATAGTTATAAATTTGCATATTGGCTTAAAGTAAGTAGATCAAGCTTGCTGTCATCATGATTAGTCTTAAAATATCATAATCAGTTCACAAATCTAGATCAAATCTCATAAAAGTCAACTTTTCAATTTTTGTCAAAAAGTCAAATATTGAAATACTCAGTTTATGGCCAACTAAGATGAATTTTCATTGATTCATTCTTGGGTCATTTTAAGTGAAACTTGTGGCTTTTAAAACTTCTCTTGGTCTATTTTATCATTATCATTTTTGTCAAATTTTGTAAATTTTTCTTAAGCACTAAACTAGCTTGTCAAAATGGGATTAAATCCCACATGCGGGGCATTAAGTGCTTGCAGGATTATCTGAGTTTTGAGCTTGTGCAAAAGCTCATCTTGGCTCATCATGGTCTGTATTTTGGTTTAGACATTCTCAACCAGGTCTAGTTTAGGTTCCAGTTGTTGGTTTTTAGTTTCCGACTTATTCAGTGCTTATTCTTGACTCGAACTTGGTACCTTTTCTTTGTTTTAGCCATAAGCTCTTATCCTCAAATCTGTTAAGCTTGATATTCAGAGGTTAAGAGTAGTTGTTTTTGTTGCATTTGGTCACTTTTAGCATATTTTAGCTTGTGTATCAGTTTGGTGCTTGTTTTGTCCCTTTAGCTTATCCAAGTGCTTATTTCATAAACACTTTGCACATCAGTTTCAAATTCCTCCACACAAGCACCTGTTTTTCCATTTTTCCTAGATTCCAAATATTATTTTAAGCTTATCTTGAATTTTTCAGATTTTTCCAAGCCTGTTTGGTATTTTTCTTAATTTAAATTAGTTTTTAAGCATTTTTAAATAGCATTTAATACAAAAAATTAAGAAAAGTTTCAAAAAAATAATTTTTCATTTTTCTTAAGTTTAGATAAATATAAAAAGTCAAAAAAATATTTTTCTAGATTTTTCTTAGTTAAAATTGTATTTTTAAACAATTTAAGTAGTTTTAAATAGTTTTTAATTCCTAGAAAATAGAAAAATATTCAGAAAAATAAAAAAATAGTTTTGAAAATTCTCTTTTGATATTTTAGATTTTTCTCAATCATAGTTTTATTTTTCTAACCTTATTTTGTATTTTCTTCTATTTTAGAGTATTTATTAAATTGTTAAAATAGTTTTTAATTAATAATAATTAAATAATTAGTTGTAAAAATAATTTTCTTTTTCTAATAATTTTCTTTTATTTTTAGGATTTAAAAAATGTCATTTTATATTTTTACGTCTTTTATTTCTTAGATTTCACTTTTTATTTTGTACGATATCGTAGTTTTTAAACGTACATTTCGTTCTTTTATCCGATTGTTGTGTTTTCCAATTACATTTCCCAATTCCATTCCAATCAATCAAGAGTGTAATTTCTTAATCTAAACCTTTCTTGATCACTATCCTTAGTGATCACTCTATCATCTGAGTTTGTTTTGACACACCATTGAGTCTCAGTGGGACTAAACGACCCGGAATTCATTCTATTCTCCGGGACTTCATTGCATTTGTGTTTTAAGCGGTTTAAGCTTCTACGGTTGGCCATTCACAAGTGGCTAGCTTGTGTGAGGTAGCTATTTGTTTCGATGATCAATCCTCGATTACAGTGGATCATGGGAACCAATACTAACCTAATCATCCTTATATCACCGTACATAAAGTAAATTTGGTCGGTCTACTTGGTATTGTTCATCCGCCATTTGAACCAATTGAAAACCATTTGAAAATCAATCCAGATACTTGTGATATATTATCAAAACATTTTGTACTGAATTGTTTTTGATAATTTTAGAATAAGTGCTCCCCTCAACATGTGCATCAAATGTTTGAAATCGTTTGCACACGGAGGCAAGAGGAAGAATTAACTTCTTTGATTACCATTTATAAAGATATCAACATCACTTCCTAATCAAGACAAGTAGATAAAGCATTTTGGGAAGGATGAGGTTTTCATAAGTTTGCTCCCCAAGTATGTGCCTCGAGATTTGAAAAGAGTTTTGCACATACTAGAGGAAACTGATGAGATAAGTGATCACGTTTCAAATCATAGGTTTAAGATAGATGCTCCCCTCAACATGTGCATGGAAAATTTGAAATCGTTTGTCACATGTGGGAAGGATAGCATTGAAAAACATGCATGTATATCTTTTGAAAATAATTGAATGCCAAATAACTTTTAATTTAATTGAAATCATTCTCCCCTCAATCAATGACATAGGTTGTTGATTGAGATTGATATTTTGACAAATAAGTCGGATGATTATCAAAAATAGAGTCAGAGTTATTTTTCAAAGCAGTTAGTTTTCATCGGATAAATGTTTATAGAATCGAGCATGAAATTTTGAAAACATGATAAAGTATGGCTCTATTATTTCTTTAAAAAGCGGTTCTTGCTGAGATGACAATAAGCCATTGTTCTCTTTCTCCCAAAAATATATATATATATATATATATTTTTTTTTTTTTAAGAATTGAACAACATCTAAAGTCCGTGTCATTCTTTGAATGACAAGACAAAGACCGTAGATATTTTCGAACCGAGAAAAGCATAACAAATTCACAATACTTTTTTTTTATTTATTTTTATTTATTTTTATTTTTAGATTTTTATGGATTTTGAAGGTTTTATATTTTTGTATTTTTTTTCGAATAGATATATACAAGAGATAGATGAGCATAGACCTTTACTCCTCGTCTTTCTCACGAAGGCGTTTGAGTGTTTCGGGTTGAAGGCTTTTCAAGCCTAGTCGTGGAAGTATGAACTCAAACGTTCTCTTGGAAGAGCTTTGGTGAAGATGTACGCTAGCGGTATTGAGACCTCACAAAATAGAGTTCCACCACACCTTTTTCCACTTGTTCCCCGATGAAATGATGTCGAATGTCGATATGCTTTGCTCTTGAGTGTTGAGCGTTGTTGCATGAGAGAGCAATAGCACTTTTATTATCACGATGATGAGAGGATTTTGTTGAATTCAAAGCCATAGTCGGATAATTGAGATCTCATCCATAAGATTTGAGCACAACAAGATGACATGGCTATGTATTCAACCTCTGTAGAGGAAATAGAAGTACTCATTTGCTTCTTTGAAGACCGACTCACAAGCTTATCACCCAAAAGCGAGCACCTCGGGCGTGCGACGTGTATCTTGACAACTCCGCATGATCGGCATACATAGGCCGTTAGTGACATACCGGTGTCCTTGGTACCATAGTCCCATATTGATGGTTCCTTGGAGATACCGAAAGACCCGTTTAACCGCTTCAAGGTGCTTTTTAGTAGGCTTAGGCGATATCTAGCACACATGCACACAGTGAACAAGATGTACGGTCTACTAGCCGTGAGGTACATCAGGGATCCAATCATACTATGATATTTCGTTTGATCTACCATGATCCACGAGTGGTCCTCATCCGACTTAGTTCGTTCAATCATGGGAGTGTCAACAGGTCACTAGAATCAAATCCAAATTTCTTTAAAATCTCATTTGCATATTTAGATTGATTTATGAAAATGCCTCGGGACTTTGTGAAATTTGCAATCCCAAGAAAATGACATTTGTCCATCATTGACATTTGAAATTTTGAACCCATTTCATTAGAAAACGATCACATTCCATTGGGTCGGTCGAGGCAAAATAATATCATCAACATAAATTTGAGCGTGAATTAAATGTTTGCACGACTTTACGGTGAACAAAGTAGGATCAAGCTGCTCCTTTCTTTGAATCCGATGAGATAGAAGAAACTTTGACGATATCATACCATGCTATAGGAGCTTGCTTCAAACCATATAGGGCCTTTTCAAGCGATAAACATGAGTAGGATGCTCGAATTCACAAAACCCTCTCGGTGGTGGCGTAAACCACTTCTTTCGGATCTCCATTAAGAAATGCGGTTTTCACGTCCATCGATAAACAACCATGTTCTTGCTAGCAGATTAGCCAAGAGGATTACGATCGCCTCGATACGAGCAA
Organism: Chrysanthemum lavandulifolium; assembly: GCA_022545495.1. Taxonomy (NCBI): domain Eukaryota; kingdom Viridiplantae; phylum Streptophyta; class Magnoliopsida; order Asterales; family Asteraceae; genus Chrysanthemum; species Chrysanthemum lavandulifolium. Next base: position 509,769 of record JAHFWF010000012.1, read on the forward strand.
GCTGGAGCAAAAGATTCCTCAAAGTCTATACCTTCTTCTTGCGATAACCTTTAGCCACTAACCTAGCCTTATTTTTCAAAACATCACCATGCTCATCAAGCTTTACTTTGAAGATCCAATTAAGAGCAATGATCATAGCACAATCTGGAGTGGTACTAATTCCCATACATCTAATCGATCAAACTCATGAATTTCATCTTGCATGGCATTGAACCGTTGTCTTCATTCATAGCGGTTTAACATCTTTAGGTTCGATCTTTGAGAGTACTGAGTTAAAGAAGCACCATAAGGCATCGATGCAAAGTTGTTGACAAGTGGATCTTGGACGAGAAGGATTTCCAATGATGTTGTCTAATGGATGATCGTGAGTCCATTTTCCGATGTGTTCATGTGGTAGTTGTTGAGGGACCCTGAAGTAGCAGAGTCGATATCTCGAAGAAGATGGTTCGATGAAGATTCGAGAGCAAATATGTTTTCAAATGGAGCATCTTCGGGAGTAGCAAAGGGATTAACTTCATCATTGATGCGAAAGCAGTTCCATGATGTACATTTGAAGAATGATGATTTGTTGATGAGGCGAAGGATCGTGAGGTGCTTCTTGACTTAAAGATATTGAGGCCGACTTCATTCACGGGAATATGAGCACCTCTGTTGTAGGAATCGACACCTCATTAGTACTTGGATCATAAAGTTCATCAAACATAGGATCAAACAATTTCTTTAAATCATCTTGGATGGAGGTACATATGGAGTTTCTTGAGAAGAGTTTGGAACAAGGGATGAACCAATGGGATTTGTTTTGAAGTGCGGGTCTGGAACTGAATTGTCGAGAGCCATTTGACCGTCGACTCATCAAGCGTGCGTGAATTGTTTCCATGATATTTCGGGTTCTTTTGTTGTAGATTCGGTATCCCTTTTGTTAGATGCATACCCAACAAATACTCCAATGTGCCTTTAGCTCTAAGTTTGCCTAAGTCTTGTCCTCATTAGTTGGATAACATAATGCACCAAACACACGAAGGAAAGAGATTAGGTTTTCATTGTGGACAAGTTCATATGGAGTTTTCCATGAGCAGTGTGAATCGAGGAGCGGTTTTGTGTGTAGCATGCGGTGGCAATAGCTTGACCCGGAGAAACATTGGAACCTTTGAGTAAATCGGCATTGTTCTAGCTGCTTCTACAAGAGTTCGATTTAGTCTTTCAACTACACCGATTACGTTGAGGAGTTCGTGGAACACTTCTTTGATGGTGATTCCAACGTTTTCATAAAATTCACTAAGTTGTTTGTTAACAAACTCGGTTCCATTATCATTACGATAATTACGACGATTTGTTAAGTCGAACTGCGGTTGTTTGATGAGTTTGATGATGATATCGGGAGTTTCATCCTTTGTCCTTAAGAACTTGACCCGGTGAATCTAGAGTAATCATCAACCACAACTAACACATATTTCTTCCCAAAGATATTCGCACCCTCATTGGTCCACATAAATCCATATGAATTGTATGAAGAACACGTGACGAGTTAGTAGGTTTGGGTTTATGGGCATACTTCTTGCTTTTCCCAATTGACATCTTGAACAAAGATGATCCTTTTCATACTTGAGTCTAGGTAAACCTACAACTAAGTTCTTTCGGAGAGATCATTGATGGTGCGAAGTTCAAGTGATTGAGACGACGATGCCATAACCATGACTTTGTTTTAGAAGCCTTTGATAGCAAGCAAATTGGAGAAGACTTCATCATATCTTCAATAGAGATGGTGTATAGATTTGAACCACGTGAACCTCTTAAAGTTCCTTACCATCAAGTTCTCTAACAAAGCGGTATGTTTTACGAAGGCTACTTCTAGATCGAGAATCGCGAATTGACCAACAGAGAACAAGTTATGACCAAGACCTTCTACATAGTAAACCACGGAGATAACACTTTTGCCAACAACATAATCTCCATAACCCATAATAGCACCGAAATGATCATTCCCGAATCTAAGCGTCTCCGATGAATTTGCTCACGAAGTTCATGAGCCATGACGGTCATGATCATATCTTGGAGCGACTGAGTCCGGTACCACGAGCGATTTGAGCGATCTGCGGTTGAACATGCAGACAAGAATGGATAAGCGGATAATTGGGATCCCATGCAAGAATGGGTTCCATTTGGTTAGTAACAATGGTTGGAACACCCATATCGGACATAGAAGCATTCATATCGGAAATTAAGGCAATGAAATCATTATTAATAGATGCGGTACTATTGTGCATTTGCCTATTCAAAGTGTGCTCACTTCTTAAGGAATAGTTCTACCGATGGCATCCATTTTCTAGTGGGCATTGTCGATTAGTCTTATTGATCATGCTAAACCGTCAAGCTACCTCACACAAGCTAGCCACTTGTGAATGGCTAACCGTAAGAAGCTTAAAGCGCTTAAAACACAAATACAATGAAGTCACGGAGAATAGAATGAATTCCGGGTCGTTAAGTCCCGGAGACTCGATGGTGTGTAAACACTTGATCGATGATAGAATGATCACTAAGGATAGTGATCGATGAAGGGTTTTGATGAATTATTACACTCTTGATTGATTGGAATGGAATGGAATACGAATTGGAAAGCACAACAATCGGATAAAAGAAAGCGCAAAATGTACGTTTAAAAACTACGATATCGTACAAAATAAAAAGTGAATCTAAGAAATAAAAGACCTAAAAATATAAAAATGACATTTTGAAAACCTAAAAATAAAAGAAAATTATTAGAAAAAGAAAATTATTTTTACAACTATTTATTTAATTATTATTAATTAAAACTATTTTAACTATTTAAAAATAACCTAAAATAGAATAAAATACAAAATAAGGCTAGAAAAATAAAATTATGATTCAGAAAAATCTAAAATATTATAAAACTTATTTTAAAATTGAAAATATATTTTTCACACTTTTTATATATTTATTACTAATTAATTATTATTTAAAATACACTTAAATACTAGAAAATATAAAATAAACCTGGAAAAATGAAATTTTAACTTGGAAAAATCTAAAATATGATAAAACTAATTTTAAAACTGAAAAGATATTTTTTATGCTTTTTAATTATTTATTACTAATTATTTAATACTTTTAATTATTTAAAGTTCTAATAAATACTAAAAATATTAGGAAAATTATGAAACTTTTTCTAAAAATAACTTAAGATGACAGAAAACTAAGAAAAATATAAAAACTAAATTTGCTTAATAATAAGCTAAAAAGAAAAATCAAAAAGCTAAAACCTATTAAATAAACGCTATCACTATTTTTAAATTGATGTTTTTGTGGTTTTTCTTTTTGAAAACTGTTTAACTACTGATTATATGAAATTTTAATAAACACAAAAATTTTACAAATCACAAATAAGCAGTTTTACAAGCTTATAACCCCAACAGTGGGCTAAATAGCTTATTTGGTATAAATAAGCTCAAACAAGCTTACAAATTGGAAACAAAGGTGGAATAAGATGTAAAGAAGCTAGATGAACTGAAATAAAGCTAAAAAGAACAAAACACACACTGATAAGCTACTAAAAAGAAGAATAAGCACTTGGCTTTTTGCTTTCTAAGATGAAATGGGACAATGATTAGGCTTATTGCATTACTACCAAACAAGCTTCAAAATGAAAAACCAAGCTTGAAACCTCTAGATGGCTAGGTCAGCTATCCAAAGAACCAAAGATCACAAGTTAAGACCAACAATTAAGCTCTGTGCAAGCTTATCAAGTTGGACTACCCAACTGCCTACAGGCACCATTTTGAGCAGTACTCACAATAAGCTAGTTAAAAGTACTTAAAAAGGCGATTAACGAGAGAACTAGTATTTTCTAATTTAGATTAGCAACTAAACTCTAGTTTCCCAAAAGCTTTTAAGCTAAAACTCAATATTAAACACACGGTGAAATTATATTTTAATTCAAAATCAACCAAATGGAAATTTGACTTTTAAGAAAAACTAAAAGTTTGACCAAGATGAACTTTGAATCACTACTACTCATTGATTATGTTGTTTTGGGGTGAAATAAGACGATTTGAGTAATTTTAACAACTTATAAACACAAGATCATGACTATGAATCATTCAAATCCAACAGTGAGTGACAGAGATGAGATTTTTTTGCAATTTTGACTTATGATGAACAAAGACTGTATTATATGGTTTGTTTGAGCTAATTGGACCAAGTGTGACACAGAGCAAGTAATAACACTGACTTGAGCACTTTTGAGCACAGTTAAACAAAGTAAACCAAACACACCTTATTGAAACTGATTTGAAGATTTTCAAAGCTAATCACAAATTAAAACCATGAGACTGACTATAGACCTTATAATATCATTATATGAGATTAAATAAACATGAACCAACAGTATTAACAATATGAAACACAAGAATTATGATGATGCTAATTTAACTGTCCAAATGAAACTTATATAAACTACAAATTTAAAAGAACAACCAACTGATTTTAAAGCTTAAATACACTTAATTATAACTAGTGAACAATAAAACAAAAAGATTACAATTACTAAACAATTAAAACAGAGAAATGCAAAAATGAACAAAAAGGCTTACAAATGTTATCCAACTGAAATCACAGAACCAATGATCAAGACCACTCTTATAGGCTTACCACTAAGCCACTAACCCAAGGCCATCCACAATCTACCCTGCTCCAGCTGTGAACACCATTTCCATGTGATTTTTGAATTTTCAACTATTTAATTTGTATTTTTGGTGATTTTCTGTTTTTACTTCTAAACTGAATTTAAGTGTTTCTAAAAGCTTTACTAAGCTTTCTGGGAGCTTATGTGTCTTATTCAATCCATAAAAACATCTACAAACAATATTTGATCATTCATGAGCAACTTTGAATATGGAAATTTTGCATAAAATGAAAACAAGTCTTATAACTGAAATTGATGTTTACAAAAGAGTTATTACACAAGGAAAACTTGAAATACAAAGCTTTTTAAGTTAGAACATACACTGAAAATTTAGTTTAAGCTAAAACGACATTAAAGAAACTAAGTTATGCTAGATATATTGATACAATGCATCTCTGCTTCTCTTTATAGCCTTTTTGGAATCCTTGCTGACCTCTGATAAAATCCCACTCATTTCCAGCCATTGGATTGATCCAATTCATCATATCCGTCCAAGTGGATTTTGGCGCCAAAAGTCTCATAGCGGTTTTGATATTAATTGGGTTGGTTTGAATCAATTAAAGGTTTTGGGTGTTAGTGGAGGTGGAGGGACAAGGTATGGTGAGGATGTTGAAAAGATGAAATACCATCTTTGGTTTTGTGATTCGAGAGGTTGAGAGGAGATGAGCAGTGATGGGCGGTTTTTAGCCGTTTGACTTTCGTTGACCGTTGGGTATTAATAGAAAACGGGGGTCCAAAATGGTTATGACAGGGGTCAAAAGGAATATGTGGACTGGCTCAAGTGGGGGGCCAAGGTTCAAGGGTTCAAGGGTCAAGCTTGGGTTTGGGCTAAGGATTGGATTGGGCTTGTGTTTGTGTTGGGCTTGATATTTAAAAGGGTGTCCGGTTTGGTTTAATAGATATACAAGGACTAGATTTGCAACTTTTCCAAACTTGAAGGACTGAACTTGACATTTTTCCAAACTTATCACAAGGACCAAATTTGAGAAACTTTGATAGTACAAGGACCCTTTTGCATAAAATTCCATTTTAGAAATCCAAGGACTATTTTGCAATATTTCAAAGTTCAAGGACTTTTTTCGCCATTTGACCAAAGAATCATTCAAGGACCAAATTTAACAACTTAGAATATTTGGGGACCTTGAATGACACAACTTCACATTTTGAATTCGAGGACTAGATTTGACAACTTTTAAAACTTGGGGACTAAAGCGCCAATTTTGCAAACTTGAATCATTTTCATCGATTTTGATATTTTGCATTTAAAACACATAAAACAACGATTTGTGATATTTTCATCATTTTGATGCATTTTGAGTGTTTTCGGATGATTTTGCAGTTTAGATTGTACAAAAATGATGAGTATTTAGACACTCATCAATCCCCCACTAAGATATTGCTAGTCCCTAGCAATGATTTAGATCTTTAATGGATTTTAAAACTCTTTACCAAAAGCCATCACTTACGGAGTAGCCAATTGTTTTGATTCAAGTAAGAACCTTGGTACAACGATAACCAAATGATTTTGAGCAAATCATAAGTCAGAAGCGGTTTGATTTGTCTTTACCGGAAGCCGTTTGCTCTGGACTAGCCAACTCTTAGATAAATTATCGAATTATCTTTGGTGAGTGAATACCAATTATGGATTTTCCTTTGCCTTTACCACAAGCCATAAACTTGCGGGCTAGCCAACTCTTCACTTTTTAGGATATGGTGAGTTGAGAACCATACAATTTTGGGCAAATTGCAAGCCATATAAGCGGATTTGAGAAATCTTTACCAAGAGCCGTTTGCTCTGGATTAGCCAATCCTTTTGTCTATTAGACATGGCGGATGATAACCATATCTTGAGTAAGTGAAAACACTTACTCCAAAAACTTTGGCCAAAAGCGGGAATTGGGTGGATAATTTCATGATAAAATTCGTGAGAATTCCCCCACACTTAGAAATGAATATTGCCCTCAATATTCAAAGTACGTGGTTATGCGAAACAAAAAACGTAAAAGGAAATACTACGGCCATTATTTGAAAGATTTTTTTTTTTTTTTTTTTTCACAAAAGATTTTATATACAACGATGTGGGGCAACTCCCCACACTAGGGTGGTAGAACAGGAGAAGAAGGCGAAATATGGGTGAAAACCCATATGGTGTGTGCTATTGTTTTTGATTCCCGAGTCATTAGCTTGACTCGATCCCGCATTCATTGGTGCATGGGAAAGTTTGTAGATCCGGGACAACCACGGGGGAATGTCTCTCCAAAGTAATGCTTCACTCGATGACCATTTACTTTAAAATTAGGACCATCGGTGAGATAACTCAATGGTACCATAAGGATAAACCTTAGCGATAGTAAATGGACGGACCAGCGGGACTTGAGCTTTCGAGAAAATCTTCAATCTTGAATTGAAAAGAAGGACTCGATCCCCAACGTTGAAAACGCGGTTCTTGATTTTGAGTCATGAATCTTCTTTGTCTTTTGTTTATAGATCAAAGAGTTCTCGTAAGCTTGATCACGAAGTTCATTTAATTCATTCATTTGAACTTTTCTATGATCACCGATTGTCTGAATATCGAAATTTGCATGCTTTAAGGCCCAGTATGCCTTGTGCTCTAACTCAATCGGAAGATGACATGCCTTCCGTACACTAGCTTGTATGGAGTACACCCGATGGGTGTTTTGTAAATTGTACGGAAGGCCCAGTCGTCATCTAGCTTATCCGACCGGGATGCACGATTTTCGCCTCTTGTCCTTTCAAAATTCTTTTAATACCACGGTTGGAAACTTCCACCGCCCACTTGTTTGGGGTGGTATGCGATGAGAGGCGGTGGGTAACACCATACTTTTGCATGACACGATCAAATTGGTCATTGCAAAATGTGTACCACGATCGCGATTATAGCTCTCGGAGTTCCAAACACGGCAAAAGAGATTTTCAAAATTTCACAACAACTCGGGCATCATTGGTAGGTAAAGCTTTCGTTTCAACCCATTTTGACAAATAGTCAACGACCACAGTATGTATTTGTTACCACGAGGCGAAGGAAATGGCCCCATAAAGTCAATACCCATATGTCAAAGATCTCACAAACTTGAATGGCATTTGCGGCATTTCATTTCTTTGAGAGATATTTCCATAGCGTTGACAAGCGTCGCATGCTTTGACAAATTCGTGGGCATCCTTGTAGATTGTGGGCCAATAAAACCGGAATCAAACACCTTTTGGCGGTGTAGTTTGGACTATGATGGCCCCTGGTGGGTCCATCATGGCAAGCTGTGAGAATGTCAATAGCTTCGTCCATAAACACACCGTCGGATGACTTGATCCGCACAGATTTTGAATAAGAAAGGGTCGTCCCGAAATAATGTTTAACATCCTTGAAGAATTTGTTCTTCTGTTGGGTCGACATCCCTTTCACAATGAAGTTACCCGCATGGTAATTTCGAAGTCGACAAACCATGGGGTGGTAGAATTTCCACGAAAAGAAACCGCATTGAGTGTCTCGAGAGGAAATGTTTCATTTATTTCCTTTTCTCGAAAACATCTTGGTGAGGTTTTCTAATCAGACGAGATGATCATGACTAGATTCTCGGCTCCTTTTTATCACGTATAATGATATCAAATTCTTGGAGGAGGAGAATCCAGCGGAGCAATCTCGGCTTTGCATCTTGTTTTGCAAAGAGATATTTGAGAGCCGAGTGATCCGTATACACTACGCATTTGGTCGGGATTAAGTGCGGCGAAATTTCTCAAACGCATACACCACGGCTAATAGCTCTTTTACGTGGTAGTGTAATGAGTTTGAGCTTGATCATAGTCTTACTTGCGTAGTGGATAGGTGAAAATGCTTGTTTCTGCGTTGCCCTAAGGCGCACCGATAGCAAAATCACTTGCATCGCACATGAGCTCAAAAGGCAAGTCGATCGGGAGCAACGAGAATGGGTGCTTCAGTAAGCTTTTTCTTCAATGTTTCAAAAGCTTTAATGCACTCGGGTGAGAAGATAAAAGGAGCATCCTTTTCAAGAAGATGGGTCATAGGCCGGGCGATTTTAGAAAAATCTTGTATGAATCTACGATAGAAACCGGCATGACCTAGAAAACTCCTAATACCTTTGACGGTAGTAGGATGAGGTAATTTAGCAATAACATCGACTTTTGCTCTATCTACCTCAATCCCGTTCTTGGAAATCTTATGGCCAAGGACTATGCCTTCTTTGACCATAAAGTGGCTTTTCTCCCAATTCAGACAAAGATTGGTGTCTTCACACCTTTGAAGCATTTTATCTAAATGGGAGAGACATGTTTGAAATGAATCCCCAATGACCGAGAAGTCATCCATAAACACCTCCATTGTTTCCCCGATCATGTCGTGGAAAATGGCCATCATACATCGTTGGAACGTGCCGGGAGCGTTACATAAGCCAAAAGGCATACGTTTGTAGGCAAAAGTTCCGTATGGGCAGGTGAATGTGGTCTTCTCTTGATCCTGTGGATCAATGGGAATCTGAAAGTAACCCGAGAAACCATCAAGGAAACAATAGTATTCATTCCCTGCTAATCTCTCAAGCATTTGGTCCATGAAGGGTAGAGGAAAATGGTCTTTCTGAGTGGCGTCATTCAACTTACGATAGTCAATGCAAACACGCCATCCGTAACCAATCGAGTTGGAATTAACTCGTTATCTTCATTTGTGACAACAATTATGCCACCCTTTTAGGAACACAATGAATTGGGCTAACCCAAGGACTATCGAGATCGGGTAAATCAATCACGCATCAAGAAGTTTGATAACCTCTGTTTGATAACATCATGGATTTTGGATTCACTCTTCTCGATGTTGAGCTATTGGTTTGAAGTCATCCTCCATCAAGATTTTATGAGTACAAAACTCGGGGTTGATACCCTTAATGTCGGAGAGTTTCCAAGCAATTGCTTGCTTGTGTGACTTCAAGACCTTTATGAGCGACTTTTTCATCTTTACTCAAATCTCGAGCAATAATGACGGGTAATTTATCATCACCTTCTAGAAATGCATACTCGAGATGAGGCGGTAAGTCCTTAAGCTCAACCTCAGGAAATTCTTCAGTTTTCTCAACTGACTTGACTTCCTTGTTATGAAGCTCGACGGGAGGGAGAGGAGGAGAAGTGTCCTGATTTAACAACTTCTTTAGAAGAATATCTCCCTCTAGATTAATCTCATTTTGATTAATCTCATCTGGGATTGAATCACTAGGGTGAGGAGTTGATGATGGATCATCATTAAGCAACTTCTCAATAAGAAGTATGTCCCCCTCAATGTCAATTGGAGCGTGATCAATTTCCCATGGAACAGAATCACTAGCCAAGTATGCTTCAATCTCATCTAAGATGAAGTCGCTTCCCTCAAACGGAGTGAGGGAAGGAGTAGAATTGGCTATGATAGGTTGAGAAGATGTGGTGGGATCCCACTCACGAATTATGAGAGTAACCAAGAATTTCTTGAGAGTACTCTTGAAGCAACATCAATGATATCTATTCGGTTAACCGAGCTCGGAATCATAATTTGCGGAGTACCTCGAAGTTTGATCAAGGTTAAAGGTGTGACTTCATTACCAACACGTAATGTGATTTCTTGCTCAAATACATCAATGAGAGCACGACCCGTTCTCGGGAATCCTCGACCAACAATGAGAGGAACCCGATGATCGGCATCAAAATCAACAACCACGAAGTCGGTGGGAAATGGAACTTTCCTACTTTCACAAATCGTCCTCGGCAATGCCAAGAGGACGGGATATGGAAACGATCGCAAGCTCAAGAGTCATGCATGTAGGAGTGAGTTCAGGAAGAAAGTTTCTTCCATCTTGAATAAGGCATCAGTTGATGCTTGCACCAAGATCGCTAGGGCAAAGCATTCAACCATCCACGAAATACACAAGGTAAGAGAAATTTTCCGGGATCTCCAAGCTTTTTGGAAGCTTTTTCGGGATAAGCTAGAGCAGTTCTCGTTAAGAGGAGTTTTGCCATTTCAAGCGACTTTTCCTTATTGCTTAACATGTGTTTGAGAGTTGATGCAAACTTGGGCATCGACATGATAGCATCCATAAAGCTTATGTCAAAGTGTAACTCTTGGAAAATTTGGAAAAATTTATCCATTTGATGGTAGCTTTCTCATGAGCTTTGCTCATTCAAGCGTGATGGGTAAGGAATAGAAGATTTGGTTCGATTTTCAGCGGAGCTACAGGAGGTTCAAAGACAACTCCTAGATTTGACTTGGGTTTCTGGACAACGAGGTTGGACTACAGAAGGTGGGACGTGTCTTGATGCCGTGGGCTTGAATAATGCACCTTGTCCGTTGTATCCTTGGTAACTTGACTCATTGCCACGGTGGAGGGGCATTGGAGTCGTAGGTCCATTGTGTGTCGGAGGTTCACTTTCCACTACCTTTGGGAGAGAAGAAGAAGAGGTAGTAGGAATAGCGGGTCCATCATATGAAACACCACTTGGTTGTGATCGCCTTTGCATCGCCCCTCGGGTTAGCGATCGTGTTGCTCGGAAGTTTTCACGAGCCGAGGGTTGATCATTTAAAGACTTCTTAAGATCAACAATCGTGACCAACAACTGTTCATTTCATCTTGGGATTTCATGAATTGCTTGATAACTCATCGGATGATGGTCCAGTTGGAACAATGGCGGAGGTGGATTAGGAAAATTCGGCCTCTATTGTTAGGATTAGGGCCTTGGTTTTGAAAATTTCCTTGATTAGGATTCATATTCCCATGAAATTGATTCCCTCGATTGAAATTGTTTTGATTAAGGTTCCCTTGATGTTGGAAACCTTGATTTGGTGCGAGGATAGAAATTACCTTGGTTTTGATAACCTTGGTTCATTCTAGGTTGGTTTCGATTCGGTTTTGCATGTTATGATTACGGTTAAAACCGGGTGGTGCACGATTAGTGTTAGCACGGTAGTGTGGTTCATTTGAGGACGGTATTGATTACCTCCTGCTGTGAACTACCGGCTAGAGCATTGGCTTCAAAAGGACTACCATCGGTGGCGATCAGTTGTAGTATGCATGAGGACCACCACAAGTAACACAACTCTCGACTTTCTTCACTTCACCATGTGTTGGTGTCGAGTGAAGGTCACTTTCTTTGGTTAGCAAGAACCAAAGCACGAACAATATCGTGAGTTTGTCAATCTTAGCATCGGTGCTAGATGTACTCGCGGGAGATGAAGAAGAAGAAGGTCCGACATGAGGCGATATGTCTTTGCTCGGAAAAGCGGACACGAGATTTGTTCTCAATGATTTGCAAGGCTTCTTTGGTAGTCTTGCTCGGAAATTACCTCCGCGGAGGCATTCAAAGAGTCTTGATTGGTGCGATTCGGACCATTGTAGAAAGTATCCATTTGCATTAACTCGGTAAAACCATGATGCGGACACTTGCGAAGCAACTCTTTATAACGATCCCATGCCTCCCGAATGATTCATCAAATCTCGAGAAAATTTCATTATCTCATTCTTAAGACTTGTGGTTCGGGATGGAGGATAGAACTAGATTAACGAACTTGGTGACTAGATCTTCCCATGTCTCTATAGAGCGAGGGGTTGTTTCTCGAGCCAATTCGGGCTTGTCCTACAGAAAATGGGAGCAGAAGAAGCTTGATAGCTTCATGTGGGACATTTTGTACTTGATGGTAGATGCAATCTTGTTAAACCATCGAATGTGTGCATGAGGATCATCCGCTCAAAACCATAGAATTGGCTTTGGGTTACTAGATTAAGTAACCCGGTTTGAGCTCGAAAGTATCGACCGCGATGGTTTGGGACAACAATAGCATCTCCGTAACCCTCGATGGGTGCTTGGAGAAGCTCATTCATGGGCTTATCTTACGCCATTCGACGGTGGTGGTGGTGGTAGGCGTTCCTCGATCACGGTGAAGGAGCGAGCGTCTCTCGTCACGAGGAATGTTTCCAAGCTCGGAAAGTGGACTTGTAGGCTGGAAGAGCAGTGCGCATGCACTAAGTATAAAATCAATTTTCAAAACAAATGAGGCAAAGCGACAAGTGAACTTAACCAATAATCACAAATGAAATGGCTTCTTTAAAAAAGGTACACCAAATCACAAGGACACAAAGGCAAGTTTTAAATCGTGGTTCGGGAACTTATTATGGTCACACCCCCAGTTAGTAGGTGTACTGCCTTGATTTGCGGTGGTTGATTTTTATGTATATATTAAGTACCACTAAAAAGACGTAGGTAATGATTTGTGCTGATGGGTTTAAAAACTTTTGGACAATATTTTTGGATCGTCTCGTTTAACCAAATCGTATCTCTTTAAGAATCACCTTAAAGAAAATACAAGATAGAAAACGTTACGATTGTTTTGTTGTTTTATATTTTTTTGGTGTTTTTAACACTTTAGGAAAAGTGCTAATGAACTTTTTGATTTTCTATAACTTCACAAAAAAAACTTTTTACAAAAGGTGGGTATGTGCAAGAATGGGTCTGAAAAAAAATTTTAACACACGCTAAAGCCTCCCGTGCGTGGCGTAAAATTTGATCATGCTAAACCGTCAAGCTACCTCACACAAGCTAGCCACTTGTGAATGGCTAACCGTAAGAAGCTTAAAAGCGCTTAAAACACAAATACAATGAAGTCCTGGAGAATAGAATGAATTCCCGGGTCGTTAAGTCCCACGGAGACTCAATGGTGTGTAAACACTTGATCAGATGATAGAATGATCACTAAGGATAGTGATCAGTAAGGGTTTTGATGAATTATTACACTACTGATTGATTGGAATGGAATGGAATACAGAATTGGAAAGCACAACAATCAGATAAAAGAAACGCAAAATGTACGTTTAAAAACTACGTATACGTACAAAATAAAAAGTGAATCTAAGAAATAAAAGACCTAAAAATATAAAAATGACATTTTTGAAAACCTAAAAATAAAAGAAAATTATTAGAAAAAGAAAATTATTTTTACAACTATTTATTTAATTATTATTAATTAAAAACTATTTTAACTATTTAAAAATAACCTAAAATAGAAGAAAATACAAAATAAGGCTAGAAAAATAAAATTATGATTCAGAAAAATCTAAAATATTATAAAACTTATTTTAAAATTGAAAATATATTTTTCACACTTTTTATATATTTATTACTAATTAATTATTATTTAAAATACACTTAAATACTAGAAAATATAAAATAAACACGGAAAAATGAAATTTTAACTTGGAAAAATCTAAAATATGATAAAACTAATTTTAAAAGCGAAAAGATATTTTTATGCTTTTTAATTATTTATTACTAATTATTTAATACTTTTAACTATTTAAAGTTCTAATAAATACTAAAAGTATTAGGAAAATTATGAAACTTTTTCTAAAAATAACTTAAGATGACAGAAAACTAAGAAAAATATAAAAACTAAATTTGCTTAATAATAAGCTAAAAAGAAAAATCAAAAAGCTAAAACCTATTAAATAAACGCTATCACTATTTTTAAATTGATGTTTTTGTGGTTTTCTTTTTGAAAACTACTTTAACTACTGATTATATGAAATTTTAATAAACACAAAATTTTACAAATCACAAATAAGCGGTTTACAAGCTTATAACCCAACGATGGGCTAAATAGCTTATTTGGTATAAATAAGCTCAAACAAGCTTACAAATTGGAAACAAAGGTGGAATAAGATGTAAAGAAGCTAGATGAACTGAAATAAAGCTAAAAGAACAAAACACACACGATAAGCTACTAAAAAGAAGAATAAGCACTTGGCTTTTTGCTTTCTAAGACAGAAATGGGACAATGATTAGGCTTATTGCAGCCCTACCAAACAAGCTTCAAAATGAAAAACCAAGCTTGAAACCTCTAGATGGCTAGGTCAGCTATCCAAAGAACCAAAGATCACAAGTTAAGACCAACAATTAAGCTTTGTGCAAGCTTATCAAGTTGGACTACCCAACTGTGCACAGGGCACCATTTCAGAACAGGTACTCACAATAAGCTAGTTAAAAAGTACTTAAAAAGCTGATTAACAGAGAACTAGTATTTTTCTAATTTAGATTAGCAACTAAACTCTAGTTTCCCAAAAGCTTTTAAGCTAAAACTCAATATTAAACACACAGTGAAATTATCTTTTTAATTCAAAATCAACCAAATGGAAATTTGACTTTTTAAGAAAAACTAAAAGTTTGACCAAGATGAACTTTGAATCACTACTACTCACTGATTATGTTGTTTTGGGGTGAAATAAGACTGATTTGAGTAATTTTAACAACTTATAAACACAAGATCATGACTATGAATCATTCAAATCCAACAGTGAGTGACAGAGATGAGATTTTTTTGCAATTTTGACTTATGATGAACAAAGACTGTATTATATGGTTTGTTTGAGCTAATTGGACCAAGTGTGACACAGAGCAAGTAATAACACTGACTTGAGCACTTTTGAGCACAGTTAAACAAAGTAAACCAAACACACCTTATTGAAAGCGATTTGAAGATTTTCAAAGCTAATCACAAATTAAAACCATGAGGCCGACTATAGACCTTATAATATCATTATATGAGATTAAATAAACATGAACCAACAGTATTAACAATATGAAACACAAAATTATGATGATGCTAATTTAAGCTTGTCCAAATGAAACTTATATAAACTACAAATTTAAAAGAACAACCAAGCGATTTTAAAGCTTAAATACACTTAATTATAACTAGTGAACAATAAAACAAAAGATTACAATTACTAAACAATTAAAAAGTGAAATGCAAAATGAACAAAAGGCTTACAAATGTTATCCAGCGAAATCAAGAACCAATGATCAAGACCACTCTTATAGGCTTACCACTAAGCCACTAACCCAAGCCATCCACAATCTACCCTGCTCATTTGTGAACACCATTTCCATGTGATTTTGAATTTTCAACTATTTAATTTGTATTTTTGGTGATTTTTGCTTTTTACTTCTAAACTGAATTTAAGTGTTTCTAAAAGCTTTACTAAGCTTTCTGGGAGCTTATGTATCTTATTCAATCCATAAAAACATCTACAAACAATATTTGATCATTCATGAGCAACTTTGAATATGGAAATTTTGCATAAAATGAAAACAAGTCTTATAACTGAAATTGATGTTTACAAAAGAGTTATTACACAAGGAAAACTTGAAATACAAAGCTTTTTAAGTTAGAACATACTGAAAATTTAGTTTAAGCTAAAAGCGACATTAAAGAAACTAAGTTATGCTAGATATATTGATACAATGCATCTCGCTTCTCTTTATAGCCTTTTGGAATCCTTCTTGACCTCGATAAAATCCCACTCATTTCCGACCATTGGATTGATCCAATTCATCATATCCGTCCAAGTGGATTTTGGCGCCAAAGTCTCATAGCGAGTTTTGATATTAATTGGGTTGGTTTGAATCAATTAAAGGTTTTGGGTGTTAGTGGAGGTGGAGGGACAAGGTATGGTGAGGATGTTGAAAAGATGAAATACCATCACTTGGTTTTGTGATTCGAGAGGTTGAGAGGAGATGAGCGATGATGGGCGGTTTTTAGCCGTTTGACTTTCGTTGACCGTTGGGTATTAATAAGAAAACGGGGTCCAAAATGGTTATGTGAGGGTCAAAAGGAATATGGTGGCTCGGCTTGGGGCCAAGGTTCAAGGGTTCAAGGGTCAAGCTTGGGTTTGGGCTAAGGATTGGATTGGGCTTGTGTTTGTGTTGGGCTTGATATTTAAAAGGGTGTCAGGTTTGGTTTAATAGATATACAAGGACTAGATTTGCAACTTTTCCAAACTTGAAGGATCGAACTTGACATTTTCCAAACTTATCACAAGGACCAAATTTGAGAAACTTTGATAGTACAAGGACCCTTTTGCATAAAATTCCATTTTAGAAATCAAGGACTATTTTGCAATATTTCAAAGTTTAAGGACTTTTACGCCATTTGACCAAAGAATCATTCAAGGACCAAATTTAACAACTTAGAATATTTGGGGACCTTGAATGACACAACTTCACATTTTGAATTCGAGGACTAGATTTGACAACTTTTAAAACTTGGGGACTAAAGCGCCAATTTTGCAAACTTGAATCATTTTCATCGATTTTGATATTTTGCATTTAAAACACATAAAACAACGATTTGTGATATTTTCATCATTTTGATGCATTTTGAGTGTTTTCGGATGATTTTGCGGTTTAGATTATACAAAATGATGAGTATTTAGACACTCATCAATCCCCCTTCTAAGATATTGCTAGTCCCTAGCAATGATTTAGATCTTTAATGGATTTTAAAACTCTTTACCAAAAGCCATCATACGGAGTAGCCAATTGTTTTGATTCAAGTAAGAACCTTGGTACAACGATAACCAAATGATTTTGAGCAAATCATAAGTCATAAACGGATTTGATTTGTCTTTACCGAAGCCGTTGCTCTGGACTAGCCAACTCTTAGATAAATTATCGAATTATCTTTGGTGGTGAATACCAATTATGGATTTTCCATTGCCTTTACCACAAGCCATAAACTTGCGGGCTAGCCAACTCTTCACTTTTTAGGATATGGTGAGTTGAGAACCATACAATTTTGGGCAAATTGCAAGCCATAAATGGATTTGAGAAATCTTTACCAAGAGCCGTTTGCTCTGGATTAGCCAATCCTTTTGTCTATTAGACATGGCGGATGATAACCATATCTTGAGTAAGTGAAAACACTTACTCCAAAAAATTTTGGCCAAAAGCGGGAATTGGGTGGATAATTTCATGATAAAATTAGTGAGAATTCCCCCACTTAGAAATGAATATTGCCCTCAATATTCAAAGTACCGTGGTTATGCGAAACAAAGAACGTAAAAGGAAATACTACGGCCATTATTTGAAAGATTTTTTTTTTTTTTTTTTTTTCACAAAGATTTTATATACAACGATGTGGGGCAACTCCCCACACTAGGGTGGTAGAAGGGGTAGAAAGAAGCGAAATATGGGTGAAAACCCATATGGTGTGTGCTATTGTTTTTGATTCCCGAGTCATTAGCTTGACTCGATCCCGCATTCATTGGTGCATGGGAAAGTTTGTAGATCCGGGACAACCACGGGGGAATGTCCTCTCCAAAGTAATGCTTCACTCGATGACCATTTACTTTAAAATTAGGACCATCGGTGAGATAACTCAATGGTACCATAAGGATAAACCTTAGCGATAGTAAATGGACCGGACCAGCGGGACTTGAGCTTTCGAGAAAATCTTCAATCTTGAATTGAAAAGAAGGACTCGATCCCCAACGTTGAAAAGCGGTTCTTGATTTTGAGTCATGAATCTTCTTTGTCTTTTGTTTATAGATCAAAGAGTTCTCGTAAGCTTGATCACGAAGTTCATTTAATTCATTCATTTGAACTTTTCTATGATCACCGGTTGTCGAATATCGAAATTTGCATGCTTTAAGGCCCAGTATGCCTTGTGCTCTAACTCAATCGGAAGATGACATGCCTTTCCGTACACTAGCTTGTATGGAGTACACCGATGGGTGTTTTGTAAATCACGGAAGGCCCAGTCGTCATCTAGCTTATCCGACCGGGATGCACGATTTTCGCCTCTTGTCCTTTCAAGAATTCTTTTAATACCACGGTTGGAAACTTCCACCGCCCACTTGTTTGGGGTGGTATGTAGTAGAGAGGCGGTGGGTAACACCATACTTTTGCATGACACGATCAAATTGGTCATTGCAAAATGTGTACCACGATCGCGATTATAGCTCTCGGAGTTCCAAACACGGCAAAAGAGATTTTCAAAATTTCACAACAACTCGGGCATCATTGGTAGGTAAAGCTTTCGTTTCAACCCATTTTGACAAATAGTCAATGACCGCAGTATGTATTTGTTACCACGAGGCGAAGGAAATGGCCCCATAAAGTCAATACCCCATATGTCAAAGATCTCACAAACTTGAATGGCATTTCGGCATTTCATTTCTTTGAGAGATATTTCCATGGCGTTGACAAGCGTCGCGAGGCTTTGACAAATTCGTGGGCATCCTTGTAGATTGTGGGCCAATAAAACCGGAATCAAACACCTTTTGGCGGTGTAGTTTGGACTATGATGGCCCCGTTGGGTCCATCATGGCAAGGCGTGAGAATGTCAATAGCTTCACGTCCATAAACACACCGTCGGATGACTTGATCCGCACAGATTTTGAATAAGAAAGGGTCGTCCGAAATAATGTTTAACATCCTTGAAGAATTTGTTCTTACGTTGGGTCGACATCCCTTTCACAATGAAGTTACCCGCATGGTAATTTGCGAAGTCGACAAACCATGGGGTGGTAGAATTTCCACGAAAAGAAACCGCATTGAGTGTCTCGAGAGGAAATGTTTCATTTATTTCCTTTTCTCGAAAACATCTTGGTGAGGGTTTTCTAATGCAGACGAGATGATCGTGACTAGATTCTCGGCTCCTTTTTATCACGTATAATGATATCAAATTCTTGGAGGAGGAGAATCCAGCGACAATCTCGGCTTTGCATCTTGTTTTGCAAAGAGATATTTGAGCCGAGTGATCCGTATACACTACGCATTTGGTCGGGGATTAAGTACGGCGAAATTTCTCAAACGCATACACCACGGCTAATAGCTCTTTTACGTGGTAGTGTAATGAGTTTGAGCTTGATCATAGTCTTACTTGCGTAGTGGATAGGTGAAAATGCTTGTTCTGCGTTGCCCTAAGGCTGCACCGATAGCAAAATCACTTGCATCGCACATGAGCTCAAAAGGCAAGTCGGTCGGAGCAACGAGAATGGGTGCTTGATAAGCTTTTTCTTCAATGTTTCAAAAGCTTTGATGGGTGGTGTTTGTTAAAGGGATTTGGATAACAGGTATTGGATTCCCTTAGATGAATTAAGGTTAAGGCTTTAACAATTGAACTTGTGACCGTTGAAAGGATGGAAAAGTAAAGAATTCATCCTTCCGTTTGCAGATTAAGATTCATTGTTTGGGCTAAGACGTTAAATTGTTGATTTGGGTATTAGAGGGCAATTTAAATGGGATTGGGAATGAAATACAAGGTGATTTGCATTTTTCCAAGAGGTTTTTGAGTTGATTATTTTCAAATTATTGTCAAAGGTTTTTTGTAGAATTTATGCAAATTTATCCTTAAGGATTAAACTTTCAAATTTCAGATTTAGAACTTTTGATTAAAGCCTTGAAAATTCCATTTGCAAACGAATTTAAACAAAGTTTAACTTTCTTTAAAGATCATTGGATGACACAAACTTAATTTAATTCATTTGATTGGGATAATTATTGGGAACTGATAAGCAATTGCTTAATCTTCACATTTTGATATTTTGATTAAAACCACATTTAATTCAACATTGGCATTTTAATGATGGATTTAGTGCTTTTCGGATTGCATTTGTCTTTAATGGTAAAATTCTTAGTAAGAAATTAACTTACATGGGATTTATCTACAAAATATAGGATTTTACATAGATAAAACCTTTAGCATCATAAAGTCCGTTTTTGGTTAAAAATAATTGGACAACTGATAAAAATTTTTTTTGAGAAATAATAAAGGGTTACTTTCCCCTTTAAACGGGGGCGAATAGGTTCACCTTTTAGATTTTGAATTCTTTCTTGAGGATACCTTTAATTAAAGTTTCTTTGAATTGTAGAGGCAAAACTCAGTAAGAAACATTACCTTTTTAAATTGGGTGGAAAACCATAATTGACCATAAATAAACCATTAAGGTTAAAAGGAACCAGGAACTTGGCTTTAAAATTTTTTTGTTTTCGGAATTATCCAGGGGTTACCGTATTTGAGTGTGAAACTTATGTTATTTATGTCAAAAAGGGGGTTTGAAACGATAAGTTATTGATGATTTCATAGAACTGAAAGAATTGGTAACGTTATTAAAATGACTTAAACGACCTTGAATTTAAAAAGTTTACTTTTAATGTTTTGAATTGTTTTGGCCTAGGAAGTCTATCAAATTGATTTTTATACTTCAAAAAATTTTTAAATTCCATTCTTGGGTTGATGATACCATTAATTGTTAAATCGAAGTTGGGAAATGACCCACCGTAATCGTCCAAAAGCTGCCATTTTAAAAAATTTCAAAACGGCATTATAAGACATCTTCACCCATTTAAAATAACGGTTATTTCCAGAAATTTCTTAATGAACGATAGCGTTAACAACTTATTTGAGATTTATTTTTTGCAAATTTTGTTTTGAATCGGATCAAATTACGCAATTTTAATTTAAACAATTGAAATAAAACTCTTTGGGATTGAAATTATGCAGGTATGTTAATGAAAAGAATGCTCCATATCTTGATAACCGAATGTTTGAAAATTTGAATATTTTTCCAGTGTCTCTGAATTATCCATTACTAAGGACCATTTTTTATAAATCCTTAAGAATTTAAAATCAAACTGTGCTGAAAATTCATTTTTATTTCAAAAATTGTAAAATTTTAAATAAAATATTGTCACCTTTCATAATTTTTACAGTAATTATTAAAATCCGGGTTAAACACGGCAAAAGATTTTGGAATGATTATACTTTGGAAAATAGTTTCTATAACCTGAATATTAACGCCAATTTTTTACACGTAAAATTTTTATAAGGTTATTTACTTGTTCAAGATTTAGCAATTGAAAATGTTTCGCGACATTTGAATACTTATCTAAAGCGTCGAAAAATTGCAAATTCTGGCAAATTTTAAAGAATAAAAAGATAAACACCTTTTAAAAGTTGGTTTTCTGGGGGTTTTATGGAAATTTGCTTTTGAAACGCAAAGTTAAAACTTAATAAACCGGATTTGAATAAAAAAAAATTTCCTCCTAAAATGTTTCATTAAAGACATCTTTACAAATGGTTCTGGATCAGATCAAAATTGGTGTTATAATGCAAAAAAACCCATGATGTCTAAAGAAAATTTTCATTCCTTTTTGTTTCTAGGTAAATGGGAAAT
The DNA here is from genome assembly GCA_022545495.1 of Chrysanthemum lavandulifolium. Lineage (NCBI taxonomy): Eukaryota > Viridiplantae > Streptophyta > Magnoliopsida > Asterales > Asteraceae > Chrysanthemum > Chrysanthemum lavandulifolium. Next base: position 531,462 of record JAHFWF010000012.1, read on the forward strand.
GATTGACAATGACCCAAAACAATCTGAAAACTCCGTTTATCGTAATCCATCAATATCGGAACAAAGGGACCAAAAAATTGCAATTCTTACTTGTTGAAGGTTTGAAAATGGTTAACCAACGCCATGGCATGATAACACGCATTCTAGAAAAGGTTAATAGCTTTTTTGGTTAATTAGCACACCCAAGTTTCCGAAGGAGAATTAAGTCTTAAACCCCAATTGGAAAATTATCACTTTTGGATAACGAAGGCATGGATTTTGAACCGAAATAAGTTTCAAAAGTTTGAACTTGTCATTTAATTGTTGTTTTGAGTTAAGGCTTTTTTAAGAATTCGACAATTTTAAAAAATTTGTTAACATCCGGATTTAAACTCTTGTATGGATTTAGTTATGATTTTACTTTTAAACAAAAGGTATATCTGTTTACTTTGGAAATTTGAAATTCCTACTATGACTTTTTGGACTAATCTTTTAAAAGGAAAAAAGGGGCCTATCAACCTTTAATTAAATGGGCAATTTTGAAAAACCATAGAACCTAACCTTTTATTAGATTGAAATGAATCCACAGTATGAAAGTAAAATTTAAATGGAAAAAGCAATGCTTTTAAAGTTTCTAAGCTGAAGTCTGATTAGTTAGAATTGAAACTAAGGGAACCAATAAAAAACAATTAACATTCCAATTGATTGCCAATCAAGGTTCAAATAAAAGTCCGACCTTCAAGTAAACAATGAAACACATACCTTACACCTGATACTTTTACACCATGCCTATGGAAAGAATTAACATGAACCTTGTATCTTGGGTGATCAAAGCTCATTGAATAAGTCAGTTGATCTTAAGGTGGGAACTTCTCATCAAAAAGGTTGAAATTCATTCAAAATTTTGACATGGTAAAAGGATTTTCATTAAGCATTTGCATGTTTGATTAGGAGCTTTAAAGGATGTTTCAAGCATTTCCTAAATTTTAGGAACTTGGAAATAAGTTATACTTGAATAGGTATCTAAGCAATTAAAATTCTGGTTATTCAGTATTGTTGTAGCTCGGGAGGAAAAGCTTATTAAAACCTGGGTTAAAAATCTCTTTTGGAATCTGTTGATGATCTTCTATCCCTTGGATTTTGATTGGAATGATCATGCCTGGAAATTGGGTTGGGTCCTTAATTAATTATTTCATTTTGGGGAGGGGAAGGACTAGAGGAGGTTTACGTGAATCCCCTGGGTACGGGTTAGGATTGTAGTTGAGGTTTTTTAAATTCTTAAGATGGAATGTACAGAATCTGAAATTCTTAGGGAAAATAATGGTTTGGTTGAAAATTAAGGGTCTGGAAGGGGGTTTGGAAATTCGGATTGGTTTTTTGTTTGAATTTCCGTAAATTTCATGAAATTCCGTTTAAATGGAATTGGCAGATTGAAACTTGGAGAAACCTTGGATTTATGGTAATTATTTATTCCAAATAAAGGGGGAAAACTTGTATTGTTGGCTGAGGGTTATTTTTGAAACACGCTGCATTTTCAAAGGTCTGGGGATCAAGGAAAGGGGCCATTTGACAATGAACTTCAAAAATTCTTAAAATTGTGGGAGATACCCTTCAAAAACCAAGTAAAATATTGGGAATCTCAGCTTTTGGATTGGGGAATAAAGGCGAATTTGGGAAATTTCCATTTTCCAAGGATGAATTTTTATTTGCAACTCTTAGCGTTGTGAACTTGGCATCAATGATCATTTTATGGTTATGTATGTTAACTTTAAAAATGGAAAATTTATCAAACTTATATCTCATTACTATTCTAAATTGGGGTGGAAGGGCTAAGAATTGGAAGATTTATTCTCAAGGAGGGGTTTTAAGCCAATTTTTCCAAGAAATGGGAGAGGAAACAAAGGGGATTTTGTTTGAGGTAATTCTTTTAACCATGTGGTTTGGGATCCGAAACCTTTGTGGTTACCTTTAACTTGATTAAATCAAAGTGGGTTAAATCCATCAATATGGTTAACTTCATGGCTTACTTTAGATTGAGGTAGGGGCTTCCCTGGATTGGTGTGATCCTATTGGAAGGGCGCCGGATTAAGCAAATGTTTGGAAGGTCCTACCAATAAGTAATTTAAAGCAATCCTAGCTTTAAAATCGGTGAACTTAACCATTTTGTTTAATGCTTATAAAAATACCCATAAAGGCGAGTAAAGTTGAGGGATTAAAATTGGTTTTGATTCCTTGCGATTATTTTGTTTAAAAAATTTCCAAAGGTTAGGTAATAGGTTTTAAATTTTGGAAATTGGATTTTTAAAATTTTTTTTTTAATTCACCAAAAATTTAAAATTAATTGGTGTGGGAAAAAAAACTTTTGGTAAAGTGGCTTGAATTAAAGGAGCATCCTTTTCAAGAAGATGGGTCATAAGTAGGCGATTTTAGAAAAATCTTGTATGAATCTCGATAGAAACCGGCATGACCTAGAAAACTCCTAATACCTTTGGCGGTAGTAGGATGAGGTAATTTAGCAATAACATCGACTTTTGCTCTATCTACCTCAATCCATTCTTGAAATCTTATGGCCAAAGACTATGCCTTCTTTGACCATAAAGTGGCTTTTCTCCCAATTCGGACAAAGATTGGTGTCTTCACACCTTTGAAGCATTTTATCTAAATGGAGAGACATGTTTGAAATGAATCCCCAATGACGAGAAGTCATCCATAAACACCTCCATTGTTTCCCCGATCATGTCGTGGAAAATGGCCATCATACATCGTTGGAGCGTCTTAGGAGCGTTACATAAGCCAAAAGGCATACGTTTGTAGGCAAAAGTTCCGTATGGGCGGTGAATGTGGTCTTCTCTTGATCACGTGGATCAATGGAATCTGAAAGTAACGAGAAACCATCAAGGAAACAATAGTATTCATTCCACGCTAATCTCTCAAGCATTTGGTCCATGAAGGGTGAGGAAAATGGTCTTTACGAGTGGCGTCATTCAACTTACGATAGTCAATGCAAACACGCCATCCGTAACCGGCCGAGTTGGAATTAACTCGTTATCTTCATTGTGACAACAGTTATGCCACCCTTTTAGGAACACAATGAATTGGGCTAACCCAAGGACTATCGAGATCGGGTAAATCAATCACGCATCAAGAAGTTTGATAACCTCTGTTTGATAACATCATGGATTTTGGATTCACTCTTCTCGATGTTGAGCTGCTTGGTTTGAAGTCATCCTCCATCAAGATTTTATGAGTACAAAACTCGGGGTTGATACCATAATGTCGGAGAGTTTCAAGCAATTGCTTGCTTGTGTGACTTCAAGACCTTTATGAGGCGACTTTTCATCTTTACTCAAATCTCGAGCAATAATGACGGGTAATTTATCATCACCTTCTAGAAATGCATACTCGAGATGAGGCGGTAAGTCCTTAAGCTCAACCTCGGGAAATTCTTGATTTTCTCAAGTGACTTGACTTCCTTGTTATGAAGCTCGACGGGAGGAGAGGAGGAGAAGTGTCTGATTTAACAACTTCTTTAGAAGAATATCTCCTCAGATTAATCTCATTTTGATTAATCTCATCGGGATGAATCACTAGGGTGAGGAGTTGATGATGGAACATCATTAAGCAACTTCTCAATAAAGTATGTCCCCTCAATGTCAATTGGGCGTGATCAATTTCCATGGAGCAGAATCACTAGCCAAGTATGCTTCAATCTCATCTAAGATGAAGTCGCTTCCCTCAAACCGAGTGAGGAAGGAGTAGAATTGGCTATGATAGGTTGAGAAGATGGTGGGATCCCCTCACGTAATTATGAGAGTAACCAAGAATTTCTTGAGAGTACTCTTGAAGCAACATCAATGATATCTATTCGGTTAACAGACTCGAGAATCATAATTTGCGGAGTACCTCTAAGTTTGATCAAGGTTAAAGGTGGCGACTTCATTACCAACACGTAATGTGATTTCTTGCTCAAATACATCAATGAGAGCACGACCCGTTCTCGGGAATCCTCGACCAACAATGAGAGGAACCCGATGATCGACATCAAAATCAACAACCACGAAGTCGGTGGGAAATGGAACTTTCCTACTTTCAAAAATACGTCCTCGGCAATGCCAAGAGGACGGGATATGGAACGATCGCAAGCTCAAGAGTCATGCATGTAGGAGTGAGTTCGGGAAGAAAGTTTCTTCCATCTTGAATAAGGCATCAGTTGATGCTTGCACCAAGATACGCTAGGGCAAAGCATTCAACCATCACGAAATACACAAGGTAAGAGAAATTTTCCGGGATCTCCAAGCTTTACGGAAGCTTTTACGGATAGCTATGAGCGAGTTCTCGTTAAGAGGAGTTTTGCCATTTCAAACGACTTTTCCTTATTGCTTAACATGTGTTTGAGAGTTGATGCAAACTTGGGCATCGGCATGATAGCATCCATAAGCTTATGTCAAAGTGTAACTCTTGGAAAATTTGGAAAAATTTATCCATTTGATGGTAGCTTTCTCGCGGAGCTTTGCTCATTCAAGCGTGATGGGTAAGGAATAGAAGATTTAGTTCGATTTTCAGCAGGGAGCTACGGAGGTTCAAAGACAACTCCTAGATTTGACTTGGGTTTACGGACAACTTGAGGTTGGACTACAGAAGGTGGGACGTGTCTTGGTACCATTGGGCTTGAATAATGCACCTTGTCCGTTGTATCCTTGGTAACTTGACTCATTGCCACGGTGGAGGGGCATTGGAGTCGTGGGTCCATTGTGTCGGAGGTTCACTTTCCACTACCTTTGGGAGAGAAGAAGAAGAGGTAGTAGGAGCAGTGGGTCGACATATGAAACACCACTTACGGTTGTGATCGCCTTTGCATCGCCCCTCGGGTTAGCGATCGTGTTGCTCGGAAGTTTTCACGAGCCGAGGGTTGATCATTTAAAGACTTCTTAAGATCGACAATCGGTGACCAACAACTGTTCATTTCACCTTGGGATTTCATGAATTGCTTGATAACTCATCGGATGATGGTCGAGTTGGAACAATGGCGGGAGGTGGATTAGGAAAATTCGGCCTCTATTGTTAGGATTAGGGCCTTGGTTTTGAAAATTTCCTTGATTAGGATTCATATTCCCATGAAATTGATTCCCTCGATTGAAATTGTTTTGATTAAGGTTCCTTGATGTTGGAAACCTTGATTTGGTGCGGGATAGAAATTACCTTGGTTTTGATAACCTTGGTTCATTCTAGGTTGGTTCGATTCGGTTTTGCATGTTATGATTACGGTTAAAACCGGGTGGTGCTGATTAGTGTTAGCGCAGTGGTGTGGTTCATTTTGAGGGCGGTATTGATTACCTCCTGCTTGTGAACTACCGGCTAGAGCATTGGCTTCAAAGGACTACCATCGGTGGCGATACAATTGTAGTATGCATGAGGACCACCACAAGTAACACAACTCTCGACTTTCTTCACTTCACCATGTGTTGGTGTGCGAGTGAAGGTCACTTTCTTCGGTTAGCAAGAACCAAAGCTTCGAACAATATCGTGAGTTTGTCAATCTTAGCATCGGTGCTAGATGTACTCGCGGGGAGAAGAAGAAGAAGGTCCGACATGAGGCGATATGTCTTTGCTCGGAAAGAGGCGGACACGAGATTTGTTCTCAATGATTTGCAAGGCTTCTTTGGTAGTCTTTCTCGAGAAATTACCTCCGGAGGCATTCAAAGTCTTGATTGGTGCGATTCGAGACCATTGTAGAAAAGTATCCATTTGCATTAACTCGGTAAAACCATGATGCGGACACTTCATGAAGCAACTCTTTATAACGATCCCATGCCTCCCGAATGATTCATCAAATCTCGAGAAAATTTCATTATCTCATTCTTAAGACTTGTGGTTCGGGATGGAGGATAGAACTAGTTAACGAACTTGGTGACTAGATCTTCCCATGTCTCTATAGAGCGAGGGGTTGTTTCTCGAAGCCAATTTGGGCTTGTCCCTCAGAAAATGGGACGGAGAAGAGCTTGATAGCTTCATGTGGGACATTTTGTACTTGATGGTAGATGCAATCTTGTTAAACCATCGAATGTGTGCATGAGGATCATCCGCTCAAAACCATAGAATTGGCTTTGGGTTACTAGATTAAGTAACCCGATTTTGAGCTCGAAAGTATCGACCACGATGGGTGGGACAACAATAGCATCTCCGTAACCCTCGATGGGTGCTTGGAGAAGCTCATTCATGGGCTTATCTTACGCCATTCTGACGGTGGTGGTGGTGGTAGGCGTTCCTCGATCCACGGTGAAGGAGCGAGCGTCCTCGTCTCACGAGGAATGTTTCCAAGCTCGAAAGTGGACTTGTAGAAGCGGAAGAGCAGTGCGCATGCACTAAGTATAAAAATCAATTTTCAAAACAAATGAGGCAAAGCGACAAGTGAACTTAACCAATAATCACAAATGAAATGGCTTCTTTGAAAAGTTACACCAAATCACAAGGACACAAAGGCAAGTTTTAAATTTGTGGTTCGGGAACTTATTATGGTCACACCCCAGTTAGTAGGTGTCTTGCCTTGATTTGCGGTGGTTGATTTTATGTATATATTAAGTACCACTAAAAGAGCGTAGGTAATGATTTGTCTTGATGGGTTTAAAACTTTTGGACAATATTTTTGGATCGTCTCGTTTAACGAATCGTATCTCTTTAAGAATCACCTTAAAGAAAATACAAGATAGAAAGCGTTACGATTGTTTTGTTGTTTTATATTTTTTGGTGTTTTTTAACACTTTAGGAAAAGTGCTAATGAACTTTTGATTTCTATAACTTCACAAAAAACTTTTACAAAAGGTGGGTATGTGCGAGAATGGGTGCGAAAAAAAAAATTTAACACACGCTAAAGCCTCCCAAGGCGCCAAAATTTGATCGGTGCTAAACCGTCAAGCTACCTCACACAAGCTAGCCACTTGTGAATGGCTAACCGTAAAGCTTAAAGCGCTTAAAACACAAATACAATGAAGTCTGGAGAATAGAATGAATTCCGGGTCGTTAAGTCCGGAGACTCGATGGTGTGTAAACACTTGATCGATGATAGAATTATCACTAAGGATAGTGATCGATAAGGGTTTTGATGAATTATTACACTCTTGATTGATTGGAATGGAATGGAATACGAATTGGAAAGCACAACAATCGGATAAAGAAAGCAAAAATGTACGTTTAAAACTACGTATCGTACAAAATAAAAGTGAATCTAAGAAATAAAAGACCTAAAAATATAAAAATGACATTTTGAAAACCTAAAAATAAAGAAAATTATTAGAAAAGAAAATTATTTTACAACTATTTATTTAATTATTATTAATTAAAACTATTTTAACTATTTAAAAATAACCTAAAATAGAAGAAAATACAAAATAAGGCTAGAAAAATAAAATTATGATTCAGAAAAATCTAAAATATTATAAAACTTATTTTAAAATTGAAAATATATTTTCACACTTTTATATATTTATTACTAATTAATTATTATTTAAAATACACTTAAATACTAGAAAATATAAAATAAACCTGGAAAAATGAAATTTTAACTTGGAAAAATCTAAAATATGATAAAACTAATTTTAAAACTGAAAAGATATTTTTTATGCTTTTTAATTATTTATTACTAATTATTTAATACTTTTAACTATTTAAAGTTCTAATAAATACTAAAAATATTAGGAAAATTATGAAACTTTTTCTAAAAATAACTTAAGATGACAGAAAACTAAGAAAAATATAAAAACTAAATTTGCTTAATAATAAGCTAAAAAGAAAAATCAAAAAGCTAAAACCTATTAAATAAACGCTATCACTATTTTTAAGTTGATGTTTTTGTGGTTTTTCTTTTTGAAAACTGTTTAACTACTGATTATATGAAATTTTAATAAACACAAAAATTTTACAAATCACAAATAAGCAGTTTTACAAGCTTATAACCCCAACAGTGGGCTAAATAGCTTATTTGGTATAAATAAGCTCAAACAAGCTTACAAATTGGAAACAAAGGTGGAATAAGATGTAAAGAAGCTAGATGAACTGAAATAAAGCTAAAAAGAACAAAACACACACTGATAAGCTACTAAAAAGAAGAATAAGCACTTGGCTTTTTGCTTTCTAAGACAGAAATGGGACAATGATTAGGCTTATTGCAGCCCTACCAAACAAGCTTCAAAATGAAAAACCAAGCTTGAAACCTCTAGATGGCTAGGTCAGCTATCCAAAGAACCAAAGATCACAATTTAAGACCAACAATTAAGCTCGTGCAAGCTTATCAAGTTGGACTACCAAGCGTACACGCAGGCACCATTTCGCAATGTGTACTCACAATAAGCTAGTTAAAAGTACTTAAAAAGGCGATTAACGAGAGAACTAGTATTTTCTAATTTAGATTAGCAACTAAACTCTAGTTTCCCAAAAGCTTTTAAGCTAAAACTCAATATTAAACACACGGTGAAATTATCTTTTAATTCAAAATCAACCAAATGGAAATTTGACTTTTTAAGAAAAACTAAAAGTTTGACCAAGATGAACTTTGAATCACTACTACTCACTTGATTATGTTGTTTTGGGGTGAAATAAAGGCGATTTGAGTAATTTTAACGACTTATAAACACAAGATCATGACTATGAATCATTCAAATCCAACGATGAGTGCGAGAGATGAGATTTTTGCAATTTTGACTTATGATGAACAAAAGGCGTATTATATGGTTTGTTTGAGCTAATTGGACCAAGTGTGACCTGAGCAAGTAATAACACCGACTTGAGCACTTTTGAGCACAGTTAAACAAAGTAAACCAAACACGCCTTATTGAAGGCGGTTTGAAGATTTTCAAAGCTAATCACAAATTAAAACCATGAGATCGACTATAGACCTTATAATATCATTATATGAGATTAAATAAACATGAACCAACATATTAACAATATGAAACACAAAATTATGATGATGCTAATTTAAGCATCCAAATGAAACTTATATAAACTGCAAATTTAAAAGAACAACCAACTAATTTTAAAGCTTAAATACACTTAATTATAACTAGTGAACAATAAAACAAAAGATTACAATTACTAAACAATTAAAACAGAGAAATGCAAAAATGAACAAAAGGCTTACAAATGCTATCCAAGCGAAATCACGAACCAATGATCAAGACCACTCTTATGGGCTTACCACTAAGCCACTAACCCAAGAGCCGTCCATGATCTACCTGCTCATTTGTGAACACCATTTCCATGTGATTTTGAATTTTCAACTATTTAATTTGTATTTTGGTGATTTTTCTTTTTACTTCTAAAGCGAATTAAGTGTTTCTAAAAGCTTTACTAAGCTCAGGAGCTTATGTGTCTTATTCAATCCATAAAAACATCTACAAACAATATTTGATCATTCATGAGCAACTTTGAATATGGAAATTTTGCATAAAATGAAAACAAGTCTTATAAGCGAAATTGATGTTTACAAAGAGTTATTACACAAGGAAAACTTGAAATACAAAGCTTTTTAAGTTAGAACATACACTGAAAATTTAGTTTAAGCTAAAACGACATTAAAGAAACTAAGTTATGCTAGATATATTGATACAATGCATCTCTGCTTCTCTTTATAGCCTTTTTGGAATCCTTGCTGACCTCTGATAAAATCCCACTCATTTCCAGCCATTGGATTGATCCAATTCATCATATCCGTCCAAGTGGATTTTGGCGCCAAAAGTCTCATAGCAGGTTTTGATATTAATTGGGTTGGTTTGAATCAATTAAAGGTTTTTGGGTGTTAGTGGAGGTGGAGGGGACAAGGTATGGTGAGGGATGTTGAAAAAGATGAAATACCATCACTGGTTTTGTGATTCAGAGGTTGAGAGGGAGATGAACAGTGATGGGCGGTTTTTTTAGCCGTTTGACTTTCGTTGACCGTTGGGTATTAATAGAAAACGGGGGTCCAAAATGGTTATGACAGGGGTCAAAAGGAATATGTGTGGCTCAGTGGGGGCCAAGGTTCAAGGGTTCAAGGTCAAGCTTGGGTTTGGGCTAAGGATTGGATTGGGCTTGTGTTTGTGTTGGGCTTGATATTTAAAAGGGTGTCCGGTTTGGTTTAATAGATATACAAGGACTAGATTTGCAACTTTTCCAAACTTGAAGGACTGAACTTGACATTTTTCCAAACTTATCACAAGGACCAAATTTGAGAAACTTTGATAGTACAAGGACCCTTTTTGCATAAAATTCCATTTTTAGAAATCCAAGGACTATTTTTGCAATATTTCAAAGTTCAAGGACTTTTTCTGCCATTTGACCAAAGAATCATTCAAGGACCAAATTTAACAACTTAGAATATTTCAGGGACCTTGAATGACACAACTTCACATTTTGAATTCGAGGACTAGATTTGACAACTTTTAAAACTTGGGGACTAAAGCGCCAATTTTGCAAACTTGAATCATTTTCATCGATTTTGATATTTTTGCATTTAAAACACATAAAACACTGATTTGTGATATTTTCATCATTTGATGCATTTTGAGTGTTTTCGGATGATTTTGCGGTTTAGATTGTACAAAATGATGAGTATTTACCTTCATCAATCCCCACTAAGATATTGCTAGTCCTAGCAATGATTTAGATCTTTAATGGATTTTAAAACTCTTTACCAAAAGCCATCACTACGGAGTAGCCAATTGTTTTGATTCAAGTAAGAACCTTGGTACAACGATAACCAAATGATTTTGAGCAAATCATAAAAGTTGTAAGCGATTTGATTTGTCTTTACTGTAAGTCGTTTGCTCTGGACTAGCCAACTCTTAGATAAATTATCGAAATTATCTTTGGTGAGTGAATACCAATTATGGATTTTCCTTTGCCTTTACCACAAGCCATAAACTTGCGGGCTAGCCAACTCTTCACTTTTTAGGATATGGTGAGTTGAGAACCGTACAATTTTGGGCAAATTGCAAGCCATAAACGGATTTGAGAAATCTTTACCAAGAGCCGTTTGCTCCTGGATTAGCCAATCCTTTTGTCTATTAGACATGGCGGACTGATAACCATATGCTGAGTAAGTGAAAAACACTTACTCCAAAAAAATTTTGGCCAAAAACGGGGGAAAAACACTAAGGTTCACATTCAAAACATTGGGCATCGAATGAATATCATACTTGGCACTAGGCATCGAACATGGAATCAAAGGATTAACTCTCTCACCTAAGGACTTTGGGCATATTGTGATTAAGCATTCTAGAATTTCTTGAGATCGTTTGGCATATAAGCATGCATGCCCAATTGCATTGTCAAGTGGTTTCTCTAATTTATCCTCTTCAACAATCTCACGTAGACATTCTAGACAATCCTTAAGGGATGAGAAATAAGTTTGAATAGCAAGTTTGTTATTCACGAGATAAGGGGGACATATTTCTGAGACAAAGCATATTTATTACAAAGTGAACCTTTGATACACCATTCTCCCCATTGGTCATTGGCATCTTCCCTTTTACGACTCTTTAGATTCTCAATTTCTTTTTGTAACGAGGCTACCGTTTAGTTATTTTTATTCTGAGTGACCTTTATAGATTCAAATAACTCATTGAAATGACGTTTAACCTTTTCATTTTCTTCTAGAAAACTTTCGTTTTCCTTTTGTAATGCATTTACTAAGTTTTGAAGATGAAACGTTTGAGAGTTACGAGAATCTAGAGGAGGAGGCATTTGGGAGCTGTCATATTGTTTGTTTGACCCTTTAATTGAGAGATTTGGGCTTTCAACTTTACGATCGTGTTGCAATGAGCTTGAATCTGTTCATCACGTTTGTTAATTTGAAAAAGCGCATCAAACTACGGAGCATCTCGAGGATGTCTTGAAATTTGAAGTTTTGACATTTTCTTTAAGATGTTGATATTTTAGTTGTAAATTAAAATGCTCAACTTCTAGTTTAGAAAAATGTTTAACCAAATTGTCGTGATCATCCATTTCAATTTTCTCATTTAGTTCGAAATTAGTTTTTCAAGCTCAATGACACGATCATGGGAGACTTTCGGGAACAGAGATAGTTCATGAAATTGGGAAGCATTAATAGAACAATTTGTAGCGATGAAAACATATCTTGAGCAACACATTCGATAATAAGAGTCTCATTTAATGTATGCAAGTTCTTCCTCTCAATCTCATTATATTTTAGTGCTCGCTCATAGTCACTAACTTCAACAATCATTGCATCAAATTCCTTTTCCGTTCCTTAATATCGATTATCTATCCCCTTTTAAGACTCTCAAAATGATCTTTAAGGAGTTTAAAGAAAGGCATGACCTCGGTTAAATAGCATTCTTTTGTTTGTTCAAACCCTTTCCCTTGATTATCGATGGGTGTGATCCTTTTCTTACAAGTTTTCTCAAAATCAACAAATAGTTGAAAAATAACATATTGGTGATTAAGGTCTTGCTTTTAGTAGCAATAGTTCTAGGAACTAGATGCATTGGTGTATTGGGAGGATACACGATCGCTTTAGGCATTTTCCTAAGGGAGGGTTCGTTACAACAAGATTCTCGCTTTTGCTTATCTAAATCCTTCTTCCAGACACTTGTTCCGTGTTAACAATGTCTGAGGCTTAAACATGTTCAAGGAAATCCAATTTTCTTTTTGTAATCATGGGTGTGATCTTTATTTTCTTCTCTTTACATTTAGGATCATCTAATTTCTTGTTCATCTTTTCCTAGTGACTTCATCGATTTCTTATCTTCCTCGGTGCACTCAACGCAACTAGGTTTACTGTCTAGGTTTAAGGATTTCATTGCCATCATAAAGAACCTTATGAGCATTTCTAGCCTTTTAATGACCTCTGGATTTGGTTCCTCAATAAGGGGAATGCTATGCTTATCGCTTAAGACTCATGCTTAGTGATCATGTGAGCGATCGAATGGTGTTCCTTGTATGTACAACTTGTTTTCAAGTTTTTTTTCAAAGTTTTGATTAGAAAAATCTTTCAAGAGCTTTGATTCCTTTGCATTAAATTCTTGCTTAAATATTTTCACATTTTCTTGAAGTTCTTGTTTTGCTTAGCGGTTTTAGAAAGCTTTTCTTGCAAGGAATTTAACTCTTGTTTTAATACTTCTTCTAAAATTATTTTTTCTAATGATTATGCGCACTTGGTCATCCATTTCACCGCTCACGAGTGGTCAACTCAAATTTTGCACATTGTTCATAAATAGCAACACGTTCTTTATAGGCATTTAGTTTAGAAACTAAAGAATCATCGGGAGCATATGCGGTGAATTCATCAAAAACATAGTCATTGTTGATTGCAGAGGATGCATCACTTGGTACAACTTCACTTTCACTTTGTTTCACATATTGATCATATTGGACAACATTGATATTACCCATATTTTCAATATTTGATTCAATAGTTTCGAGATGATTGTACTTTGTCATGCATCTTTTGCACATCGACATCATCGTATAGTTTTAATACCTACGAGATGAGTTTGTCTTTTGATGGGCGAGCTTGTGGTGATGAAGAGACTTTAGGAGAGACCATTGGAGAAATGCTAGCCATGAAGATGGTTTGTGCGATGGGTTCTTCATCAACATCAGTCATATGCATCACATTAGCTACTTGAAAGGCATTCGATGATCATGGCCTTTCTCTGAATTGGTTGCTCATCCACATCGCATCATATGTCTTAGCATTTCCCTCGACCAAGAACAACAACTCCTCTTCATCCAAAGCTGCCCCATTATCACGAGCTTGCACAAGCAACATCTTATCACTGAAGTACTCGGCATTACGAGGCGTTTTGGTGATGTCGAGTTCCTTGCAATGTGTCCCTCACCACCACGTTATAGCATTTGTTTGGCTTAGCTTGACTTTGATTTCCATTCCTTCCAGATTCTAATTGCACCATAACCTCCACTGCTCCACCCTTTCTTTGATCAAGCGCTTTTCTTGAAATAGCGCCCATAATTTTCCCATCTACGATCAAAGCATGGTTGTGAAGATTGAGGCGGTTCGGATCTCATTTCGGTGTGAAGTTTGTTAGTGTGAGTGAAAGTGTCATGTTCTCTTTAACCATGAGTGCCGGTTGATTGATGAAATGTTCCATGGCGACATTTGCATCGGTTGCTTGAACCTTGGATCGAAATGAGTTTGTGATTACCATCTCCGTGGGTACAACTTGAGAAGCTTTGGTGGTAATCCCATCATTCGTGAAAAAAGCAGTTGAATCATTTGTTGAGCTTGTTTCTCACGACCTTTGAAGCGATCAAGAATCCTCTTTTCAAACATGGCATGTTTCTCATTTTGAAGAAGGAAGGCATAGAGTTGCTCATAGTTTGTATTCATCAAACCTTTGGTGAGCTTTCTGGTGACAAATTTGTGCCATTCGGATTCATATTGTTCACAAATTTTGAGTTCAATTTGAATGTTAGGCATAGTCATTCGATGTTCCTCATGTCATTCACCGACTTGTGAAATCTCACATAGTACTCATAGACACTCTCATCGGTTTCATCTTGAAGTGTTCAAATTCATCATAGAGTTGTGATTCTCTGTCTTCCATAGTTAATTGAACACGAGAGAAGCATCTTGACATTGTCCCATCGCCTTTGCCGTGTTGTGATTGATCGACTTGTAGATGTCTTTTGGAAGACCTTGAAGAACGATGTTAGAGGCCATGATATCGACATCGAATCTCTTTTCTCCTTATCATCGAGCTCATCATATGTCTTTGGTCCATCAATTCCATAGATCATTGTTCCATCTTTAGTGTATTAATTAAGTCTCTAGTCGTCTCAACCCGATATGGTCCTTCATCAATGGATTTGAGAATGTTGACTCCATTTTCCTTACCAAGGCAATTACAATCGATTCGTTGAGCCCAAGAGTCGTAGTCGATTCATCAAGCATGGGTGGGCAGTATACGAACCGGTGCTTGAACATCCTCGACAGCAGTGGAAATGATTGTAGGAGCGTTGGATGACATGTTCTGATTTAAGCGGATTTTAAAACTCTATGATTAAGCGGAAATAGATTCTTTCACGGGATTTTACTAAATCAAGAGAAACCGTAAGAAAATCACCCAAGTCGCTAGAAAATTATGCACCAAGTCGCTATCTACTAATTTGCTATTCCACCAAGTCGCTAAAGTCCCAAGTCGCTAAACAAAAGACAAAGTAAGCTAAATAGCAACTCGCTAAGCCTCTAGTCGCTAGCAAAATTTTGGCGACATTAAGCTAAGATACAAGTCGCTAAAGAATCAAGTCGCTAAATAGCAACTCGCTACTTACCAAGTCGCTAACACCTGTCGCACCGTGGTGGAGAATCCACTACTTGTCTTGATAGTCGCTAAGTCTAAGTCGCTAACTCCACAAGCGCAAGTCGCTACAAAATGTAAAGCAAGTCGCTAGCAAGAAAAGTAACACGTGGGTCAAGTCGCTAGCAAGAAAACTTCACAAACATCACTTTTCAATCCAAAACAACCCAACCAAGATGATTCAAGCACCAAATGAAAACCTAAACACTTGTGATGATTCTAAACAAGAAAGTACTAACAAAATCCAAGCTTTAACACAAGAAATCAACCAAATGATGCACAAACCACTAAACTTTTCAAACTCAAAACCACCTAAAACCACTAGAAATCCAAAGATGTGCAAGATATGATCTAACCATGGTGCTCGATACCAATTGTAAGATATTGGTTTCACATACACATCAAACCATAACACAAAGTGGGCGTATAAGTGGAATTCTAGAGAGAAAGTTAGAGGTTTAGGGAACTTCTTGAGAGAAAGTGAAAGATATTATTATGAGCTCAACTCTCTACCTTGGGAGGTAGAGAGTATTTATAGTCTTACATAAAGCGCCACACAACGGGTTGTGGATCGAGGCATCTGATGGGTAAAGACAGGTCAGTCCTCCACGGTGTTACTTAACTAAATACTACTTAGCTTGAAATAACTACGACTACGAGCTTTCTACGATTACATATACTTGAGGTGACCGACTCTTTAATACACAGAATTTCTAATTCCTAACAGAGTATGCTCTAAGTGTCATAAGTTTTATCAAAAGTGCTTAATGATTATGTAAGCGAAAGAGATAACTATAGTAGGGCTAGGTCGAGGTAGTGGTTATCAAATCACTTTAGAGTCTATGGAAGCCAAAATAATAACACATGAAAATAATGAAATGGCTTCAAGAAAAGTATGAACAACATGATTATCGGTTAAAATAAAGTGAATGGAAGTTAGGATGTAATATTTACGAGATTGAAAAAGGCGACTAAGGAGAGGATGAATTGCTAGAAAAGTTTGCTACTTGGGGACAATCGGTCTTTCTCATGTTAGTTATGTTGAAAAGCAGAGAAGAGCTTACATTAGAGCTGGACTAGGATTTGGTATGGACTTTAGTAGCATAGAAGAGAATCCACCTAGTGATCGGGAACAACTTGATTACGAGGATATAACAACTAGTGATGATGAACTCATCAATTATGTAGATAACCCATCTAGTGATGAGGAATCAATTAGTCAAACACCTCGAGTTTAAGAAAGACAATGGTTATCATGGGTCCCTCATCTCTTGGTAGTTTTCAACCACTTAGGGCGAGATGTTTCTCGTTTTGGGTAGACAACCTAGAGTTTAGAAAGAAGCTACGGTGTAAATCTAGTTACGAAACCCCAAAAGCAGTTGAAAACCTAAAGTTGATGATGTTAAGAGTCAAGCGAGTACCTTCAACTCAAAATCTTCTTTGCACGATCAAGGCCGATACCTTTAAGAAAACCTTTTCAAAATCTTGCTAAACCTTTTGGGATAATTTTGGTCAAAGCAGTTTTCATCATTCACCAAAAAGGCAGGATACTTTAATCACGGACCTAAAGGAAGAAATTTTGGGAGTATGGGTCAAAAATTGTGTTTTGTTTGTTATAGTCGATCATCGATTAAGGTGTGACTTTCACTCGAGACTACTTAAGCAAATTCCCAAAGACCGGATCGCCAACCAAAACCTAGGGAGAATAAACCGATGCGGAATCATTCACATAGGGTTAGCCATAGTAACTTCTCACAAGACTATAGATACCCTCACCGGAGAAGACCTTTACAAAACCCCAGTACCCTCAAACACTTTTCAAGTAATTGTTAAGCCAAGCAGTGCTTTCTCAAAGTTTCGGTCTTCACCAAACACTTTTGGAATAGAAACCCTAGGAGATCTAATTACTATCATTCTAGAAGATGTTTCAACTCAAAGAAAGTAGCTAGATCAAGGGACTCTCCACGAAGTTAAAACCAAATGGGTTAAGAAGGAAAAATGCGATGGGGAATAAGCATTACTTTCAAAGAAGTGAAGTGAAACAAAGATTTTGTTGAAAATAATAAAGAAAACTTGGATGAAAAAGAGATTTTTATTGAAAAACCAACACAAGATTTTGAACAACCAAAGATAATTGATCATGTGCTTAAAGATAGTGGGAATTACATACTTAAAGAATTTAAGTATGTAACTCCTAAAGGAACACAAGTCGATAATGGCTTGGGTTCCTAAAATTAACTAACTCTTTTATCTTTGTGCGGGGCAACCCGGAAGAGGAGCTTAAAATCATCTAATTGTGGATAGTGGTTGCTCTGGAAGCATGACGAGAGACAAAGAGATTCTGTCAGATTTTAGATCTTATTGTGGAGGAAGAGTTGCATTTGGGAATGATGCTAGTGGAGGAAGAATAGCGGCAAAGGAACTATCAAGGCAGGAAGAATAGATTTTGAGAATGTTCGTTATGTGAAGGAACTCAAATTCAATATTTTGTCAGTCTCTCAGAACTGTGACAAGAAGCACCCTGTGTTATTCACTGACACAGAATGTCTCATTCTTTCCCCTGAATTCAAGCTTGTTGATGATAACTTTTGCTTTTGCATCATATATGGGCTTTCAGGTTTATCAAATGGATGTCAAGAGTGCCTTTCTCTATGGCACGATTACAGAGGAGGTCTATGTCAAACAACCTCCTGGTTTTGAAGATCCTGCACATCCAAACAAAGTTTACAAAGTTGTTAAAGCTCTCTATGGTCTTCATCAAGCACCTAGAGCTTGGTATGAAAGGCTCTCTACTTTCTTATTGCAACATGGTTCTAAGGAGGGGAGCCATAGATAAGACTTTGTTTATCAAGAGAGATAAGAAGGATATCATGCTAGTTCAAGTTTATGTAGATGATGTCATCTTTGGAGCTACAAAAGCAGTCCATAGTAAAGGTGTTGGAATCACTCCTAAACCTAAATCAAGTGTTAGTGATTCATATGTAATAGTTAGCTTAATTATGGCCTTTATGTTTGTTATTAGCCTTAAGCTTATGTAGAAGGCCCATGAGCTTAGGCCCAAGCCCATAGGAGAAAGGATGGGAACTAGGAGTGTTGCCCTAGCTTCCCTCCTATAAATACTCTTGTATAACCCTCACTTGAGGGTTGGTTGTTCAATTTATTTCTTTCACTCACATCTCTACGCATAACCGTATTATTACTTAGTGTGTGTGTGTTTGTTTATTGTTCAACCGACTCTATTTCTTTCATTGATGCTTGTGTTGTAAAACTAGTGACCTAACAGTGGTATCAATCGCCAACTAGTTGGGTGAATCGTTATTGCTTTTGAAGTGGGTTTATTGGTCCTATCGTAGAGCTAACGAGATACCTTGGTTCGGTTAAAAACACGTTTTACACTTTTAATCCAAGATTCTTGTACTTTCAATGTTTTAAGGTGTTAAAATAAGCATTTTTGGCAAAAGTTTCAAACTTTATCGTGGATCATCGTTTTAAACTAGTTTTTGTTCGAGGGTTTCATCCTACGCGTAGCTTGTTTTAGAAGTTTTGGTTCATCAAGTTTCACACTTTTGTGTTATTTTGGTGATATTAAAGCTATCTCATCACAAAATCTGGTTTAGAAACATCTTTGGGCAAAATCATTGTTACAGTAAAGTTCTGGCGTATCAAAACCCTAGTTTACGCGTCACTCACTCTTTGGTTTGATCTTCGGTTTAGTGGTTTACTCCGTGTTTTCTTGCTTGGATAAGCACGAAAATCGTCGACTTTGGATATCTTTTGCCTTTGTGATAGTGTAAAGATCACTGAGATAAAACCCTAAAATTACGCATAAGCATAAAGCTTACGCGTAGAAAATCCCACGCATAAGATTCATCTTACGCTAAGCCTAGTCTTACGCATAAGGTAATCCTACGCCTAAGTTTCTACGCCTAACTTTGTGTCTACGCATAACTTTAGTGTCTTTTCCCTACTTACGCGTAAGCTAAACTCACGATAACTCTTGATTGTTACGGCGTAACTTTGGCGTTTTACGCATAAGTGCTACTTGGTTTATTGTGATTTCTCGCTAAGGACACTTCATCAACTAAGGTTCATTCGACTACAAAGATCCATTTTACCAACACAAGTTTTCAACATGTCACAACCACCATACTCTAACTATTTCCGCACACTTATTCTCAACGACAACAACTAAGTCCACAACATCAACAATGGAATCAACAACAAGCAATTTATCAACAACAATTTAATCAACAACATACTCCATAACTTGGAGCAATTCCTCCACCACAAATGGTTCAAACACCACCAAGTCTTCAAGTTCAACCCTACAAAGCGATTTCAATCAACATCCATCAAGGAACACTATGAAGGAACCCACTTGGTTTGCAAAGATGTGTGAAGCTTTAAGCGACCAACAATCAATTCATGAAATTTGGATCACTTGATAGACCTCAATGCTCACTCCAGAAAACTACGATCAATGGGTAATTCGGTTCTTTAGATTTTGTGATCTAAAGAAGCCACATGGAAAGTTCTTAAAGAAGGTTATCTTGGAAGGTCCATTTGGATGCCTCTTGTCATTGTACCCGAGAGATCCAAATGCTAATCCACCAAGGGATGAACAATCAAACATTGCTACTCATTGCGGACTGAATCGGAAGAACTTCTACACTATGAAGGCGATGAGCTTGCAATGCAATATATCCTTTTAGGATTACCAAACCCAATTCTTGAAGTGTTGATGCTCAAAAGATTGCAAAGGCAATGTGGGAACACATTCATCTACTTATGGAAGGATGCGCACTCAATCGGGAGGATATGGAATCCAAAATTTACTTGGCTTATGAACACTTCTTGATTGAACACGGAGACACTAGAGTCTTAGCATCATCGCTTTCGGACATCATCAATGATTTGGATAAACACAACATCATCATGCCAAGAATTGCGATTAATACTAAGTTCTGAGTAGTCTTGGTCCTTAATGGGAGAAGTATGTCATTTTCTCCGTCAAGCGAAGAACATGCATCATTCTACATACGGATTGTTGTACGATTATTTGAAGCCTCATGAAAAGGAAGTTGATAGGGAAAGGATTCTCCGTGCTCAAATTGCTTCACCTTCACATCCGGAAAATCAACAACTTGCCTTGTATGCTCAAAACAATTATCCTCCTCAACAAGCAACTCAACCAACTGCCACTATCACACCAAATGATCAATCACAATAATCTCAACATAATCAATTGGTTCCATACAACAACAACAATGCTCAAACATTTGTCAGTGAAGCTAATGAGGAATCCGATCCGTTCGAATCATTGCAACAAGGATTTGTTATGATTGCTAATGCTTTTAGCCGTTATACCAACAAATCCAACAATCGTATTCGTTCCTCATCTAACACGAAATCAGTGTTGTGAACAATGGACGAGTTGAAGTTTAGAATCGTGGTTATGGTCGTCGGATGGGCGGTGGTCAATGGTTTAATGCTATGGGTAGGAATAACAACGAGCTCAAGTGGTGGAGCAGAAATGCTCGAGAATGGGTTGAATGGTCTTGATGCTACAAGCGCAATGAGAAGGGACACTGGCTAATGCATGCCCGAGCCAAGGACTAGGGGCGATGCTTATCACAAAGAGGCTCTTCTTTTGGCTCTTAAGGATGAAGTGGTGGAACTCTCACGGACAAAGAACATAGTTTTATGGCGGATGCGAGACTCGAGATGATGATATGGAGGACTTGCGAGCCAATACATTTATTATGTTGATAGCTAATATGCATGAGTTACACATGAGTGACCACAGGCCGATGTATGACATTGATGGCTTGTCTCGGTACCCGAACAAACCATATTTATCTACGATCTAATATCTCGCCAACATCCGAATCCGCAAGGCTCGAGAATGTTCAAAATGAGTCATCTACATCTCATCCCGACGATTTTCAATTAGACCCGTAGTTACATTTGATGATCAAGATGACCTTATGGTTTCCTTTGATAATCAAATTGACTTCGTGGTTATACTGAGGATCTAAATAATGATCATGTTGTGACTCCGTTGAACAAGTCGAACTTTGCCTCATCCGGATCTTGCTCTTTTACTTAAAGATCGACAATCCCAAATTGAAGAATGTTGTGCATTAAATCGGGACTTAAAAGTAAAAATGCTGTTAACCAAGGATTTTGAATGTTTAAAATGCAACTCAACTTTTCAAAACTCAAGAAAACCGTGAAAAGGTTTTGAAGCCGCTTTTGCTAAATCTCATCAAAGCGAAAAATATTTAGAGAGCAGATCGTGATCTAGCCGCTTGAAGAATGCTTCGTTATGCGAAATAGAACAAGCGAAACATGAACATAAAAAGCAAATTAACGCTCTCACCTTGGAAAATCAAAAAGCTAAGGATGAGTTGTTAACTTGTCAAAAACAATTCTCTGCATACAAAAACATTCAACAAACGAATAGATGATCATCTTGAAGAAATTATCGACACAGCATAAACTTAAAGAGTTTAAAGCTGTTGTTTACAAACATGGTGAGTCGATGGCGCTATTGAAAGTTTACTTTAAAACCCAATCCAAATGGATATGGACCGAATCTTCGCGATTACAAACCTAAGCTTTCAACCAAAGCATTCAAACCAAATCACGAAGTTTCGGTCGAGAATATAAAATTGATAATTACATTATGAGTGTTGTTGAATTTCATCGTCAAGAGAATTAGATCACGAAGGCGATAGTCGATCAAAATTAAGCATTGTTTACAACAAACCTTTTAATTATTCAAACCGGTCACTTCGTCACACCAGCGGATTCTTCTAACACACAAGGGTTATCATAAAAGCGTCACGGTCTTTTAATGTTAATCCCAACAGTTATGCACAAATTTATGGTCCTTTACCTTCCATCGGTGAAGTAAACTCAAAACCGGAAAATCGCAAAATTCTTAGATATTTTGACATTTTCATGGTGACCTCAAAACTTTACAACATGAGATAGAATATCATTACGAAATCAAAGTTTAACATTTTCAATCGCCTCAGTGCGAGAACAAAGAGACATTTCGGAAAAATCTTTTACCAAATGTTAAAAATTTGAAAATTTGTGCATTGTCTTGGTAGCAGGACTTTCATAAGGAACTTGGAGTGATGAAGGTCGTTTTAGAAAAGAAACATCTATTTCTAATACTAAGCGTAAAAAGAAAATGTTGAGAAAAGATGTTGATCGACTCTTGAATGATGTTATCGTCTTGATATCCATAATATTGTGTTATTGAATTACGTGTCATATGCATCGATTATATCTCTGCCGTCTTGTTGATAATGTTGTAGCTGTGAGAATCGCGATAATGTGCCGGATCGAGTCTTTAAAAGTTGAAAACGAACGTCTCTTACGAGCTTTCAAATGCAAAACGTCGTCTTCAATGGTGTCAAAAGATTGTCAAAATCGTGAACTTGCTTTGCAAAACAAAATCCACCAGTTGCAATTAAATCCAAAATTTGAGTAAATGGATGATCAAAACGTCTCTTTAAAAGTCAAATCTCAAAATATGAACAAGAACTTGTAAAGTTAAGCAGGCATATGGTGTCATATTTGATTTACTCAATAAGACTCGTCATGAAGCATCAAACGAACTTGATCATTATCTTGCACACACTAGAAGTAATGCATTTCTTTGGTAACATTAGATTACGAAAATCAAGATTTGATTCACACTATCTTTAAGTTAAGAGAAATGTTAGGCAAGTATGAACAACTTCCGCCTACCGTGATTAAGAGAATAGCACCGGTAACACTTAGTAATCGTGAACCTAGAATCCTACGCCAAATCACAAGTTGCTAACGTGCTTCCTTCTACATAGCAGGAATAGTTGCATCTTTTCCAAACGTCCGCACTTCACGACTCACGAGCACTACATCGAAGAATAGGAAATTGCGACCTAAGAAAAGATCAATAAGGAATGCTAAAGTGAAGAACACCCTAGGACTATGAATAAGACTCAATTTGCTTCCACTATAGATATTGCGTCGGCAAATGTAATAGAAATAGTGATGTAACGAATGCTAAACCTTTAAGTACTTTTGATATTCGATCGATGCACCTTGTGTTATTTGTCGTAAAAGTATGAATTCGATTGTCATGACAAATGTGTTGCTAAAGCTATAATCTCGTTCTGAAATCTAAGAATCGAATACCTCTAGGCCACTAATCATTATAAGTACGTGCTTGGTAGATCGCCTTCTTTAGATTCTAAGGCAAACATTGTTGTCCACTGTAGCTCGGTTTCACCTCCTAAGAATGTAGTACCACCTAGTGCATTCACTAAGACTAAAGCAAATACTAGTTGGAGATGGCGAAATGGATATATAACATACTAGGATTTAAATGGATGCCTAAAGTTATTGATGTGTGTATGTCTACTATAAGCGCTCGGAACCCTCTAACATTTGGGTTCCACATCTACTTCTATTCCATTTGTGTAAATGCGTGTGTAATGCGGGTGATCTGAGATCATTCTGGATTGTTGATAGCGGATGTTCCCGACACATGACGAGCGATCTTAAGCTGTTATCAAACTTTATTGCAAAGTTCATTGGCAGCTGTCGATTAGGAATGATCACTTGCGACTATCATGGGCTACGGAGACTATATCAATAGGAACATCGAAATTGCGGAGGGTTTATTATGTGGAAGGCCTCGGTCATAATCTGTTCTCGGTTAGTCGGATTACGTGATGGAGATTTGGAGGTTGCTTTCGGGGAGAAATCTTGTTTCATCCGTGATCTACAAGGAAGCGACCTTATGTCGGCTCGCGTAATTGAGTCTTTACACAATCTCTATGCAAGACATGGTTGCTTCATCTCCCATCCGCTTACTTTCAAAGGCATCCGGCTATGGCACCATCGTCTCTCATATTTAAACTTTCAAACTATAATCAATCTTGCTCGACACAAACTAGTTGAAGGTCTCCCACGATTCGGTATTCTAAAGATCATCTTTGCTCGCATGTGAACAAGGGAAAAGCACTCGTGCTCATTTTCCTTCAAAGGTGGAACCGACTCTCGACATATGCTTCATCTTCTTCACATGGATTTGTGTGGCCCGATGCGCTTGCAAGCGATCAATGGCAAGCGCTACATCTTAGTAATTCTTGATGACTATTCACGATGGACTTGGGTCTACTTTCTTTGAAGCAAAGACCAAGCTCCACAAATGATCATCACCTTTCTTACAAAAATCTGAGTTCGACTCCGAAACACGGTCGGACAAATCGAGCGGACAAAGGCTGAATTTGTTAACCAAACCCTTCGTGAATTTTATGAGAAAGTGGGAATTCGGCATCGACATCTATTGCCGTACACGAACAAAAGCGGAGTTGTTGAAAGGCGAAACCGAGCGTTAGTGGAAGCTTCTGAGAACAATGTTAATCAATGCTAAACTTCCGGATTACTTATGGGGAAGCGTATCCTTCGCATGCTATACTCAAAACCGTTCTATGATTACTAAGCGCCACAACAAAACACCGTTTGAGCTTCTCCACAACCATAAACCGAATCTCAAACACTTTCATGTATTTGGCTCCTTTGCTATCCGAATGCGATCGTGATCATTTTGGAAAGCTCAAAGCCAAAGCGACATTGAGTCTTTATTGAATATTGTGAGAATTCTAAAGGTTACGGATGCGGAATCGTCGCACAAAAGCGAGGTTATGGAAGCGATTCATGCTCATTTTGATGAACTTACGGAAATGGCTTACGAGTATATGACTTGGAACCCGGTCACAACCGCTTAAACTTCCTCAAACCCCATCATCGGTGAACTAAGCCCTCACTTACTCGTCAACAAATGGAAAGACTCTTTGCTCTGCTGTTCAGTGACGATATTGATGAACGTGCTTGATTCGTGTAAAGTGAGTGGTGAAAACAAACACAATATCAATATATCAAATTAACCATAAAATTCGACAAATTAACCCTTTAGGAAAAAGGTCAACGTGCCAAACCTCACGGGTGTGATAAAAGTGATACCGGGAAAGATTTCCCCGGGTCGTGTCCCAACGAGGTGTGAATGGAAGGATTCGTTGAGTTTCGTGATTTGAACTTGGATTTTAATGATTTGTTGATTTGAGTTCACGATTACTACAAATTAATTAACGGGAAGGTAATTAAGGAAAGGGAACCTAATAAACTACAAACTAACTACTACTAAGCCTAAGGAATGATAAAACGAAGCTACACTAAGTCCTAGGGTGCAAAACTAAAAAGCGTAAAGCAAGCAACCACCCGAGCCATAAGCGTAAAAGTTTTGCAATTTAAGGGCTACGGTGTGAAATCAATTTTCCGACGTTCTATTTGACTAAAAATAATTTTAGAAAAAGACCGGGTATTTTTTGACTTTTAAATTAATTACTACGAATTAAAAACTATTTTACTCTAATTAAATGATTAAAAAATATTAAACTAATTTTGAAAAATCTGAAAAATTCACAGAAACTACTTTAAGTTATGCTAGTTCTAAGAAAAATAAGAAAACAGTGGGTTGCTTTATGAAATAAGCTGGAAATAAGCTCAAAAGAGCTTAAAGCACAAACTGCCTAAGTGACCTTATATATATAATAATGCAAAGTATAAGCGATAAAGTCCCAGTAGCGTTGGTGTTTGAGTGTTGTGTTGTGTGCTTGAGCCAGGAGACCAGGGTTCGAATCCCCTTGGTACCCTTTTTGAAAATCTATATTTTTTTTACTTTTTTCTTTTACAGCTTGAATCCAAGATCAAAAGCAAAGATTTTTGAAAAACTTTTTGGCAAACAACTTGAGAATAAGCAGTTAAAACTGCTTATATGCACACTTTTTCACAAGACCACCAAAACACTCCTTTTTCACTTATTTTGAAACTGTTTGGGCAAATTAAGCAATAAGCAGTTTGACAAAAGATGAATGAGTGAAATAAAATGAAAATAAGCTGTCCTAAGTGAGATAAGCTATAAGCACAAGGGAAAACAGTTGGCAGAATAAAAACTAACTAGGTGATCCTAAGCTAATTAAAATGGACGGATAAACAAGGGCGATCTAATAAGCATTATTAAGCTAACGATATCTAAACTATCCTAAACACACTAATTGAGCATCTACAATGAAATAAGCTAAGTGGTGCTCTTAATAAGCACTTGAAACAACTAACCAGTTTTTCTTTGAGGCTGCGGTGAAAACTTGACCTTAGGTGGCTTATTGGAGCTTATTTTAAGTTACAAAAGATCTTCAAGGCCAAGACAATGCGGAATAACAAAGTTAGCAAGATAAAAACCCAAAAAATGCTAATTTAAGGGCGGAAAAGCAATCTGTGACTTATAAATAAGGCGATAACGATTTTGTTGTGGAAACTTTTTCGTCTGAGAAAAAAAATGGGAAATGAGAGTTTGCAATTCCAATTTAGACCAAGTTAGGTGTGATCTCGGATCACTCAAAGGCGAACAAAACTTAGATTGGTATACCAAGGCTTATGAAAACTAAAGTTGCACAAATCAAGTATCAAATAAGCTAAAAGTTAGCCTTTGAGCAAAGCGAAGGTCTTTGCTTACGTAAGCTTTTAAGCTACAAATGTTTTTTTTTCTTTATACCTACAAGAACTTTTCAACCCAAATTCAAACTAGTAAAAGCGATTTATGAGCTAAAGAGGAGTTTGACCTTAAAGGTCAAACGGGTTAGAACAATCCTTGACCAATTTGAAAGCATAAGCCAAACACCCTTTTAAAGGATGGAAAGCTTGAAACTCATTTTGAAAAAGACTAACTTGACCCCTTTTTGTTTGGAAATTATTTTGTTAATTCAACTTAGAACTTTTAACAACTTACAACAAGATTAGACAAAAAAAACAAACAATGCTTTGACTGCTTAATACTATAAATCGAAACATAAAGTAAAAAAGTGCTTTTCATTCAAATAAAACTCACTACAATTCAACTTAAAATGAAAACTAAGATTTTAAACTAACTAAAAACTAGGGGTGCCATTATCAACGGCTTACAACCACTATTTATACTACATCTAAGATACTTCAAGTCTTCTTCTCTTGTGCTTCTTCTATGAGGGCAGTCAAGCCAAAAACTCCACTTGTGCTTCTTTAACTCAATCCAAGCCCTTGATTAAGTAGGTACCCATGAGATTACATCTGAGCCATCCATTGAGGTCTTTTGAAGTTGGGATTGCCAGCTTGGCCATTGGGATGGGGGGAATTGTGGGAGTGGGATAGGGATTTGGGGTGGACTGGGTAAAGGAGATGAAGGTGGTTTTGGGGTATGGTGAAGCTGGGTAAAGAGGAGAAGGGAGGTTGAGTGTTTGGGGAGAAGGAAAAGGGTGTTTAGGGTTCTGTGTTGGTTTGGGCGGGAAGACAGGGAAGAAGAAAAGGGGGCAGGGTGTTTATCAGTTGACCGGGTCTAGTGGGTTGACCGGGTTAGAGAGTTAATACTTGGACTGGGTTATGGCTGGGTTGGGTATTGGCTATTGGACTTGGGCTTTAGGATTAGTTAATAAGGATTTAAGTTGAACCCGTTTAGTAGTTAAGGGACCAAAGCTGTAAAATCTGAAATTGTAGGGACCATTCATGTAACTTCTGAAAAGTGATCCAAGGGTCAAACTTGTGAATCTCAAATAAGTTGAGGACCATTTTGCCAATTGTGAAATTCCAAGGACTAAACTTGATAATTTTAAAAATCCAGGATCAAAGCTGTAATTTCTCAAAACTTTTGAAATTTTCACCAAAGGACTAATTATGACAACTTATGATTTCAAAAGGACCTTTGGTGACTTTTCTTTTAAAATCGTGCTCGGGGACTATTTACATCAATTTTTGAAAGTCGGGGACCTGAAAGCGCCAATTATGCAAACTTTGCTCGTTTTTCATTTGTTTTGATAATTTTGCATCTGAAACATATAAAACACAATTTTGAGATATTTTAGTATTTTGATGCATTTGGTGTTTTTAGATGTTTTGCGATTCAGGTTGACCAAAATGATGAGTGAATAAGCACTCATCGATTGCTCAGTGTATCCATTGTTTCCATTGCACAACGATAATACTCTTATACGATACACACGCTACAACAACTATTGTTGAAGAAGCACCACCGATTGACTCCACCACAACAGATTGAACAAACCGCTTCCAACAATGATGATCCGGTGATGATATTCTTAATGAAGTACCCCACTGCGATTTTGATCCAAATGCGTTCTTTAACCCGTTTGCTAATGACAACTGCTTGCACGATGTCGCGGAATCATCAACAAACCATTTGAATCCTCGAATCGCACAATGTATACCAACATCAACCTCTACGCATCGATGGACAAAGACCATCCTCGGCTATAATTATTGGCAACCCGAATCAACCGATCGTTACGAGACAACGTCTTCACACGGATGGTGAACATTGCATTTATGCACTCACATACGCTGTCGAGCCTAAAACATTAAAGATGCAATGACAAAAGACAAGCGGATTGAATCCATGCAAGAAGAACTCAACCAATTCAAGCGTCTTGAAGTATGGGAGGCGGTTGAGCGACCAACGGGGTCTATGTCATTGGTCTCAAATGGATTTGGAAAACAAATTGGATGATGAAGGCAACGTAATCCGAAACAAGTCACGTCTAGTTGCTAAGGGTTATCGTCGGGAAGAGGAATAGACTTTGAAGAATCTTTTGCCCGGTTGCTCGTCTTGAGGTCATTCGGATATTTCTCGTTCATGGCTCATATGAATATGGCGGTCTTTCGGATGGATGTCAAAACTGCGTTTCTCAACGGACATGAAAAGAAAGCGGTTTATGTCGACCAACCGAAGGATTCGTTGATCCCGAGTTCCCGAACCATGTCTACAAAGCGAACAAAGCTCTTTATGGTCTCAAACAAGCTCCTCGGGCATGGTGCGATAAGCTATCATCTTTCCTCATTGCCAATAATTTCAACAAAGGTTTGGTCGACCCTACTCTTTTATACAATATCACGGGCACATATCTTAATTGTTCAAATTTACGTGGATGACATCATTTTGGGTCTACACATAAAAAGTACTCAATCGCTTTTGTAAAACTAATGAAGAAAAATTTTGAAATGTCCATGATGGGTGAACTTACGTTCTTTCTAAGGCGGAAGTTCATCAATCACCCCATAGTATTTTCTTGAGTCGGTCCAAATATGCCCTTGAATTGTTAAACAAATTTGGAATGAAAACACAGTGACACTTATGCCACACCAATGACTCATACCAAGCTAGAGCTGATTTACATGGGAAATTAGTGGACCCTACCAAATACCAAAGTATTATTGGGTCTCATGTATCTAACGACTAGCCGACGACATTGTCTTTGCCGTTTATCTCTGCTCCGTTATCGGTCAAGACCAAGCTGAAACCCACCTACGAGGCTAAAAGAATCCTCAGATACATCAAGGAACCATTAACTTGGGATCCGGTATCAGAAGGATTCTTGTTTTGAACTAATCGCTTTTCGGATCTTGATCACGCGGGATGTTTAGATTCACGAAAAAGTACTTGAGAGCACTACAATTTCTTGGTGATAAGCGGTGTCCGCAATCGAAGAAGCGAGGATTGTACATGTTGTCATCAACCAAAGCGAATATGTAGCCATGTCGGCGTGTTGTGCTCAAGTCATTTGGATGAGAACACAACTCAAAGACTATGGTTACGTATTTGATGAATCGATGTCTTGCGACAATCGAGTGCTATTGAGATCTCGTGCAACTCGGTTCAGCATTGAAATCAAAGCACATCGATCTTCGTTATCATTTCATCAAGGACCACGTGGAGCAGTGCAGTTGAATTATACTTTGTGGTCTGAATACCAATTGGCGGATCTACTAACAAAAGCCTTGCCTCCCGCTAGGTTTAATGAGTTGGTCCACCGAATTGGTATGAGGTGTTTGACTCAAGAGGAACTAGATGATCTCTTAAAGCAGTCTTAAAACACATCAAACACCAAAATCTCTTTTGTAAATATTTTCAAAACAAAATATAAAATATAAAATCGGATAAAACAACAAAAATATTCTTCTATCTAGTTTTTATTTCAACATGGCAAGTACATCTCTTCCGTCAACACTCAACTCTTTCAAAATTCGGTATTTTTCCGATCAAGTATTGAGGGAGAAAATTTATATAGCTGTTTCAAAATAACCCGTGACTTGCATGTTATACTATCACGGTTGTTTCTTTAATATTGGTGGTCACATTTACGTTTCTTGACACTCCTCGGACTAAAATTTATAACCATTCATTATTTCTTAAGTCGAGGGGGAGTGTCGTCAAAGTTATTTCCAAATATTCTTCGTTTGGTAACCAAAATGGAAGTTAAAAGGCTTTGGATGAAAATGGAAAAGGTGGAGGGACTAAAACTGCCAAAAAGCTTAAAGTTATTTTAATAAAACTCCCCACCTAACCTTTCTCTTCACATTTATTACTCATAACTAAACTAATCCTACGCCTAAGAATCATTCAACAAATCCGTGTTTTGGATAATCATTTTGTAAGTTGTTTTATAATCTTAACATGTTTTTAAACAATGGTTTTGATTATTACACGAAACCAACGGTCAAATAATGAGTTTGAATGTGATTTGTGTTCTACGCATAAGCTATGAACACAAATCTTTCATTAAATGTGTTTTGGTTAAAAGATTGTATCAAACGTTCATATAACATCATTAAAACTATTTTGATCATTAAAACACACCCGAAACACGAATTGATTGATTACGGAAAACTAGGGTTTGTGCGTAAAATTGGGTGTTTTCATTTGAGGGCGTTTACGGTTAAATGATTGCTTGAAAAGTGTTGTATTCATGTTGAATTGATGATATCTAGGCCCGTAATCAACCCGAAACAATGAATATTAATTTATTGAAAATTAGGGTTTTAGTTCATACGGTTTGGGTATTTTTGATTCATGACATATTTGATGTTAAAACTTGGATAAACCTACTCTATAGGCATACTAGTACTACTAGAATCATTTTGTGCAAATCCTATGGCTAACTTTCTTCTGAGTAATTCATGAACTTTAGGGTTTTGTCTTACGAGTAAAATGTTTGATGAATATTCATGCCATGATACATTTTATAATGAATGTTAATGTTAATATTGATGTTATGATGATGTTATTTCGGGCTTGCTACTCGTAAAACTCGAATCAAGGTTGTTAACCATCTACGCATAAGGATCACCCACGCGTAGCAAGTTATCGCGAAGAGAAATCTTCACGCGTAACTGTCGGCGTAAGGTTGTACAAAGGGACCACGGCGTATCCTGTGAAGGATATGCGTGTGATGACCTCACGCATAAGGTCTACTCTTACGAGTAAGCCTTACGCGTAAGGTTTTATATCGCCTACGCGTAAGCTTTATGCATAAGGTTCCTTTTTCCCACGCGTAACATTTCTTACGCGTAAGTAAGGATCCCACGCCAAGCTTGCGTCTCGCGTATACTTCTCTGTTTACGCATAAGCTACCATTTCTACGCATAAGCCTTGATCTAACCTTCATTATGAACTGTTACGCGTGCAAACTTGTAAATAAATAAATCATAACGTCACGAAACCAATAATGTCACTAATAAACTTAAACGTTTAATATGTTGTGTTAAATAAGTGATAACATAAACTTTAAAACTTAAAGTTAACTAACTCACGAAACTTATCACGACATCATTGAACTATTGAACAAACAAGTGACTTTGGACTCGTAACTATCATTGATATTGCACATTCAATAATTAGACAATAAAACCTTCTGTTGACTAACATTATGTCTTTCGATATGTTGGTTCTTTTGGCTAATGTTATTTCAGATCGAGACATGGCTGCTCAAATGAATGTGGATGCACCAGATGTTGTCACAATGGCGATATCTTCCTAATGGCTATCCAAGGAAGATTGGAAGAAAAACCTTCGGGTTGACTTTGAAACCCTTACACACTCTCGAATCTTCCTGTTTGATTGCTATGGATATTCTCAAGAATCATCCCTACCGAACATGCTTTCACATTACGCCTTTCTGATCTGGGAGATCTACATTCAACAGTTACGGAATTCAATGCGAGAGGATCAAAGGTCAAAGTGCGATGACGGTGGCGCTCAATCACAAACAAGTCACCATCACACATGCGGACTTACGGGTGTTCTTCTCATCCACGACATCGAGCCAACCGACCTCTATGCCACACTGCTTGAAGAGGCAGTTTGCAATTCTTGATTGATATTGGCTATGATGAAGCTTGGGAATTATCACTAAGCATTCTCATGTGGAGCTTAAGAACATTCCTCAACCGTGGAGAACTCTCTACATCATCATTACCAAATCTGTCTATGGTCGTGATAGCGGTTATGAGCATCCCAAGCTCATAAAGCGAAAATTTTTGGTCATTAATCAACATGAAGCACATCGAGCTTGAAGCTCGATATGGGATGACATGATGTCATTTCTCAAAAGCTTGGCTCAAAGATTCCCTATGTCGGATACACTAAACTGTTGATCCAAAGAGCACTTGGACTTCATCCCGACATTCCCAAGATGCTCAATGACCCCGAAAATCACGACATGTTGGTGATCCCATTTTATCCGTCGAATCAAGGAATCATCAACAAATAAGCGGTCTTGTATTATCGATCACCTTACATCAAACGAAATCAAAAAGCTCGAGACATACAAAAGGTATCGGTAGCGATAAAAGAAGGCAAAGTTGGTCATCTTGATGAGAAACCTTACGGGACACCTACGGAGAACCGAAGAGGCAGGCAGGAGTCTTGCAAGACCGAGAGTCGAAGGAAGTTTCCCAAAAGGAATCCTCCTCGTAAAAGACTGTTCCTTCAAGGAAGCTGGTCCTATTCCCATTCCAAAGCTTGAACCACAAAGAAAGCTAGTGGACGAAAGCTCGAAGATACACAATCAGACGAAGAGGTCTTCTACTCTAAATCGCAACGAAGCACCTCCTACAAGAGCAAAACCTCCCGGTCCACCGCCTATCCAAGGAAAAGGAAGACTCGGTACTTGTGCCTTATGAAGAGAAAGCTCGGATGAAGAGCCACTGGAAACTAATTACGGGAGGAAGTTCAAACTTGTTAGACTCCAACACGTTCTTTGAGGAATTTGCTAAAGATAAAATGGGTGGCCGGAGGGTCAGTGGTGATTCAACCTACACCGGATCCCGATGCGGTTAATCGACCCGATAAGGGAACCGGTGCCACCACTCTTGAGCAACAACAAAAGCAACAGGAGGAGTCTATTAAGTATGACATTGAGGAACGAGATCTTGAGAAGTCCGAGAAAGATAAAGGCGATGAAGAAGCTAAGTGCGGAAATGATGAAGATGTTGATTATGAAAAGTTTCTTCTTGACAGGTCCGTCACGGTCTAAGGAGAAAACGTCGAACCTCCTAAGGACCACGAATCTTCATCAGACTCATCTTCTCACTCCTCACCACCACCATCAAAAAGAATAACAAGATCCACATCCAAATCGTTGAAGAAGCCAACTCGATCTTGGATTTCTCATACTCATAAAAGAATTGTGAATCTTTGTCAAACAAGTCAAAAGAAAGACATGCTCTACGGGAAGATGAATTTCTCTGATCGATCGATCTGATATCTTCATGACGAGAATGACGAGATGAAAGTTGAAAGGAGTATGTCGAAGCTCATGAAAGATGATCTTCAAGGAAAATGGACGAAATGATCAAAGGGTACACTCATCGATTACCTTCTTGACATTGTTCCTAAAGTTACAAAGGAGTTATTCACCAAACAACTCTATCGAATCTACTTCATCTCGCCAAGCGGACTATGAAATCAACACCAATGCACGTGAACATCAATCTGTTGATCCCATAATATTTTCGGATCTTTGAATTAGTTGACCGATTGGTAGCTCAACTGTCCAAAAGATCTGCAACACTTGCCTCTCACGAAGGTAAATTGCTTGAAGCATTCTTTGGAATACCAACTAAAATCGGCATGTAGAAGAAGTCGAAGGCCGAAGCGTCCAAGAGACGATGATGACAAGGATAAGGATAAATACAACGAGCCTAAATGCCCAAGAAGTCGGTGAATCATCTTCAATGCAACCTCCACCCCAACGAGACTCAAAGACAACAAAAGTCTCCTCCTCGTTCTTCTCTTGAAAACCTCAGATTCTTCGAGTTACCACCCGGACTCGGAAAACAGTGATCACTTTGAGTATACGGTGGTGACGATGAGGAATTCCATGAGCCCCAACAACAACCCGCCTCTCCCGACAAAGTCGAAACCGGAATCCTCATCTAGGCCTAAGAAAAGAAGAAGAAGGCGCCTTAGGGCGGCGTCTTATCATGGCTAGATGAAGATAACAACGAGGAATTTGAATGGTTTTCTACTCTTGTTAATTCCACTCCCTACCGGTGAAGGTCAAGATCGGTGAGCGGTAATACATTGGAGCATGCTAAAATCTTGCAAGAAAAATTCCGTGTGAAGAAGATGGCGAAATCCGAGTTGAAGCGAATCAAGAATGAAGCATTTCAACTTCTCAAAGACGATTCGGAAAGTGCTATTGAAGTTGAGTATCACCTTGACAATATAGCACGAGCCATGTCTAACAATATGGATTGGCTCAACCCGAAGCAAACATCAACTTCACCAAGCGGGATAATCCTCCATATTACAACCGATGGTCTAAACCTCTACCGACAATTGGCCAACCGGATCGCCTAAGATTCCATTTCGCTATTTCTTCAACAAAGACTTGGAATTTCTTACACGGCGGTGATGATTCAAGGAAATATGCTACATCTCGACACTTCCGTTCCGTGACCATATACTCAAAGCGCATAGCCATCGAGGAAAAGGCTACCCACATGTTTTCTAACAATGTGGAATTGTATGACGTGATGCAATGTATGGGATTCACCATTGGCGGAGCGACCGAATCTACTGAGTCGCCAAGTTCGAAGTCTCAAAATGAAGTGTTCGATCTTGAGGGAATCGTTGTTGTTAAACATGTTGATCTTTCGTCTAAATGGAACTACACTTTTCTCAAGAATATCGTGGTCAAAAGACAAGGCGAAAGAGATTATGCATTCGATGAAGCGGACTTTCGAAATTTGTCTCTCAACGACATTGAAGATCCGTATCTTGCCAAAGTACGGGGACGCATGAGACAATTCTCGATCGACGTACAACGTAAATACATCAAGTCCTTGCTAATATTCATCGAAGCATATTCATACAGGCGTGTAGAAGATCTCCGACTTGCGGTTGAATCATATCGGACCGTGTCAACTTCACTCCACCTCGCCTAGATCTTCCCGACATCAACCGCTTCCACAATACACACTCGTCGACAAACCATTCGGCGTCGTTTATCGCGGTGAACTTCAACGAAATTGCTTGATGGCGTGTAGAGATCTTCACAAGTTTGGGGATCACACTTTGAAGAAGGTTAGGGACGGATTGGCTTATCGGTTGAAGGCGATATATGAAGGCATAGGGTCTCAAAAGTGATGGAACTCTCGGGACGGAAAGGATGTGCGAGAGGATCATCGAATGATTGATGAAAGGTTGTATCGAAGGATCGATTGAACATTGGAAAGCTTTGTTGGTGGTCGACCCAGATTAACATCACGGCTATCAACGCCTGCTCGCACTCGGCAACATCACCGGACTTCCGGTACCCCTTGATATGCTTCTTTCATTATTACTTCGATGTGTGATTATATATGTCAATGTCTTGTGCACACATAACGATTGTACAACCGTAATTGTCAAGAAAGGACCACGTAGTGCGCCTCGGTGCCACAATCCTTATACAAGGAGCGAAAGCTTAATTTTGAGTAAAACCAATCAAACCTTTTATTTTTCAAGGTTTTGCTCAAAAGAACAAGTACTTCCCGTATGATTTTCAAAACCTCAACCGTTTATATCACTTGTTGAGGGGGTATTTGAATTAAAACTTTGTTCACAAATTGTTCACGATGGTCATCTTCCCATAACACTCGAAATGGTCATATTTATTCTCAACTTTTAAAAATAACATTTTATATGCCATTTTGAGGGGAGAAAATTATGTGATAAGAAATATGTTGTGTAAATGCAAATGAATATTTGTACTATAGAATTAACCAATGAATTGATGATTTAGCTGTTAGTAACTCGAAAAGACTTGTCCGGGACGGGTAATAATTTTAAGCTAGTTAGCTAGTAATGTAAACGTGTCTCATGCAAAGGACTTGTCCGAGTAGAAAGTACCATTCGAGAAACTCTTGGTAGACATGAACTCGACGGTCCGACAACCTTCGAGGCTTGTCTACACCTTCAAGGTAGTTATTAGAGCTAGTTGTCACCTAAAAGGCGACAATGTAACTCTTTAACTATGCAACGTAACCGTGTCTCATGGGGATTGTCTATCTTGAGTTGATCAATTCATAAAGTGCGCTCTTTCCTCCTTTGTGCATTTCGTAAAAACTCTTAAGCACATGTGGAGGGGAGTATTTCGAAAATCTAAAACTCTTGAAGTGTTCAAACATGTTTTCATCCACAAACACTTTGAGAGATTTTCATGAAAAATGGTTTTATGGCAATGGAGTTATAAGGAGATTAAGGTTAGGAATAAGCGTCTATGATCCCTTGAGTTAGGAGGGATCTACCCAAGAACATCACAAATAGTTAGTACTTAGAAGTTCTTAGGCGATTATAAAAAGGAGAAAATGAGAATCGGAGAAGAAGGAGTTGAAGAATTAAAAGAAATGTAAAGAAAGGGTGAAAAGAAATAGCCCTCCAAATTATTCAACTTAGGCGGAACAGGGTTCAATTCATATACTCTTGGTTGTCACTTAGTGGCCGGTATTGAAGATTAAAAGTCGTCATGGACCCGATGGCGCATGCACTAAACCTTCTTAGCCACTCAAGCTTCTCTCAAAAGAAGCTTGTTTCATTCTCACAGGAACCCTACATAAACTATTGGCTTTCGATGAGTGTGTAAATACTCATCATTTTGTACAAAATAAAGCGCAAAATCATCGAAATCACTCGAAACACATCAAAATGATCAAAATATCACAAATCGGTGTTTATGTGTTTTAAATGCAAAAATATCAAAATCGATGAAAACATATCAAATTTGCAAAATTGCGCTTTAGTCCCCAAGTTTATAAATTGTCAAAATAGTCCACGAGCCAAAATTTCAAAAGAAAAGTCACCAAAGGTCTTTTAAAATCACAAATTGTCATATTTAGTCCTTTGGTGAAAAATCTAAAAGTTTTGAGAAAATTACAATTTAGTCCCTAAAATCCAAAATGTTCAAAACTAGTCCTTGGGAATTTCAAAATGTCAAAAATCAACCCTTGGATTATTAAAGTTGGCAATACCAACCCTTTGACTACTCTTCATAAGTTACATGTTTGGCCCCGAAATTTCAGTTTTACAAGTTTGGTCCTTTGGTTTTGAGATATTACACTTTGGTCCTTTTATTAATAATCTTACAAACCAAACGGACCTAGTATATACCAAGCCCTAAACACCCAAGCCCAAACACTAACCCCCGCCCAATCCTTTACGGTTCCTCGACCCACCCAAAACCCAACCATTTAAATATATTACCCCCTTCCCTGTCCCCGACACCTTTGTCTACCACCTCCGACCACCAACCAGCTACCAACCCACTCTACACCACCAATTGTCTCCCTCCTCACTAACTTTCCCAAGTGCATTAATTGCACCCTTTTTCTCTCTCAAATACCCAACTCGGTTTGGCGCCAAAACTAGATAAGCGGCCAAGATGGCTCAAAACCCATCCAATGGCTCATATTTGTCTTTGGGATTTGATCGGAAGGAGAGAGAAAGAGCTTTGGAGCATATAAGAGCAAAGAGGGAAGCAAGAGAATAGTTAGTTTTAGTTTTAAAAAAATTGTATGTCGAATTTCATGTTCTTTTAGTCTAAATTAGATTTTCGGTTGTAATTTCAAGCTACATTGTGTTCAAGTAATCATTTGAGTGTATTTTAACTTAATTAATCATTAATTTTATTTCAAGTTCAATTTCATTATTTGTCATACTCTGTTGAAATTTCCAATTTCAAAATCCCTCTTCAAATCTTCTAGTCACTTGTTGTTAAGCTCAATCATACTCAAAATAGCCTTATAAAGCTTTCCATAAGCTTATAATCAAGTTTCATTCACTTTTGACCTTTGGTCAATAAAAGTCAAATATGGGAGAAAATGGTAGAGAAGGAATTGGGTGGTTTAAAGTGAAATGGGTTGAAATGAAGCGATGGGTTGAATTAGTTTAGTGGTTTCTTTGTTTCAATGTGGCAGCCATAGTGGCCATTGGACAATTTGTAAGCTCTTTCAATGATCTTATGCATATGAGTTTGTAGTTTTAATTTGTTAAAACCTGTTCTAAAAGTAGTAATTAGGCTTAGTTAATCTAGTTTGATCATAATTTCTAGTTGGTTCATTGTTTAACTTAAAATTTCTTGCAAAACAAGTAGCTATAGGGTGTTTGGATCTTTGTCATACTGTTTCAAAAGTGAATTCGGTGGTAGCTTGTTGATTGGTTTATGCTTCTTTGACTTAAACAAACTCATTTGAGTCAAGTTTATACCGTTAAGTACTAAAAGTCAAAGCGAGCTTCAATCATCTTTTTGTTAAAGCGTCAAGGATTTGGATTTGGAGTCTTTGGATTTGAGTTTAAAAGTGTTAACCATTGCTTTAAGTACACTCATTTCACCAAATTACTTCATCATCAGTCATTAAAATTGGATCAAAGTTCCCAAAGTCAAAGTTCTTAATCTGTTTCAAAAAGTCAAATGTCATAAATTTGGTTTTCCATGAAGTTGCGGTGATGCATGTGTCTCATTAGAACTTTTGAGGTCGATTTTTGGGATATAAGTAGTTCAACGGTGGTCTTTAATACCTCTTATCTGGTTTTAGCTTTTGTTTGCTAAATAAGCTTCGATAAGCTCATTTTAGGCCCCTTTTGCCCTGCTCAGGACTCAGTATTAACTGAGTTTTTCTCAGCTTTATACAAGCCTGCACAGAGCTTGTAATAGCTTGTTAGGGGCTAGTCCTTTGGTTAACAGTAGTCACTTAGGTATAGTTTAGAACTCAATAGTTGGTTTTTAGTTAGTAGCTTGTTTGACTGCTTATTTGTTGCCTGCAAGTTAGCACCAAAATCTGTTTTAAGCTTAAACTCAAAATCTCCAAATCTGTGATATTGGGTTAATCAGTAGTTGTAACTTGTTGATTTTAGTTTAATTTGGTCATTTTTAGTACTCCATAGCTTCTGTGATCAGTAGGTAGCTTGTTTGGCTCTTTTGCTTATCAAGTGCTTATTTCAATAAGCACTTGATTGATCAGTTTGATTTTCTTCCACATAGCATACTGTTTTTCCATTTTTCATAGCTTCTTAATATTATTTTAGAATTTCCCGAAATTTTCAGATTTTTCCTAGCTGTTTTAATATTTTCTTAATTTAATCTAGTTTTTAAGTATTTTTAAATAGCATTTAATACAAAAATTCGTAAAAGGTTCAAAAAATAATTTTTCATTTTTCTTAGGCTTAGATAAATATAAAAGTAAAAAAGTAATTTTCTAGATTTTTCATAGTTCATTTGGTAATTTTTAGTAATTTAATTAGTTTTTAATAGTTTAAAATTCCTAGAAAATAGATAAAAAGTCATAAAAATACAAAAATAGTTCTGAAAAGTCTATTTTGATATTTTAGACTTTTCAAAGTGTTAATCTTATTTTTCTAGCTTAATTTCATATTTTCTTATATTTTAGATAATTAATTAATAGTTAAAAATAGTTTTTAATTAGATAATTAGTTTTAAAAATAATTTTCTTTTTCTATAAATTTTCTTTTATCATTAGGTTTATAAAACATCATTTTCATATTTTTAGGTTAATATTGAATTAGTTTCACGCTTTTAGTTGTACGTCGCGTAGATTTTAATTTAGGCCAGTAAAAACATAAAAACAAAAACATCATTTTAATTTTAGTGATAGCGTTTATTTAATAGATTTTATCTTTTAATTTCCTCTCATTTGCATTTTAGTCTTTGTATTTGTTTGATATTTACGTAGTCATAATAATATCATAATCCTTTTTCGTTCAAACTCCTCGATCACTAGACGTTGATTGATCCATTGCATAGCTCATTGGGACATAACGACTGGGAGACTCTATACTCCTCGATCTTAATTGCATTAGTGTTTGAGCGTTTTAGTTTTTTAGACTTGAACTTGACGGTTTAGCACCAATCAAATTTTAGGCGCCATAGGGAGTGTGTCTTGATTTATCTTCCGTTTAGCGATTAGTTGTTTGAATCCTCACTCATTGTTTATATCATCATTCTTTATATATATATATCCATATTTTCTTCTAAAAATCCAAAACCCAAAAACAAGCAAAAACGTATAAAACACAAAAATATTTTCTCTTTTGTTTCTATATATGTATCAAATAATAAAAATACAAAAGAATCGTGTTTTCTCTAATAATTAACAACTTAAAAGATTACCACCGAAAACCAAGGCGGTGCACTACCTAAGCGGGGTGCGACCATAATAAGTTCGAACTAAAGATATAAAACTTGCCTTTGTGTCCATTGTGATTGGTGTACCTTTTCAAAAAGCCATTCATCTTGGATTATTGGTTAAGTTCATTTGTTGTTTTGCCTCGATTTTGTGTTGATTGATTTTGTTGTGATATCGACGTTTGAACCGTAAAACCCATAAAGATTCTTCTCACCCCATTTTTACAAAACGTCTTCATAATTCTCATTCTCATCGAAAGATTTTCATAATTCCATTTCTCTCCTTAACTCGAGTTTCCTTAGAGTTAACTCTAGTGTATCGCACTCGCTCTTCTAGATCCGTGAGCCCATTGCGTGAGCTTGTCAAGATTCCAAGGAGGCGTGTTCGTAGACTTTCTGCTCCATCGGTCGGATCGAGATCCGGATGTTCACACTACTCCCGTCGCCATGGCGATTTAGGCGTATTATGGCGGAAATGCTCCAAGCACCCACCGAGGGTTATGGAGATGCCATCGTTTTACCCGTTATCAACTCGATCACTTTGAATTGAAGACACATTTGATCCAACTTGTGTCTACAATCAATTCATGGTCGATCGAGAAGACCAGATGCACACATCCGTTGGTTTAACAAGTTAACCTCAACTATCAATTTCAAGGATGTACCACAAAAAGTCATCAAGTTGATGCTTTTCCATTCTCTCTTGAGGGACGGCCGGATTTGGTGAAAAAGAACCCCTCGATCCATCGAAACTTGGGAGGATCTTGTTCAAAAGTTTGTGAATTACTTCTTTCCTCCATCAAAGACGACTAATCTTAAAAATGAAATTTCGGATTTCGTCAAAATTTCGATGAAAACTTTGGAGAGGCATGGGAGAGATTCAAAGATCTCCTCGTGAAATGCCCCATCATGAATTCACTGAGCTTCAACAAGTAAATATCTTTTACAATGGGTTGAACGGAAACGATCAAGATTCCTTGAATGCAGCCGCAGCGGCAATATCTTGAATCGTAAACCTAAAGATGTGATCGAGATTTGCGAGCAAAAATCAAAAGTTCCTATTTCTCGCAACAAAGTCAATGTTCGAACACTCTGCTTCTTCATCCGGTAACTCTTCCGAGTTAGCGCTCAGTTAACCGCTCTAACGGACATCATCCATTGTATGATAAAAGAGGTAAAGGAAATCAAAAGCGAAATTCATAAGAACCAATCAAAGCCGTAAACAAGGTGTGTGAAACTTGTAGTGGTCCACATGCGTATTATGATTGTCAAGCAACCGATGCTTCCTTTTACCAAGCTCCGTAGCTTCGATAAACCACAATCAATACCGACCACAGTGATCCTCACTACTGCACCTAGCGGTATGACACCACCGGTTTTCCTCTGTGCAAAACCATGGCAATCAAAACCATGGCAATCAAAATCGCTTTGTTCGAATCAAGGGCAAAATTTCAATAACTCTCAAAGTTTCAATCAAAACCGAACAATTTCAACCAACCTCAACCATATCAAGCTCCTAATCATCAAAGCTATCAACAACCTCCTCAAGCTCCCATACCAAATGACTTCATGAAAATGACCGAGTCAAACATGTTCTATGCAAACTCGGATCAATAACATGAGAGTTGAGCTTAAAAGGAAATTGATACCACAATGTCTCGTGCAGACAAATAAGTTAAAGAATATGATGAGCGGTTTCATGAACATGAATATGAACAAAGCTTCACCATCTTCGGGGACTCCCAAGCAATACTATTCCCAATCCTAATGCCGAGTTGAAAGCCGTCACCACTCGTAGTGGTAAGGCGCACAATGGACCCACGACTCCTATGCCCCTCCTCCCGTGGCATTTAGTCAAGTTACCAAGGAGACAACGGACAAGGTGCATTATTCAAGCCCAGAAGTATCAAGACACGTCCCACCCGGTAGTCCAAGCTTTAAGTCCGGAACCCGATGTTCGAGGAAAAATCTGAGCGAAAACACTTCCATCCCGGCTCAAAAGTCTAGTCGACTTCCTTACCCATCGAGAATGAATGATGAGAAGCTCAAAGACAAAAACAAAGAGCAAATGGAAAAAATTTTCCAAATCTTCAATGAGCTTCACTTTGATTTAAGCTTCGTTGATGCTCTCGTTCTAATGCCTAAATTTGCATCCACGCTTAAAGGCTTACTCACCAACAAAGATAAGCTATCGAGATGGCGAAAACCCTCTAAATGAGCAATGCTCACCGCCATTCTTAATAAGCTTCCGAAAAGCTTGAAGACCTGGCGTGTTCTTAATCCCGTGTGATTTCTTGGGATGTTTCAATGCTCGCCTTGCCGATCTTGGCGCTAGCATTAACCTCATGCCACTCTTAGTAT
Source organism: Chrysanthemum lavandulifolium (assembly GCA_022545495.1). Taxonomy (NCBI): domain Eukaryota; kingdom Viridiplantae; phylum Streptophyta; class Magnoliopsida; order Asterales; family Asteraceae; genus Chrysanthemum; species Chrysanthemum lavandulifolium. Next base: position 574,687 of record JAHFWF010000012.1, read on the forward strand.
GGAAGAAACTATCTCTTCCGAACTTTCATCCACTCGTATGACACTCGAGCTAGCGGACCGCACTGTAACTCGTCCACTGGGATAGCCGAGGATGTCGTGATGAAAGTGGGAAAGTTTCACTTTCATGCCGACTTTGTTGTAGTAGACTTGATGCGGATCCTAGAGTTCCCTTATCTTGGGAGAGCTTTCTTGAGAGCGAGTCGTGCTCGATCGATGTGTTTGCGAAGAGTTGACCATTCGGGTTGACAACGAAGAGCTCACGTTAAATATCAACCGAACTCCAAACCTCAGACAAAAGCAGTGTTGCCACAATTGATCAAAAATCGAAGATTCAATGCAACACTCTCAAACTTCACGGTTAAAAGGAGTTCCCAAAACGTCTTGAGCTCAAAGCTTTGAAAATTACCCCGGTTCAAACAAATGGTTTGAAAGTCTGTACTGGGAAGTCAAGAGTATTCTTGATGATGACGATGATCTAGAATCGGAGACTTCATCGGAAGTGGTGGAAAGCGCTAGCTCTAAGAGCACACCACTTGTCCCACCTCCGAATCGGTTTGTCGATCGAGTTTGTTAAGTCCGTGGATGAAACCAAACTCTCTTACATTTCATCCGAGTTGGATGATGATGTTTATGATCCAATGGGAGACATTCTTCCCATTGATGAATTGCTCAAAAATGATCCATCATCTTCTAGTCCTATTCCCGACTCTTCCATTCCTTCCCTCACTCCCGATGAGGAAGATGACAAATTTTGGAATGAAGTCGATGTATTTCTTAGTGATAAGTCAATTCCAACGGGAATTGATAACACTTACCTTGATCCGGAGGAGACATCCTTTTCCGGAAAGTTTGTTGATTGAAGAACCATTTCCACCCTCCTCCCGGACATCTTCTTGACAATCACCATCTAAGCTTCAAGTTTAAGCTTAAAGATGTCAAAGCGGTGATTTGCTTTTCTCTCACGAGGAATGGACTTGCATTCTCATGTACGTCTTTATTCCATTCTTCACAGATGGTGTGGTTGCTCTTTCCTTTTCTCTTTCGGGAATGAGGACACCATCTTTGACCCGTATCATCCTTTATAGTTTCTACTATTAACAATACCGCGGTTATATCTCATCGGTGTGGAACTTTCGATGTTCATATGTTCATTAACATTGTGAACGAAAGTCCGATCGAGATTGGTTTTCCACGTTACTTTCCCCATGAACAAAAGAATGCGGGATCGAGTCAAGCTAGCGACTCGGTAATCAAAAACAAGAGCATGCCATATGGGTTTTCACCCATATTTACGTCTTCTCACCTCTTTCTACCACCCTAGTGTGGGGGTTGCCACATGTTTCAAAAAAAAAAAAAAAAAAAAAAATCTTCTTTCTAAATAATGGCCGTAGTATTTCCTTTCACGTTCTTTGTTTCGCATAACCGCTGGTACTTTGAATATTGAGGGCAATATTCATCTCTAGTGTGGGGGATTCTCACGAATTTTATCACGTAATTATACCGCCTAATCCCCCATTTTGGCCAAAATTTTTTGGGAGAAAGTGTTCTACACTTTCTCATCCAGTTATCGATCCGCCATGTCTCGTAAGACAAAAGGATTGGCTAATCCAGAGCAAACGGCTCTTGGTAAAGATTTCTCAAATCCGTTTATATGGCTTGCAATTTGCCCAAAATTGTATGGTATTCAACTCACCATATCCTAAAAAGTGAAGAGTTGGCTAGCCCGCAAGATTATGGCTTGTGGTAAAGGCGTGGAAAACCATAATTGGTAATCGACTCACCAAAGATAATATTGATAATTTATCTAAGAGTTGGCTAGTCCGAAGGGTACGGCTTCGGTAAAGACAAATCAAACCGTTGAAGTCGGTGGTTTGCTCAAAATCACATGGTTATCGGTGTACCATGGTTCTTACTTGAATGAAACATTTGGCTACTCCGAGTGATGGCTTTTGGTAAAGAGATTAAAATCCATTATGTTTTCTCAAATCATTGCTAGGGACTAGCAATATCTCGATGTGGGGATTGATGAGTGTGTAAATACTCATCATTTTTGTACAAAATAAAGCGCAAAATCATCTCGAAATCACTCGAAACACATCAAAATGATCAAAATATCACAAATCAGTGTTTTATGTGTTTTAAATACAAAAATATCAAAATCGGATGAAAATGTATCAAGTTTGCAAAATTGCGCTTTAGTCCCCAAGTTTCTTAAATTGTCAAAATAGTCCCCGAGCCAAAATTTCAAAAGAAAAGTCACCAAAGGTCTTTTAAAATCATAAATTGTCATATTTAGTCCTTTGGTGAGAAATCTAAAAGTTTTGAGAAAATTACAATTTAGTCCCTAAAATCCAAAATGTTCAAAATTAGTCCTTGGGAATTTCAAAATGTCAAAATTAACCCTTGGATTATTCAAGTTGACAAAACCAACCCTTGACTCATCTTCATAATTTTCATGTTTGGTCCTTTGGAATTAAGGTTTTACACTTTGGTCCTTTTGTTACTAATCTTACAAACCATTCGGACCTAAATATACCAAGCCCAATCCTAAACACCCAAGCCCAAACATTTACCCCTGCCCAATCCCTTTCGACCGACCAACCCAAACCCAACCATTTAAATATTATACCCCTTTTCCTGTCCCTCCCGACACCGCTTGTCTCCACCTCCACCACCAACCAGGCTACCAAGCCACCCTACTCACCAATTGTCTCCCCCCTCACCTACCCATCCCCATTGCATTAATTGCACCCCTTTCTCTCTCATATCAAAACTAAAAATGGCGCCAAAACTAGATTAAGGGCCAAGATGAATTCTAGCCAATGAATGGTCAAGATTGTTGGGATTTGGAGAGAAGAGCACTTTGGATTATAAAAGACCAAGAGGAAGTAGAGAAGAGTTAGTTTTAGTTTTAAAATAAGTGTATGTCGAATTTCAATTCCTTAGTTTAAATTAGATTTTCGGTTGGTATTTTCAAGTTCATTTGTATTCAAGATAATCACTTGAGTGTACCTTAACTTCAATTAATCATCAATTTTATTTCATGTTCAATTTCCATATTGCATACTCATTGTTGAAATTTCCAATCTCAAAATCCTCTTCAACACCCTTAGTCACTTGTGTTTAAGCTCATAAATGCTCAACCAAGCTTGATAAAGCTTTCCATAAGCTTATTACAAGTTTAAAGAACTTTGAGTTGGGTCAATAAAAGTCAAATATGGGTGAAAATGGTACGAGAATGGAAATGGGTGGTTTAAAGTCGAAATGGGTTGAATTGAAGCGATGGGTTGGATTAGTTTAGTGGTTTCTTTGATTCAATGATGGCGAGCCATAGTGGCCATTGGACAATTTGTAAGCCTTTCAAAGATTTTAGCATAGTGAGTATTTGTAGGTTTAAGTTGTTTAATCTGTTCTAATAATAGTATTTGGGTCTAGTTAAGTCATTTTGATCATTAATTGTGCTAGTTGGTTTTGTTTTAGAAATTTCTTGCAAAACAAGAGCTATAGGGGTGTTTGGATTGTTGTCATACTGCTTTCAAAAGTGAATTCGGTGGTAGCTTGTTGATTGGTTTATGCTTCTTTGACTTAAACAAACTCATTTGAGTCAAGTTTATACCGTTAAGTACTAAAAGTCAAAACCGAGCTTCAACATCTTTTTGTTAAAGCATCAAGGATTTGGATTTGGAGTCTTTGGATTTGAGTTTAAAAGTGTTAACCATTGCTTTAAGTACACTCATTTCACCAAATTACTTCATCATCAGTCATTAAAATTGGATCAAAGTTCCCAAAGTCAAAGTTCTTAACTGTTTCAAAAAGTCAAAATGTCATAAATTTGGTTTTCCATGAAGTTGCGGTGATGCATGTGTCTCATTAGAACTTTTGAGGTCTGATTTTTGGGATATAAGTAGTTCAACAGTGGTCTTTAATACCTCTTATCTGGATTTAGCTTTTGTTTGCTAAATAAGCTTCGCATAAGCTCATTTTAGGCCCTTTTGCTCGCTCGGGACTCAAGATAATCGAGTTTTCTCGACTTTATACAAGCTTGCATGAGCTTGTAATAGCTTGTTAGGGCTAGTCCTTTGGTTAACAAGAGTCACTTAGGTATAGTTTAGAACTCAATAGTTGGTTTTAGTTAGTAGCTTGTTTGACCGCTTATTTGTTGCCGCAAGTTAGCACCAAAATCGCTTTTAAGCTTAAACTCAAAATCTCCAAATCTGTGATATTGGGTTAATCAAGAGTTGTAACTTGTTGATTTTAGTTTGTTGGTCATTTTAGTACTCCATAGCTTCGTGATCGAGGTAGCTTGTTTGGCTCTTTTGCTTATCAAGTGCTTATTTCAATAAGCACTTGATTGATCAGTTTGATTTTCTTCCACATAGCATACTATTTTTCCATTTTTCATAGCTTCTTAATATTATTTTAGAATTTCCCTGAAATTTTCAGATTTTTCCTAGCTGTTTTAATATTTTTCTTAATTTAATCTAGTTTTTAAGTATTTTAAATAGCATTTAATACAAAAATTCGTAAAAGGTTCAAAAAATAATTTTCATTTTTCTTAGGCTTAGATAAATATAAAAAGTAAAAAAGTAATTTTCTAGATTTTCATAGTTCATTTGGTAATTTTAGTAATTTAATTAGTTTTAATAGTTTAAAATTCCTAGAAAATAGATAAAAAGTCATAAAAATACAAAATAGTTCGAAAAGTCTATTTTGATATTTTAGACTTTTCAAAGTGTTAATCTTATTTTTCTAGCTTAATTTCATATTTTCTTATATTTTAGATAATTAATTAATAGTTAAAATAGTTTTAATTAGATAATTAGTTTTAAAAATAATTTTCTTTTTCCATAAATTTTCTTTTATCATTAGGTTTATAAAACATCATTTTCATATTTTTAGGGTTAATATTGAATTAGTTTCACATTTTTAGTCAGACGTCGTAGATTTTAATTTCAGCCAGAAAACATAAAAACAAAAACATCATTTTAATTTTAGTGATAGCGTTTATTTAATAAATTTTATCTTTTAATTTCCTTTCATTTGCATTTTAGTCTTTGTATTTGTTTGATATTTCGTAGTCATAATAATCTCAAATTCCTTTTCGCTCAAACTTCTCGATCACTAGACGTTGATTGATCCATTGCATAGCTCATTGGGACATAACGACCGGGAGACCCTATACTCCTCGATCTTCATTGATTTCGTGCTTGAGTGTTTTAGATGTACCTCGGCGACTCATCTCGAATCAGATGTACTTTGGTACATCGTGTTATCTCACTTGTGGGACTCAGTTTAGAAACGGCCTTTGTGAGAATTAGAGTTGTGTTTTCACACTATGTTGTTAACACTCTCAAAGTTCAAACTTGTAAGTGCCGGAAACCGCTTATTACTAACCGTTTTCATGTTTTCTTCTTATGGAAGCTACGGAGCGGAATGATCGTCTGATTCTTCACATGCTCATGCCAACATCATCACTAATGGAAGTTCTATCCAAAAGCAACACAAAGTCGAATGATTCTTCGTCAATCCAAAGAATCTACAAAGTTAAAGACTTAAAGAACTTCATCGAACTATTATCCAACGTTAAAGGCGTGTGAGCATGTTGAAGAATGACGTGGAGACACCGGAGCAACAAGGCACTGAGGCGGCACTTGATGCGGACAACAACAACATACTATCACTACCATCACAAAGAACAATGATCAAAGAACAAAGTTAAAGATGACGTCAAAGCAAAAGCTGTTTAAAGAAAATAATTTCTCTACACCGGGAGATTGTTCAAATCAAGGCAATTCTTCTCACAAGAAAGAAGAATGTCAGAAGACGTCAAAGCTACTATTACATCAAAGCCTTCACCGTTCATATTCATTCATCACCAACACTTAGGAGGAGATTGTTGGAATCACTCCTAAACCTAAATCAAGTGTTAGTGGTTCATATATAATAGTTAGCTTAATTATGGCCTTTATATTTGTTATTAGCCTTAAGCTTATGTAGAAGGCCCATGAGCTTAGACCCAAGCCCATAGGAGAAAGGATGGGAACTAGGAGTGTTGCCCTAGCTTCCCTCCTATAAATACTCTTGTATAACCCTCACTTGAGGGTTGGTTGTTCAATTTATTTCTTTTACTCACATCTCTACGCATAACCGTATTATTACTTAGTGTGTGTGTGTTTGTTTATTGTTCAACCGACTCTATTTCTTTCATTGATGCTTGTGTTGTAAAACTAGTGACCTAACAAAAGGAGTTTGAGCAGCTGATGCAACATGAATTTCAAAGGAGTTCAATGGGTGAATTGACTTTCTTTTTGGGGCTACAAGTTAAACAGTCAAAGGAGGGAATTTTCATAAGTCAAGATAAGTATGTCTCTGACATTCTTAAGAAGTTCAAATTTGATGCTATGAAGCCAGTCACTGCACCTATCAAGTCTATCAACTCATTGGGCAAGGATGAAAGATGGTCAACCTGTACAGGTCTATGATTAGATGTCTTATGTACTTAACTGCATCTAGGCCTGATATCATGTTTGTTGTTTGTTTATGTGCAAGATATCAAGTCTCACCTAAGGTCTCCCATATGAATGCGGTAAAAGAATTTTAGTTATTTGAAACAACAACCTAAGTTGGGGTTGTGGTATCAAAGGGTTCACCTTTTCACTTGGAAGCTTTTCATATAGTGATTATGCGGTGATAACTATGATAGAAGATCAACCACCGGAGGATGCGGTATCTTGGAAAAAGATTAGTCTCTTGGCAATGTAAGAAGCAAACTATTGCAAAGAACATCATCCACCTTCAAGCGAGAATATGTGGTCTGCTGTAAGTCTGTTGTGGACAAGTCTTGTGGTTGCAGAATCAACTCTTGGATTATGGTTTCAACTTCAAGAATACTCCTATCAACATTGATAATGAGAGTACAATTTGCATTGTGAAGAATCCTGTTTATCACTCCAAGACCAAGCACATTCGGATTAGGCATCACTCATCGAGATTGTTATGAGCATAGACTCATTAATGTTGTCAAGGTTCACACAGATGATAATGTAGCTGATTTACTCACCAAAGGATTTGATGTTTCAAGATTTAATCACTTGGTGTTGAGTATTGGGATGATTAATTATTAAGCTACATTTAAGGGGAGGACTGATTAGTTAGTTAGACAGTCCCATGTTTTGCTTGAGGGGAGGCAATTAATTGCCTATTTACAAGTTTCTGCCATTATGAAGAGAAGACTGGAAAAGTACTGCTTTTTGGTTCTATGAAAGTACTACACTGAAAGTACTGCTTTGGAAAGTATTTGCGACGTGGAAAGCACGCTTGTCTTATCAACGTCTTGTTCCAACGGTCAAAAGAGGGTAAAATCAAATAACGGTAACTTTGTTATTATGGGCTGTGATTTTTCAAATCCTACCTATAAATAACTACTTTCCGATTTTCCCTCTCATCTTTATTCTTATCATTCTTTTCCATATCTCTCTCTCTCACAATTACTTATTCATCAAATCAATCACTTTTACAACCATCAATGGCGAACCGAAACACCGTTTCTAAACACAACATGATGGCGAATTTGGATAAAACTGAAGCTAATGTCGCTTTTCATGACATTATTGATTTTCTATCTGGCTCTCTAATCAGTTATGCACTTTTGGTTGAACCAGACATTATTGAGCCATGGATTCAACAATTTTGGGTGACTGCTAGGATTCACATGGAGAATGATGATTCGTATATACAAGCTAAAGTTGTTGGACGACTTGTGAAAGTTAGTGAAGCCTCAATTCGAGAAGATCTCTTATTTGATGATGCAGAAAGGGCTATACGTTTTGATAAACAGCTTCTTTGGGATACTTTAAGTGACATTGGATATGAAGGGTCTTTAACAGAAACGACATTCAAAAAGCCCTTATTTAGTCCGCATTGGAAGTACTTGGTTCATGTCCTACTTCATTGTATCAGTTCTAAAAGTACTTCATGAGAGCAATTTGGATCTAATATAACATCTGCTTTGGTGGGATTGGCTACAAATAGTATCTTCAATTTTTCAAGGCTGATTTTAGATGGTATGCTATCTCACATCTCTCATGGATCACGTTGGTTAATGTATCCAAGATTTATTCAAGTCTTCTTGAATAAACAACTTCAAGATGTACCAAAGCCTTCGAGTCTATTACCTGTTGTGGTACAACCGACGAAGATCTTCACCTTCATGGCTAGGAAGAGTGATTTGTTTACTGGAAGGAACACTCCATTGACTACATCAATGATGGAAATTGTTCAAGCAATTAGAGATGAGGTCGCGACTAGTGATACAAGAGAAGGTATTGCTTCAACTCAAGTCTCGCTTCTCAAGATCTCGCATCTCAAGTATCGCTTCTCAAGGTACCGATGCACACGAAGGTATCTGGTTTCACCTACCTCATCTCACCCCGATACTCCACCTATTGAGTCGAACCGGATATCCTATTCCTCATCATCCTCTGGAGGAGATGCATTTACTATACCCTGAAGGATTAGTCTTGGATAATTATATTCGACAAGGGAGCTAGTCGATTGAAGAAAACAAGCGAGGCTCAAGTCGCATAAATAGCACAGTTAAAGACCAAGTTTAGAAGACTTAAGAGGTCTGTCTGGCCTTTAGTCAAACATCACAGATTATGGGTTAAGGCTGAAAAGAAGAAACGAAAGCTTTTTAAGAAGACTTCTACAGGCAAAAAGGTTCATCAACAATCTTCTGTCCAATTGGGGAGGAATTTAGAGCAAGAGAATTTGAAAGAAGATGCTAAATTTTATGAAGAAAAAGAAGATGAACCTCAAAGTCTTTCAAGCACATGTCAATATTGAAAGTACTGAGCTCGAAGAACCGGAGTTCAAAGAAGCGGTGTTCAAAGTCATGCGATGATCAAGGTGTGTGATCAAAGTCTTGGTCTTCAAGAAACTCATAGACAAGAACTTATTACACCAAGAACTTTGAATTTTGATGAAGAAGCGGTCCTTCAACAATTCTACAAGAAGGAAGCTATTACACCAAAAGTAGTGCACACGCAAGTGATGATGAAACCGTAGTGAGATATTGCACAACTTATCAAGACCAAGGGTGTTAGCATTCCGAGAGTGGCGAAGAACAATCATAAGCTTCTCAACCAGTCTTAGATCCAAAAGATAAAGGTAAAGGTAAACCGGGTGGAAACAAAGAAGAAAAAGAAGCTAACTTTAGCGAGTTAAGAGCCATTGAAGTAGCTAAGAATAAAGAAGCGCTAGAGAGCTACTGAGCTAAGTTTGATCTTGAAATTGTTCAACCGGTGGAAAAACCCAAGTTATACCACAAAGACCAATGAGTAAGGCTAAAGAAAGAAATGCTATGATGGCTTATTTGAAAAGTCAAGGGTATCTGAGATTCGTGTTTAATTATTTTGAGATGAAACAGTTGTATGATTTGGTAAGAGAAGCTTATCAAAAACAAGTTGATAGTATTAAAGATTTTAAAGATGATGATAAGCACAAAGAGGATTTCAGAAAAGAAGCTTAAAAAGAAAAAAGGACAACTGAAGCTGAACAAAAATCAAAGAAGATTGAGTTAAGATTTGATACAGTTGATGAACTGAGGAATTACATTAGAGTTGTAGATTTTGAGAATCCTAAATCCAAAGATGCTGTAGTAAAGAAGACAAAGGTAACCACTTTTGAAGTTGTAGAGTCAAAAGATGGAGATTATTTGATGTTCCATAGGGAGGATGAAAGTTTCAGAGTATTCAATTTACTATGGGATATCTTGCATATTATTGATAGAAGCGATCTGTTTCAACTATATCAACTAGTCCAAGAATACTTTGAACATATTCCATCAAGTGGATTTGGCTTAGTATTACTAGGAGATCGACAACTATCTTGGCGAGGAAACAAGCAATGATGAACTGGAAAATCAAGAGAACGGGAGATTACAAGTCGGAGATTCTTTGAAGAATCAAGAGTTCATGCTTTAGAATTGGAAGATGGAACTATGATCCACATGCTAGCTGAAAGAAGATATCCTTTGACATCAGATCTTATGAGAAGAATGCTAGATCATGGAATGGAAGTGGAAGAAGAGAATGAAACAGCCCTGATGGTGATTGAATTATATATCAGATGGACAACTATGGTGATGATGAAGCATAAATCTTGGTATGATTTATAATTGTATAAATTTTTGAAAAATCGGTACTTTATTCAAAGTCTCGAACAAATAGTACTTTAATCAAAGTATCTTTAAACATAAACCGATAAATGTTTTTGAAAGAAAACTTTTGTTAAGTGAAAATATTTTGAAACAAAATTTAACTGCAATAAATGGTTTTTGAGATGGTTATAACAATAGGTTATCAATTAACCATGTTTAACAAAAGAACTGGCTAATCCATGAGCAAACGGCTCTGGTAAAGATATCTCAAATCCGTTATATAGTTGACAACTTGCTAATAAGTTGCATGGTAATCAACTCACCATATCAGCAAATGTAAAGAGTTGGCTAGCCAACAAGAAAAATGGGTTGTGGTAAAGGCTGTGGAAAAACCATTTATATGGTAATTAGTTCACCATGGTTGCAAGAACTAACTAGTCCAAAAGGGTACAACTTTTGGTAAAGACAAATCAAATCATTGATAGGCGATGATTTGCTAAAAATCATATGGTTATCAATGTACCATGGTCTTACACACCTAAACATTTGGCTACTCCGAGTTAATGGCTTTGGTAAAGAGATATCAAAACCATTAAAATTTCATTGATTCACCTCTCACGAAGTTTACACATCCGGAAGTGATGAGAATAGATCGAAACTTAAATGAGCGATGTACAAATTGTCATAAGTTCTTTGAAAAGATGGAGCTTCGCGATAGTTCTTTGAAAAAATTGCGATAAAGACTACTTTGATGATGATTATACAAGCACGTAGATTACAAAGACAAAATCACGAAGATAAAGATACAATCCTGAAGACAAAGATGTTAAAGTCAAATATACAAAGGAACTTAAAATCAAGCAAGTAGAATTCAAGTTAGGAGAGGATTGTTGGGATATATAAAGTCAAAGTCTTTGAAGAGTCAAATCATCGCTAAAGAAGAAAGTCAAAGTACTGCTCGATCATCAAAGTACTGCAAGGTCAAAGGACTACTATACAAAATCGTTAAGGATTATATTATAATTCTAGAATGTTCTAAGTTTAAGTTTAGTATTATTTGACGTACAAGGTTTGTAATTGTAAACCGACTAGGGTTATCCTTAAGCCTATAAAAGGACCCCTAGATTGGCATTAGACGTCGTGCATTATTAGAGTTTTTAGAGAATACGATATTAGAGTTTTAGAGTTGTTAAAGAATCAGTATAACAAGCGATTCGAGTTTTAATATAATCGTTAAAGTCAAAGTTAATTCTTCTTAGCTTTGTTAAGTAAATTCCGCATACTTAATAGAGTTAGTTCAGTGTTTCTTTGTTAGCAACTTAGGATTTATCCGAGGTTACTAAGTCCTTACAAGCTACATAAGTTAGTTTGGTTAGAATACATCGATCCAACATAAAGGCGAGATCATGCTACTCTACAAGTCATCTAAGCAAAGGTTCCTTGATTGATTTCTCCATCCACAAGATTTCTGTAGCATATCTTGTAATTTATATTTCACATAGTTGTTGTGTAATAGTTGTGTAAAGGTTTAGTTATACCTCGTGGAAGAACTCGGTATTTAGCTTTATCTCGGAAAAAGTGTAAGCGACGTTGTGAGGCTTCTCCACCAAGTTGAAGGAGCTTGTTGACATAGTGCTTGAACTCTCGAGTCGGGTACTCGAGGAGTGGAGTAGGGCAATGAAGATGTCCTTGTAGCAGAACTACTATAAATCACTTGTGTCGCTACTTTCTATCCTTTACTTTTCTTGCATTCTTTACTTACTTTATTTATTGCTTCGTACTATTTATCCATCCATAAAAATTCACATACGATTGAATCTAAATCTTTGAAACTTAAATTAAAATCGGTAAAACTATTCAACCCCCTTCTAGTTTTCCACAATTGGTATCAGAGCATAGTTTTCAAATTTTTAAGGTAAATTGTATTTTAAAATCTTTTCGATCAAAATGAGTTTTGAAAACTATAGAGAAGGGCAATCTATGCAACGACCTCCACTACTTGAAACTAATAGTTTTATTTATTGAAAAAATAGATTTGAAACTTATGTGAAATCTAAAGATATTGATATTTGGTATATTATTGTTGAAGGTGATTTTCAAGCAACTGTAAAAGATGATAAAACCGACAATGAAGAAAATATTTCTCATGATCGTCTCATTGACAACCAAAAGAAAAAGCTTTATAAAAATAGTGAGGCAAAAATGGTTTTATATAATGCCTTACCCAAAAAGGAATTTGAAAGAATATCTGTGCATAAAATGGCTAAAGAAATTTGGAACTCTTTGGTTGTAACACACCAAGGAAATCAACAAGTAAAAAATAACAAAATTGATTTGTTTGTTCAAAAATATGAACAGTTTTCAATATTGGATGAGGATAGTATTGATAATGCATTTGCTAGTTTTAATACTATTATTACTTCATTACAAGCACTTGATGAGTCTTTTTCTAGTCGTAATGTCAGGAGATTTCTAAGGGCGCTTCCATTAAAGTGGAGACCGAAGGTGACGGCCATTGAAGAATCCAAAGATTTTCCAATCCTCACTCTCGATGAACTCATAGGCAGCCTAAAAGTGTATGAGCTTGTACTTGCCAAAGACTCCGAGGTCTCGAAGGAAAAGAAAGAGAAACATAAATCTCTCGCTTTAAAAGCCACGAAAGTCTCGAGTGATGAAGAAACCTCATCCTCGAAAAGTGAAGACGAGGAGTATGCAATGGCGGTACGAGACTTCAAGAAATTCTTTCGAAAAAAAGGAAGATATGTCAAGCAACCCTATGATGACAAGAAACGTTTGCGGAAAAGCAAAGACGAAAAGAAAGTGAAGGATGAATGCAAATGTTTTAAATGCGGGGATCCAAATCACTTTATTAGTGAGTGTCCCAAACGCGACGAACAAAAGGCGTTCGTGAGCGGATCATGGGGAATGAATAAGGAAGAGAAGGAAGAAATTTGGCTTATGGCCAAGGACTCCAACGAGGTACGTTCCGACTCTCTATATTATAGTAGTTCATCTCTAGATGATGATTCCTTATATCTAGAATATAACAAGCTTTGCAAAATTAGTCTCAAGGTAATTAACAAAAACAAACTTTTGAAAAACAAAAATTAACTTTAGAAAAAAAAGTTCTTGAACTAAAAGATAAATTAAAGAGAATAGAAAAAGGAAAGTAAGTAAGTGGTGAATGCAAGCTATGTGTAGAACTTCAAACTTTAGATCACCTTGATTCTAAAATTTCTAGACTAAGTACTAATGACCTTGATAAAATACGTGATAGTGTTAAAACAGGTAATAATCAAAAGGGTATAGGTATTCAGGAACATATTGCGTCAACTAGCGAAGTTAAGGAAACATAATTCGTTAAAGCAAATGAAAATATAGCCACTGTAGTGCCGGATCTGGCGGATCCCTTGAAAAGGGATCCGGCTAGTGTAAAAGTAGGGATCCGAGCACCTGTAGCAGTAAATAGTAAACATAACGCAACCATTGCATCTAGAACCAAATTTGTTGTCGTTAACAAAAAGAAACCAACCCATGTTACTGTTAGGAATGTCAAACAACCACCCTTCTTAAAACAAGGTCAAGGTTTGATGAAAAACAAAGCCCCATCGTTCTCTAAACCTAACACAACTATAAGAAGGCCAAACAATGTTTATCCTAGAAGTAACCACCATCAAATAGGCTGGAATCCTAACTCACAAAATGGTTTTCCATTTCAAAACTATGTACCTTGGAATGCTTTTACACCATTTTCGTATATGCCTCATATGAATGAAATGCATAACACCAATGGACCCATGAACAAATAGGGACCAAACTTTTAAGTTATTTGTTTTCTTATGTGTGCCTAAAGGTTGACTTGGATCCGGATGAATGAATCAAGGATAGCGGGTGCACAAGGCATATGACCGGTAATAAATTGTTGTTCTCCACATATGAATCCTTCAATGGAGGAAATGTGGTGTTCGGCAATAGTAAAAGCAAAATCATCAGAAAAGATACAATCTCTCACAAATCTTTGACCATTAATGATGTATGTCACGTAGTAAACCTAAACTTTAATCTACTAAGTATAGGTCAAATATGTGATAAAAAGTGCAATGTACTCTTTAGTGAAACTGGTAGTAAAATCTTGAAAAATGGTATTACTATAGGAAGAGGTATTAGAAAACATGGATTCTATGTTATTAAAATCATAAACGAACCAAAAGACAAACTTTGTCTTACCTCTATGGATGATACTACGACCTTATGGCATCGAAGATTGGGTCACGCCAATATGCGACTTCTTCAATCGCTATCATCCATAGAACTTGTAAGAAACCTACCTAAACTAAAATACGAACATAATTTTTGTGATGCTTGTAAAATCGAAAAACATGTCCATGCTAGTCATAAAGCTAAAAATATGGTTTCTACAATAAAGTGTCTAAAATTACTACATATGGATTTATTTGGTCCGTCCGTGATCTGTGCCAAACCAGTCAAGTCTAATAGACTTAAAATAGCTTAAACACAAATACAATGAAGATCAGAGAATATAATGAATTCCCGGGTCGTTAAGTCCCAAGGAGACTCAATGGTGTGTCAAACAAACTCAGAGGATAGAATGATCACTAAGGATAGTGATCTGCAAAGGTTTTGATTAGAATTACTACACTACTGATTTATTGGAATGGAATGGAGTACAGATTTGGAAAGCACAACAATCAGATCAAAGAAACGTAAACGTAAGTTTAAAAACTACGTATACGCACAAAATAAAAAGTGAATCTGAGAAATAAAAATCCTAAAAATATAAAAATGACATTTTTAGAATCCTAAAAATAAAAGAAAATTATTAGAAAAAGAAAATTATCTTTAACACTATTTAATTAATTACTATTAATTAAAAACTAATTTAACTATTTAATAAATACTCTAAAAGAGAAGAAAATACAAAATAAGGCTAGAAAAATAAACTTATGATTCTGAAAAATCTAAAATACTATAAAACTAATTTTAAAACTAAAATATATTTTTCACACTTTTATTTAATTATTACTAATTAATAACTATTTAAAATACACTTAAATACTAGAAAATAGAAAATAAACTTGGAAAAATAAAATTTTAACTTTGAAAAATCTAAAATATGATAAAACTAATTTTAAAACAGAAAATATATTTTTATGCTTTTAATTATTTATTACTAATTATTTATTATTTATTAACTATTTATAATTATAATAAATACTAAGCAGAAAAGGAAAAATATGAAACTTTTTCTAAAAATCCTATATGATGACAGAAACCTAAGAAAAATAGAAAAACAAGATTTGCTTATTAATAAGATGAAAAGAAAAATCAAAAAGCTAGAAAACCTTAAATAAACACTATCACTAATTTTTAATTGGACTTTTTCTGGATTTTCTTTTTGAAAACTACTTTAATACTGATTTTATGAAACTTTTATGAAGACAAAAAAATTACAAGTCACCAATAAGCAGTTTTGATGGCTTATTGATCCAATGATGGACTTAAGAGCTTATTTTGGTGTAATAAGCTCAAACAAGCAACGAGATGAAACAAAAGCTCAAAAGCAGATGCAAACAAGCTAGAGAGCTGAAATGAGGCTAAAATATACAAAGAAGCACACTGATAAGCTATGATTAAGCAGATAAGCACTTGGCTTTTTCACAGAAGAGGGACAAGCTTGAGGCTTGTTGCAGCCCTAGCAAACAAGTTTCAAAGTGAAAACTAAGACTTGACAATCCAAGAGGACCAGGTTGGCTTTCCAAAGAACCAGAGAACACAAGATTTGGACAGTTAATAAGCTCAGTGTAAGCTTTTCAAAATGGGCTTATGTTCTGTGCATAGGGCAGATTTGCAAACAGGTGTCCACAATAAGCTAGCTAAAAAGCACTCAAAAAGCTAATTCAAGGAGATCTAGTATTTTTGTATTTTTGTTAAGCAACTAGACTCTAATACCCCAAGAGCTTATAAACTGAAACTCACTATTGAACACACAATGAAATTCCAAAGTTTATTCAAAAACGACCCATTGAAAATTTTGACTTTTTAATTACTCTACTAAGTTGACCAAAATGAACTTTGAGTTGATCTAAATCACTGAATATGTTGTTTTAAGTTATACTAAGACTGATTTGAACAATTTTAACAACTTTCTAACACCAAATCATGACCATGGAACTTAAATTTCCAACAGTAAGCCACAGAAATGAGATTATATGGTATTTTGACTTTTGAGCTAACAAGGACTTGATTTCTTGACTGAAATGAGTTATAAGACTTAGTTAAACAGAATTCCAACAAAACCAAAGACCAAAGTACTTTCAAACTCAAAGATCCAAACACCACTTTATATTACTGTTATGAAGATTTTTAGAGCAAAACATAAATTAAAACCATGAGATTGATTCCAGATCTTTTATAATCACTTGTTAAGACTTATTAAGCTTTAAACAACAACCCTTACAACATAAAACTTAAAAATGACCAAAATGCAATTTTAACTGTCAAAATGGAATTTTCATAAAACACAAATTTGAAAGAACAAGCTACTAATTTAAAAGCTTAGATAAACTTAATTATGACTAGTAAACACAAAGAAACAGAAATATTAGCTAATTAACAATTTATGTAAAGAAATGCCAAATTGGTTAAAATGCTTACAAAAGCTTCCAAGCTTAAAACTGAGATCAAGGACCAGTGAACACCCCTATAAGCTTACCAATAAGCTACTAACCCAAGGCCATCCATAATACACCTTGCTCCAGCTGTGAATACCTTCTCCATGTGATTTTTTAATTTTTAAGTATTTAATTTGGATTTTTGGTGATTTTTGATTTTTGAGTCTAAACTGATTTTGAATGTATCTAAAAGCTTGCTTAAGCTTTCTAGAGCTTAAGTGATCTATTCTAGTCCATACACAACCGAAAACATCATTTGAACCAACATGAGATTTTTGAATTTGGAAATGCAAAAACTTGAAATGAGATTAGAACTTGAAATTAGTTACTAAAAAACATTCAATTACATTCAAAATACTTCTACAGAGTTATTACAAGCTTGAAACTTTAATGAAAAACTTAAAGAAAGAAAAACGATTAAGCAAATTTTAAATATTACTCTAGATACATGATACATTCTTTCTTCTTCCCACTTTATAGACTTTTAGCAATCCTCTTTGACCTCTGAATCTTTCCCACCACACTTGAGCCCTTGGATCATGCAAATTCATCAGAACCGTCCACATGTTATTTTTGGCGCCAAATATTCTTCAAAGCAGATTTTAGCTTTAATGAGGTTTGGTTTGAGCAATTAAAGGATTTGGAGTTTAGAGGGGGTGGAGGGAACATAGCATGGAGGGGGAGTTGAAAATTGTGGAAAACCACTCTGGTTTTGATGTTTCAGTGGTTGAGGAGGAAGTGAACAGTGACCCTGGTTTTGCGCGGCTTTCTCATTTTTTTGACTTTCTTTGACCGAAGTATTAATAACACGGGGGGTCATAATTGGGTGGCTGGGGTTCACAATGTATTGTGGCCTGGCTCAAGGGTCAGCCAAAGGGGGTCAAGGGCCAAGGGGTTGGGCTTGTTTTTTGGATTTGGGCTTTGTGATATTAAATAGGATCCGTTTGGTTAAGCTTAATATACAAGGACTAAAAATGTAATTCGACCAAACTTCAAGGACTGAAAGTGAACTTTTTCCAATGCTCTCACAAGGACCAAACTTGACAACTTTTGATAGAACAAGTATCCTTTTTGCATAAAATCCATTTTTTTAAAGGTCCAAGGACTAAATTTGCAATTTTTCAAAGTTTAGGGACCTTTCTTGCCAATTGACCAAAGAATCATTCAAGGATCATTTTAAATAACTTAGAATACTTCAGGGACCTTGAATGATAAATTTCCACATTTTTGAATTCCGGGACTAGATTTGACAACTTTTAAACTTGGGGGACTAAAGCGCCAATTTTGCAAACTTGAATCATTTTCATCGATTTTGATATTTTGCATTTAAAACACATAAAACACTTGTTTGTGATATTTTGATCATTTGATGTGTTTACGAGTGTTTTCGGATGATTTTGCGTTTAGATTATACAAAATGATGAGTATTTAGACACTCATCAATCCCCACATCGAGATATTGCTAGTCCCTAGCAATGATTTGAGAAAACTTGATGGATTTGAAAACTCTTTACCAAAAGCCATCACTGGAGTAGCCAAATGTTTCGAGTTCAAGTAAGAACCTTGATACATCGATAACCAAATGATTTTGAGCAAATCATAAGTCGTAACGGATTTGATTAGTCTTTACCGAGCCGCACCTTACGGACTAGCCAACTCTTAGATAAATTATCGAATTATCTTTGGTGAGCTGATTACCAATTATGGATTTTCCATCGCCTTTACCACAAGCCATAAACTTGCGGGCTAGCCAACTCTTCACTTTTTAGGATATGGTGAGTTGAGAACCATACAATTTTGGGCAAATTGCAAGCCATATAAACGGATTTGATATATCTTTACCAAGAGCCGTTTGCTCTGGATTAGCCAATCCTTTAGTTTATCAAACATGGCGGATGATAACCGGTGAGTGAGTGTAGAACACTTACTCCAAAAAAATTTTGGCCAAAACGGGAATGGGAAGATAATATATGAAATTCGTGAGAATTCCCCACACTTAGAAATGAATATTGCCCTCAATATTCAAAGTACCGCGGTTATGCGAAACAAAGAACGTAAAAGGAAATACTACGGCCATTATTTAGAAAGATTTTTTTTTTTTTTTTTTTTTTTTAAAGAATGAGAATATACAACGGTGTGGGAAAACTCCCCACACTAGGGTAGTAGAAAAGGGTGTAAGAAGACGGAATTTATGGGTGAAAACCCATATGGTGCGTCTAATGTTTTTGATTACCGAGTCACTAGCTTGACTCGATCCCCGCATTCATTGGTTCATGGGAATGTTTGTAAATCCGGGACAACCACGGGGAATGTCCTCTCCAAAGTAGTGTTTCACTCGATGACCATTCACTTTAAAATTAGGACCATCGGGTTGAGATAACTCAACGGTACCATAAGGATAAACCTTAGCGATAGTAAATGGACGCACCAATGGATTTGAGCTTTCGAGAAAATCTTCAACGGAATTGAAAAGAAGGACTCGATCACCAACGTTGAAAACTCGGTTCTTGATCTTGAGTCATGGATCTTCTTTGTCTTTTGCTTGTAGATCAAAGAGTTCTCATAAGCTTGATCACGAAGTTCATTTAGTTCATTCATTTGAACTTTTCTATGATCACCGGTACTGTCAGATATCGAAGTTTGCATGCTTTAAGGCCCGTATGCCTTGTGCTCTAACTCAATCGGAAGATGACATGCCTTCCAGTACACTAGCTTGTATGGAGTACACCCAATAGGTGTTTTGTAAGTCGTCACGGAAGGCCCAGTGCGTCATCGCTTATCCGACCGGGATGCACGATTTTCGCCTCTTGTCCTTTCAAGAATCCTTTTAAGACCACGGTTTGAAACTTCCACCGCCCACTTGTTTTGGGGTGGTATGCGATAGAGGCGGTGGGTAACACCATATTTTGCATGACTCTTTCAAATTGGTCATTACAAAATGTGTACCACGATCACCGATTATCGCTCTCGGAGTTCCAAACGCAAACAGAGATTTTAAAACTTCACAACAACTCGGGCATCATTGGTGGGTAGAGCTTTGCTTCAACCCATTTTGATGATAGTCAATACCACAGTATGTACTTGTTACCACGAGGCGAAGAAATGGCCCCATAAAATCAATACCCCATATGTCAAATATCTCACAAACTTGAATGGCATTTTGTGGCATTTCATTCCTTTGAGATATATTACCATGTGACGACAAGCGTCGAGACTTTGACATAATCGTGGGCATCCTTATAGATTGTGGGCCAATAGAACCCGAATCAAACACCTTTTGGCGGTGTAGTTTGGACTATGATGGCCCCGGTGGGTCCAAAGATGGCAAGTCGTGAGAATGTCAATAGCTTCTCGTCCATAAACACACCGTCGGATGACTTGATCCATGCGATTTTGAACAAGAAAGGGTCGTCCCGAAATAATGTTTAACATCTTTGAAGAATTTGTTCTTCTGTTGGGTCGACATCCCTTTCTAATAAAGTTACCCGCATGGTAATTTGCGAAGTCGACAAACCATGGGGTGGTAGAATTTCCACGAAAAGAAACCGCATTGAGTGTCTCGAGAGGAAATGTTTCATTTATTTCCTTTTCTCGAAAACATCTTGGTGAGGGTTTTCTAACTGACAGATGATCGTTGACTAGATTCTCGGCTCCTTTTTTATCACGTATAATGATATCAAATTCTTGGAGGAGGAGAATCCAACTGAGTAATCTCGCTTTGCATCTTGTTTTGCAAAGAGATATTTAAGAGCCGAGTGATCCGTATACACTCACATTTGGTCAAGATAAGATACTGTAAACTTCTCAAAAGCATACACCACGGCTAATAGCTCTTTTACGTGGTGGTGTAATGAGTTTGAGCCTCGATCATAGTTTTGCTTGCGTGAGTGAATAGGTGAAAATGCTTGTTTGCGTTGCCCTAGGACCGCACCGATAGCAAAATCACTTGCATCGCACATGAGCTCAAAAGACAAGTCCCGATCGGGGAACGAGAATGGGTGCTTGATGGCTTTTCTTCAATGTTTCAAAAGCTTCTATGCACGGGGGAGAAGATAAAAGGAGCATCCTTTTCAAGAAGATGGGTCATAGGTAGGCGATTTTGGAAAAATCTTGTATGAATCTCGATAGAAACCGGCATGACCTAAAAACTCCTAATACCTTTGACGGTAGTAGGGTGAGGTAATTTAGCAATAACATCGACTTTTGCTCTATCTACCTCAATCCCATTCTTTGAAATCTTATGGCCAAGGACAATGCCTTCTTTGACCATAAGTGACTTTTCTCCCGGTTTAGACAAAGATTGGTGTCTTCACACCTTTGAAGCATTTTATCTAAATGGGAGACATGATTGAAAAGAATCCCCAATGACCGAGAAGTCATCCATAAACACTTCCATTGTTTCCCCGATCATGTCGTGGAATATGGCCATCATACATCGTTGGAGCGTGCGGGAGCATTACATAAGCCAAAAGGCATGCGTTTGTAGGCAAAAGTTCCGTATGGGCAAGTGAATGTGGTCTTCTCTTGATCCGTGGATCAATAGGGATCACGAAAGTAACCGAGAAACCATCAAGGAAGCAATAGTACTCATTCCCCGCTAATCTCTCAAGCATCGGTCCATGAAGGGTAGAGGAAAATGGTCTTTACGGTGGCGTCATTCAACTTACGATAGTCGATGCAAACACGCCATCCGTAACCAATCGAGTTGGAATTAACTCGTTATCTTCATTGTGATAACAGAATACCACCCTTTTCGAACACAATGAATTGGGTGACCAAGGACCTGCTCGAGATCGGGTAAATCAATCCCGCATCAAGAAGTTTGATAACCTCTTGTTTGATAACATCATGGATTTTTGGATTCACTGCGTCTCGATGTTGAGCTATGAGTTTAAAGTCATCCTCCATCAAGATTTTATGAGTACAAAACTCGGGGTTTATACCTTTGATGTCGGAGAGTTTCAAGCAATTGCTTGCTTGTGTGACTTCAAGATTTTAATGAGAGCGACTTTTTCATCTTTACTCAAATCTAGAAATAATGATAGGTAATTTATCATCACCCTCAAGGAATGCATACTCGAGATGAGGAGGTAAGTCCTTAAGCTCAACCTCGAAATTCTTCGTTTTTCAATGACTTGACTTCCTTGTTATGAAGTTTGATGGGAGGAGAGAGGAGAAGTATCCAGTTGACAATTTCTCAAGAAGAATATCTCCTCCAGATTAATCTCATTTTGATTAATCTCAATAGGATTGAATCACTAGGATGAGGGGTTGATGATGGATCATCATTGAGCAACTTCTCAATAAGAAGTATATCCCCTCAATATCAATTGGGCGTGATCAATTTCCCAAGGAGCAGAATCACTAGCCGGTATGCTTCAATCTCATCTAAGATGAAGTCGCCTCAAACGGAGTGAGAGAAGGAGTAAATTGGCTATGATAGGTCGAGAAGATGTGGTGGAATCCCACTCACGAATTATGAGAATAACCAAGAACTTCTTGAGTACTCGTCGGAAGCAACATCAATGATATCTATTCGTTAACCGATTCGAATCATAATTTGCGGAGTACCTCGAAGTTTGGTCAAGGTTGAAGGTGTGACTTCATTACCAACACGCAATGTGATTTCTGCTCAAATACATCAATGAGAGCACGGCCCGTTCTCGTGAATCCTCGACCAACAATGAGAGGAACCCGATGATCGACATCAAAATCAACAACCACGAAGTCGGTGGGAAATGGAACTTTCCTACTTTCACAAATACGTCCTCGGCAATGCCAAGAGGACGGGATATGGAAACGATCGCAAGCTCGAGAGTCATGCATGTAGGAGTGAGTTAGGAAGAAAGTTTCTTCCACCGAATATGGCATAAGGTTTATGCTTGCAACAAGATCGCTAGAGCAAAGCATTCAACCATTCACAGGAATACACAAGGTAAGAGAAATTTCCGGGATCTCCAAGCTTTCGAGGAAGCTTCTTGAGGATAGCCGCGAGAGCAGTTCTCGTTAAGAGGAGTCTTAGCCATTTCAAGCGACTTTTCCTTATTGCTTAACATGTGTTTGAGAGTTGATGCAAACTTGGGCATCGGCATGATAGCATCCATAAAGCTTATGTCAAATGTAACTCTTGGAAAATTTGGAAAAATTTATCCATTTGATGACTAGCTTTCTCGGAGCTTTGCTCGTTCAAGCGTGATGGGTAAGGAATAGAAGATTTGGATTCGATTCTCAGCGGGAGCTACGGGAGGTCAAAACAACTCCTTGATTCGACTTGGGTTTCGGACCACTTGAGGTTGGACTACAGAAGGTTGGACGTGTCTTGATGCCGTGGGCTAGAATTATGCACTTTGTCCGTAGTATCCTTGGTAACTTGACTCATTGGCAGCGGTGGAGGAGGCATTGGAGTCGTGGGTCCATTGTGTGTCCTCGGTTCACTTTCCACTACCTTTGGAAGAGAAGAAGAAGAAGAAGAGGTAGTAGGGCAGCGGGTCCATCATATGAAACACCACCGGGTTGTGATCGCCTTGGCATCGCCCCTCGGGTTAGCGATCGTGTTGCTCGGTAAAGTACACGAGGCAGAGGGTCGATCATTTAAAGACTTCTTCGATCGACAATCGGTGACCAACAACCCTGTTCATTTCATCTTGGGATTTCATGAATTGCTTGATAACTCATCGGATGATGGTCTTGGAGGAGTAATGAGGAGGGCTGGAGGATAATTTGAGGTCGTATGTTTTGATTATGACCAAAATTCCCTTGATTAGGATTCATATTCCCATGAAATTGATTCCCTCGATTGAAATTGTTTTGATGAGGGTTTCATGATGTTGGAAACCTTGATTGGGTCCGGATAGAAATTACCTTGGTTTTGATAACCTTGGTTCATTCTAGGTTGGTTTTGATTCGGTTGTGCATGTTGTGATTTTGGTTAAAACCGGGTGGTGCTTGATTAGTGTTAGCACGGTAGTGTGGTTCATTTTGAGGACGGTATTGATTACCTCCTTGTTGTGAACTACCGGCTAGAGCATTTGCTTCAAAGGACTACCATCGGTGGCGGTACAATTGTAGTAAGCATGAGGACCACCACAAGTGACACAACTCTCGACTTTCTTCACTTGACATGTGTTGGTGGGTGAGTGAAGGAGACTTTCTTCTCGTTAGCAAGAACCAAAGCACAACAATGTCTCGTGAGTTTATCAATCTTAGCATCGGTGCTAGATGTACTCACGGGGATGAAGAGAGAAGGTCCAAGATTAGGCGATATGTCTTAGCTCGAAAGGGCGGACTTGAGATTTGTTCTCAATGATGCGCAAGGCCTCTTTTGTGGTCTTGCTCAGAAATTACCTCCGCGGAGGCATTCAAAGAGTCTTGATTGGTCCGATTGAGACCATTGTAGAAAGTATCCATTTGCATAAACTCGGTAAAACCGTGATGCGGACACTTGAAGCAACTCTTTGTAACGATCCCATGCCTCCCGAATGATTCATCAAATCTACGAGAAAATTTCATTATCTCATTCTTAAGACTTGTGGTTCGGGATGGAGGATAGAACTGGATTA
Organism: Chrysanthemum lavandulifolium; assembly: GCA_022545495.1. Taxonomy (NCBI): domain Eukaryota; kingdom Viridiplantae; phylum Streptophyta; class Magnoliopsida; order Asterales; family Asteraceae; genus Chrysanthemum; species Chrysanthemum lavandulifolium. The sequence goes on from JAHFWF010000012.1 coordinate 599,097, forward strand.
ACGAACTTGGTGACAAGATCTTCCCATGTGTCTCATAGAGCGAGGGGTTGTTTCTCAAGCCAATTACCGGGCTTGTCCTACAGAAAATGGGAGCGAAGAAGCAGATAGCTTTGTGGGACATTCTTGTACTTGATGGTAGATGCTATCTTGTTAAACCATCGAATGTGTGCATGAGGATCATCCCGCTCGAAAACCATAGAATTGGCTTTGGGTTACTAGATTGAGCAACCCGGTTTTGAGCTCAAAAGTGTCGCCCACGATGGCTGGAACAACAATGGCATCTCCGTATCCCTCGATGGGTGCCGGAGAAGCTCATTCATGGGTTTGTCTTCGCCATTTCGACGGAGGTGGTGGTGGTAGACGTTCTCGATCACGGTACGAAGGAGTGAGCGTCCTCACGTCTCACGAGGAATGTTTCCAAGTTCGAGAAAGTGGACTTGTAGAAGCGGAAGAACGAGCGCATGCACTATGTATAAAAATCAATTTTCAAAACAAATGAGGCAAAACACAAGTGAACTTAACCAATAATCACAAATGAAATGGCTTCTTTGAAAAAGGTACACCAAATCACAAGTGACACAAAGGCAAGTTTTAAATCGATGTTCGGGAACTTATTAATGGTCGCACCCAGTTAGGTAGTGCCTTGCCTTTGATTTGCGGTGGTTGATTTTATGTATATTTTAAGTACCACCGAAAAACGTAGGTAAGATTTGTGCGGATGGGTTCAAAACTTTTGGACAATATTTTTGTTATCGTCCGTTTAACCAAATCGTCTCTTAAGAATCACCTTAAAGAGAATACAAAATAGAAAACGTTCGATTGTTTTGTTGTTTTATATTTTTTTGGTGTTTTAACACTTTAGGAAAAGTGTTAATGAACTTTTGATTTTCTTATAACTTTACAAAACTTTTTACAAATGGTGGTATATGTGCAACAATGGATCGAAAATGGCTAAACACACGCTAAAGCCTCCCCCGTGGCGTAAAATTTGATCTGTGCCAAACCAGTCAAGTCTAATAGACTTAAAATAGCTTAAACACAAATACAATGAAGATCGAGAATATAATGAATTCCCGGGTCGTTAAGTCCCAAGGAGACTCAATGGTGTGTCAAACAAACTCGAGGAGGATAGAATGATCACTAAGGATAGTGATTTGCAAAGGTTTTGATTAGAATTACTACACTCCGATTTATTGGAATGGAATGGAGTCTGATTTGGAAAGCACAACAATCGATAAAGAAACGTAAACGTAAGTTTAAAAACTACGTATACGCACAAAATAAAAAGTGAATCTGAGAAATAAAAATCCTAAAAATATAAAAATGACATTTTTAGAATCCTAAAAATAAAAGAAAATTATTAGAAAAAGAAAATTATCTTTAACACTATTTAATTAATTACTATTAATTAAAAACTAATTTAACTATTTAATAAATACTCTAAAAGAGAAGAAAATACAAAATAAGGCTAGAAAAATAAACTTATGATTCTGAAAAATCTAAAATACTATAAAACTAATTTTAAAACTAAAAATATATTTTTCACACTTTTTATTTAATTATTACTAATTAATAACTATTTAAAATACACTTAAATACTAGAAAATAGAAAATAAACTTGGAAAAATAAAATTTTAACTTTGAAAAATCTAAAATATGATAAAACTAATTTTAAAACAGAAAATATATTTTTTATGCTTTTTAATTATTTATTACTAATTATTTATTATTTATTAACTATTTATAATTATAATAAATACTAAACAGAAAAGGAAAAATATGAAACTTTTTCTAAAAATCCTATATGATGACAGAAACCTAAGAAAAATAGAAAAACAAGATTTGCTTATTAATAAGATGAAAAGAAAAATCAAAAAGCTAGAAAACCTTAAATAAACACTATCACTGATTTTTAATTGGACTTTTTCTGGATTTTCTTTTTGAAAACTACTTTAATACTGATTTTATGAAACTTTTATGAAGACAAAAAAATTACAAGTCACCAATAAGCAGTTTTGATGGCTTATTGATCCAACAGTGGACTTAAGAGCTTATTTTGGTGTAATAAGCTCAAACAAGCTTGACAGATGAAACAAAAGCTCAAAACAGATGCAAACAAGCTAGAGAAACTGAAATGAGGCTAAAATATACAAAGAAGCACACTGATAAGCTATGATTAAGCAGATAAGCACTTGGCTTTTTCACAGAAGAGGGACAAGCTTGAGGCTTGTTGCAGCCCTAGCAAACAAGTTTCAAAGTGAAAACTAAGACTTGACAATCCAAGAGGACCAGGTTGGCTTTCCAAAGAACCAGAGAACACAAGATTTGAATGATTAATAAGCTCAGTGTAAGCTTTTCAAAATGGGCTTATGTTACATGCATAGAGGCGGTTGCAAACAGTGTCCACAATAAGCTAGCTAAAAGCACTCAAAAGCTAATTCAAGGAGATCTAGTATTTTTGTATTTTGTTAACAACTAGACTCTAATACCCAAGAGCTTATAAACTGAAACTCACTATTGAACACACAATGAAATTCCAAAGTTTATTCAAAACGACCCATTGAAAATTTTGACTTTTTAATTACTCTACTAAGTTGACCAAAATGAACTTTGAGTTGATCTAAATCTTGAATATGTTGTTTTAAGTTATACTAAGACCGATTTGAACAATTTTAACAACTTTCTAACACCAAATCATGACCATGGAACTTAAATTTCAACGAGAAGCCACGAAAATGAGATTATATGGTATTTTGACTTTTGAGCTAACAAGGACTTGATTTCTTGACTGAAATGAGTTATAAGACTTAGTTAAACAGAATTCCAACAAAACCAAAGACCAAAGTACTTTCAAACTCAAAGATCCAAACACCACTTTATATTACTGTTATGAAGATTTTTAGAGCAAAGCACAAATTAAAACCATGAGATTGATTCCAGATCTTTTATAATCACTTGTTAAGACTTATTAAGCTTTAAACAACAACCCTTACAACATAAAACTTAAAAATGACCAAAATGCAATTTTAACTGTCAAAATGGAATTTTTATAAAACACAAATTTGAAAGAACAAGCTACTAATTTAAAAGCTTAGATAAACTTAATTATGACTAGTAAACACAAAGAAACATAAATATTAGCTAATTAACAGCTGTAACAGTAAAATGCCAAATTGGTTAAAAATGCTTACAAAAGCTTCCAAGCTTAAAACTGAGATCAAGGACCAGTGAACACCCCTATAAGCTTACCAATAAGCTACTAACCCAAGGCCATCCATAATACACCTTGCTCCAGCTGTGAATACCTTCTCCATGTGATTTTTTATTTTTTAAGTATTTAATTTGGATTTTTGATGATTTTTGATTTTTGAGTCTAAACTGATTTTGAATGTATCTAAAAGCTTGCTTAAGCTTTCTAGGAGCTTAAGTGATCTATTCTAGTCCATACACACAACTGAAAACATCATTTGAACCAACATGAGATTTTTTGAATTTGGAAATGCAAAAACTTGAAATGAGATTAGAACTTGAAATTAGTTACTAAAAAACATTCAATTACATTCAAAATACTTCTACAGAGTTATCACAAGCTTGAAACTTTAATGAAAAACTTAAAGAAAGAAAAACGATTAAGCAAATTTTAAATATTACTCTAGATACATGATACATTCTTTCTTCTTCCCACTTTATAGACTTTTAGCAATCCTCTTTGACCTCGAATCTTTCCCACCACTTGAGCCCTTGGATCATGCAAATTCATCGAACCGTCCACATGTTATTTTGGCGCCAAATATTCTTCAAAGGGTTTTAGCTTTAATGAGGTTTGGTTTGAGCAATTAAAGGATTTGGAGTTTAGAGGGTGGAGGAACATAGCATGGAGGGAGTTGAAAATTGTGGAAAACCACTCGGTTTTGATGTTTGATGGTTGAGGAGGAAGTGAGCAGTGACCACGGTTTTGCGCGCTTTCTCATTTTTGACTTTCTTTGACCAAGTATTAATAACACGAAGTCATAATGGGTGGTTGGGTTCACAATGTATTGTGGCTCGCTCATGGTCGACGAAGGGGTCGAGGCGAGGGTTGGGCTTGTTTTTTGGATTTGGGCTTTGTGATATTAAATAGGATCCGTTTGGTTAAGCTTAATATTGTGAACGGATTCGCCTCTGGCCTCTGGGCACGTCGGAACCGCATGAGTTCAATGTAATTCGACCAAACTTCAAGGACTGAAAGTGAACTTTTTCCAATGCTCTCACAAGGACCAAACTTGACAACTTTTGATAGAACAAGTATCCTTTTTGCATAAAATCCATTTTTTTAAAGGTCCAAGGACTAAATTTGCAATTTTTCAAAGTTTAGGGACCTTTTGCCAATTGACCAAAGAATCATTCAAGGATCATTTTAAATAACTTAGAATACTTGAGGACCTTGAATGATAAATTTCCACATTTTTGAATTCGAGGACTAGATTTGACAACTTTTAAAACTTGGGGACTAAAGCGCCAATTTTGCAAACTTGAATCATTTTTCATCGATTTTGATATTTTGCATTTAAAACACATAAAACACTTTTTGTGATATTTTGATCATTTTGATGTGTTTCGAGTGTTTTCGAGATGATTTTGCGATTTAGATTATACAAAATGATGAGTATTTAGACACTCATCAGTCCGCTATCCAAAGTTACGGAGGTAACTTCTATACCTTGGTTATAGTGGACGATTACTCTAGTTACACATGGACTAAATTTTTAAAGAATAAAACTGAAACGTTTGATCACTTTGAAATCTTAAGTAGAAAAATCCAAAGACAACCAGGAAGTCCTATTGTGTCGATCTGAACGGATCATGGTCGGTAATTTGATAATGAAGTGCAATTCGAAGCCTTTTCTCGGCTCCTCGCACTCCACAATCAAATGGTGTAGTTGGAAGGAAAAATAGAACACTACAAGAAATGAGTCGCACCATGATTAATGAGCAATCTATTCCTCAAAAAAATTGGTGCAATGTCGTCGACACATCAACTTATATACTAAATCGAGTCTTAATTAGACCATTCTTAGGAAAAACTCCATACGAGTTGTTACGAGGCAAAAAGCATTCGCTAGAACACTTTCGAGTCTTTGGTAATAGATGTTTTATACTTAACACAAAAGACTATTTAACTAAATTCGATCCAAAATCAACTGAAGTTATTTTCTTAGGATATTCTCCTAATAGTAAAGCATACATAATACTAAATAAAGAAACCATGAAAGTTGAAGAATCTTTAAATGTCAAATTTGATGAGAGTACACCTAAAATTCCTTACCTCTTGTCGATGACGAGTTAATCGAATATGAAGTTTTAGAAATAAAAGAAAATGTAAACAAGGAAGATAAACCATTAAAAACTGAAATCATCAATGTTAAAGAGTCTAAAGATCATCCCGTAGAAAAGGTAATAGGAAAATTAAATGAAAGAACTCTAAGGTCTCAAGTCCAAAACCAAAGTAGTCTCTTTTGTTTCGTGTCAATTATAGAACCTAAAAACACTCAAGATGCTATAAAAGATGAAAGTTGGGTTATGGTATGCATGAGGAATTAAATCAATTCGTTTAACCACATTTGGACACTTGTCCCTCCACCTAAAACCAAGTGATAATTGGAACAAAATGGGTATATAAAACAAGTTAGATGTAAACGTGTCGTGTCTAGAAATAAAGCTTGACTTTTTGCTCGAGGATATAACCAACAAGGCAAGTAGACTTTGATGAGATATAACAACCGTAAATTTCCAGGATTCTATAATAATATTTATTACGTTAGAAAATTCAAATCGACTATTTTCGGCGCTTGTCCATATTTAGATCTAAAAAGAGGTCATCTCGTTAATTTGAAGTCACGGCCGCAAGCGATATCGTATATTAATTAAATAACGGCAAACAATTATAATCAAATTTCAATGAAATAATAATGTCATATTATTACATTAAGAAATCGTTTCCGAAAATATAATTTCTATATTTTTTAGACTGGGAAGAATACGTTTCTTTCGGGGTTCGACAAAACACGAGGTAATAATACATTGTATACTAATAAAAACAAAATAAAATACTTATTAACCCTACCTCTAAAAATGACCCGTCATTTTCACCTCTCTCTTTTCCTATTGTTCTCCACGCTACTCCTACTAAAATCAGAAGCTGTCTCCCTTTTTGATAGTCAAGTCTGAATCCCATCTACCAAGAGTAACATGGCTAACATCGTAGCCACCCTAAGACACGACTAGGGGAGTGACAACAGCCAAGAAGGGAAGTCACGCATGCGATGAACCAAGAAAGAAGATTTCCAGTTTTCCTAATTGTTCATATATAGATAGAGTCAAATATTTACAGGTTTTCTTCACTCTTTTTTTTCATACACAATCACAAAATTAGGGTTCCTCAGTTTAGGGTTCTTCACAATTGAATTGGGGGTTTTGTAAATTGAGTAGTTAATCACTCAATTCAAGTGTCAATTTCTATATATTCGAAACTGGAAATACAAGACTTGTTCGTGTACTCTTGTTTGGGTCTCACCCCACTCGACCTCATCACAGATTGTAAGAATTTATATCTTTTATGATTAATAAATTGTCAAGCTAATTTTATTTTGGTTTCTATATTAACTGATTAATACATGTTAGTGGAAAAGAATTGTGGATTGAGTCATGTTGTTGTTGTTCATGTGTGGCAAAGACAAGAAATATCATTAAGAAATTTTATATCTAGTTTAATGTAGTGTTCGGCTTAATTGTTGACTGATCAGTACCTTCTCCGGTTTAGTTTTCACATTATTCCTTTGGCTTAGTCGATGTCATATTTGGTTGTCAATTAATACATACTCAAGGTGTTTGTTTGGTTTGACTTGCTGTGGCTCGTACGCCACAAGGGTTGTCGAATTATGAACTCAAATCGGGTAGTATCCGATTAGCACAAGTCTAGTTTCTGTATAACTAAAACAAGAATCGGATCGATAGTAGCTTAGATTTGATAGTGCACTCTTGTTTCAGTTTTGCTCATTTTCTATATATAAATGGGCGAATATGTTTAATGATCTCGTGAACTTGTTGGCCACGGTTGGTTTCCAGGAATTCACACCAAGAAGTGTGCCCGGTTAAATCAACGAGACGCCAAAAGGCACTCTCGTCATGTGTCTTGTGGAGACTGCTTGGTCTCAGCTCATTTCTTAGCTTGTGTAATTCTGACATACAATTCCATTTAAATATCTTACCTGGTCTTCGGATTTGTAATAAGTTGATCATTCCTTTCATGGTTTGGCATTACGTTTCCAGTTCATATAGAACCGCGTTAGCATAAGGGAGTGTTTGAATCTGATTTTTGACTCCAATAGAGTGTGGTTGTTTGTTCAATTAATGGGCCGAAGCCTAAAGGATTTCATGGGGCGGGTATTGTCACAGACTCGAACTACCTCGTGACACCTTTTCTGATCTCACCCGACTCGTATGATCGTGAAGTAACACCTCGATGCACTGCAAATCGACATAACTGGTTATATAAGAATAACGAGTCACTAATGCGAACACCTCGGATATAATATTTCATGTCATGAAAACTATAAATGTTAAGTCTGGGCAAATCAATAAAAAAAAAACATAAATGATAAGTAAACCATAAGAACGAGATTCATTAACCTGGGTTGTACTTGTAAAAATTTGTGAATTTTCAGCTAGAACTTAATATTTTCAAACCAAATCAATGCATATATAAATTCTGGTTTAACTTTGTATCATTAACCTATATTTCACATTTTGAGTAATAAATTTAGTAAAACTATTTTATAAAACCTTGATACTTAGTCACCTCGGACAAATAAAACATATACTTGGAATATGCCCAACTTTTGTCAAAATATATATACTAACTATTACTGTATATGTTAAAACTTATAATAATCACGAGTCATAGTCATAACATACACCCAACTAGTTATTTATATGCAAAGGTATTGATTTAAAACCTAATACTCCAAATCTTTTGCTACTAATAAATATGTTATATGAAGGTACACATACATTACTTCACCCGTTAACGTCTAACATTATAGGTTATTATATTTCGTACATCGTCATTTGGTTATCATCAAGCCAAGGTCTCGTCCGCCCTTAATGTTCTTCCGTGTGTTATCATTTGGTCATCATGTACCGGAATCGTATTCCTTCTTCGAAATTCTTTCCATGTCATACCCTCATAAGCCGAATTCCACTCAAATCCTTGTAAATTGTTTTAAGATAAATTGTGCCACATAAGCAACAACAACAACAACATAAACATTTAAAAATTTATAAAGTTAGTTAAACTTTATCGAGTCTTAAACATAAAGACTAAATTGTCAGTATTAATTAGGTTGCGTGTCGGGCCGTGCACTATCACTCCTTGATTTAATTCCTTTAGACTTCATATTGCACATGGCAAGATGAGTTTCATAGCCCTACTTTTACTTGTTTTATAAGCGTTTTGGGAAGATACATGCTCATTTTTACTTAAATGATTTAATTACTAAAATTCGCATTCTATGCATACTATGCCCTTTGATTGATATGTTTTAAGATACATCATACCTAGATGCTTTAAGGACCACACCAAAACCTTTGACCTCGAATATTACTGATTTTAGCCTAAGACTTTAGATCCAAATTGCCTTTTCATGAACAGTCAATTCTCTGGAAGGGCGAATGTTATAAATAGATCTATTCGGGGTGACTCCTGTTAAGTTGACCCCTTGGGTCAAGGCGAAACATATAGCATGTCGGGACCGAGTGTATTGGGATAAACACTCGCCATGGGCTCCTATTTGTATGACTTCCTTGTGCATACATAAGCTGTCATAACCGGTTGCATGAACTTAGTGCTAGCGTAATAGATTCAATATATGACATTATATTCGTTGTAATGTACATATACCCTACTTATGGTCCACTAATGAAATCTCTTTTATGAAATCCTTTTATGAATTGAAATCATAAACTTTATGACATTATGCAAGACGTAATGATCATCAAGAACCAAATTTGAAACAGTGTCTTGAAATCCTTTTTAAATAAACCTATGAACTCACAAAGTGAAGGCGACCCCTTTAGCATGTATCTTGAGTTTTGAGGTGATAGCTTATCTTTGGGCGCAAGAGGCAAAGGGCATGGCATGGTCATAGATGACCGTGATTTATGTATTGGACCACCTTTTATAATGGGCCATTTTTCTGACTAATCAACAATGTAAACATTGTTTTAAGAATGAATAAAAGTTTATTTATGAAAAAACCAATTGTTCTATGCTTATGTTGTGATACCAATTTAGTAGCATCCCAATACTTGTATGCTTACGCTGAGCCATTTTGGGGGTGTTACATGAGACCTATGATCCCGTAGCTAGATTAGAGTCTATAAGAATCCTTTTTTTTATGCTTGTGTTCATGATCTTAAACTCTTTCAAATGGATGTTAAAAGTGCTTTTCTAAATGGCTTTATAAATGAAGAAGTTTATGTATCCCAACCTCAGTGTTTTGTCGATTTCGAAAAACCTAATCACGTGTACAAACTAAAGAAATCTCTCTATGGTCCTAAAAAATCCCTAAAATCTTGGTATGATAGACTCAAAGTGTTTTTAATTAAAAAAATATACTATGGGGTTAGTTGATAACACACTTTTTACAAAGAAAAAGGAGTCACAAATAATTATCGTTCAAAATATACGTGGACGATATTATATTCGGATCAACTTCTCAAGACATGTGTGATGATTTCTCAAGAATCATGCATGATGAGTTTGAAATGAGTATGATGGGAGAACTAAGTTTCTTTCATGGTCTACAAATCAAACAATTATAATATGGTATCTTCTTTAATCAATCCAAATACATAAAAGAAATGTTAAAGAAATTCGGATTAGATGAGTCAAAACCAATAAGAACACCAATGTCCTCCGATACCAAAGTCACCAAAGATGAAGACGATGAATCCGTTGATAATACCAAATACCGTGGTATGATTGGTAGTCTTCTCTACCTCATGGCTAGTCAGCCGAATATCATGTTTAGTGTATGTCTTTGTGCTAGGTTTCAAGAAGAACCTGAAACTTCACACCTAGAAGCCGTCAAAAGAATATTTAGATATATTAAAGGTACAACACAATTAGTATTATGGTATCATAATGGGACGTGGGTAGAAACTATTGTATATGCTGATTCTGACCATGCAGGTGACTACGTTGACCAAAACAGTACAAGTGGTGTTTGCACCTTTATGGGGTGTTTCTTAACATCTTGGTTCTCAAAGAAGCAAACGACATTATCTATCTCAACAACCGAAGCCGAATATGTCTCCGCCGGCAAAGCATACCAACAAGCACTATGGATGAAACAAGCGTTAGTTGACTACGATATCCATCTTAGTGACATTGCCATTCTATGCGATAGCAATATGAGGATTTATTTTAAATACTAAAGATAATTTATCTTCAAGAAATTCTTTAAAATATTTTCTCAAATATTTCTCCCCGTATAATTTTGTCTTAAAATAACTCTCATGCCTAGGACACACAATTTTTTTTCTACTCATCGTTAATAAAAAGTAAAAACCTTTTTCATTGCATCTCATATGTCTTTTGAATGCTAAATGAAATGCATAACTAATATGTGTTTTTGGGTACATTCAAGCGAAGCAAAAATGAATTAAGGAGTCTTTGGGTTATCTCACGGATAAATATACATATGTATTTTTTTCACTTCTATGTTTATTTTTCTTTTTTTTTAAAGAGTCGAGATAACCGCAACTACATATGGTTTCCATATAGGCACACACTAGGCACTATTGTTTCCAAAAAAAATATTTTTTTGCTGCCTTAGAACACCAGTTCCCCGGATCCCAGCATTTACGCTGGACGGATCCCTAATGGGTCGGATCTGTGGGAACCGGGGCACAGTAGCTGATTTTATCACTTCTTTTTCCTATTTTGGCTTGAAATTTTCAAATTTTCAACATTTTACTTTTATCACTAATGAATATTTTCCTTAATGCTTGTGCTCTCATGATCACTTGCTTTAAATTCATATATAATCATTAGATTATAGTTTATATTTTTGGTTTTGACATTCATTGCAATGCATTATTTGTCCTATTGCTAAGGTTTCAAAATGCTTACATATCCATCACTTTCAACCTCACAAACAAACGTCATCATGTCTTCCACAAGATCTTCAAACAATGATGAACTCTCTAGTGAAAACAACCATTTTCAAGAAATCCGAAACTTTATCCTACCACCTTCCGTAATACCACCACCACCCAAAACTAGGAAAACCGTTCGGATTAGTATCCGATTCTGTTGCTTAGCTAAACCTTTGTCAAATAGCTCATCATCAACTACTCTTTCACCACCAAATGACTAAAACATAACACCTCCATCATCTCCTCAAAAATCACCACCACATTCCCCAACTGAGTCTCAACTTGACTCTCAAATCACTCTAGTGAAACTCCTTAGGACTCCAAAAACCACTCAGCTAGCTTGTCTAGTCCACCACCCGCTCCATCTCAACCATCAAAATCTACACAACTAGCCTCAAATATAAACCCAAAAGAGCTAGTCTTTTTAACACCTCCCACATCTCCAAATACCTTCTTCCATGAGCTTGAAACCTCACCAACTCTACAACCCATCACCTTACAAGAACATCTAGGTTCCTTATCACCACCAATCACCAATATCATGGACTTCGATCCATATTTTCCAACATTTACACCACCTTATCCGCACTGCAATAATCAAACTTGGCCGAATGCCATCCACTCACATCTTCCTCATCATCTCTTCTGCGAACATTGCCAAGCCACTAGGATATCGCACTAAAAATAAGGGACAAAATGCGGTTCATTCTCAACCATATTCTTGATCGCATCAACATTATCTCTCACCAAAACTTCCACCATTAGACCCTATGCAAGCATGGAAGGAATGATAATATTTTTTTTCTAGATTTTTTTTCTCTCTTTTGGGTCTTTATAGAGAACAAATACTTGTTCTTATTTTTACAAGTGTATGTGACATTTATACCACTACATTTTGATGTTTTATTACAAGGTTTTGTTTACGTACCTTGGCCTTCTCTCTTGTCTCTCGTCTTCTACATGATTATATTATATGTTATCATTAACATTATTTTTGTAGGTATTTTTTTCTCACTTGACGCCCTATTCTAGGGGGAGCTACCGTCAAGGGGGAGTTAGTTCTTTGTGGATCATTTTGTTTCCACCATTTATTTCTTTACTCAACTCACTTTTTGTTTCGATAAAAAGGGGGAGAAGAGAGTAAAACTCACATATAATTTCAAAACATACATCTAATTTTAAGTTTTACTCACCATAACTTTATGTTTTGTCATCAACAAAAAGGGGGAGATTTTTAATACAAATAAACCGTAAAAATGTTTGTTTATATTTAGAGATCTCATTATGGTTTGTTGATAACAAATATAAAGTTATCATAAGTAAAATTATAAGAATAGATGTTGTTTTGCAAAGTATATACATTTGGTCATTTACATAAATGTTGTAATAATAATATGTTGTAATATAATATGTAATAGGTTGGGTAATATCCAAGACCCATGACCCATACCCATGGAGCTAATCCATAACTCATGACCCATTGCATGACATCATGCATGAAATCATGTTCGGTATTATCCATGACCCATGACCCAATGTCCATGACCCAAGACCCTTGACCCATTGTCTAGATACATTATATCTTGTTGGGTACCCATGAGCCAAAGTCTATGACCCATGGCTCATAACCCATAACCCATAACCCGGTTTGTAACCCAAAATTCGGACTAAACTGACCCAGACAGCCGGATCCCTGAAAATGCATTGGTCGGATCCCTTGGGTAAGATATCTGCCGAGCAAGTAGAGACGAAGGTTTTACCTATAAATAGTGAACCATTTCTTCATTGTTCCTCACCATTCTTCTTATAACTCTCTCATATATTATCTCACTCTCTAACCTCGATCACTTGATCATTCTAGTAGTTCTTTTATATTTTGTTGTGATTCTCTTTAGGTCCTTCATAAAGGTGAGATCATGCTACTCTACAAGTCATCTAAGCAAATGATCCTTGATTGATTTGTCCATTCACAATATTTCGTAGCATATCTTGTAATTCATATTTCACATAGTTATTGTGTAATAGCGTGTAAAGGTTTAGTTCTACCTCGTGTAAGAACTTCGGTATTTAACTTTGTCTGGGAAAAGTGTAAGCGGCGTTGTGAGGCTTCTCCACCAAGTTTAAGGAGCTTGTTGACATAGTGCTTGAACTCTCGAGTGGGGTACTCGGGGAGTAGAGTAGGGCACGGAAGGTGTTTGTTGGGTCACAATTCTATCACATCAATATGTATTTCTAGAGAAAGAGAGTTTTAGAGAGAGAAAATGGAAGGAACTAATGAAGGATTATGAAATGATTATTACAATTAGAACCAACACCCTCTCCCTTCAAGGGAGGGAGTATTTATAGTGTTTACATGGATAGGGTGTTTCCCTTGGTTCTAGAAGAACCTCTTATCCTGACTCATGGGTTTACTACATGAGTCAGTAAATCTAATTACAAACATTTATAAACCATAATTATTAACAACCTATTAAAATTAAATGACCTACACTTCATAATAAAACATGTTCCTAACAATCTCCCTAAGTGTTGGTCATCATTTGTTGCCTTGCTTAGGTTGTTTGACGTCTTGAACTTATTTGGCATTCATAGCTTGTGACGTCTTTGATTATTTGCATCTTTGTTCTTTGTTCTTGTTGTTGTGATCAGATGTGAAATCTGCCTTTTATCAACATCTTTGTTTCTGGTGTTTTTACGTCTTTTTCCAACATGCTCATACTTCTTGTGAAGTTTGTGATCCATACATGTGAAGTTTACATTCTTTATCTCTAATATTTGATTTGTGACTTTTCTGATTTTCTGACTTTGAAGTGAAATTTTGCTGAACTTTTCTTTGCTTAGATCTTTGATGAGAATGTCTTTCTGATGTATGTATGAGCATGTGGAAATGAGTCATTGATGGTAATGATGGTGGTTTTGGTGCGTGACAGTAGTACCGCAATAAAACGATTAGCAATAAAGTTTCGGCGTAAGAGTTTGGATATTTTGTACAAGTAAATTCGGTCATTGCACGATCTTTAATGAATCTCGGATCGGATACTTGCTAGAATTTCCACACTCAATATCTTCACTCTGTCATTGTGAGCATTGGAGTATACTGAGGTATCACTCACTGATTGTAGACCATTTGAGACCACCATGAACACTAAGCGTAACCCACAGGGATTACCGAGTGACACCGCTATCGGTGTTTGATGTTGACCACGGGGAGTTTCCATTCAATCGCGAGGATTACTTATATCCCCTCATAAATGTTATGGCAGATTACTAGGATCTGCGTAGGACTCTAAAAGTATATCACTTATGTTCTTATTGTTTGAACAACAAGTGATGAAATATTTAGTGTTCGTAAGAGATCTTTTGATGAATCTCATGGCTCTAGATTCAATAGTGCGCTTTGGTTTTCCTAAGCGGAGACTAGGGAGAGGGTCTCCTTCTTCAATATCAACAATCGCTAAGAGAGAGTCGATAGATTACGTAGGGTTCCCTGTGAGAATGAAACAAGCTCTTTTGAGAGAACTTGAGTGACTTAGAAGGTTTAGTGCATTGCGTCACGGGGTCCATGACGACTTTGTCTTCAATACCGGTGTCATCTTGTGATAACCAGTAGCATATGAATTGAACCCGGTGTCTGCCCTAAGTTGAATAATTTGGAGGGCTATTTCTTTTCACCATTTTGTTTTTAATTCTTCAACTCCTTCTTTCTCCGATTCTCATTTTCTCCTTTTTCAATCATACCTAAGGACTTCTAAATACTAACTATTTGTGATGTCCTTGGGTAGATCCCTTCAACTCTGGCGGATCATAGGACGTTTATTCCTAAATTTAGTCACCTTATAACTCCATGACTATCCTATGTTGCCATAAAACCATTTACTTTGAAAATATCACAAGGTGTTTATGAGCGAAACATGTTTTATAGCGCCTTTAGAGTTTTGCATTTTGAAATACTCCCCTCGCACGTGCTTATGAGTTTTGTTGAAATCTACAGGTGAGGTAGAGCTCGCACTTTTGATTTGATCGACTCTTGATAGATAATTCTCCATGAGACACGGTTACGTTGTATAGTTAAAGAGTTCCATTATCAGCTTTTAGGTGACAACTAGCTCTAATAACTACCTTGAAGATGTAAACTCTCCTTGAAAAGGAGGTTAGACCCGTCAAAGTTCATGTCAATCAAGAGTGTCTCGGATTGGTACATTCTACTAAGACAAGTTTTATTGGAAACAAGTCTTTTCGATTACTGACATTTCAAAGTTCGTCAATTCATTGGTGATATCTGAGTCGAGCACATGATGAGATTCCATAACTTCCTGATCAACAATTTTAATCACATTTCTCCCCCTCAAAAATAGCATATGAATGTTGTTTTTGAAAACATGTTGATTAAAATATGCTTGTTGAGGCGTTTGAAATTCCTTTGGGAAGAAGCGGTTTCAAGAACATTTGATTTTGAACAAAGATTTTGTGTTGCAAGCAGTTAGAAGCTTTCACTCCTTTAATTAGGATTGAGGCACTGAAGCGTACTACAGGGTCCTTTCGTGAAATTAGATTTTGTTTGCGTTGAACAAAAGTACTCCCCCTCAAATATGGAAACATATTCGAGAAATTACCTTCTTGAGCCGAATTGTAACCATATTATTAAATGTTGTAAAAACATATTATCAGATTTGTGTTGCTTGTGAGAATTCGTGCTCAAGGTTTGAAGGAAACAAAATCAATGAATGTTATGTGAAAATTGCAAAGTCACAGAAAAATTTATTGTAACTCACAAAACTTCTTAAGTCACAAAAAAATATTTTGTAACTCACACAAATTCTTAAGTTACAAAAATATTTTGTAACTCACAAAATTTTCTAAGTCACAAAAAAATATTTGAAACTCACAAAATTTTCTAAGTCACAGAAAAATTTTGTAACTCATAAAAACAATTTTCTAAGTCACAAAAATATTTGAAACTCACAAAATTTTCTAAATCACAAAAATATTTTGTAACTCACAAAAAATGTCCTAAGTCACAACAAACTTATTATTACTCACAAGACTTTAACAAAAATTTCTTAACTCACAAGGTTTTGAAAATTTTCACAAAAATTTCTTAAGTGGAAAAACCAAAACCATTTTCAAACTCCATTATTATTATTTTATTATTATTGTATATATATATATATATATCACTTTATTAAAAACTCAAAGGATTTACAAAAATTAGTGGGAGCAGAAACCAAGCTGTGCTTTATATATATTTTATTATTATTATTATTATTATTATTATTATTATTATTATTATTATTATTATTATTTTTTTTTTTTTTTTTAAGAAAATCCTAAGATCCTAACTAGCTAAAAGTTTATTCTCACGAAACACATTATTCCTAAACACAAAATTCAATCCAAGCAAATTTTGCAAACTCGCATGAACTCTTGGTAAATATTTTTCAAACTAGCAGAAATACAAAAAACCATTCTTTTAACTCACAAAAAATTCAACCCATTACATTCCTAACTCACTAAAATTCTATCCAGCCAAATCTGCGAACTCGCAGAAACAAACATAAGTTCTAACTCGCTAGACATCAAAATTCATTCCAATAAATCTGCAAACTCGCAGACTTTTGATACAAAATTGCTATCTCACAAAAAACATCAATCCAGTCAATCCTAACTTGCTAAAAAACAAAACAATCTGCTAACTCGCCAAACAATCTGTGAACTCGCAAAAATTCATCAAAGCTATCTCGCTAACATTCAAAACCCAGAAACTTGCAGAACAAATCCAATGAGACAATAAACTCCAACGATTCAATTAATTTCCACAACGACACAGATTCATAAAGTCACGGATTCAAAAAATTTATCAAATACCAAACATATCACGCAACCACTCAGAATCTTGCATCAATTGACCAATCAAACATGAATTAGACAAAAACACAATCTCAATCGAAAAACCCCCTTTTAAAAAAAACTTAACTGAGATAATAATCAGAAAATAACGAGCAGTAGCAGTTTTATGATAAACCCAAAGATGAGATTTTTCGACTTATAATCGTGGAAAAATATTTTTGACCGAAAAACTTTTGATCGGAGAAAACTTTTGGCAGCAGCAGTTTTAGAGAAGATATTGAAAACATAAGATTTTGACAGTGACATAAAACGAGTTAGAGTATATTGGTACAAGTATAATTACACATACAGCCCCTGAACTTGTAAAAAACTTATTATTAAACTTAATTTTGATATTGAGATATTGACATGACAACATTAGTCCTTAGAGGTAGAGTTGAGATCGATATAGGCTATATTTGTCGTAGAACAAATGAGCCGTCATAACCTCCATTTTTATCTAAATTAATACAAAATCATTTTCCACATTTTTTAAAACAACATATCTTACAAACGGTAAATCTTCAAAATATAAAAATACACCATCGTGGCGAGAATTAAATTATCTTTCTATAGATATGCACTTTTACATATTTTCGACAAACATTTTTTCAAAATTCCGTCCGAAAAAATCATATATGATTTTACTGAATCATATATGATTTTAAAAATCATGTATGATTCGATTTTACGAATCATATATGATTTTACAATCATATATGATTCTCAAAATCATATGTGATTCGTAAAATCGAATCATATATGATTTTCACAAATCATATATGATTTTTGTTGATCGAAATTTTGAAAAAAAGTTGTTAAAATATATAGTAGTGCATATCTATAGAAAGATAATTTAATTTTCGTCACGATATTATAATTTTATCGCGTAACGATTAACGGTTTGCAAGATATTAATTTTTAAAATGGTGAAAGTTTATCATAAAAAAAATGAATGGTTATTATTGGTTGATTGGATCATGGTAAATTTTAGTTATATTGAACTTTTCTTGAGGTAGAAAGCAAAACATTCAAGGTCCAAAAACATGTTAGGAGTGTGCAAACTTTGATTTGATATCAAAAGTTAAGCTCTCCGCTCAAAAATATGTTCTCGTTTGAAAATGTTAAAGTAAAATTAAACATATTTTGAAAAAGCGGGAAGTTTGCACATCATTTTTTTTTTTTTTTTTTTTTTTAAAGAATAAATGGAAAATATTTTTGAATTTTTTTAAAATATGTTATATTTTTGTATTTTGATTTTGAAATATGTATTTACAGAGAAACATGTTTTGGTGTTTGACGTTTTAAGAACTTTTGATTAAATTGCCCAGATCTTTTGGAGTCAAACACCGGCATACCAATTTGATGGACAAGCTCAGTAAACCTTGTGGGTGGCAAGGCTTTGGTGAACAAATCCGCCAATTGGTATTGAGTACCCACAAAGTATAATTCAATTGTACCCTTTTCAACATGCTCTTTGATGAAATGATATCGAAGAGCGATATGCTTTGACTTGGAATGCTGAACCGTGTTGCGAGGAGATGGCAATACCACTCTTTGAGTCACGATACATTGGTATTTTGTTGTATACAAAGCCGTAGTCCATCGGTTGTGATCTCATCCAAATTATCGAGCCTGACATCGACATGGAAAGCGTATTTCGCTTATGTTGAAGACATAGATGTACAATCTTGTTTCTTTGACTACCAAGACACAAGTTTATCTCCAGAAGCCGAGCACCACCGGATGTACTTTTGCGTGTATCTAAACACCTGCGTGATCGGTGATCAAAAAGCGATTAGTGCAAAACCGAATCCTTCGGATGCAGTTCCCAGTGAATGGTTCCCTTACGTGTCGAAGGATTCTTTTAGCCTCATTGAGGTGTCTTCAGTTGGTCTTGACCGATAGCGGGAGAAAAGATATCTGACAAATACAATGTCGGTCTGTGGTCGTTAGATACATGAGAGACCCAATAATATTTTGGTATTTTGTGGTCGATCACTTTCCCATGTAAATCGGTGTCGGCTTTGGTGATGTTGCGAGACATAGGTGTGTTATAAGTATCTGGCTGGTCATTCCATGTTTCTTTAAGATTTCAAGAGCATATTTGTCTTGATTTAAAAATATGCCACAGGGAGATTGATGAACTGAAGTCCTAAGAAGAACTTTAGTTCACCCATCATGGACATTTCAAAATTTTGTTTCATTAATTTTGCAAAAGCGTTTGAGTACTTTTATGTGTTGAACCAAAATGATATCATCAACATAAATTTGAACAATTAAAATATCTTCCCGTGACGTTGAATGAAAATGTTGGAACAACAATTCCTTTAGTAAACCGATTAGCGAGAAGAAATTTTGACAGTTTGTCGTACCGAGCCCTCGGGGCTTGTTTAAGACCATAAAGAGCCTTTTGAGCTTGTACACGTAGTTAGGATGTTACGAATCAACGAATCCTTCCGGTTGACCCACATAAACTTCTTCACGGAGTTGACCATTCGAAGCGCTGTTTTCCCATCCATTTGATAAACCGTGATATTCTTGTATGCGGCATATCTTGGAAAGATCCATCGACTTCAAGCCTAGCTCTTTGGTGCAAGCGATTCTTCATAATCGATTCCTTCTTCTTGAGAATACCCTTTAGCCACAAGATGAGATTTGTTGCGAATAACATTGTCTTGACATCCGGTTTGTTTTCGGATCCATTTGAGTCAATGACATAAATCCCATCCGGTCTTGGAACAAGTTCCCGGACTTGAGGCGTTTGAGCGATTCAACTATTCTTGCATTGATTCAATCCAATTGTCATATGTCATAGCTTCTTTGATGTTTCGTGGTTCTTCTTGACAAGCGGTAAGAGCATAAGCAAGTTTCGACATCGGTGTGAAGGCGTTGTCTTGTCATGGTGCGGGTTAGAAGGGTTGCCAATCCCATTCACTATGGGATGATCTTTTGTCCATTTATGTGTCGAAGGGTGATGATTGAATATTGCATGCATATTAGACGGATCCAAATTGCGTGAAGATGACTCGCCAATGTCAGGAATGGTTGGAGCCGGTGCAAATGGATTGAAGGAAGCATTTCCGTCATAATCTGCAGTCGGGTACTTCTTGAGTTTGTGTTTCATCATTGTGTCCTTGGTTTAAAATCGCGCATCATTGCGTAAATTGTGTGCATTATTGCATTGCTTTAGGATTTCGCATCATGATACCTAATGCGAGGCCATCCCAAATGCACTCGCATTAGACATAATTGCGCATTTGTGTAATGCTAGCAGTCGCGAATTGTCATAATATGGAATTTAGGTCATTTTGAAAAAAAATAAACCATTTAGAAGAAGATAGAAATATTTTAATGGACTTTGAAAAACAGAAGTAGTTGAAAGACTTCTAAAACAAACACAATAACAACATCCAAATCACCCTTCGGTTAAGATCATGCACCACTAACATGATTTGAAATCCCGCAAACAATCATCTTATTACAACTTCATGTTATGCAATAGTTCATATTGTTCTTTGATCATAAATAATCATATATGTTAAATAGTTGACCTAAAAATCATATGTGTGATTAAAATTTGACTAAAATTTTTAGTTTTGACTTTTGGTGTTGATTTGGTAATGAATGAATTATGATTGTTAACCAGCAGTATAACTTATCAGTATACCTTTTAACATATTATAATATCATGTTATCATGTATATGTATAGAATAGAATTTAATCATTCATGTTTAACCGCATTATTACTAACAATAACAAGGATTTAGAAATTATGAAATTCAAGATCCTAAAATTAAAAACAAATTTACATGTTCATCCATTGAAAGTAATTAAAGAAGGAGTTTATCGTTTAAAACAAAATTTAGTTGGGTTTATAATGTTGTTTCTAAGTATTTTATGTGTTGGATGGAATTTTTGTGTTCTTGCAAATTTATTGATTGAGAATCATTACTATGCATAAATAATTTTGTATTTTTAATACATGGTGCATCGGCAACACGCATGCGATCGGGCTTTGGTTTTATTGTTGGGCAAAGGTGTATCGGGTGGATGGAATTGATTGATTATCGTTGGTGTCGGTGCAACAGATTGTTATTGTTGGGCGGTGTATCGGGTATTGATACATCGGGGTGTGCGGGAGCACTACATTCGGGAACTCTCTGGGAATCTCATCAAGCGAGGAGCAAACAATGTTTCCAATTGTTGACGAGTGAATTCCATGGGTGGAACAGCTGATGAAGACGAAAAGTTTAGACGGTTGGATGCGGGTCCAAAGCGGTTTTGCTCAGAAGCCATATCTATAAGCTCATCAAAGTTGACATGAACGATTTCCATCATTTGTCGAGTTTGACGATTCCAAATTCGAAATCCTTTTGAATTTTCACAGTATCCAATGAACACTCCAATGTCGGCTTTCGGCTGAAGTTTACCAATATCATCACGATCATTTTTCGGATAACACGATTACACCAAATACATGAAAATATATCGATATCCGGTTTGCGGTTGTGAACAATCTCATTTGGAGTTTTATTATGGAGCGTATGAATGATGGAGCGATTTTAGGTAAAACATGCGGTTGAGGCGACTTGACCCACAAGAAATCCGTAATTGTGAGAAAATCAACATTGTTCGAAAGACCTCCACTAACGTTCGGTTTCGTCTTTCAACAACACCATTTTGTTCAAGAGTACGAGCAATCGGTCGATGTGTGATTCCAACTTTCTCAAAGTAAGCACGAAGTGTTTGATTCTTGAATTCAGTTCCATTGTCCGTTGTTACAATTCGAACGATGTTTTTGAGTTGAACCTGAATCTTTGTGAGAAAGGTGATAATCATTGTTGGAGCTTGATCTTTAGTTCGAATAAAATAGACCCAAGTCCATCGTGAATAATCATCAACAATAACCAGAATGTAGCGTTTGCCATTCACACTTTGTACACGCATGGGACCACATAAATCCATATGAAGCAAGTGAAGAACATGTTGAGAACTTGGTTCTGGTTTTGAGGAAAAGTTAGATCTCTTGCTCTTTCCTTGTTCACAAGCCGAACATAAGTGATCTTTGGTGTATCGGAACCTTGGAAGACCATCAACTAACTTATGACGAGCGAGTTCAGTCATGGTTTTGAAGTTTAAATGAGAAAGCCTTTTGTGCCATAACCATGATTTTGTCGAAGTTGCTTTTGAGAGAATACAAATCGGTGAAGATGCAATCATATCGGACATAGGAATCGTATAAAGATTTGTGCTCCGATTCCGGTGAGTAAGTCATGTCCTTCCAAATCACGTCGTAACATGTTTTAGGCGAAATACAACTTCCAAATCATCATCACATAATTGTCCAAGCGAGAAAAGAGTGTGTCCAGGACCTTGACGTAATAAACCGGTGATCTCGATGTTTCCATTAACATAATCTCCATATCCCATTATTGCGGAAAATGATCATTCCGAATCTTCTGATGCCGATGAACTTTGAAACAAAGTTTACTAACGACTTTAGATTTCTGTCATATGCCGGGTACATCCGCTATCAACAATCCACGAGCGAGTTGAATCACCCGCAACACACGAAGAGAACAAGGGTGGTATGATGGAAGCAGTGGAACCCAAAGAGTTAGCGAGTTCCATTATGTTAGTGTTACACACATTTGCACATTTAGGAATCCATTTAAAACTTGAGGTACGCTGCAACCATTGTTGCCATAACCAATTAGTTTTCGCTTTGGTCTTAGTGAAGTCACTAGGTGAGTATAATTTCTTAGAAGATATTTTTGCAGCAATGGGTGTGTCTACAGATTTCTCAGAAACTACATTGTGCACCTTCCCTAAATTCGATTTTGCAACTATAGTGGACCTAGAGGGAGGGCCAGTTATAGATTTCTTAGAAAGAGCTAACAAAGAATTTGTAACACATTTTCATGATTACGGACATCATACTTTTACGACAAAAACACAAGAAGCATTAACGTTTGAAGCGTTCTGGACTTATCATTCGTTACCGACATTAGAATTACAAGTTGCCAAATTTGAATCTAAAGCGGATGCAACATGATTTTATTCGATTTCCTAAGATGAACTTCTACTTCGACGTCGGACGAGTGCTCTTCCTATGTTGCGAGATCCTAGTATTTTCTTTTGTCTCTTATTCTCGGATCTTCTAACATTAGTAGCCTTGACTATTCTGTAGAAGTGGAAGAAAGCAAATTAGTTTCTTGAGTTTTATCAATTATATACATGCCAGGAGCAACCACGTTTGTGTTACTAGACTTGCTAGATTCTTGTTTAGCTAGCTTTTCTTTAAGCTCAATGATGATGTGTTTTTGATCCTGAATTATGGAATTTAATCTTCCTTGTTCACCCAACATTTGTCGAGTGTATTCAACATGGTGATCAAGTTCTTTTGACGCTTCAGAACGAATAGTTTTTAGAGAATCAAAAATCGTTTGATATTCCTTTTTTTCTTGTGCAATCTCTTGTTCATATTTGAAAATTTGACATTTTAACGACGCATTTTCATCATCAAGAAATTCGAATTTTGATAGTCGCGACTGTTCCAAAGAAAACTTTTCCTTTTGATTTTGGAAAGCAATTTCAGATTCAATTGTTTGAGACTGACACCATTGAAGTCTTTGTTTAAGTTCAGAAATCTCCATTGAAAGTTAAGATTGAACATCATCATTTTGTGAAAATTTTTTCTCATTTTCCTCTTTTAATTTCTCAATTTCATGCCTTAACATCTGATTATCCATTTCCAACGTGTGAACCATATTGAGATTCTCATCAGTCGACACAATATCATTCACAAAAGCAAATTCACAATATATAACCACAGAAGCAATATTAGCAGAAAGAGCATCTTCTAACAATTGATCAAAGGCATTTTGAAGATCTTGGTTTTTGCATTGTTCTTGTGAAACTGAGTTTTCAAGTGTGTTAAAAGCTTCAACCATTGAAGTCACCTCTTGTTGAAGTTCCCTTTCCCAGTGTGTTGAACACAGACGCAAATGTGCGACGTGAGGTGAAATTTGGGTTTGAAACATTTGTCTTTGCTCTCTTACATAAGCAGATTGAAAATTAGATGCTTTTAACTCAGAATTTTTCTCAATCGCCGTTTCTAAAAATGAAATATCTTCCATAAACGTTTGAAAGTATCGTAATACTAAACAAGGTTTAGGAGGTTTTGGCAACGAGTCGCTTTTGAAAGAGGACGGTAAAGGACCATTTATTTGTGCAACATTGTGAGCGGGACCTTCACATAAGATGCTTGATTATTTCAGAAATATTATACGATGGTGTTGAAATGGTATTCAATTTGTAAGAAGCATTTTCTCTTGTGTAATCATATGGTAAAATTCCATTTTGGCACAATTTTAAGCGACTTGGTCATCTTGTGCCCATTGTTCCTCACAATCAAATACAACAAGTTGCATGCTTGGATCTAAAGACATTGAGCACTATACAATTTGGGTATTTTCTTGAGGCTGTATGAAAAGCGTGGGTGATTATACCCAAGAGCAAAATGTTTTGAGTCATCGGGACTCGGTAGTAAAGTGGACATTTCAATTTGTTTCTTGGTGGCCAATCTTATATACATGATGCCAAAATCTTTTAGCCGTCTTTCCAATCGAAGAATTTCCTCGATTTGATCATCAATCGTTTCTTAGATTTCTTCTTGAATTCAGAAAAATTTGACTGACTTTTTGAAAAATCTTGTTTAGTATTTGAAAGTTCCGTTTAAAGATTTTCAATGTTTTTCTGAAGTTCAGACTTTTCTTGTTCAATTTTAGAAATCTTTTCATTATTTTATGCAACAATTTCGTGCATCTGATGTTGAAGGTTTTGTTCGTTAATGTAAGATTTTTGAAAGGCCACTTCAAAACTTGTTTCTCGGGTGGTTTTTGTTTCAAAATCATTTATCTCAGCCCTAAGGTTTTGGTTTATCTCATTAGATTTTGCAGTTTGGGCTTGCATAGGCAAAAGTAATGAATTAAGATATTCTGAATCTAGACCATGAATTGCTTCACTCTATTCAATATGTTCATTATTTTCATCATCACTTAGGTCATCAAATGTAACCACATGGTTAATTTGATCGGCTTCGATATGATTAAATAATGATTCATGTTAAGCAGATTGTCGCTCATCGGATGCAAATGCACACAATTGCATTTATGAGGCATATATCGATGTCGGTACACGAGATAGACCGTTTGTGTCATAGACCGGTCCATTCTTTGTTTGACGGATGGGATGTTCCTGCATATTTTCCATCAATACAACTGCAACATTTGCTTCCAAATCTTCATATTCATCATCTGAGAGAGTATCTGCCATAAAACCTTGTTGAGTTTCACTGAGTTCTCCCCCTGCTTCATCCTTGTATGCCATCAGCATGACTTGTTTGTAGTAATCACACCCTCTGGTTCGTGGTTCAGGACAAGCATTAGCAAGATGTCCTTGCTTTTTGCAATTATAGCAGCGAATAGTAGTCCTGAAGCCGGTGAATTCCCTGTTTCCACAACTTGAACATTTCTCTTGAAGTTATTACTACCCGATCCCCTGCTGATGTTTGACTATTCCCGAGTGCGAATACCCACTTGTAATCATTCGGCGACCGGTAGTTACATTACGAACTTCAACTTTGCCACCTTGTATATGCATGACTTTGGGGTTTGATGATGAGCGAAGGCGATTGTTTATGCGGGTAGAGAACTTGGAGAAGGCTTTAGCAATAAAGGCCATTCCATGATTCAATGCTTCAAAAGCATCATCTTGATCATCATTGGTTTGAGCATAGTATGCGGTGTTAGAATCACTTCGGGATTGACTTGATGAGAAGGTGTGGGTGGAGCATAAGCAAAGTGTTGTTGTTGATCAAAAGCATGATTTGACTTTGGGTAAGGATTCGGATAACCATGTGCCATGAGAGCAATCGATCGGCAATTGGTGGTGGAGGGAAACCATGTGTGCCACGAGCTTCTTTATCTTTGAGAACCTCATATTGATGATGTTTCAGATAATCATACAACAACCCATACTTGACATCATGAAGATCCTTGACTTGTCGAACAAAAGTAACATACTTATGCCAATCCGGTCCTAATGAGTTCAGAAACTTTGTGTTAATAGAAATGGTTGGAAGATCAATCTTATGTCGGTGCAAATCATTGACCACATTTGTGAAACGATGATAATATGATTCAAGTGATTCCCCAGGCTCAATGTTAAACACATCAAAGTTGTGATACAACTTAGACTCCATGTCGATCTTGTTGAGTTCAGTGCCTTCCATCAAAAGATGAATTTGTTCCTACATAGCTTTCATGGTTGTACGTGTATCAATACTTTTGTAAATCGGATTAGAATTCCAAGAAGTATTTGTTGCATAGCAAGCTCATCGGCTTCAAGATGAAGTAGTTGTTACGGTGTTAAGCGGCTCGATGGAACAAGCGAGATAGTATCGGTCTTGGTGGAGCAATTGTAGGATCTCAGGAAGCAGTTTCGGTTGGCATTTGAAGCGGTCTTTCTAGTATCACCTTCTTTAGATACTTACCATGAGGTTTCTTGAGTTCCATATACCTTAGAAATCGACTTGCCCATTTCACATAATTACCTAGTGTAAGCATTAGAGGACGAGTATCCGAACCAGCTTCATGAATCGATTGCTGACTTGTAACAGCTTCACACATTTCGGAAAACCAAGTTTGTTGTTGAGGTATTTGTTGAACCATTGAAATTCGTTGTTGAACTTGTTGTGGAGGTTGTTGTGGAGGTTGTTGAGGAGCTTGTTGTAGGGGTTGATAAGGATAATAGGGGTAATGAGGATAGCACGGATATGGTGTTTGAGACATAATTGTTGTTTGATGAATGATGTGGATCGTTAAAGATAATTAAGGTTGATGTTGTTTAGGTTTAGGTAGATTAGTATCAAAGTCCAGAAAACCTAACTCGCAGAAATCCAAAGTAGCAGAAATCCTAACTCACAGAAACCCAAAGTAGCGTAAATCCTAACTCACGAAATCAAAGTAGCGTAAATCTAACTCAAAATCAAAGTAGCGAAATCTAACTCACAGAAATCCAAAGTAGCAGAAATCCTAACTCAAGAAATCCAAAGTAGAAATCAGAAAAACCAAACTCGCAGATTTCTGAAAAACCAAACTTGCAAGATTTCTGAAAAACCAAATTCGCAAGATTTTTGAAAAAACCAAACTCGCAAGATTTCTGAAAAACCAAACTCGCACGATTTCTGAAAAACCAAACTCGCAAGATTTCTGAAAAACCAAACTCGCAAGATTTACGAAAAACCAAACTCATAAATTTACGAAAAACCAAACTACATAAGTTTTACGAAAAAACCAAACTCGCAAGATTTCTGAAAAACCAAACTCGCAAGATTTCTGAAAAACCAAACTCGCAAGATTTCTGAAAAACCAAACTCGCAAGATTTCTGAAAAAATCAAACTCACAAGATTTCTGAAAAACCAAACTCGCAAGATTTCTGAAAAACCAAACTCGCAAGATTTCTGAAAAACCAAACTCGCAAGATTTCTGAAAAACCAAACTCGCAAGATTTCTGGAATTTGCTAACTCACAAATATTCAAACCAGAATTCCTAACTCGCAAATCTTCAAGTCTGAAATTTTGCTAACTCATAAAAATCGTATTTTAGTCCTAAAATCCATAAATTTCAATCTAAAACACGTTTAAGCTCGGTTTCTCTTAGATCTAATCAATATTAACCTAAACTATGATAAAGTATCTCACTTTTTAGATAAAAATGATTTTGAAAAAATTTTAAAATTTTCTAACTCACTAAAATTCATAAATCTACAAACATGAAATTTGATCTTTATCACAACCAAAACAATCCCTAGGCTCTTGATACCACTTGTTAGGTCACCATTCTATCACATCAATATGTAATTCTAGAGAGAGAAAGTGGAAGGAACTAATGAAGGATTATGAAATGATTATTACAATTAGAACCAACACCTCTCCCTTCAAGGAGGGATATTTATAGTGTTTACATGGATAGGGTGTTTCCCTTGGTTCTAGAAAGAACCTCTTATCACAGCTCATGGGTTTACTACATGAGCTGTAAATCTAATTACAAACATTTATAAACCATAATTATTAACAACCTATTACAAATTAAATGACCTACACTTTATAATAAAACATGTTCCTAACAGTGTCCTTGTAGCCGAACCACTATAAATCACTTGTGTCGCTACTTTCTATCCTTTACTCTACTTGCATTCTTTACTTACTTTATTTATTTCTTCGTACTATTTATCCATCCATAAGAATTCACATAAGATTGAATCTAAATCTTTGAAACTTAAATTAAAATTAGTAAAACTATTCAACCTCCCCTTCTAATTTTCCACGTGATCTTTGAAGTTTGCATACACGGTTTGGAAATTGTGGATTCATGAACCCCTCAAGTTGCTTCATATAGATGTCTTCATCTAAGCGACCATTTAAGAAGGTGGTTTTGACATCCATATACCATATCTCATAGTCATAGTACGCTGCTATAGCTATGAGAACTCTAATAGCTCTAATGTCTGCTACAGGAGAAAAGGTCTCCTCGTAATCTACCCTGTAGGTTTGAGTAAAACCCTGAGCTACCAGACGAGCTTTATAGATGTGTACATTTCCATCCATGTCAGTCTTTTTATTATTGAGCCATTTACTTCCAACTACCTTAGCATTTGGAGGTAAGTCAACCTCTTCCCAGACTTTATTTTCTTTCATGGATTGTATTTCCCCATTCATTGTAGCTTGCCATTTGTCCTTTTCAGGATCAACCATGGCAACTCTATAATTAGCAGGCTCTTCAAGATCCCCTAATATAGTTTCCTCAACTTCTACATTAAGACATAGACGTTTAGGTGCAAGAGTAGCCTTATAGATCTACGAATGGGAACCACTTCAACTTCAGGTGGAGGACCCATACTCTCAGGCAATGTTGCAAAAATCACGAATCGGTAGTCGGGCGGTCGACTACCCTGCAGCGAGTAATCGGTAAAGGCGGGATTAATCGGATTGGCATTTCCTGCAATTTTTGGGTATTTCTGGAGACCAAACTAAAGATCTTAACTGATTTAAATCCTACTATGTTTCCAAACCTCAATAAAAGGCTCCAATTCTGATTATAAGGCCCATTGTGCATTATAAGTGCAATATACAATCCGCATTGTGCGTCACAAGTGAAATTATTATTTTTTTAAAGTTGACTGATTCGGCCGACGTTTGACCGATTAGGCCGATTTTTGACCGATTCGGCCGATTTTTGACCGATTTTTGGCCGATTTTTTTACCTAGCCGATTTTTAGACCGATTTTCAAAATTCTACAAGGTGTATGGCCGATTACCGATTAATCGGCCGATTCGGCCGATTTTTGCAACACTGCTATCAGGTTCTACCGGAAGTACGTTAGTGCTTTCAGAAGGAATGCATCTTCATGATCATCTTTCAAATCATAAACTCTCCCATGAATTCTTGAGATACAAGATCCTTTTCAAGAAAATCTCCATACCCAAAGAACAATTACTTTATTTTTAGTTGGATAGTAAAGTAGTAACCCATAGTTTCCTTAGGGTATCCTACAAAGATACACTTCTGGATCTCTCTTTGGAGTTTATCTGTTGAGTCACGCCTAACATCGCCTCGCAACCCCAGACCTTTAAATAAGATAAGTTAGGAGCTTTACTATGCCATATTTCATATGGTGTCTTATCAACCTTCTTGGTGGGAACCATATTCAGAATACGAACTACAGATTCTAAAGCACAATCCCAAAAAGACAAGGGTAGAGTAGTAAGATTAAACATTGATCGCACCATGTTTAACAATGTACGATTCCTTCTCTCAAATACACCATTCTGTTGTGGAGTATATGGAGATGTAGAGTATAGATAGTGGGGTTTGTGATAAGAGCATACCTTATGTATGATTGGCTTAGAAAATCCACTATCTGATGAAACTGTTCACTACCTTCAGGCTTTTCCAAAAACGCAACTTGATTGTGAGATTTGACGAATTCCAAATTATTCATGATAAAAGTTTTAATTAACAGTTGGTACTGGAATTTGAGATTTTATTAGGGTTTGAGAGAGTTGCGTATGTGATAATCATTCATTAGATGAAATCAGATAAAAATATGGAAAGTGAATAATTATCACAAGAAACAACCCTATAAGTGTGACTTAGATAGATAAAAATCTCCAACGGCTAGTAAAAAGGGTTTTAACCGCACAGTACCAACGGCTGCTTAGCAGTACAAAAATTTTACGCTAGCAGTACAAACTATACACTAGCAGTACAAACTTTTTGACAAAAATTTATCTGACAGTACAAACTTGTTATCTTTAAAAAACATATTGTCCACCATATTTTGAGAAAACTAAGTGTAAATTAGGAACACTTATCATAGTTTTTAGCAAACTACCAGCTATCAACGGATTTTAGATGTCTTCACCAATAGCCGTTTGCTTTGGACTAGTTAACTCTTCACTGTGAAGTATGGTGAGTTAAAAACCATATGGTTTTTGGTAAACTATCAACCATGAACGAATTTGAGAAGTCTTTACCAAGAGCTGTTTGCTTTTGGACTAGCCAGTTCTTCATAATACATGGTGAACTGATTACCATTGCACTCTCCAGTGCACAAATCCACTCCAAAGATGAAATCTTCAAGAAGATGGAAGGACTTGCTTGCAAAAGAAGTTTTCTTAACCTTCAAATGTTAGTATACACCAAGAAAAATACAATCCAAGATGTGCACATATGAACTTATCAAGTTATAAAAGCGAGATCAAAATTTCACCTTGACAATACAAAGCGCTTTATTAGAAAACTTAATATAGCAGTAGGAACAGATTTTGACCTCAATAATAGTACAAATACTTTACAAAACTTTAAAAAAACAAAAAGAGATAAGAATTTTGATTAGAGATTTATCATACCAGTACTTGCAATTAAAAACTAAAATCTACCCACATCAAAGCCTTTTGTGAGCAAATCTGCAACATTGTTATCAGTATGAAATTTAACAATTTGAATAAGTTTCTTTTCATAACAATCTCTTATAAAATGATATCTTATCTCAATATGTTTTGTTTTTTTAATGAAAAACAGGATTTTTAATAATGCGCATTGTACAACTATTGTCAATATAAATCTTGGTGTTCATAAAATTGTACCTGTAGTCCAATAATAGATTTTGTATCCATAGCACTTGACCACAACAACTTGAAACAACAATTTCACTAGTAGAATTTGCCACCACGGTCTGTTTCTTACCCTGCCATGAAATCAACCTATGTCCAAGATACTGACATCCACCAGTAGTTGATTGCCTATCCAAACATGCTCTAGCATAATCACTATTTGAGTATGCCACCAGATCAAATGGTGAATCTTTAGGATACCAAAGACCCCACCTAGGTTGACTCCTTAAGTACCTAAATATCCTCTTGACAACATTCAAGTGAGACATCTTGGGAGACACTTGAAATCTAGCACATGCATACACAACAAACATAATGTCTGGCCTTGAAGCTGTTAAATACATCAAAGACCCAACCATGGACCTGTAGAGATGTATATCAACTTCTTCACCATCTTCATCTTTAACCAGAGGCTTGTTTGGATCCATAATAGTCTTAGCAGGCTTCACATCATTAAACCCAAACTTCTTCAAGATATCGGTCACATACTTCTCCGACGATGAAAATGCCTTCATGTTTCGCTTGACTTGAAGACCTAAAAGAAAGTTAGTTCACCCATGGAACTCATTTGGAACTGTTGTGCATTAACTTCTCAAACTCATCATATAATACCTTATTTGTTGAACCAAAAATAATGTCATCAACATAAACTTGAACTAGTAAGATGTCACTTTTAGTCCTTTTTATGAGCAGGGTTTTGTCAATTTTGCCTCTAACAAACCCATTGGTCAACAAATATTTGGATAAGGTGTCATACCAAGCTCTAGGAGCCTGATGTAATCCATACAGTGCCTTCTCCACCTTGTAAACTTTATCTGGAAATTCAGGATCTTCAAAACCAGGTGGTTGGGAGACAATACTTCTTCCTCAATTGTTCCATATAGGAAAGAACTTTTCACATCCACCTAATACATTGTTAAGTTCTTGTATGAAGCATAAGCTAAGAATAGTCTGATAGCCTCTATTCTTGCCACTGGTGCAAACACTTCATCATAGTCTATGCCTTCTTCTTGAATATATCCCTGAGCCACTAACCTTGCCTTGTTTCTAACAACAATGCCTCTTTCATCCCTTTTGCATCTGAAAACCTATTTTGTCCCCATTGCCTTCTTCCCATTAGGCAAATCCATCAAGGTCCAAACATCAAGAAGCTTGAATTACAGCAACTCCTCCTGTATAGCTTCCACCTAACTTGAATCTTGTAATGCCTCATAAGCATTCTTGGGTTCCATCTGTGACAGAAAACAAACAAACATGCAATTTTGAAGATCTTTGAGGCTATTTCTTTAATGAAGGGTTTAGGCAAATAATCCTTGATTCTTCAATCATTTAAGTTTACTTCTTGTTTGAACATCAATATCCTAGAATTTGATATTTTGGATGATCTTTATGGATTCTTGTAGTGTGTGTGGGACTGGTAGAATAAGAAGACTCCATATTATGCAGATCAGCCTCTGCACTAAGACCATCCAAAACCTCATCATCAGTGTCTTCATAAATATGCTCCAAACCAGGCATATTAGGATCATCTGGATAGTCAGTATCAGCATAAGACTTCCCATCTTTGTCCATTGTGGGAAACCTTGGATATGGAGAACAACTATGCTTAACAGTAGAAACTGATGGCCTATAAATAGGCGTGTCATTAGTAACTAGTGAACTAATGACAAACGTAGTAGTAGGAACTGGTGGGCTAGTGCCAGTTTCTCTTCCTCCTTAGCGTAATTTGTTGATGCACTATCACGGACTTCATCATCGGTTTATGGTCATTCAAGAACCACCTTATGCACATCAAAGGTTTAGCCCCATACGCATCACCTTTTGCCACACTTTCCAGAGGATCAGTTTTTTGGCTCTTTTTCTTCAACTCTTTGGGCATGAAAAGCTTGTCCAGTTTCCAATTTTCTATCAACACAAATTCCTCTGCATATCCATCCTTCTTAGCTTGTGTACCTACAATTGAATTTTCTTTTGTACCTGCAGACTGGTTATTTGTACCTGTAGACATTGGCTCATAGTTCATAGTTTTGGTTAGAGAATCAATGTCAAATAACCAGTCAGGTCCACCTCCTGCAATATGAGGTGAATTCTCACTAAACTTAACATGTAAATTCTCTTCCACATGCCTAGTTCTACTATTGAACACCCTAAAGGCCTTGCTATTAGTGGAATACCCTATAAAGAATCCTTTGTATGCCTTCTCATCAAATTTTCCTAGGTGGTCTATGGTATTCAAGATAGTAACATGACACCCAATTGGTTTTAAGAAATCTATCATGGGATTTCTACCATGCAACAGTTCATAAGGGGTCTTGTTGTGAGGCTTAACTACTTTACTCCTATTTTGCACAAAGCAAACAATACTAACTGCTTCAACTCAAAAAATAGTAGGTAATTTTGATTCAGACAACATAGTCCTAGCAACCTCAATTAATGTTCTATTCCTCCTCTCAGCCACACTATTTTGTTGAGGAGTTCTAGCTACACTAAACTTTCTTACAATACCTTTTTCCACATAGAACTGATTCATCACACTATTCTTAAATTCAGTTCTATTGTCACATATGATTATCTTTACTTTGTGATTTACTAAGTTTTCTGTTAGGATTTAGAAAATCCAGTAGTTAAAGGGTCGGTCACCTCAAGTATATGTATTCGTTAGAAAGCTCGTAGTCGTAGTCATTTAATGATTGTAAGTAGTTTGTTAGGTAACACCATGGAGGACGGACGGGTCTTTACCCACTGTATGCCTGATCCACAACCCGTAGGAGGCGTGTCTTGTAAGAAACTATAAATACCCTCTACCTCCCAAGGTAGAGGGTTGAAGCTTTAATATTCATTTTTCTTTGTCTCACTAAGTTCCCTAAACTCTTCCACTTTCTCTCTCTAAAACCTCATTCTATACGCCCCTTATTGTGATTGTGTATGTGTTTATGAAAACCAACATATTCAAATGGTATCAAGAGCCATGGTTTGATCATTCATCTTTCATGTTCTTGGATTTCTAGTGGTTTTTATAAGGTTTTTGGGTTTGAATGAGTTTAGAGTAGTTTGCATCATTTGGATCATTTCTATTGTTAAAGTTTGGATTTGGATTGTACTTTTGTGTTTAGAATCATTATATGTGTTTAGGTTTTGATTTGGAAGGCTTGAATCATCGTGGTTGGGTTGTTTTTGGATTGAAAAGTGGTGTTTTAGAAAGTTTCCTTTAAGCGATTTGTGTCTCAGATATGTTTTATTGTATGCGATTTATCCCCGAGAGATTGTCCTCGAGATTGAAGCGATTTGTCATTTACGTAAGCGATTTGTGCACTATGCGATTTGTCTATTGAGACAAAGCGACAAGAAAGGACAAAGTAGTGGAAGTAGTGGTTGTACTTGTGTACTATGAGATTTGTCTGATATGCGATTTGTCTGTTTAAGCGATTTATCTGTTTAAGCGATTTTTCTGTTTAAGCGATTTGTCTGTTTGAGCAATTTGTCTGTTTAAGCGATTTGTCTGTTTAAGCGATTTGTCGGTTTAGCGATTTGTCTGCTTAAGCGATTTGTCTGTTTAAGCGATTTGGGAGTTAAGTGTGCGATTTGTCTTTTGAGACTTATTGTTTCTTCGTGTTACGATTTACGGTTTTTCTTGATTTAGTAAAATCCGTGAAAGAATCTATTTTCCGGTTTAATCAAAGAGTTGTGAAATCCGTAGAATCAGTAATCATGTCTACTATCACCTCTTCCGTGGTCGATGATGTACAAGCTGCAGGATCGACACTCATCCTCCCATGCCGGATGTAACCGACTATGACTCTTGGGCTCAAAGAATCGACTATATTGCTTAGGAAAAGAAAATGGGGTTAACATACTTAAGTCAATTGATGAAGGACTTTATCAAGTTGAGACTACCATAGGCATTCTTGAAAGCGCTGGCGATGGTTCGTTGATATTAGGATTGGATAGACCAAATACGCATGATGAACTTCGATAAGGAGAAGAAGAGATACGATGTCGATATCGGGGCTTCAAACATCATACTTCATGGTTTACCTAAGGACATTTACAAGTGATCAATCACAACACTTGAAGCTAAGGCGTATAGGACAATGTTAAGATGCTTCTCTCTAGTTCGAATTGACTAAAGAAGGCAGGAGTCTCATTGTATAATGACTTTGAGAACTTTAAGATGAATCTAGGGAAAGTGTTATTGAATATCATGTAAGATTCCACAAGCTTGTGAATGATATGAGGAATATCAAAATGACAATGCCAAATATTTAGCTCAATTCAAAGTTTGTGAACAACATGAATCCTGAATGGCACAAATTTGTCACTGCAATCAAGCTAAACAAAGGTTTGAGGAACACCAATTATGAGCAATTGTATGCATATTTACTCCAAAATGAGAAGCATGATGTGTTTGAACGGATGATCCTTGAAAAGTTCAACAACAATGCTGGAAAGGCAAGCTCTTCAAATGATTCAACTGCATTCTACACTAATGTAGGAGAAACTACCAAAGCATCTCAAGTCATACCCACGGAAATGGTAATCACAAACTCATTCCGGATCCAGGTATAAGCCTCCGGAATCGACACATTCATGGAGCGACTTGTCAATCAAGCGGCTTTAATGGTCAAGGTAACTTGAACTTCACCCCACACACCAATAATCACCTCGAATCGCATCCAATCTTCACAATCATGCTACGGTTAAAGACGGAAAGGTAGTGGTGCAAAATGTGCAAGGAAGACAGAATGCATACCTTCCACATAATGAGTAAGGGAATGTTGGTGCTGGATATGGGAATGTTGGTGCTAGATATGGGAATGCTGGCGGTGGTGGTGGATATGTGGGTAATCAGAATCGTGGAAGGAACATGGCTCAGGGTCAAGTAAAGCCTATCAAGTGTTACAATTGTGGTGGAGAAGGTCACATCGCAAGGAATTGCACTCTTCCAAAACGTCCACAAAATTCAGAGTACTTCAGGGACAAGATGCTGCTGGTGCAAGCTCAAGACAGTGGAGCTGTGTTAAATGAGGAAGAATTGCTATTCCTTGCTGAGGGAAATGCCAGAACTTA
This sequence comes from Chrysanthemum lavandulifolium, assembly GCA_022545495.1. Lineage (NCBI taxonomy): Eukaryota > Viridiplantae > Streptophyta > Magnoliopsida > Asterales > Asteraceae > Chrysanthemum > Chrysanthemum lavandulifolium. The sequence continues at coordinate 635,494 of JAHFWF010000012.1, forward strand.
TGATGCTGATGTGGATGAACAACCAGTGTAGTGTATGGGTTAGAACAATCCCAATGCATTTCAAGTTGCAGACTGTGATGCATTTGATTTAGATGTTGATGATGAACCAACTGCCCAATCCATCTTCATGGCTAGTATCTCACCAATGGTCACTCCAAGGGCTTCTTCACCAAAACAGGCCAATACTTCCAGGGAATCTATCATCTCAGAGGTATTAAAACTATACGACGAGGTTGATGTGCAAAAGATGCATGACAATGTACAATCAACTGAAATTATTGAATAAGATATTGAAAATATGGTAATAGCAATGTTGTCCCATATGATCAATATGTGAAGCAAGATGGAAGTGAATATGTACCAAGTAATGCATCTTCTGCAGTCAATGATGACTATGTTTTTTATTAATACACTGCATGTGCCCCTGATGATTCCGTAACCTCTGAACTTAATGCCTATAAGGAACAATTTGCCATTTATGAAAAACGTGCTAAGTTTGAATTGACCACCCGTGAGCAGGAGATGGATAACCAAATACGTACAGTCATTAGAAAAAGTAACTTTAGGGAAGAAATGTTAAAACTGTTAAGCAAAAGCAAGAACTTCAAGAAAATGTAAAAGTGCTTAAACAAGAATTTAATGCTAAGGAATCAAAACTTTTGAATGACTTTTCCAACCTAAAAACTTTGAAAAACAAACTTGAAAATGAACTGTACATACAAGGGAACACCATTCAAACTGCTCATGTGATCACTAAGCATAGAGTCTTAAGCGATAAACATAGCATCCCCCTTGTAGAGGTACCCAATCCTGAGTATGGAAAAGTTGCTAGAGCTACACAAAAGATAGTCTATGATGGTGATGAGATTCTTAAGCCTAGGCAAACACCATCATGTATAGGAAGCACTGATGAGGATAGAAAATTTGAAGAAGCCTCTAGAGTGAAAATGGCAAAGTTACATGATCCTAAGTGTACAAAGTATAATATAAGGTATAAACCCCATGATTACACTAAGGAAAACTGGATTTCTTTGAACATGTTTAAACCTCAAACTCAACTAACCCCTGAACAAGTTTTCTGGAAAAAAGATATAGATAAGCAAAAGGCAGATAATCTTGTTACAAAGAACCCCCCTTGTTGGAAATTGCCTCCAGCCACTGTGTATCCTCCAAATACATCAATGCATTTAGTGCCTAGAAATCTTCCCACTAATAGCAAGACCTTAATCACCTTTATGTAGTTTACCAACTATATGTTGATTTTGAGAAAACGTAAGAAGAGAATCACACCCATGAGATAATCAAGGGAAAGGGTTTTGAACAAACTAAAGAATGCTATTTAATTCGAGGTCATGCCTTTCTTTAAACAACTTAAAGAACAATTTGAGAGTCTTCAAAAGGAATGGACACTGAGATTAAAGAAATGAAAAGGATGTTTAATGATATGGGATTTGAGGTCAGTATGTATGAACATAAGCTTAAGAGTAATGAAATTGAGATAAAGAATCTGTACATCATTAATGATAATTTGATCTCTAAATGTGTTGCTCAAGATGTGTTCTACACTATTACAAATTATTCTATTATTGCGTCTCAATTTCATGAATTAACTGTTGCATTAAAAGTTTCCCATGATCGTGTCATTGAGCTTGAAACCACAAATTCAAAATTGCATGATAAAGTTGAACAGGATGATCATGATAACTTGGTCAAACATTTTTCTAAATTGGAAGTTGAACATCTTGCTTTGCAATTAAAATATCAACATCTCAAAGAAAATGTTAAAACCTCAAATGTCAAGACATAGTTGAACAGGATGATCATGATAACTTGGTCAAACATTTTTCTAAATTGAAGTTGAACATCTTGCTTTGCAATTAAAATATCAACATCTCAAAGAAAATGTTAAACCTCAAATGTGAAGACATCCTCTGATGCTCCCCGAGTTTGATGCGCTTTTGAAATAAGCAAAAGTGATGAATAGATTCGAGCTCATTGTAACACGATAAAACATTGAAAACCCAAATTTCATAATTGAAGGATGATAAGAATAATATGAATGGCTCCCAAATGCCTCCTCCTTTAGATTATCGTAATTCTCAAACTTTCATCTTTAAAACATCATTAATGTTTTACAACAAGAAATGAGAGTTTTCTTGAAGAAAATGAAAAAGTTTAACAACATTTCAAAGAGTTATATGATTCAATGAAAGTCACTCGTGACAAAAACAATGAAAAATAACTTCTTTACAAAAGGAAATTGATAATCAAAAGTCGTAAAAGAAAAAATGCCACTGTCCGTGATGAGAATTTTGTATCAAAGGCATCTCATGATTCTAAGTATGTCATGATCAGTAAACTATATTCCCCTCATCTTAGAAATAACGAACTTGTGTGTCAAGAATATTTTCAGTATCTTAAGGATAGTCTAGAATGCCTCCGTGAGATTGTCAAGAGGATAGCATAAATAAACCACTTGATAGAGAAGTTAGGTATGCATGCTTATATGCCAAACGATCTCGTGGAGCTTTTAGAATGTTTAAGAGCAACATGCCCTAAATCCTTTTGTACTAAAGATAAAGTCATTATGCCTTGTTCTATGCCTAAAGTTAAACATGTGAACTTTGATGTGCCTACTAGTACTTGTATTCTGATCCTAGCACTTCTAGATCAGAACGCAAAAGTATCAAAACCAACTAATGTTCCCATCATTCCCACAGGAGTAATCATGACACTAAGGCAAGCGGGTCAAAGCCTCCGTGCAATACAAAGCAAGATAGGACCTCGCAAGATAAGATTGATCAATGGAAGAAAGTAGAAGACCACCCTAGGAACAATAAGTTTGTGTTGAATAAGATGAATCGTGTTGATTCTAGTATTAGCTATAAGCGCATCGTAATTAATTCAAATTTCGCTACTACTTGCAAAACATTTAATGAATGCTTGATTTACGGTATTAATCATGAATGTGTTGTGAATGATTTGAGTAATGTCACAAATCTCCAAAAAAATGTTAACACTAGAAAGCAGGATAAGAAGGTCAAAAACCAAGGTGGAAGAGGGCTAGAAAAATTGGAAACCAACAGAAGAAAATTTAGTAATGTAGGTTATCAATGGATACCCACCGCCAAAAACTCAATCTTAATGAGTTGTGCCCTAAATTATCTAGATCAATGCCCATTTGAAAATGGATGCCCACCGGTAGAACTATACCTTTAAGAAGTGAACATACTTTGAATGGATCTCACCGTTACTACTAGCTCGCCTCTACCTCTAATGAAATCATTGTTTCGCTCGATGTGGGTGTTCCAATCTCATTTACTAACTAAATGGAACCCATTCTTGCATGGGGATCCCAATTTTCCACCATCCATTCTTGTCTCGTGTTCAACCGCAGTCGCTCAAATCGCTCGTGGTACCGGACTCGTGTTGTTCCACGATATGACCGGAGATCGTCATGCTCATGAACTTCGTGAGTAAATTTATCGTACCGTTAGATTCGTGAATGACCATTTTGGGGCAATTATGGGTTATGGAGATTATGTGGTTGGTGATAGTGTAATTTCTGGGTATATTATGTTGAAGGTCTTGGTCATAATTTTTTTTTGTCGGTCAATTCTGTGATTCTGATCTAGAAGTGGCCTTTAGAAAACATACTTGTTTCGTTAGAGAACTTGATGGTGTAGAACTTTTAAGAGGAAAACGTGGAACAAACTTGTACACCATCTCTATCGAAGATATGATGAAGTCTTCTCCAATCTGCTTGTTATCAAAGGCCTCTAAAACAAAGTCATGGTTATGACATCGTTGTCTCAATCACTTGAACTTCATAACCATAAATGATTTCTCTAGAAAGGACCTCGTAAGAGGTTTACCTAGATTAAATTATGAAAAAGATCATCTTTGTTCAGCATGCCAATTGGGAAAAAGCAAGAAATATGCCCATAAACCCAAACCTGCAAACTCAGTTATGGAAGTTCTTCATACTCTTCACATGGATTTGTACGGACCCATGAGAGTGCAAACTATAAACGGAATAAATATGTGTTAGTCTTGGTTGATGACTATTCTCGTTTACTTGGGTTAAGTTTTTGAGGTCAAAAGATGAAACTCAGATGTCATCATCAAACTTATTAAACAACTACAAGTTCGACTTAATAAGAGACCCCGAATTATCGAATGGACAATGGAACCGAGTTTGTTAACAAAGAACCTAAGTCAGTTCTATGAAAGCATTGGAATCACCATCAAAGAAGTGTTCCACGTACTCCTCAATGTAACGGTGTAGTTGAAAGACGAAATCGACTCTTGTGGAAGCCGCAAGAACTATGTTAATTTTCTCAAAGGTTCTAATGTTTCTCGGGTCAAGCCATTGCTACCGCTTGCTACACCCAAAACCGCTCTCTTATTCACACCTCTCATGGAAAGACTCCTTACGAACTTGTCCACAACCGAAAACCATATCTATCTTTCCTTCGTGTTTCGGTGCCTTATGCTATCCAACGAATGATGGTCAAGACTTAGGAAAGTTAAGAGCTAAAGCGACATTGGAGTTTTGTTGGTTATGCACCAAACCGAAGGGTTACCGAATTTACAATAAAAGAACCCGAGATATCATGGAAACTATTCACGCCACGCTCGATGAGTCAGTCGAGCAAATGACTCTAGTGACAATCAAGTTCGGACCCGCATCTCAACTTTTATCTTGTAGTCCCATTAGTTCCTCTCTTGTACAGAATCCTCACCCACAGCTCCATATGTACCTCCTTCTCAAGAAGATTTAAAGAAACTGTTTGATCCAATGTTTGATGAATATTATGAACCTATTGTTAATGATCATTCTACACCATCAACAATGGCGGCTTCTAATCCAATCAACGAGATAATCCATCTATTTCAATGACTCGTCTCAAGAAGCGCCACCGCGGATCACTCATCGTCATCCTCAAATCCTCAATCTTCACCGTACATCATGGAAATGAATCGCAAATTATGATGAAGATAACCCTTTGCTACTCCCGAAGATGCTCCATTTGAGAACATATTTGCTCTCGAACCAACTTCGTAACCATCTTCATCAGAGATCCAAACTCGCTACTTGGCCCCTCAACAACAACCACACGAGCACCTTAGAAAATGGACACATGACCATCCATTGGACAACATCATGGGAACCCTTCTCGCCCAAAGATCCACTGTAAACAACTTGCAACCGATGCCTATGGTGCTTCTTCAACTCCGTACTATCTAAGGTCGAACCAAAAGATGTTAAAACAACCATGACCGAGGATACCGGTTCAATGCCATGCAAGAAGAAATTCATGAGTTTAATCGACTAGATGTATGGGAATTAGTACCGCTCCCGATCGTAGGCTATGATCATTGCTCTAAAATGGATCTTCAAAGTAAAACTTGATGAGTATGGTGATGTGCTAAAGAACAAGGCTCGATGGTTGCGAAAGGATACCGCCAAGAAGAAGGTATTGACTTTGAAGAATCATTTGCTCTAGTTGCACGATCGAGGCAATCGTAATCTTCTTGGCTAATGTCGCTAGTAAGAACATGGTAGTCATCGATGGATGTAAAGACCGCTTTTCTTAATGGATATCCGAAAGAGGTTGTATACATCACCAACCTCAAGGTTTTGTGATTCCGCAGCATCCTACTCATGTCTATCGCCAAGAAGGCCCTTTACGGTTTGAAGCAAGCTCCAAGGGCATGGTACGACATGCTATCAAAGTTTCTTCTATCTAATGGATTCAAAGAAAGGAGCAATTGATCCGACATTGTTCACCGTAAAGTCGTGCAAACACTTAATTCATGTTCAAATCTATGTTGATGATATTATTTTGCCTCGATCGACCCCCAATAAATGTGACTGCTTTTCTAAGAGATAGGCTCCAAATTTCAAATGTCAATGATGGGACAAATGTCATTTTTCTTGGATTACAAATTTCACAAAGTCCCTGAGGCATTTTTATCAATCAATCTAAATATGCAAATGAGATCTTAAAGAAATTTGGATTTGATTCTTGTGATCCTGCTGACACTCCCATGGTGGAGCGCATTAAACCGGATGAGGACCACTCTGGGATCATGGTTGACCAAACTAAATATCGTAGTTTGATTGGATCCTCGATGTACCTTACCGCCAAGAGACCGTACATTTGTTAGGTCACTAGTTTTACAACACAAGCTTAATAGAAAGAGATAAAGGCGATTGAACAATAAACCAAACACACACACACACACAAAGTAATAGAACCGGTTATGCGTAGAGAGTGAGTGAAAGGAATAAATTGAACAACCAACCCTCAAGTGAGGGTTATACAAGACTATTTATAGGCAAGGAGCTAGGGCAACACTCCCACTCTTTCCCTTTTCCTTAGTGGATATGGGCCTAATCTTATGGGCCTTCTACATAAGTTTGACCTTAAACAAACATAAAGGCCATAATAAGCTACCTATTACATATGAGTAACTAACACTTGAATTAAGGTTTAGGAGTGATTCCAACAATCTCCCTCAAGTGTTGGTGATGAAAAACGTGAAGGCGTTGATGTAATAGTAGCTTTGACGCCTTCCGACATTCTTTCTTGTGAGAAGAATTGCCTTGATTCGAACAATCTCCCAAAGGTAGAGAGATAGTTTTCTTTGAACAGTTATGCTTTGACGTCATCTTTAACTTTGTTCTTTGATCATTGTTCTTTGTGATGAAAGTGATAGTATGTTGTTGTCGGCATCAAGTCCGCCTCAGTCTCCGCTTCGCCACAAAGGTTCCACGTCATTCTTCAACATGCTCACATGCTCTTTAACGTTGGATAATAGTATCGATGAAGTTCTTTAAGTCTTTAACTTTGTAGATTCTTTGATTTGATGAAGAATCATTATGAATTTTGTGTTGCTTTATGATAGAACTTCCATTAGTGATGATGTTGGCATGAGCATGTGAAGAATCGCACGATCATTCCGCTCCAAAGCTTCCATAAGAAGAAAACATGAAAAGGTTAGTAATAAGCGGATTCCGCACTTACAAGTTTGAACTTCGAGAGTGTTAACAAGATAGTGTGAAAACACAACTCTAATTTTACAAAGGCCGCTCTCGAACCTGGAGTCCCACAAGTGAGATAACGCGATGTACCAAAGTACACCTACAGCTTCGATGAGTCGCCGAGGTACACCAAGCATCACCTCACGATCAGACCGCTTGAGACACACTAAGCGTAATCCACGGGAGTTACCGAAGTGACCGCCGTGGATATTTGATGTTGACCCGGCAGAGTTTCCATTCAATCACCGAGGATCACAGATGTGAACCTCTCATAAATGTTCTCGATGATTGCTAAGATCCGTGAAGGACTCGATAACGCACCACCGATGTTCTTATTGTTGAACATCAAGTGATGAAATGTCAAGTGTACCTAAGAGATCTTTTGATGAATCTCGTGGCTCTAGACTCAATAGTGCTTTTGGTTTTCCGAGCGGAGACTAGGAGAGGGTCTCCTTCTTCAATACCAACTATCTCTAAGAGAAAGCCAATAGATTACGTAGGGTTCCCGTGAGAATGAAACAAGCTTCTTGAGAGAAACTTGAGTGGCTAAGAAGGTTTAGTGCATGCGCCATCGGGTCCATGATGACTTTTAATCTTCAATACCGGCCACTAAGTGACAACCAAGAGTATATGAATTGAACCCGTGTCCGCTCTAAGTTGAATAATTTGAGGGCTATTTCTTTTCACCCTTTCTTTGCATTTCTTTTAATTCTTCAACTCCTTCTTTCTCCGATTCTCATTTTCTCCTTTTTATAATCATACCTAAGGACTTCTAAGTACTAACTATTTGTGATGTCCTGGGTAGATCCCTCCGGCTCAAGGATCATAGGACTGTTATTCCTAACCTTAGTCACCTTATAACTCCATTGCCATAAAACCATTTTTCATGAAAATCTCTCAAAGTGTTTGTGAATGAAAACATGTTTGAACACTTCAAGAGTTTTAGATTTTCAAATACTCCCCTCCACATGTGCTTAAGAGTTTTACGGAAATCAGACAAATGAGGAAAGAGCGCGACTTTATGAATTGATCAACTCAAGATAGACAATCCTCATGAGACACGATTACGCTGCATAGTTAAAGAGTTACATTGTCGCCTTTTAGGTGACAACTAGCTCTAATAACTACCTTGAAGGTGTAGACAAGCCTCGAAGGTTGTCATACCGTCGAGTTCATGTCTACCAAGAGTTTCTCGAATGGTACTTTCTACTCGGACAAGTCCTTTGCGAGACACGCTTACATTACTAGCGAACTAGCTTGAAATTATTACCCGTCCCGACAAGTCTTTTCGAGTTACTAACAGCTTAGTACCGTCAATTGCTGGTTAAGTCTATTACACAAAGATTCATTTGCATTTACACAACATATTTCTTATCACATAATTTTCTCCCCTCAAAATGGCATATAAAATGTTATTTTGAAAAGTTGAGAATAAATATGACCATTTCGAGTGTCATGGAAGATGACCACTATGAACAATTTGTGAACAAAGTTTTAACTCAAGTACTCCCCTCAACAAGTGATATAAACGGTTGAGGTTTTGAAAATCATATGGGAAGTACTTGTCCTTTGAGCAAAACCTTGAAAATGAAAGGTTTGATAGGTTTTACTCAAAAGTAAGAAGCTTTCGCTCCTTTTATAAGGATTGTGGCATCAAGCGCACTACGTGGTCCTTTCTTGACAAGAACGGGTTGTACATCGTTATGTGTGCACAAGCCATTGACATAAGTAATCACACATCCAAAATATAATGAAATAGAAGTAGTTCAAGGGTACCAGAAGTCCAAGTGATGTTGCCAGAGTGTGAGCAGTATGCTGATAGCCGGTGATGTTAATCCTGGTCGACCACCAACAAAGCTTTCCAAAGTTCTCGAATCGATCCTTCGATACAACCTTTCATCAATCATTTCGATGATCCTCCGCACATCCCTTCGATCCCGAGAGTTCCATCGCTGAGACCCTATTCCTTCATATATCGCCTTCAACCGATAAGCCAATCCGTCCCTAACCTTCTTCGAGTGTGATCCCGAACTTGTGAAGATCTCTACACGCCATCAAGCAATTTCGTTGAAGTTCACCGCGATAAACGACGCCGAATGGTTTGTCGACGAGTGTGTATTGTGGAAGCCGGTTGATGTCGGAAGATCTAGCCGAGGTGGAGTGAAGTTGACACAGTATGATATGATTCAACCGCAAGTCGGAGATCTTCTACACGCTCCTCGTATGACTATGCTTCGATGAATATTAGCAAGGACTTGATGTATTCACGTTGTACTTCATCGAGAATTGTCTCATGCGTCCCTCGCTTTGGCAAGATACATGATCTTCAATGTCGTTGAGAGACAAACTCGAAAGTCCGCTTCATCGAATGCATAATCTCTTTCGTCTTGTCTTTTGACCACTATATTCTTGAGAAAAGTGTAGTCCCATTTAGACGAAAGATCAACATGTTTAACAAAGAACGATTCCTTTAGTGTCGAACACTTTATTTTGAGACTTCAACTTGGCAACACGTAGTAGATTCTTCGCTCCCGCCAATGGTGAATCCCATACATTGCATCACGGTCATACAATTCCACATTGTTAGAAAACATGTGGGTAGCCTTTTCCTCGATGGCTATGCAATTGAGTATATGGTCACCGGAACGGAAGTGTCGAGATGTAGCATATTTCCTTGAATCATCGCCGCCGTGTAGAAGGAATTCCAAGTCTTTGTTGAAGAAATATTGAATGGAATCTTAGGTCGATCAGTTGGCCAATTGTTGGGAGAGGTTTAGACCATCGTGTAATATGGAGGGTTGTCCCGCTGAGTGAAGTCGATGTTTGCTTCGGGTTGAGCCAATCCATGTTGTTAGACATGGCTCGAGCAATATTATCAAGGTGATATTCGACTCGATGGCACTTTCCGAGCTATCTTTTAGAAGTTGAAATGCTTCATGATTGATTCGCTTCAACTCGGATTTCGCCATCTTCTTCACTCGGAATTTTTCTTGCAAGAACTTTGCATGCTCCAATGTACTACGCTCAGAACCTCTTGACCTTCAATTTGGATAAGGGTGGAGTTAACAAGTGTAGAAAACCATTCAAATTCTTCATGTTATCTTCATCTAGCCATGATACGACGCCACCCTGGGCGCCTTCTTCTTCTTTTCTTAGGCCTAGATGAGGATTCGGTTTCGTACTTTGTCTGGGAGAGGCGGGTTGTTGTTGGGGCTCATGGAATTCCTCATCGTCACCACCGTGATACTCAAAGTGATCACCGGTTTTCCGAGTCTCGGTGGTAACTTAAAAATCTTGAGGTTTATCAGAGAAGAACGAGGAGGAGACCTTTGTCAGGCGGAGTCCGTTTGGGTGGAGGTTGCATAGAAGATGATTCACCGACTTCTTCGAGCGCTTATGCTCGCCATTCTTATCCCGATCCTTATCTTCATCGTCATGGACGCTTTAGCCTTCGACTTCTTCTCGCATGTCGATTTGAGTTGATATTCCAAAGAATGCTTCAAGCAATTTACCTTCGTGAGAGGCAAGTGTTGCAGATCGCTTGGACATTTGAGCTACCACCGGTCAACTAACTCAAAGATCCGAGAATATTATGGGATCAACTGGATTGATGTTCACGCATCGGTGTTGATTTCATAGTCCGCTTGGCCAGTGAAGTAGATTCGGATAGAGTTGTTTGGTGAACAACTCCTTTGTAACTTTCGGAACAATGTCAAGGAGGTAATTGTGAGTGTAACCTTTGATCATTTCGTCCATTTTCCTTGAAGATCATCTTTCATGAGCTTCGGACATACTCCCTTTCAACTTTCATCTCGTCATTCTCATCATGAAGATATCAGATTTGATCAAGATAGAAATTCATCTTCCGTAGAGCATGTCTTTCTTTCGACTTGTTTGACAAAGATTCACAATTCTTTTATGAGTTTGAGAAATCCAAGATCGAGTTGGCTTCTTCACCGATTTGGACGTTGATTTGGTTGATCTTTTAGATGGTGGTGGTGAAGAATGAGATGATGAACTGATGATGAGGAGACATGAGGAGGCTCGTGGTCCTTTGGAGGTGCGTATATCCTCCTTGGAACGAATTGGACCGTTGAGAAGATAATCATCATAATTCTCTTCGTTATCTTGTCCGATTTAGCTTTTACTCCGCCCCGAGCCCGGCCTCTTCATCGCCTTTTCTTTCTCGCACTTATCCTTTCTCGTTCCTCAATGTTATAATCAATAGAGTCTTCCACAAGCTTTTGTTGTTGCACAAGAGTGGTGGCACCGCCCTTATCGGGTCGATTAACCGCATCAGATCTCGTGAAGAGTGGACACCACCACCGACCCTCCGGCCACGATTTGATCTTGTTCAAATTCTTTAGCCTTTTGAAGGTGTCTAACGATTTTAAACTTCTTCCGTAGGATTTATCCAGCTGCTCTTCATCACTTTCGAGCTTTCTTCATATGGCACAAGCACAGAGTCTTCCCTTTCCATGTTCAAATTGGTGGACTAGGAGGTTTTGCTATCGAAGGAGGTGCTTCGTTGCAGATTCGAGTAGTGGACCTCCTCGTCCGATTGTGTATCTTCGAGCTTTCTTCCACTAGCTTTCTTGGTGGTTCTTTGTAGGAATAGGAACAACTTCCGAGAAGGAACTTTCTTTACGAGGAGGATTCCTCTTGGGAACTTCCTTCGACTCTCTCAGGCTATCGCACTTCCAAAGACTTCCTCTTCTGGTTCTCTAGTAGGTGTTCCAAGGCTTTTCATCGAGATGACCAACTTTGTTCTCTTCATCGCTACCCGATACCTTTTGTACGCTTCAAGCTTTTGATTTCATCCGAGAGAAGGTGATCGTGTAACACCGCACCTTGTTTCTTTGTTGACGATTCCTTGATTCCGATCGATAGGATAGGCTCACCAACATGTCGTGATTGTCGGGTCATTGAGCCTCTTGGGAATATCGTGATGAAGTCCAAGTGCTCTCGGATCAAAGCTTAGTGTATCCGACATAGGGAATCTTTGAGCCAAGCTTTTGAGAAATGACATCATGTCATCCCATATCGTAGCTTCAATCTCGATGTCCTTCTTGTTGATCAATGACCGGAAGATTTGCGTTCCATGAGCTTGGGATGCTCATAGCCACTATCACGACCAGAGATAGACTTGGTGATGATGATGTAGAGAGTTCTCCACGGTTGAGGAATGTTCTTAAGCTCCACATGAGAATGCTTAGTGATAATTCTCAAGCTTCATCATAGCCAATATCAATCAAGAATTGCAGAACTGCTCTTCAATGGGTGTGGCATAGAAGTCGGTTGGCTCGATGTCGGAATGAGAAGAACAACCCATAAGTCCGCATGAGTGATGGTGACTTGTTTGTGATTGAGAGTCACAACATCGCACTTTGACCCTTGATCCTTTGCATTGAATTCCGAATTGTTGAATGTAGATCTCCAGACTTTAGCAGAGTGTGAGAGCATGTTCGTAGGGATGATTCTTTAGAATATCCATAGCAATGAGACAAGAAGATTCTCGAGCATGTGAGGGTTTCAAAGTCAACCCTAAGGTTGTTCTTTCCAATCTTTCTCGGATAGCCATTAGGAAGATGTCAAGAATTATGAGAACTTCGTGCATCCACATTCATTTGAGCACCATGTCGTGATCTCGAAATAACATTAGCCAAAAGAACCAACATATCGAAAGACATAATGTTAGTCAACGTAAGGTTTTTATTGTCTAATTATTGAATGTACAATGTCAATGATTGTTACGAGTCCAAAGTCACTTGTTTGTCCAATAGTCCAATGACGCCGTGATAAGTTTCGTGAGTTAGTTAACTTTAAGTTTTAAAGTTTATGTTATCACTTATTTTTCACAACATATTAAACGATTAAGTTTATTAGTGACATTATTGGTTTCGTGACATTATGATTCATTTATTTACAAGTTTGCACACGTAACAATTCATAATTAAGGTTTGATCAAGGCTTATGCGAGGAATAGTAGCTTATGCGTAAACAGAGAAGTATACGCGAGACGCAAGCTTATGCGTAGGATCCTTACTTACGCGTAAGAAATATTACGCGTGGGAAAAGGGACCTTATGCGTAGAGCTTACGCCAGAGGCGATAAAACCTTACGCGTAAGGCTTACTCGTAAGAGTAGACCTTATGCGAGAGTCATCGCCACGCATATCCTTCATGTGATACGCGTAGTCCCATTGTAGAACCTCACGCATAGTTACGCGTAAGATTACTCTTACACGATAACTTTCTACGCCGTAAGGTGATCCTTATGCGTAGAGTTACAAAGACCTTGATTCTGAGTTTTATGCGTAGCAAGCCCGAAATAAAATCATCATATCATCAATCTTAACACATATATTCATTTTAAGATGATCATGGCATGAAACTCATTTTTATTGTTTACGCGAGAAAGTCATACGCGTAAGTCAAAACCCTAAAGTTTATGAATTACGATATGATTTCTAGCCATAGAAATTGCACCAAACGCTTTCGTTAAGTCTTAGATGTTTTGAGAGTGTAATAACCAAGTTTTAACATCCAATTCGTGGTGAATCAAAAATACCCAAAACTCAAGAACATTAAACCCTAATTTCTAATTCTAATTAATTAGTGTTTCGGGTTGTTATAAGGCTCGGATATCATCAATTCAACATGATATTAACATCACACAACAATCTTTTGACCAAAAACATTCACATTTGAAAACACCCAAAACCACGATAAACCCTAATTTTGAAATTCACTCAATTCGTGTATTTGGGTATGTTTAAGTGATAAAAATGTGTTCATTGATGTAAGAAAAGCATTTTGACACAATCATTTTAACCACAAACACCCATTCTTGATTGAGTGTTCATACGCTTATGCGTAGAACACTAAATCAATCATAGACAAAAATTTGACCGTTGGATTTGTATAAAAATCAAAACCAATGTTTGTAAACACGTTAAGATCATGAAACAACTTACAAATTGATGATCCAAAACACGATTTCTTGAACGATTTTTGTGCGAGGATTATGTTAGGTTAAGAGTAATAAATGTGAAGTGAAAAGTTAGGTGTGGAGTTTTATTAAAATGACTTTACACTTTTGACGCTTTGGTCCCTCCACCTTTTCCTTTTTCATCCAAAGCCATTTAACTTCCATTTTGGTTACCAAACAAAGATTTTAAGAAAGAAACTTGACGACACCCCCCGACTTAAGAAAATAATGAAAGGTTATAAATTTTAGTCCGAGGAGTGTCATTGAACCGTAAAATTTTACCACCATTGATAAAAGAAACAACCGGATAGGATAACATGCAAGTACACGAATATTTTGAAACAGTTTATATTTATTTTCTCCCCTCAACACTTGATCGTAAAAATACTGAATTTTGAAAGATTATAGTGTTGACGGAAGAAATGTACTTGCCATGTTGAAAGAAAAATAGATTAGAAGAATATTTTTGTTGTTTTATCGTGTTTTATATTTTTGTATTTTGTTTTTGAAAAATATTTACAAAAGAGATTTTGGTGTTTGATGTTTTTAAGACTATTTTAAGAGGTCATCCAATTCCTCTTGAGTCAAACACCTCATACCAATCCGTGGACCAACTCATTAAACCTAGCGGAGGCAAGGCTTTGGTGAGAAGATCCGCCAATTGGTATTATTCAGCACCCATCAAGTATAATTCAACTGCACTGCTCCACGTGGTCCTTGATGAAATGATAGCGAAGATCGATGTGCTTTGATTTCGAAAGTGTCGAATCGAGTTGCACGAGATCGCAATGGCACCGATTGTCGCAAAGACATCGGGATTCTCACAACACGTAACCATAGTCTTTGAGTTGTGTTCTCATCCAGATGACTTGAGCACAACACGCGACATGGCTACATATTCTCGCTTCGATTGATGACAATGATGTACAATCCTATTTCTTTGATTGCCAAGACACCGCTTATCACCAAGAAATTGTAGTGCTCTCAAGTACTTTTCCTTGAGTCTAAGCATCGCGCGTGGTCGGCACATCATGCCCGAGGAGCTTGTTTGAGACCATAAAGAGCTTTGTTCAGTTTATAGACATGGTTCGGGAACTCGGGATCAACGAATCCTTCCGGTTGGTCGACATAAACCGCTTTTAAGTTGTCCATTGAGAAACGCAGCTTTGACATCCATCCGATAGACCATCATATTCATATGAGCCGCGAACGCGAGAAATATCCGAACAAACCTCAAGACGAGCAACCGAGCAAAAGATTCTTCAAAGTCTATTCCTCTTCTCGACGATAACCCTTAGCAACTAGACGTGACTTGTTTCGGATTACGCCCTTCAAAGATCCAATTTGTTTTTCCAAATCCATTTGAGACCAATGACGAGACCCCGCTGGTCTTTCAACCGTTCCCATACTTCAAGACGCTTGAATTGGTTGAGTTCTTCTTGCATGGATTCAATCCGCTTGTCTTTTGTCATTGTGCCTTTAATGTTTTTAGGCTCGATTGGCGTGCGGTGAGAGCATAAATGCAATGTTCACCATCCGTGTGAAGACGTTGTCTCGAACGACCGGTTGATTCGGGTTGCCAATAATATTTTCCGAGGATGGTCTTTTGTCCATCGATGTGTAGAGGGTTGATGTTGGTATACATTGTGTAGATTCGAGGATTCAAATGGTTTGTTGATGATTCCGCGACATCGTGCAGAAGTCATTAGCAAACGGGTTAAAGAACGATTTGGATCAAAATCGCAGTGGGGTACTTCATTCGTAATATCATCACCTGTTCATCATTGTTGGAAGCGGTTTGTTCAACTGTTGTGGTGGAGTCAATCGGTGGTGCTTCTTCAACAAGAGTTGTTGTAGCGTGTGTATCGTATAAGAGTAGTATCAGTTGAGCAATGAAACAATGGATACACCGAGCACGCTCATCAATATCGCCACCGAACAACAGGAGCAAATAACCTTTCCATTTGTTGACGAGTGAGTGGGGCTTTGTTCACCGATGATGGGGTTGAGGAAGTTTAAGAGGTTGTGACGGGTTCTAAAGTCGTTATACTCGTAAGCCATTTCCGTAAGTTCATCAAAATGAGCATGAATCATTTCCATAACTTGCTTTGTACGACGATTCCGATTCGTAACCTTTAGAATTCTCACAATATCCAATGAAGACTCCAATGTCGACTTTGGCTTTGAGGTTTCCAAAATCATCACGATCATTATTCGGATAGCAAAGGGATCCAAATACATGAAAGTGTTTGAGATTCGGTTTATGGTTGTGGAGAAGCTCAAACGGTGTTTTGTTGTCGCGCTTAGTAATCATAGAACGGTTTTGAGTATAGCATGCGAAGAGATACGACCGCCCATAAGTAATCCGAAGTTTAGCATTGATTAACATTGTTCTTGCAGCTTCCACTAACGCTCGGTTTCGCTCTTTCAACAACTCCGCTTTGTTCTCGTGTACGCGCAATAGATGTCGATGTCAATTCCCACTTTCTCATAAAATGCACGAAGGGTTTGGTTAACAAATTCGGCCTTTGTCTATTCTTATTTGGCGGACGGTGTTCCGGAGTCGAACTTGAATTTTCGTGAGAAAGGTGATGATCATTTGTGGAGCTTGGTCTTTGCTTCAAGAAAGTAGACCCAAGTCCATCGTGAATAGTCATCAACAATTACTAAGATGTAGCATTTGCCATTTATCATTTGCACGCGCATCGGGCCACACAAATCCATGTGAAGAAGATGAAGCACATGTCGAGAGTTGTGTTCCACCTTTGAAGGAAAATGAGCACGAGTGCTTTTCCCTTGTTCACAGTCGAGCAAAGGTGATCTTTTGAATACCGGAATCGTGGGAGACCTTCAACTAGTTTGTGTCGAGCAAGGTTGGTGATGGTTTGAAAGTTTAGATATGAGAGACGACGGTGCCATAGCCGGATTTTGTTGATGTTGCCTTTGAAAGTAAGCGGATGGGAGATGAAGCAACCATGTCTTGCATAGAGATAGTGTAAAGACTAGAATTACGCGAGCGACATAAGGTCATTTCCTTGTAGATCACGAATGAAACAAGTTTTCTCCCGGAAAGCAACCTCCAAATCTCCATCACAAACCGACCTAATGAAAACAGTTGTGACCGAGGCCTTCCACATAGTAAACCCCGCTAATTTCGATGTTCCCATTGATATAGTCTCCGTAGCCCATGATAGTCGCTGAAGTGATCATTCCCGAACTGACAGTGCCAATGAACTTTGCAATAAAGTTTGATAACAGCTTAAGGTTGCTCGTCATGTGTCGGGAACATCCGCTATCAACAATCCAGAGAATGATCTCAGATCACCGTGCATTACACATGCATTTACACAGATGGAATAGAAGTAGATGTGGAACCCGAAATGTTAGAGGGTTCCGATGCAATTATAGTAGACATACACACATCAATAACTTTAGGCATCCATTTAAATCCTAATGTGTTATATATCCATTTCGCCATCTATAACTACTATTTGCTTTAGTCTTTGTGAATGCACTAGGTGGTACTACATTATTAGGAGGTGAAACCGAGCTACAGGACATCAATGCTTATCTTAGAATCTAAAGAAGGCGGTCTACCAAGCACATACTTAGAATGATTAGTGGGCCTAGAGGTATTCCGATTCTTAGGATTCCGTAAACGAGAGATTATAGCTTTAGCAACACATTTGTCATGACAATCGAATTCATACTTTTACGACAAATAACACAAGGTGCATCGATCGAATATCAAAAGTACTTAAAGGTTTAGCATTCGTTACATCACTATTTCTATTACATTTTCCGACGCAATATCTATAGTGGAAGCAACGTGAGTCTTATTCATAGTCCTAGGGTGTTCTTCTACTTTAGCATTCCTTATTGATCTTTTCTTAGGTCGCAACTTCCTATTCTTCGATGTAGTGCTCCTAGGTCGTGAAGTGCGGACGCTTTGAAAAGACGCAACTATTCCTGTTTCAAGAGAAGGAAGCACGTTAGCAACTTGTGATTTGGCAAGAGGGATTCTAGGTTCACGATTACTAAGTGTTACCGGTGCTATTCTCTTAATCACGGTAGGCGGAAGTAGTTCATACTTTCCTAACATTTCTCTTAACTTAAAGATAGTGTGAATCAAATCTTGATTTTCGTAACTAATATTACCAAAGAAAATTCATGACTTTCTAGTGTGTGCAAGATAGTGATCAAGTTCGTTTGATGCTTCATGACGAGTCTTATTGAGTAAATCAAATATGACACCATATTCTGCTTAACTTTTACAAGTTCTTGTTCATATTTTGAGATTTGACATTTCAAAGACACGCTTTGATCATCCAGCTTGCTCAAATTTAGGATCAAGATTTTGCATCCAATCGAGCGATTTTGTTTTGAAAACAAGTTGTTGATTGTGAATATCTTTTGACACCAATTAAGATGACGTTTTGCATTGGAAAGTTTGTGAAGCAATCGCTCATTTTCGCTTTTAAAGACTCGATCCGATGCACATTATCGATTCTCAACAGCTACAACATTATCAATAAGACGCAGAGATATAATCGATGCATATGACATGTAATTCAATAACACAATATTATGGATATCAAGACAGATAACATCATTCAAGAGTCGATCAACATCTTTTCTCAACATTTTCTTTTACGCTTAGTATTAGAAATAGAGCTTTTCTCGAAAACGACCTTCATCACTCCAAGTTCCTTATGAAAGTCCTGCTCCCAAGACAATGCACAATTTTTCAAATTTTTAACATTTGGTAAAAGATTTTTCCGAAAATGTCTCTTTGTTCTCGCGCAGAGGCGATTGAAAATGTTGAACTTTGATTTCGTAATGATATTCTATCTCATGTTGTAAAGTTTTGAGGTCACCATGAAAATGTCAAAATATCTAAGAATTTTTCGATTTTCGTGTTTTGAGTTTACTTCACTAATGGAAGGTAAAGGACCATAAATTTGTGCATAATCCGTTGGGGATTAACATTAGAAGACTCGACATTTTTATGATAACCCTTGGTGTGTTAGAAGAATCTGTTGTGACGAAAGTGACCGGTTTTGAATAATTAAAAGGTTTGTTGTAAACAACAGCTTTTAATTTTGATCGACTCGCCTTCTCGCATCTAATTCCTCTTGACGATGATATTCAACAACACTCATAATAGAATTATCAATTTTATATTCTCGTGACCGAAACTTCGTGATTTGGTTTGAATGCTTTGGTTGAAAGCTTAGGTTTGTAATTTGCAAGATTCGGTCCATATCCATTTGATTGGGTTTTAAAGTAAACTTTTCAATAGCAAGCATCGACTCACCATGTTTGTAAACAACAGCTTTAAACTCTTTAAGTTTGTTTTGTGTCGATAATTTCTTCAAGATGATCATCTATTCATTTCGTTGAATGCTTTTGTATGTCGAGAACTGCTTTTGACAAGTTAACAACTCAAACTTTAGCTTTTGATTTTCCAAGGTGAGAGTGTTAATTTGCTTTTTATGTTCATGTTTCGCTTGTTCTATTTCGCATAATAAAGCATTCTTCAAGCGGCTAGATCACGATCCGTCTCTAAATATTTTTCGCTTTGATGAGATTTAGTAAAGGTCGCTTCAAAACCTTTTTCACGCTTTTTCTTGAGTTTTGAAAAGTTGAGTTGCTTTTGTAAACATTCAAAATCCTTGGTTAACAATGCATTTTTACTTTTTAAGGTCCGATTTAATGCACAACATTCTTCAATTTGGGATTGTTGGTCTTAAGTAAAAGAGCAAGATCCGATGAGGCAAAAGTTCGCTTGTTCAACGGAGTCACAACATGATCATTATTTAGATCCTCAGTATAACCACGAGTCAATTTGATTATCAATGGAAACCATAAGGTCATCTTGATCGTCAAATGTAACTACGGGTCTATTTGAAAATCGTCGAATGAGATGTAAATGACTCATTTTGAACATTCCGAGCCTTGCCGGATTCGATGTTGGCGGAGATATTAGATCGTAGATAAATATGGTTTGTTCGGCACTGAGACAAGCCATCGTTGTCACACATCGGGCCTGTGTCACTCATGTGTAACTCATGCATATTAGCCATCAACATAACAAAATGCATTGGCTCGCAAGTCCTCCATATCATCATCCGAGTCTCGTGATCCGCCATAAAGCTCGTCTTTGTTCGTGAGAGTTCCACCACTTCATCCTTAAGAGCCAAAAGAAGAGCCTCTTTGAAATAAGCACCGCCTTAGTCCTCGGCTTTGGGCATGCATTAGCTGTGTGTCCTTCTCATTGCGCTTGTAGCATCAAGACCATTCAACCCATTCTCGAGCATTTCCTGCTCCACCACTTGAGCTCGTTGTTATTCCTACCCACAACATTAAACCCTTGACCACCGCCCATCCGACGACCATAACCATGATTCGAACTTCAACTCGTCCATTGTTCACAACAACCGATTTCGTGTGTTAGATGAGGAACGAATACGATTGTTGGATTTGTTGGTATAACGGCTAAAAGCATTAGCAATCATAACAAATCCTTGTTGCAATGCTTCAACGGATCGGATTCCTCATTAGCTTCACTCGACAAATGCTTGAGCATTGTTGTTGTTGTATGGAACCAATTGATTATGTTGAGATTGTTGTGATTGATCATTTGGTGTGATAGTGGCAGTTGGTTGAGTTGCTTGTTGAGGAGGATAACTATTTTGAGCATACAAGGCAAGTTGTTGATTTTCCGAGTTGTCGTTGAAGCAATTTGAGCACGGAGAATCCTTTCCTATCAACTTCCTTTTCATGAGGCTTCAAGTAATCATACAACAATCCGTATGTAGAATGATGCATGTTCTTCGCTTGACGGAGAAAATGACATACTTCTCCCATTCGTGACCAAGACTACTCAGAACTTAGTATTAACTCGCAATTCTTGGCATGATGATGTTGTGTTTATCCAAATCATTGATGATGTCCGAGAATCGATGATGATAAGACTCTAGTGTCTCTCCGTGTTCAATCATGAAGTGTTCATAAGCCAAGTAAATTTTGGATTCCATATCCTCCCGATTGAGTGCAGATCCTTCCATAAGTAGATGAATGTGTTCCCACATTTTCTTTGCGCCTTTTGAGCATCAACACTTCAAGAATTGGGTTTGGTAATCCTAAAAGGATATATTGCATTGCAAGCTCATCACTTCATAGTGTAGAAGTTCTTGAGATTCAAGTCGCAACAAGAGCAATGTTTGATTGTTCATCTCTTGGTGGATTAGCATTTGGATCTCCGGCACAATGACAAGAGGCATCCGAAATGGACCTTCCAAGATAACCTTCTTTAAGAACTTTCCATGTGGCTTCTTCGATCATAAACCTAAAGAACCTAATTACCCATTGATCGTAGTTTCGGAGTGAGCATTGGAGGTCTATCAAGTGATCCAAACCTCATGAATTGATTGTTGGTCGCTTAAAGCTTCACACATCTTTGCAAACCAAGTGGGTTCCTTCATAGTGTTCCTTGATGGATGTTGATTGAATTCATTTGTGTAGGGTTGAACTTGAAGACCGGGTGGTGTTTGAACCATTTGTGGTGGAGGAATTGCTCCAAGTTGTGGAGTATGTTGTTGATTAAATTGTTGTTGATAAATTGCTTGTTGTTGATTCCATTGTTGATGTTGTGGACTTAGTTGTTGTTGTCGTTGAGAATAAGTGTAAGGAAATAGTTAGAGTATGGTGGTTGTGACATGTTGATAAACTTGTGTTATAAAATGGATCTTTGTAGTCGAATGAACCTTTGTTGATGAAGTATCCTTAGGCGAGAAATCACAATAGCCAAGTAGCACTTATGCGTAAAACACCAAAGTTACGCGTAACAATCAAGAGTTACGCGTAGGTTTAGCTTACGCGTAAGTAGGAAAAGACACTAAAGTTATGCGAGACACAAAGTTAGGCGAGAAACTTAGGCGTAGGATTACCTTATGCGTAAGACTAGGCTTAGGCGTAAGATGAATCTTATGCGTAGGATTTTCACGCCGTAAGCTTTATGCTTATGCGTAAGTTTAGGGTTTTATCTCAGTGATCTTTTACACTATCACAAAGGCAAAAGATATCCAAAGTCGACGATTTTCGTGCTTATCCAAGCAAGAAAACACGGAGTAAACCACTAAACTCAAGATCAAACCACGGATAAAGTTACGCAGAAGATTAGGGTTTTGATACGCGTAATCTTACTCGTAAAATGATTTTGCCCAAAGATGTTTCTAAACTAGTTTTGTGTGATGAAATAGTTTCAATAACAACAAAATGACACAAAAGTGTGAAACTTGATGATCCAAAGCTCTCTAAAAACAGTTACACGTGAGGTTTACACCCTCGCTCAAAAACTAGTTGAAAACTATGATCCACGATAAAGTTTGAAACTTTTGCCAAAACAATAATTTTAACACCTTATAACATTGAAAGTACAAGAATCTTGGATTAAAAGTGTAAAAATGAGTTTTAAGCAAACCAAAGTATCACGTTATTCTACGCCAGAGGACCAAAAACCCACTTCAAGAAATAACGATTCACCCAACTTGTTTGGCGATTGATACCATCGTTAGGTCACTAGTTTTACAACACAAGCTTAATAGAAAGAGATAAAGGCGATTGAACAATAAACCAAACACACACACACATATTAATAGAACCGGTTATGCGTAGAGAGTGAGTGAAAGGAATAAATTGAACAACCAACCCTCAAGTGAGGGTTATACAAGACTATTTATAGGCAAGGAGCTAGGCAACACTCCCACTCCTTCCTTTTCCTTAGTGGACATGGGCCTAAGCTTATGGGCCTTCTACATAAGCTAGACCTTAAACAAACATAAAGGCCATAATAAGCTACCTATTACATATGAGTAACTAACACTTGAATTAAGGTTTAGGAGTGATTCCAACAGAATGGCACGGGTCTTTAGATGAAGTTCGAATGTACATAAACCTTTTATAAAAAATAAAAAAAAATGGGATGGAGAAAAATGATAGCTTATTATCATTTCAGGCAGTAACCAGTTTTAAAAGAAAGAACAGAGCCATGCTTAACTTGATTTTTCTAATCCTCATGCTCTGATTCCAAAAACTAATGTTTGTCGCCAAAAAGACAAATGTTTCCATCACAAATATTTTTCCTTCTAAACATTCTTCTGAAAAATATTTGTCATCTAATGAAAACAAAATTGCTTTAAAAATAACTCGGACTATATTCTTGAATATCATCTGGACTTATCATTTGTCAAAATCTCCAACACTCAATCAACAACTAATGTCATTGATTGAGGGGGAGAATGATTTCAATCATTTCAAATCAAAAAGTTATTTTTCAAACAATTGGCACGTAATCGAGCAAGGTCTAATTTTGGATAATCAAAAAGAACAATGTTTTTATACAATTGGATCCATACCAAGGCTAAGGATGTGTTTTCATAAGATACTTAAGCATGTTTAATCATTGGAGTTTAAAGTCTCAAAATTTGATCCTTATCAGTTAAACATTTTTAAAAAGCAAGTCACAATTCTCCTCAAAAGCTTTCAAAAACAATTTAAATTAATAGAGGTCAAAAATCTCAAAGGATTTGAAAATTGTGATTGGGGGAGAATTTGTGATTTAAATTGAATATAAACTGATAATTCAATAAGTGGTTTTATAAATATAATAACAAGCTCTCCTCCCTACTTGTGCCAAACGATTTCAAATTTTCCATGCACATGTTAAGGGGGAGCATCTATCTCAAACCAAAATGGATTGAAACGTGACTGATTTGTCTCTATGTGCAGGTTCTCTCTAATATGTGCAAAACACTTTCGAATCTCAATGCACATATTGAGGGGGAGCAATCATAAGAAAACCTCATCCTTCCTAAAAGTGTTTAACCCAATATATTTAAAATACTAGATTTGATCGGGAAGTGATGATGATCATTTTAGAAAATGTTAATCAAAGATTGGATCTTTACATCTGAATCTAAGATTTCAAATTCCTCTTGCCTCCATGTACCAAAACAATTTCAAATATTTAATGCACATGTTGAGGGGGAGATTTTTCTAAAATATCAAAAACAATTAAGGTACAAAACGCTTTGAGTCTATATCACAAGTACCTTGATTGATTTTCAAATGATTTTCAATTGGTTTCGAGGCGGAATGAACAATACCAAAAGACCTACCAATTTATTTTATGCATGGAGATATAAGGATGGTTAGGTTAGGTATTCGTTCTCACGATCCCGCCAGAGCCGGAGGGATCTACCCAGGGACAATCCACTAGTTAATGTAGAAGTCCTTAGGTATGATGAAAAAAGGAGAAAAGTGAGAAATGGGAAGAGTGCGGACTAAGATAGAGCTAGAACTGGAATAAACCCAACAAGGTTCTAGTTATGAAATCTTGGTAAGCACTGAAGGGGTTGAAGAATGAAAAGAATTGAATGTGAAAAAGGGTGAAAAGAAATAGCCCTCCATTAATTCAACCTTAGGGCAGTAACCGGGTTCAATTCATATGCTACTGGTTGTTACTAAGGTAACACCGGTATTGAAGACAAGACATCATGGACCTAGTGACACACTGCACTAAAACTTCCCAAGCTACTCAAGTTCCTCTTAAAAGGACTTGTTTCATTCTCATGGGGAACCTACATAATCTATCGACTTTCTCTTAGAGATTGTTGATATGGAAGAAGGAGACCCTCTCCCTAGTCTCCGGCATAGGAACCAAATATGCACTTTTGAGTCTAGAGCCATGAGATCATCAATAAATCTCATTAGGACACAATCAATGAAGACTCACTGTTTCACACAATGTGGAAAGTGATAATATATATTAAGAGTCCTACGCATTATCCTTGTGGTATTTCCAGAACATCCGAGTGATATGTTTAAAATATTCACGATGAAGATGGAAATCTTTCTAGAGTCAACATCAAACAAGCTCTTGGTGGGTGACATGTGAGATCTTTCATAAGATCAAGCTTGTGACAACTGGATAGAAACGATGGGGCGATTCAATCTTGAATCAACCCTGGTCCAGGAAATGGATTGATGGATAACTTTGAAAAACCGGTCGTTGTGCTTAAAAATTCTTGTCTGTAGCACATCGACTGTGTATTAACGTTTCAAAATTAAAATGGTATTTATGATTGATAATTGATTTTCCAATAAAACCTTCGTTGTATTGCAAAACCCTTTATATTAAGCAATACACGATTGTTTTCAAATCATTTTTCATCAATCAGTGAATCTCAATTTTGGTTCACTCACTCCGTGTTGTCTTCTTTGAGATGTTCCGGTTTGAGAACGGCTAGAGCAATTCGCGAAACCCCATCAAGGAGATTCTTCGAATTTTACCTAATCACAGCAAGATTGTAATCGATCAACGGGAACCGTGGCCGTGTACCTCAATTCAACGAAAGAGATCAAAAACACTTTCATGCGCTTTTATTGCTAACTGTTGTCTGCAGGAACACCCGATAGTTGCAGCTGATGAGAATTGAGGAGTCAATCCATAGCCGCATGCTCACACATCACATTCACTTCCAAAGAAATCCTGATAAGTGCATATCTTCATCAACTGGCTCTGATATTTTCAATCCATGCTTCTGCTACGCTACTGGAAATATTATGAATCAACAAAAGCTTCCGCTACTCTGATAAGAAGATATCATGATCCAGAGTGTGAGCATGTCGGTCCAAAAGTCACAACTTTACATGATGGCAACACTTCAAAGGATGAGTCGGAGATTTATGGTGGCTGATGATCTCAATGCTGGCTCAAAACTCATCATCACGTGGATCAGTTAAAGACCTCCACTTGAAATAACAAAACATGCGGTACATGAAGAATCAAAGGCTACGGGACTCTGAGCAAAGAACTTAATTAAGAATCCAAGAACACCCAAAATGTAATATCTGTTTGTAATCAATGTTAATTGAGGTGACCTCCCTTAGAGGGAGATTGTTAGGATTTAGAAAATCCAGTAGTTAAAGGGTCGGTCACCTCAAGTATATGTATTCGTTAGAAAGCTCGTAGTCGTAGTCATTTAATGATTGTAAGTAGTTTGTTAAGTATCACCATGGAGGATGGATGGTCTTTACCCACTGTATGCCTGATCCACAGCCCGTAGGAGGCGTGTCTTGTAAGAAACTATAAATACCCTCTATCTCCCAAGGTAGAGGGTTGGAGCTTTCAATATTCATTTTTTTTGTCTCACTAAGTTCCCTAAACTCTTCCACTTTCTCTCTCTTAAACCTCATTCTATACGCCCCTTATTATGATTGTGTATGTGTTTATGAAAACCAATATATTACATTTTATAACCTTACTATAAAAGCATTAAGGATATCTGATGTTTCATCCTTAGTTCCTAGAAAGAAAACCCAAGTGAACCTAGTGTAATCATCAATGACAACTAAGCAATACATCTTCTTATTCAAACTTCTCACAAAAGTGCCCAAATAGATCCATATGCAACATATAAAGAGGCTCAGAAATAGTATTTACAACTTTGGTCTTACAAGAAGCTCTGTGTTATTTCCCCATCTGACATACAACACAGGTTTTAGGGTTTACAAAAACTTTTGAAGGTAAACCTCTAACAAGGTTTCCCTTTACCAATTTATTTATTGTTTTGAAATTAAGGTGACCAAGTCTCCTATGCCAAAGCTTGGATTCATCAATAGTGGCTTTTGAAAATAGACAAGTTAAAGCTCTTTTGGGAATTATGTCTTTTATGTCAACACTATATATATTGTCTATTCTAGGGATTCTAAGAAGCACAAATTTATCATCAGGCATCTTAAAATCAGGAGATAGGACAAGACATTCAGTGTTGGCAAAAAAAACATAATTCTTTTTGTCACACATTTGTGAGACACTAAAGAGGTTGAACTTAAGTCCATTTATAAGATACACTTTTTCAAAATCCAATTTCCCTGTTTTAATAGTACCTCTGCCAACAATCTTCCCTCCTTTGGAATCATTCCCAAAAGCAACATATCCACCATCTATAGCTTCAAAATTTCTGATTGGACATGTCACGGTCATATGTCCGAGCAACCATCATCAAAATTACTTTATCCTTTAGCTCCACACCTAAGGTGCCCCCACATAAAAGAAGAGAATCGGTTTCTCTTGGGGACCCAAGCCATTACTGACTTGGGTCTGCCTTGTGCATCAATATAGTCAAATCGTTTTAAGTCCATTGATGCACTCCTATTTCTGGAAACATAATCTAAAACCTTTATTTTTGGTTTCCAGACCCAACAACCTAAGGCCTTTTGATAACATCAAATAATCCTGATTTTTTAAGCGTTACTTTCCCCCTTTATCGTCACATTATGATTAAAATGCTATTAGAAACATCCTTATTCCTTATTATTTCATTTCAGGAACTATTTCATGCAAGGAAGCGATATTTGGACATTTAGAAGCCCAAGGATGATTTTCTCTCACATTTTCTGAAAACCACGGCGTAACCAAGTGATGAAGTTATGCCGTAATCAAGTTTATGAAGAAAACGGCGTAACAATATGGTGGACCTCAGAACAATTTATGAAGAATATGACGTAACAATGGAGTATAGTTACGCCATAATGTGACTACAGAACATGAAGCATCTACTTTACAAAGACTACGGCGTAACCCTCAGCTCATGTTACGCCATAACAGCAGATAAACATCAGATTTACAAAGACTACATCGTAACCCTCAGCTCAAGTTACGCCGTAACCATGGATAAGTACAAGATTATGAAGAGTTACGGCGTAACTAGTTAATAAATGTTACGCCGTAACTAGTATCCAAGCCTATAAATAGACAACGTTTTCATCAGTTTTAGGTATCTCTCCTTTCCCAAACCTTTCTAGGGTTTGGGGAGATCAAACACAGAAGAAGAATCATGGTTTAAGAGTATGAAGAACGAAGTTCTCGTCTATGATTACCGTTGTATTCGAGTTTGGATTCCTTTTATATTTTTCTAGGGTTTATATTATGGATTCATGTTATTAATTGAAGTTTGCATTTATGTCATTGATCTTCTCTTTATTTCTTTATAGAAATTTACTAGTCTTGTCATAGATCGCTAGTCTTGGTAATATTATAAGCTTGTTAGTATCTAAAGGGCTGGGAGAAATGACCAACTGACCTCAGTCTAATAGGTTGTGAAGTATGGAAGAAATTGGCCATAGTACAACCACTCTTCGTGTGCGAACTGACCAAATGATCACCTATTAGCTGGGTTTTCACATACTAGATCTAGTAGATTTGGCTCTTAATGACTGCTATTAGGTTACCGAATGATCCCGGGTGACCTGTTCATCTTGGTGAGGAATCTAAGAACCATAGGCCATGACGAAGTGACCAAAGGAGTCGGGCAATAATTAACCACTATATTGAACCTTTATATCGAGAATCAGTTCTTATTTGTGATCTTGATTAAGCTTTGCTTTTCTATCTCTTTATCCTAAATTCTTATGTCTGTGTGATTGGAATAATTAAATCTATCTTATCATATCAATATCATATCATTTCTAATCATCTTAGTTCTTTCAAAGTCACAACTCTCTTGGGATGACACTCGAATTTACCTAAGGCTTTACTTCATCTGATCGGGTTCTATGCCCGTTAGTATGTGTTTATCGTAAGTTTGTCTATGTTTTATAAATATTAAAAGCAGGATGAAATAGCACATCAGCTTTTTGGCGCCATTGTCGAGGAGCAGTTAATGAAAGATCTAAGGTATGAACTATCATAATGACTTAAGTAAGAGAGGTGAGTACTTTCAAAACCATGTAAGGTACGTATCTCAATCTCTCGTATTGCAATTTTCCACATTTACTCTTTGAAGCTATTATTTCCGGCGTAACCTCTATATAGAGTTACGACGTAACCATTAAATAATAATAAAATTTTTAATAATTAAAAATTAGTTACGGCATAACTATTTCCTTCTAATTACGCCGTAACACTTGTGTTAATACAAATAAGCCGTAAAAACATTTATTTATATTTTATGATCTTCTAAAGTTTTGTCGATAACAAACGAAAAATCATTTTAACGAAACAAATAAAATACGTAAATGGTTTGAGCCAATAGTTTACTAACACACTTACGTTTTCACATAAAACACTAAACAAGTAATAGTGATTTTATGATTTAGTAATACATATGTACAACAACTAGTGTTTACATATTGGGTAGATATATACATAATTAGTATGTATTATAATGGGTAATATAATGGGTAGAAGTTTAAGTATTTGACCCATTGACTAAATACATTGAATGTAGTTGGGTATAACCAAATTCCATGACCCATACCCATGGGGCATAACCCATAACCCATTGCATGACATCATGCATAAGTCATATATGGATATTATCCATGACCCATGGTTTAACCCATGACCCATGGACTAGATGCATTGCATCTTGTAGATACATTGTATCTACTTGGATACCCATGGTCCAAAGTTTAGGACCCATGACCCATGACCCAAAACCCATGGGCAAGAGGCGTCCACGGATCCCTCAGATTATAGATCGGACGGATCCTCAAGTGAGGGATCCGTGGGATCCGTGGAATAGTAGCATTTTCCTCCTATATAGCGAGCCATTTCTTCATTGTAACTCACCCCTTTCACATATATTTTCTCTTTGAGTTGTAAACCTCTAACCTCATATCCAAGTGATCTTTGTATGTAGTTTTGTTTTGTGTGATTCTCTAGGTTCCTCTTAAAGCGAGATCACCACCTTTTGAAGTCGAGCAAGCTCAAGTCCATGAGTTGCCATGCTTCGTCATCATCAAGACCATCGAGGTTCTCTTGTTGATAGTTCTCTTCTTTCTCATTAGAAGTGTAGTGTCAAGACATAAGTGAAAGATGTCTAAAGGGTCAAGACGAAGACAATAGTGGAAGGTGTCGAACGTTCGTATTGAAAGCACTTGTGAAGGGTGCTTGATGCAGTTTCTCGACTGTGTCTTAATATTTATAGTGTCTCGCTATACCTATGGTTCACCCTAATGCACTAACGGCGGTGCACGGTACCGTGTGTAGTGTAGTAAATGGTAAAGCCGAGGTCGTCCCAAGAGCTACGAGGATCGGAAATTAACTTAAGTCTATGTCACGATTATAAGATGGTTTCGATAAGGATTTAATTAATTAACTACTAAAAGCAATAAAAGGAAAAGGTGAGATCAATAAAGGAGAGTGGTGCTAACCTAGTTAATCCTCCTAGCTAGTTATGTCTACGTCTACTTACTTCCAATTACTTCAGGTGGGGTCAAATTCGAGAGGACAACATTTGATCAATTCGCCCTAACCTATCAGCAAAGATGCCACCACAGGAGAAATCAAAGCGCACCGTCATAAGTCCTGTTGTTCCCGGGTCCCCAAGCCGAGTTATTAAGTACCGCTACATGCTAGATTCTAAATAGTGAGTGCGGCCGTTAGGAACTTAGACACTACACCCCAATTCTTAAGTTCATCCAAACGATAGGTGATCGAGTTAGTCAAATCGCACAAGTAGAAAGGGTCGTCAGGTTGGTCATATCTTACCCTTCCCGTCTCAGTCCGCTCACCTAGGGTCAGTTGGTCATATCTCCTAGGCAATTGGCCTCTATTGCCATGCAAAACTACCAAATCAGGGGTAACTACCAAAGAACTATGCATGCATACACTTAGAAATAATTGTACGAAAATAAAGTAAACGTAAACAAAACAATTAAGGAATCATAACAAGGCCAGCACCAAGGTGCTTAGCCAATGTTAGGAATTAGAAAATTCCATAGTAAAGAGTCGGTCACCCCAAATATTATCTAGCATAAGTTAGCTCATAGAGTTGTAGTTATTTACGTTATTTAGCGGTTTATTAGTTAGTTTGTAGCGAGATTAGTTTAGTGTAACACCGTGGAGGAAGGACGGTCTTTACCCATCAGATGCTCGATCCACAATCCGTCGGAGGACGTTTTGTTTGTAAGTATAAATACCCCTTCCATCCATGGAAGGGGTGTGGCTTCTTGGAATCTAACCTTTCATTTGTTTAGCAACTCTCTTTCAAGAACTTCCTCTCAACTCTCTTCATCTATCTAAAATGGCTTTCTTATTTAATCACAATCCTAAACCACCCGAATCATTAAACAACATAATATTCACGATCCAACAATTGGTATCAGAGCCAAGGTTGTGTTGTTTTAATGATTTGCATGGTTTTTGATGAGGTTTGATGCGGTTTGCACGGATTGTGTTTGTTGATTGAGTTTGTGTGGATAGAATCACTGTTTATGCTACTCTTTATATCGTGGTTAATGTTGGAAAATTTTCTACTTTTCCCTACTTGTTTCATAACAGCTTTTTAAACATCATTCTTATTGTATCCATGGTCCAAACAAATTTAAAGTCATAACAGTTTCTTTTAACAATTTTTTTGGTACCATTCATACATGCGAGTTATCCATTTTATTTGTCCAGAAGTGTTTTTTCTTAAAGCGACTTTCCTGGAATATGTCATAAGAGCGAGTTATCTACTTTTTGTCCAGATTCAATGGTACTGATGCTAGTTGGTATATGAAGCGAGTTGTGTTAACTGATATGTCATGCGAGTTGGTCTATTCATGGATGCGTGTTGTGTTTCCGGTCTAGATTCAATGCGAGTTATTCAACTCGCGATATGGTATGGTTGCGACTTGCTATTGAGCAAGTTGTTACCGGTGTTGGGTTAACTATCTTGCGTAGTTGATCAAAAACATATGCGAAGTTGCTAACTCGTCCATATTCAATGTACCTTGTGCGAGTTGTGTGTACTCGTATTCTTTAATGCGAGTTGCTAAAACGCTGAAGAACATGCGAGTTGTATCATCATTTTGAATGGTCAAATGCGAGTTGCCTAAAGTCAAAAGCGTGTTGTCCATAGGGTCAAGATGCGGGTTAATAATGAAATGCAAGTTGTATATGCACTCAACGAGAAAGGAAGAAGAAGTTTATGACCACTGACCACAAAACCAAATACAAACATCACGACAACCTCGGTTTCTTCACATCATCGCCTACATACTCCATCATGATTCATCAATCTAAATCTTAAACAATCTCACCAAACTCGTGATCAACAAGCATGATCTCATATCTAAGTGATTATCTCAAAACACCGCCGATCTCGATGTGCTCATCAATGGTCCGTATATTTCAACAAAGTTAAAGATCCTTTGAGATTCTTTTAATCGACCTCTCAACACATTATCATAGATCTTTCAAGATGTTCTAACCGGAAATTTAAGAATAAAATTCAAGTGATCTCGCTTTTATTCGTGTGACATAAAGGTTATATCAAGACTCGTGAGGTCCTTAGACACGAATGATAACCATCATTGACCGCTTTAAAGATGTTTTCGAGCAAAGTTAAACATGTCACAATACTCGTTCATCATCGTTTCATGTATTCGAACTATGAAATGAAGCTAACAATTGATGTTAGTTCGCTTTTCATTCGTCAGATAGACCAATCAAAATATTCAAATCTAAAGTTGTAACAATGCTCAAAGCTTTTGCCTCAATTTTATGTTCGATCCTTGAAATTATTTTAACAAGTGAAGTTAATTATTTTCTTGATCGTTAATACTTAACTAAACATAACGATTATCAAGTCTATATAAACCTACCTGTCATCGCAATCTTCCTGTCATCGCAAAGTGATCTCGTTGCTGTCTCAAAAAAATCCTCGAGCCATCCATGTGGCGAGGATTGGAACACCATTGAATCACCTATAGTGATGGTTTATTTT
Source organism: Chrysanthemum lavandulifolium (assembly GCA_022545495.1). Taxonomy (NCBI): domain Eukaryota; kingdom Viridiplantae; phylum Streptophyta; class Magnoliopsida; order Asterales; family Asteraceae; genus Chrysanthemum; species Chrysanthemum lavandulifolium. Next base: position 668,317 of record JAHFWF010000012.1, read on the forward strand.
TTCTCTGACTCATATGGTTTGTAAGAGTAAGGGAGGTGGTCAATATGTGAGAATTATTTAGGGTTTGAGGTGAAAAGTTGGTGATGGGGGCGGACTGTTTGTGGTTAGGGTTACGAAATTTTAGGGTGGGTATGTGAGAGGTTCGTAATTTATATCCACGTGATTAGGACAAGTATGTGATTGGACCGAGTATTATTTTTGTTAGGCGAGTGGATCAGATGGGCCTTAACTTACTTTGATATGGATCGATAATATTTTCAATGAACAGATCTTGGTATGTTATATGAGCCGTAATCGTTTTGGGATTGGGCGAAATTTTGTGTTATATATCACTCTTTGGACCTAGGCCGAGTGTAATGAGATGTGCTATTGATTATTATCGAAATCTTCTTGAGGCACCTATTTTCACGACTTAATGATGATAAGACTCATGTGTCTTAACTTATTTGGTGAGTTATTTGATTATGAAAATGGTGTGGATATTGAGCTCATGAGTTTATGAGATACGGATCTGATGGACCAGGTGCTATATTTGACTACTGGATTTGAGCTTTTGGTTATTATAAGATTTCGGTGATCATTTTCGAACCGGCTATGAAATTTGAATTTTGAATACCGGACTTTTATACAAAATTGCTTAACATGAATTGATTCACTTGTATAAATGGGCTTCTCAATTTGGATATGTGATGATGAGATTTGGTGTGCTTCAATGGGTTATGAAGTTTGGCACTTTGGTGTATACATTCTCACGAAGAATATTATGTCACGGCTTGATGTGCTTATTGGAAAAGGTTGACTACGGGGTTGTTTGTATAGTATCTCTTATTTGGTTTTAAAGTGAAGTTCTCCGGGCACGTTTACTTATCTCGTCTTCCTTCTTTCTACCCTTCCGCGAAGATGACTTGTTTGGGCGTTTATTGAGTGTGATAAAGACTTGACTATTTAGCTACTTTTGTGATTCTTTCGCTAACCCACAACGTAACTATCACTTCGGTGTCTCACGCAGTTGAGGATACGTCAAGAGGTTTTGTACATTGGGTACACCGTTTCTTTTTCACAAGGATTAGTACAAGTTTAAGTAACAAATCTGGGGAATTTTTACATCATGTTCAAGTTGGGTATATCGGATTTACTTCACCAAATGGTCACAACAATTGCCGACAGAACTCGTGAATGATGTGTTTACCAAAGGGTTTGTTAGATGACTTGTGATCAGCGATCCTCATTGAATATTCCATGCTACTAAATGTCAATGATACTTCACGCCTAAGCAAAATCTTTCAAGAATCTTCACGTCACCATAAATTTTCAAGATGTTTGCTTATGACAAGAACTTCTCGTGCTAATGGTCATGACGTTATGATGCTTCCGAAGTTCGAAACCATCATGGGGAGAAACGTACTTTGATGTTTTACGGTCAACCCTGTGGGGAAGTAGTGTATACTACTCGACTTAGTATGGTTTGTGAAGTTGTCTACATATGGGTAAAGAATTGTTGATGATGTTGTTGATGTTGGATAATGAACCGCTGATGAACCGCTGCATGTTCCCCTAAAATATTCACCGAAACCAAAGTTGTCATAACACATTCAAGCTGACATTGTGTATGGTTTTGTCTTGATTTTGTAAAATCTCGCGAAAGAACCTATTTCTCGGTTTAAATCATAGACTTGTAAAATCCCGTGACAATGGAAACATCCTCGTAATAGTAAAGTGCATTTTCGGATCTATCTTACGGTTTATTCTTGGTTTTGTAAAATCCCGCAAAAGAAACTATTTCTCGGTTTAAACCATAGAGTTGTAAAATCCGAATGATGGAACCATTCGGAGAAAGGAAAGTGTATTTCGTGATCTCATTTGATGTCGGTGCTACGGTTTTCGCTCAAGAAGGGATAAAAGGGTGTACTTCATGAATTGGATGTGTGTTTGGATATTCATCATGGCGGTTTAGTTACTTTAAAGTTTTACGGGGTTATGCTCATTAAACCATGGTTGGGATGAAACCATTATCATAGTTCACTTAAAATGTCAAAGGAGGCTAGATTTGAGCTTTTAACCAGAAGATGTGACAACGGAGTTAATTCACTATTATTTATTTGAGGTTGAAGTGAATTATCACAGGCGAGTGTACTTAGTATCTGAAGGTAGGTATCGGGGATGGTTGGATGAAGATTCTTCATGTTCCTTGTTCGAGCTTATTATCAAAAACGAAGACTTGGAAATCTAGTTATTGTTGGGTGTCTTTTACCTTTTCTTTTACCACTTGGGGGAATTGGGCTCTTACCACCACAAGATAACTATCACTTTAAGGAGTTACGTTGTTGTGCTCAAGGTCACATTCAATTGTGGATTTTCAAGAGGTGATGTACGCCTTATACTTGATGGTTGGTTGGTTGAAGAGTATAGAGTACATAGAGAGTACTTAGAGATGCTAATGGAAATCGGCACCGCCTTTTGTTACATATGTGCAAGTTTAAGTCACGAGTTCTGGGTAGTTTACTTGTGGTCAAATTCATCATATTGGGTTTTCTCCATCACCGTCACGACAAAGAGCCTCTCGAACGATAATGGGGTTGACTATAAGTTTGCCAAGAGTAGATGAAAAGAGAGATATTTATGACGTATGAACACTACAGTTCATGCCTCGTACTCTAAAGAAAAGAAAAGTGTATGTCTCAGTGCGCTTTTTCTTCAAAAGAAGAGAAATCTTCTTATGACGTTTGAACACAACAGTTCAAGCCTCGTACTCTAAAGAAAAGAAAAGTGTACGTTTCAGTGCGCTTTATCTTCCGAAGAAGAGAAATCTTCTTATGACGTATGAACATTTCAGTTCATGCCTCGTTCCCTAAAGAAAAGAAATGTGTACGCCTAAAGGCGCATTATCTTCTAAGAAGAGAAATCTTCTTATTATGACCATTCTCATCAACATGCTTCATGCTTTTCCATGTGCTTTCAATTATCAAGTGAACTGGCTACACCGATTGTTTTCTTATTCCACTTGCTCGATTATAATGAAGATGGCGACATCATGTGCTTATTTTATGAGAGAAGTGTGAATAGAACATTCGGATGATTTTCACTTAATTAATCAAGAATGGCATCTCCGTATGCAATTCTTGAGGGGGAGAAGAAGTGTGAATTTTTTGCATGGTTGATTGATATTTGAGAATATATGGTCAAACGGCTCCTAACTCATGTAAGAACCGAGACTCTTCTTATCGGATCATCTTCACATGTAGTTTCTTCTAAGAGCCGTTGGTTGACATCCTTACTGGATTGATGAGTTTATCGTAAGCAAATCAAGTCTAAAAGACTTAAAACAATTTTAAACACAAATGCAATTAAGATCGAGGAATATAGGAATTCTCGGTCGTTAAGTCCCACGGAGGATGAATTGGTGTTTAAAACAACTTCAGATGGTAGAATGATCACTAAGGATAGTGATCAAGAAGGTTATTGATGGAAAATTACCTAAAGAAAAGATTTACAAATTAAAGCGACTTAAATGCAAATTAAGAAAATTAAAAGTTAAAATCTATTAAATAAACGCTATCACTATTTTTACAGATCGATGTTTTTATGATTTTATAAAACAAAATAACTTAAATAAACTATTTTAACTAAAACGTAAACTCAAATTATCTAAAAACGTTACTTAAAACTAAAGCAGCGTTATTTACGAAAATGGCGTTGAGCGCAAGCAAAAACGTAAAATTTATGAAATAAAAGGCCTACAAGTGTAAAATCAATTTTCTTACAAAATATATGATAAAAGAAAATTTTAGAAAAAGATTTATATTTTTTGACTTTTATATTTTTATTATGATTTAAATAAGTTTTACACTAATTAAATGTTAAAAATACTAAAACTATTTATAAAAATCAAACTTTTTATAAAATACTTATTACTAATACAAATTTATAAAAATACAAAACCGAAAAACTTGATTAAATAAGCTGGTAATAAGCTAAAAGCTACGTATAAGCTAAAATGGAAAAGAGAGGTTATGTATTTAATTGTGTAAACCTTGACAAGAAAGACCCAAGGCGCTTATGGATCCGTGTACACACTCTAACACTCTTGTAAAGGGGAGGTCTCGTGTTCGAGCCCCGCCACCCCTTTTGCTAACATTTTATTTTTGATTTTTTCTTTTACAAACTTATTAAACACATGAAAATAAGCATATTTTATAACTATGACTTTTTATGAAAATGAGCCAATAAGTTGAATTTGAGCTTGAAAAGCTTAACAGTTGGCTAGAAAATGAAATAAGCACAAGTGTTAAGCCAAATGGCTAATAAGCTAATGAAATAAGCAAATGCAAACCGAAATAAGCTAAACTAAAGATTATAAGCTATAATGAAAACCGAATAAGCACAAATACTATAATAAGCACTTAATAAGCACAAATAAGCAAAAACTCTACATCTGTTACTCAAGACACTATGGTTTTCTCACTACACCTTCAAGCTTATTTTTAAGCACTTAAATAAGCTACAAAATGAAAATAATCACTTGGACTAACAAGCTAACCAACTTAACTTTCTAAAAACCATTTTACAAGGTTTGGCTTACACTAATAAGCTCTTGAGAAGCTTATGAAAACTTGAAAAAACCAGTTAAGACTCACCGATGTACACGTAATATGGACAAAATAAAAAGCACTAGCGTGCTTATCAAACAAGCTTCAAAATGATAAAACAAACTTGAGACCTCTAGATGACTAGGGTGGCTACCCAAAGAACCAAAGATCAAAAGATTTGGTCAACTAATAAGCTATTTATGAGCTTGTGAAAGTGGTGGTAAAAACTGTGCACAGGGCACCTTTTTGAAATGGTGCCAGAAATAAGCTAGAAAATAAGCTATGTAATAAGCTTTTTAGAAAATATAAAAAATACTATATTAAAGCTAAGCAGCTATATTTTAACATCCTATAAGCTCAAATAATGAAACTCAATACATAATCTTATATAGACTAATCTATTTACTCCAAAAACGACCAAATGGGAATTTTGACTTTTTGATTAATACTAAAAGTTTGACTTAACTGAACTTACAACTGATTCTATAGACTTATTATGTTATAATAAGTTGTAATAAGGTGAGATTAAGTTAGAGTACTAAATTTTAAGCTAATGTGATGGGATTAGCATTCCAAACTCTTAACAGTGAACTAACAAAATGAATTAAGAAGCTATTTTGACTTTTTACAAACTAAGGACTGGTTTTTCTTGATGAACTGAGTTCTTTAGACCAAGTTTGACACAAAACAACCACAAGTACAGGTCTGCACACTCATTAACACAGATTAACTAGTGACACCAAACACTCCTTATGAAACTGTTTTAGACCTTTTTCAAAGTCAAACTCAGATTAAGAACATGCAATGGATTGCACCTTATATAAACATATATTAGGACCGAATAAATATAATATAACGAAGAAAAGCAACATAAAACTTTAAATTGAGACTTATGCTAATATAACTTATGAAAATGAGATTTTATTATCTATCAATTAAAAAGAACAAGCTATTGATTTAAAGGCTTACATATGCTTAACTACACCTAAGAAACATGAACAAAAAGTATGAAAGCTTATAACTTACTTACACAAGAAATCGCAAAAGTACTTATAAAGGCTTACAACCGATTTCAAGCTAAAGACCATGAACCAATGGTTAATACCACTCCTATAGCTTACCACTAAGCTTCTAAACCAAGAACATTCCACGATCACCTTGCTTCATTCTTGATCCTCATTTTTTGATTTTTTTATTTTTAACTAATTTATTGGTGATTTTTATGAATTTTGAGTTTTGATCAGAACTACTTTCTTTTGGTTACTAAAAGCTTATAAGAGATTTTTAAGAGCTTATATGAGCTTTTAAGTCTAAAACAACAACCACAAACAACTTGAGTTAAATTTGAGATTTTGGCTCAAAAATTGCATAAACCGAATTTGTAAATAAAACTTGAAATTGAAACAGAAACAAACTTTTATTACATTGAAATAAGATTACAAATACTTCGGAAAGCTTAAACTTAAATCGAAAACTAAAATTAACTAAATCGACATTTTTAAACTAAAACTACACTACTCTATTCTACTACTTTTTATATCTCGCTTCTCTCTATATAGATGACCCAAATGTATCTCCCAAGTTCCTTGTTTTTCCCAAGTCTCAATTTGACCATTGATGCAATCAAAGTGATCCTACCCGCTTAAATGATTTTGGCGCCAAAGTCCAAAAGGTTGCTTATGACCGATATTTTATAATTAAGTAACTTTGGATGGTAGCAGAGGCTTAGGGAGAGTTTGAGAGATATTTAAGCAATTTGGTAGAGTTTGGAAGAAAACAGGGAATGGATTGGGTTTTGAGGAAAATTGGTGGAAAGGCATTTAATGTGGTGTGTTATAGGGTTGTGAGGTGGAGGAAGTTGGTAACAGTGTTAGAAGTTGTGGTGAGGTGGAAAAGTGAGGATGAAAACTACCGGTTTTGGTTTAACCATGTGTGGGGAGAAGGGTGAACAAGACTCGGTTTTGGCGCTTGTTTGACCGTCACCAAGTTAACGGGTTGGGTTTGGGCTTGGGTAGATTGGGCCACATTTGGTTTAAGTGGATTTGGATTTGGGTTTAATAATAACAAAAGGTCCATTTGGTTTAGCTTATAAGTACAAGGACCATTTGTGTAAAATTCTGAAAATTTGAGGACCAATCATGTAACATTTCTAAACTTATCACAAGGGTTGAACTTGCCAAACTTTGATAGTACAAGGACCATATTTGCATAAAATTCCATTTTATAAGTCCAAGGACTAAAATTGCCAATTTTGTAACTCTAAGGACCAAACTTGTAATTTTCTCCAAAGTTATCATGAAGGACCAATATTGTCATTTATTAATAGTACAAGGTGTAGTTTGATAAATTTCCATTTTAAAACCTTAAGGACTAATTTTGACATTTTGCAAAGTTGAGGACCAAAGTTGTAATTTTGTGATTTTAAACTTCAAAGGGTTTATTTTGAACAACTTTTGAATCCCAAGGACCTAAAATGATATTTTACAAGTTTTTGAATTACTGTGGACTAATTTTGACAACTTTTGTAACTTGGGGACTAAAGCGCCAATTATGCAAACTTGATACGCTTTTCACCGATTTTGATGTTTTGCATTTAAAACATATAAAACACTTGTTTGTGATATTTTATCATTTTGAAGTTTTCGAGTGTTTTCGGATGTTTTGGCATTCTAACAAGATAAAATGATGAGTATTAGACACTCATCAATCCCCCACACTAAGATATTGCTAGTCCCTAGCAATGATTTATGAAAAGTTAATGGATTTTATCTCTTTACCAAAAGCCATTACTTCGAGTAGCCAATTGTTTCAGTTCAAGTAAGAACTTTGGTACAATGATAACCAAATGATTTTGAGCAAATCATAAGCTTTGAACGGATTTGATTTGTCTTTACCGTGCCGCTTGCTTTCGGACTAGCCAACTCTTAGATAAATTATCAATATTATCTTTGGTGAGTCGATTACCAATTATGGATTTTCAATCGCCTTTACCACAAGCCATAAACTTGCGGGCTAGCCAACTCTTCACTAGTTTAAAGATATGGTGAGTTGAACACCATACAATTTTAGGCAAATTGCAAGCCATAAACGGATTTGAGATATCTTTACCAAGAGCCGCTTGCTCTGGATTAGCCAATCCTTATGTGGGTTAGACATGGTGGACTGATTACCATTTGTTGTGTTTAGTACATAGTACTTCCACTAAAAAAAAATTTAAAATTTGGCCATTTTGGGGAAAAGGGACTAAAAGGGTACATTTATGATCAAATTCGCTGAATTTCCCCACACTTAGAAATGAATATTGTCCTCAATATTCAAAGTACCTACCGTTATGCCGAAACTTAGAACGTAAAAGATAACATTACTAGCTAAGTGTAGAAACACAACAATTATTCTCTTTTTAATATTTACAATTTTCATTCATTTTTAGGTCTATATACAACATGTGGGCATCTCCCCACACTGTGGTGGTATACACGGTGAAAACCCATGTTTAGCTATGTTTTTGATTACCGAGTCGCTAGCTTGACTCGACCCAATTAATTTGTTCATGGGGAAGTGAGTGGAAGAGACAATCTCCATCGGACTTTCATTCAAGATGTTTGTATAAACATTGAAATACATGAAAGTTCCACACCGATGAGATACGTATAGAACCGCTCACAAATGATAAATGGAAATGCTCGGGTCAAAGATAATGTCTTCATTCCCAAGGAGTGAAGAATAGGAGAAGCTACGGATAAGTGAAGAAGAGAAAGAAAGTCATGATAAAGATCATGATTAACTCATCATCATCATGTGAGAATTCATGGTTTCATGAATTTCATCTTTTAAGCTCAATTGGTCTAGACATATCCCGGGTGTGTCTAGATCAATATAGAAGTTATCATACTCCGGTGGAGATATGATATGAGTGAGTTCACGGAGAACTCCTCAAAGGAAAATGATTCATATTCGGGATTGATTTGAGTGAGTTCACCTGGGAACTCCTCAAAAGTGAATGATTCATAATCGGGAGAGAATTATGAGAATGAGAAGTGGTAATACCACTAATCTTCTCTCCCATATGATCAAAATGGAACGCTTGCAATTCGGAATAGAATCATCGAAGAAAAGTTTACTATCCTCAAAGGGATAGAATATGAAGTAGGCTTTTCATTAAAAGCCTCGATTCTAGAAACGAGAAGATTAACATTCAATAATGTAAGACGAAGAGCTTCGCCTTGGATTATTTCTTCTTCATTCTCTTCTCCTGTCGACAAGCTCGAAGGTAATTCCTCCATATAACTTATGTCTCCACAAGATAAAGAATAGTCCTCATCGAATCGGAGCACATCTCAACATGATTACTTTGGAAGACAAGAGGAGGAGGATATCACACAAATGCTCGAGAATTCCCCGTGACTCTCTTGGGATTGGGACAAGGTCCTCAACACTAGACTTTATGAATTCGTCCGATTCCTTTTCGTGAACAAAGTGTCAAGAAGCTCATCCCCATGTTTAGAGAGTGAGTGTGAACCTTGGGTGTGATAGCAAGAGACCGAGGGAGTTGAGAAGGACTAGCGCTATGGATTCTACAAGTTCCATTATTTCACCGCTAGTGATTCACCATATTCTTTTCTCCTCAGATTTCCACAGATGGAATCTCAACCGATGAACTTGATGAATAAAATTGTAGAATATCAAGGGTATCTTCATCATCATCGTCATCGTGAATGAAATGGAATTGAGAGCTAGATTTGAATGCTTTTGTAGTCTAATTGATTCCCTAATGTTGTTTTCAATGGCAACTGGGAATCTAATTTAGCATCCGCGCCTCGCCTAACAAAACTTCCATGGATTTTTCATTTGGATTATCTTGGGAGGACATAGCCGACTCCTCCTTAAGTTCTTTTAATAACTCAAGAGTCTTCGAGAAGGTCCGTCGTAGTTTCATGAGGAGTTGCTTGAATCATTGGGTATTGTGGAGGTTGGTCTTGATACGAAGAGTCGAATTGTTACAAGGAAATGAATTCTGCTTGACAATCCGAGCTAGAGTGAGGACCTCCACAATACTCACAACAAGAAACCGATGTGGTTGTGAGTTAGTGTTGTAGTCATAATTGTTATCGTGAACTTGCTCATAGACAAGCGTGTTTCCGATTGACAATCAGGCTGAGTGTGAACCACCACAAGACTCACAACAAGAAATCGCCGAGTCTCACAAAGGTGGTAGCCGATGGAATAAATCACCGTGTTATGGTAGGAATAGGGATCTTGGTTATAGATGGACCCGCTTCCGATTCCACCATGCTACAACCGGGGCAATTACCACCATTATAAGGACCACCACACCATTGACAATCAAGAGGGTGAGGATAAGACATAGAAAGAATCAAAGGTTAACAGAGGGTAAGAAATGAAGAATCAAAAGGTAAGAGGGTAAAGAGGAATATTTTTGGTATTTTGAAAACATGCCATAAAAACAAAGAATGAAAATATTTTTGGTGTTGTTAACACTTTAAGAAAAGTGTTAATGAACTTTTGATTTATAAAACTTAAAAACATTTACAAAACTGTGGTATATGTGCAAGTATGGATCCGAAATGCTTAAAACACGCTTACACCTCCCGCAGCAATGGGCGCCAAAATTTGATCCGTGCTAAAATAAACAAGTCTAAAAGACTTAAAACAGAAGAAACTTAAACACAAATGCAATTAAGATTAGAGGAATATAGGAATTTCGGTCGTTAAGTCCCACGGAGGATGAATTGGTGTTTAAAACAACTTCAGATGGTAGAATGATCACTAAGGATAGTGATCAATAAGGTTATTGATGGAAAATTACCTAAAGAAAAGATTTACAAATTAAAGCGACTTAAATGCAAATTAAAAAAATTAAAAGTTAAAATCTATTAAATAAACGCTATCACTATTTTTACAGATCGATGTTTTATGATTTTATAAAACAAAATAACTTAAATAAACTATTTTAACTAAAACGTAAACTCAAATTATCTAAAACGTTACTTAAAACTAAAACGAGCGTTATTTACGAAAATGGTATTTGAGCGCAAGCAAAACGTAAAATTTATGAAATAAAAGGCCTACAAGTGTAAAACTAATTTTCTTACAAAATATATGATAAAAGAAAATTTTAGAAAAAGATTTATATTTTTTGACTTTTATATTTTTATTATGATTTAAATAAGATTTTACACTAATTAAATGTTAAAAATACTAAAACTATTTAGAAAAATCAAACTTTTTATAAAATACTTTATACTAATACAAATTTATAAAAATAAAAATTTGAAAAACTTGATTAAATAAGCTGGAAATAAGCTATTAAGCTCGTATAAGCTTAAAATGGAAAAGAGAGGTTATGTATTTAATTGTGCAAACCTTGACAAGAAAGACCCAAGGCGCTTATGGATCGTGTACACACTCTAACACTCTTGTAAAGGGGAGGTCTCGTGTTCGAGCCCGCTACCCCCTTTTGCTAACATTTTTATTTTTGATTTTTTCTTTACAAACTTATTAAACACATGAAAATAAGCATATTTTGTAACTGTGATTTTTATGAAAATGACCAATAAGTGAATTTGAGCTTAAAGTTTAACAACAAATGGCTAGAAAATGAAATAAGCACAAGTGTTAAGCCAAGATGGCTAATAAGCTAATGAAATAAGCTAAATGCAAACTGAAATAAGCTAAACTAAAGAATAAGCTATAATGAAAACCGAATAAGCATAAAGATCGAGAAATAAGCACTTAATAAGCACAAATAAGCAAAAACTCTACACTGTTTACTCAAGACACTATGGTTCACTAGGCACCTTCTAGCTTATTTTTAAGTACTTATATAAGCTACAAAATGAAAAGAATCACTGGACTTAACAAGCTAACCAACTTAACTTTCTAAAAACTATTTTACAAGGTTTGGCTTACACTAATAAGCTCTTGAGGAGCTTATGAAAACTTGAAAAAACCGAGTTAAGACTTAGTGAGTACGAGTCAATATGGACAAATCAAAAAGCATTAGCAGTTTATCAAACAAGCTACAAAATGATAAAACAACTTGAGACCTTAGATGGCTAGGTTGGCTATCCAAAGAACCAAAGATCAAAGATTTGGTCAACTAATAAGCTATTTATGAGCTTGTGAAAAGGTGGTAAAATGTGCACATGTGGCACCTTTTGAAATGGTGCGTAAATAAGCTAGAAAATAAGCTATGTAATAAGCTTTTAGAAAATATAAAAATACTATATTAAAGCTAAGCACTATATTTTAACATCCTATAAGCTCAAATAATGAAACTCAATATATAATCTTATATAGACTAATCTATTTACTCCAAAACGACCAAATGGGAATTTTGACTTTTGAATTAACACTAAAAGTTTGACTTAATGAACTTACAATGATTCTATAGACTTATTATGTTATAATAAGTTGTAATAAGGTGAGATTAAGTTAGAGTACTAAATTTTAAGCTAATGTGATGGGATTAGCATTCCAAACTCTTAACAAATGAACTAACAAAATGAATTAAGAAGCTATTTTGACTTTTACAAACTAAGGACTGGTTTTTCTTGATGAAATGAGTTCTTTAGACCAAGTTTGACACAAAACAACCACAAGTACAGTCTCCACACTCATTAACATGATTAACTAGTGACACCAAACACTCCTTATGAAACTGCTTTTAGACCTTTTCAAAGTCAAACTCGATTAAGAACATGCAATGGATTACGCACCTTATATAAACATATATTAGGACCGAATAAATATAATATAACGAAGAAAAGCAACATAAAACTTTAAATTGAGACTTATGCTAATATAACTTATGAAAATGAGATTTTTATTATCTATCAATTAAAAGAACAAGCTATTGATTTAAAGGCTTACATATGCTTAACTACACCTAAGAAACATGAACAAAAAAGTATGAAAGCTTATAACTTACTTACACAAGAAATCGCAAAAGTACTTATAAAAGCTTACAACCGATTTCAATTAAAGACTATGAACCAAGATGGTTAATACCACTCCTATAGCTTACCACTAAGCTTCTAAACCAAGAACATTCCATGATCACCTTGCTTCATTCTTGATCCTCATTTCCTTTGCCTTTTTATTTTTAACTAATTTATTGGTGATTTTTATAATTTTGAGTTTTGATCAGAACTACTTTCTTTTGGTTACTAAAAGCTTATAAGAGATTTTTAAGAGCTTATATGAGCTTTTAAGTCTAAAACAACAACCACAAACAACTTGAGTTAAATTTGAGATTTTTGGCTCAAAAATTGCATAAACCGAATTTGTAAATAAACTTGAAATTGAAATCAGTAAACAAACTTTTATTACATCAAATAAGATTACAAGGTACTTGAAAGCTTAAACTTAATCGAAAACTAAAATTAACTAAATCGACATTTTTAAACTAAAACTACACTACTCTATTCTACTACTTTTTATATCTCGCTTTCTCTCTATATAGATGACCCAAATGTATCTCCCCAAGTTCCTTGCTTTTCCCAAGTCTCAATTGACCATTGATGTCAAAGTGATCCTACCCGTTTAAATGATTTTGCGCTAAAAGTCCAAAAGGTTGCTTGAAATTGATATTTTATAATTAAGTAACTTTGGATGGTAGCAGAGGCTTAGGGATGTGTTCGAGAGATATTTAAGCAATTTGGTAGAGTTTGGAAGAAAACAGGGAATGGATTGGGTTTTGAGTGAAAATTGGTGGGAAAGGCATTTAATGTGGTGTGTTATAGGTTGTGAGTGGAGGAAGTTGGTAACAGTGTTAGAAGTGTGGTGAGGTGGAAAAGTGAGGATGAAAACCATGGTTTTGGTTTAACCAGCTGGGGAGAAGTGTGAACAAGATGGTGGTTTTGGCGCTTGTTTGACCGTTTCACCAAGTTAACGGGTTGGGTTTTGGGCTTGGGGTAGATTGGGCCACAACCGGTTTAAGTGGATTTGGATTGGGTTTAATAATAACAAAAGGTCCATTTGGTTTAGCTTATAAGTACAAGGACCATTTGTGTAAAAATCGAAACTTTGAGGACCAATCATGTAACATTTCTAAACTTATCACAAGGGTTGAACCCGCCAAACTTTGATAGTACAAGGACCATATTTGCATAAAATTCCATTTTATAAGTCCAAGGACTAAAATTGCCAATTTTGTAACTCTAAGGACCAAACTTGTAATTTTCTCCAAAGTTATCATGAAGGACCAATTATGTCATTTATTAATAGTACAAGGGTGTAGTTTGATAAATTTCCATTTTAAAACACCTGTGGACCAATTTTGACATTTTGCAAAGTTGAGGACCAAAGTTGTAATTTTGAGATTTTTAACTTCAAAGGGTTATTTTGAACAACTTAGAATCCCAAGGACCTAAAATGATATTTTACAAGTTTTTGAATTACTGTGGACTAGATTTGACAACTTTTGTAACTGGGGACTAAAGCGCCAATTATGCAAACTTAATACGCTTTTCACCGATTTTGATGTTTTGCATTTAAAACATATAAAACACTTGTTTGTGATATTTTTATCATTTTGAAGCATTTCGAGTGTTTTCGGATGTTTTGGCATTCTAACAAGATAAAAATGATGAGTATTTAGACACTCATCGTGGATTTGCAAGATTTAAGTTAATCGATTCTTTTGATGGGATGCTTTTGGTGTGAAGTTGAAGATGTTAACACTTTATTCCCCATTCGGAAAATCTTGAAGAAGGTCGAGTCTACATCTGCTCTACATTTTCTCGCTACATGTTAGAAGACTAAAGACTAATCATTTGATGATCTAAAGACTTCTTCTTAACTGGGCATTTATCAAATGTATTGTTCGGTTTAGGGAGAGCACTAATTGGAGAGAGTTATAAGTCGATTCAATCCCCAATTAGACTTGCTCATATTCTTTAGCGTTGACTCTAGACATTGTTATTGATTATTGTAATATTGCAGCTTGCACTATTGAATAATAATCCGCTTTTGGTATTCCTTTGCCAAATCTTCACGGATTAGTGTTCATGAAAATGATCCGCTTTGGTATTCCTTTACTAAATCTTCACGGATTATTGTGCACTCAGAATCAACCACATGAACATTAAGGAAAATGAATACCTCATCCGCTTGAAGACATTATTCGTGAATCTTCCCGATCGGGCCTCTATATGTATATCTTTAGGAAGATGGAATTGATGTTTAGGAATCATTTGTTCCGGCTCATTAAGTGGGTCAATGTACATCCGGTTGTATATTTATTCACGTGTTGGACATTTGACACAAGTTGATTACTCGGAGTTAATCATTTATCACTTATTCGAGATTGAAGTCGACTCACAAAGGTGTGTTCTTATTTGATAACTTGCTCGGGCTTAAGAATTTGAGTTGAAGACTTGGTTTATCTAGTTACCGTGAGTCGAAGTGGATGGTTGAAGACGGTTAACTATCACTATTAGGAGTTACATTGTTTTACTCGATGTCACACGACATGACGTGTGGATAATCGCAAGAGGTGTTAATGTCTCATACTTTGTTTGGGTAGTGAGTACTTAGAGATTTGCTTGAAGCATAAATTCTCTACACCGCTCTTCCATCATTAGTGCAAGCTTAAGATACAAATGTGGGGAAGTTGACTTGGTTTCAAGTATGGTATATCGGGTTTTACTCTTGGTGGTCACTTCAAATTGTCTACATAAGGGTTGATAAAAATAGTCAGAGAGTCTTCAGAAGTTGATTCTCACAAGAGTTCAAGTGTTCTTCTCATAAAGATTTAAAGTATTTGGGCTTATACTATGTTAGTGATTCAAGTGTCAAAACTAGCAAGGGGAAGGAGACAAGCATCTAAACGCGAGTAAACTTGATGAAATTAATACTTCTAAGTAATTGAAGAGATCCCGAAGACAATGTTATTACCGCAGAGACTCAAGGTTTGACTCATGGCGTTTAGTGTTTATTCCAACTATGTAGGGAAGAGATGTTAGAGAAATTTTCTCAAGATAAAAGAGGTACACAAGTGTGGTAATTTTGATGGTATCGCAATGATCGGGAGAGATTGTGTACATTGGGGATGCTCACCGTTTCACTTGAGTGCTTAATCGCTGATTCGTAGATATAATCACTTATTCCCGAGTTGACATCCGCAGAGATTGTCATCCGCAGAGATAATCGCTGACTTGGCCCGCTTCTTCAATCTTATCGCTATTCCTTCCTTGTGTATTGGTATACTTGGATACTTGAGCTCATACACGATCATCGTGGAAGAAAATGTAAACATGGGAGGTGTTTTCATTCCCTCTTGATGTGTATTCGAGAGCTCTGGGTATTGGTGTACTTGGTTCTTGAGCTTCATACACGATCATCCGGGAAGAAA
The DNA here is from genome assembly GCA_022545495.1 of Chrysanthemum lavandulifolium. Classification (NCBI taxonomy): domain Eukaryota; kingdom Viridiplantae; phylum Streptophyta; class Magnoliopsida; order Asterales; family Asteraceae; genus Chrysanthemum; species Chrysanthemum lavandulifolium. The sequence goes on from JAHFWF010000012.1 coordinate 684,280, forward strand.
ATGTGAACATGGAAGATGTTTTCATTCCCTCATGATGTGTATTCGTGAGAGTTCTTGAGTATTATACAAAGAGGTCGACCGCATCAATTCAACTACTTGGGGAATTGTTCTCTTGACACCTTTGGAATGGATCGCCTGAACTTGATGGTAATGAAATATGAGAAGAAATTTAAAGAGTGGGATGATACGTTGTTGTTCTTGTTGATGATATAACCCCAAACAAAGAATCTAGATTATCGTTCTTAAAAGGAACAATGGATTTATGATAATGGTGTGTTTCTATGTGCACCTGCTAAAGCAAGCTTGAAATAAAGCTTCAATCGCTCATCTAATGGATTTTCTGGTTTGGGGAAGTCGCCAAAGTCTCTCTTCTCAAAGGATCATGTTCTGCCTTCTATTCTCGAGCCTCGATTTTCTTTGGTGGTGAATGTTTAAGAGATGATGACTTCATCTTCCGCAACGGACCGCTTGATATCCTTATCTCTTGCATCAGATCATCATCTTCTTTTACTATATCATCTTCTCTATCCTTGTATATATTTATCAAAAACAAAATACAAAAATATAAAACCAACAAAAAGAAAATAGAAAATATAAAACCTTCAAAACCCATAAAAATCGTAAAATTTGAAAAATACCAAAATATGTTTTCCTAGACATGTCTTCGTATCGATAACATCTACGGTCTTAGAAATGTCATTCAATAATGGCACGGGACCATAGATGAAGTTCGAGTAGAGGTGTAAATATTCTTTTCTAAACATGTCTAAAAAAATGGCTTGCAGCTATTTCTTAATGTAACCCGCTCTAAACCATGGCTTGCTATTATTTTATAGCAACCCGTTCTTTTAGAGGAAGGAAAGTGTTGCGCTAAACCTATTTTCAAAATATTTCGCACTTATCCTAAAAACAAAACAAGGAAAGTATGTCAAGGATCATTGCTCCTACACAAATGTTTTTCCGTCTAAAATTCTTCGTAAAAATATTTGGTGTTTTCAAAATGGTGGTAAATGAGTTGTTTTAAAAACAATCGATTCGTAGTTTTGTAAAATTGAAAACTCAATCAATGACTTCGCTTTTAAACTTTTCATAAAATGTGTCATGGATTGAGGGGATAATGTTTTTCAAATCTACATCATCTAACGGCTTTCTTAAATATCCTAATATGCTTAATTAAAATGATGTTAACCTATGTTGAAGGACTAGGTGCCTAGGATATGATTGCTAGGATTAGATGATTAGAGTTTGATGAACACATTATTCCCATACATTTATATGATCCGATTGATATGTTGCATTGACTTTTATTAGTCGATTGTTGTTCGGGTGATGTCGACCACCATATATTTGTATGTGTGTTCGTGAACGATGCGTGTATATTGGTATAAAAGAATGTTCTCGATCCGGATCCCACAATTGAAGATGATTGGATGCCGAAGGAAAGGGTAACTATATCTTGGGTTTACAAACAAAGAAACGAGCTTAATTGACTTCTATGGAGAGTTGGCATAAATGCAACGAAGAGGTCTCACCGCATCGCCAGATGGTTTTCTTCTAAGCGATGAAGAAACGGAGCTTAATTTGACCTCGCTTGGCATTAAATGCAACGAAGAAGTCTCACCGCATCGCCAGACGGTTTTCTTCCAAGCCCCACAAAGATCAACATAAGCTTCTCAACCACCTAACGATCTTTGTGCAGATACCCTTTTAAACAATTTTGAAAAATTTGAATAAATTTTTTGAAAATGGAAAATATTGTTTTGAAAATTTATCGAGTTAATCTTTGAATATCACCGACTTCATTTTATCAAAACTTAAGTCACTCAATCATCGATCATCGTCATGGTTTGAGGGGAGAGTGATTTTAAATAAAATATTTTCAAACGATATTTCTTCATAAAAGTTCCTATTAGTACGTTAAAATGTGGTGATCTAAAGATTTAATGTTATGTCATGGTATGATTTTTCTTTGAATCAAGGTCTTTCAAATGAAATTTTTTCGTTTGTTTGATTGTGAAATTGTTTTATTTTACTAAAAGATCTCTTAAAACAATCATACCGACACTAACAATCTTTAATGTCTTAAATGGTCCTTATCTCGTCATTTTTCAAAATCAAATCTTGCCACGCCTTTCCCCAAACTTTTCTAAATGATTTTAATCAATTGGGATCACAAATCTCAATTGGTTTGAAAGTTTTGATCATGGGAGAAATCGTGATTTAAATCTCTAATGTTATAATGGAATTGGTTTTAGTCCTTCAAAGGCACTCCCGCCTCCATGTGCCAAACGATTTCAATATACATAATGCACATGTTGAGGGGAGCATTTATCCAAAACAAGATGAGTATTTAAACCAGCACATATTCTCCCATGTTTTTCTAAACCTAATTAAATACTTGAGATCCAAAATCTCAAAGGATTTGATATTTTTGATCGGGGAGAATTTATGATTTAATAATGAAATTTGATAAAAGGTGATTGTTTGATTCAATTGTGCCGCCGCTCTCTCATATGCGCTAAACGCTTTCAATCTCAAGCATATATCGAGGGGAGCAATTTAAAAGAAAATAAACTCAATTTGTGATTTAATAATGAAATTTGATAAAAGGTGATTGTTTGATTCAATTGTGCATGCCGCTTTCTCATGTTGGAAAATTTAGTGCACTTGTGGGATTAGTTCACACCTTGTAATGGGTTAGAGGTACGGGTGTACACCCATAAGGTCCATGAACACCCCGACTCTTATAGTGGTTTGTATTGGTAGTACCGTGAAAGTACCGATGGTGAAAGTATCGCTTGTGGAAAGTACCTTGTGGTTTCCACGATAAGCGTGTTTCCACCGATAGGCGTGTTTCCACCGGTGGTGTATCCACCGATAGTGCTATGAAAGTATCGATAAGCGTGTTTCCATCGATAGGCTATACTTCCACCGCAAGTGAAAGTACCGCTAGTGGAAAGTATCGCTTATGGAAAGTATCGCTAAATGGCGCTACAACTTCTTTATGACCACGCTTAATTAGTCATGTAACCACTAACCGCTATAATGGGGATAATTATGAGGCTATTAATGGGCCGATTAATACTCATAATTCCATTGAATAGCTCAAGAGTAACCTCCTATATAGGAGATCCGAACATGCATGAGGAATACACGAAAACACTAAACACTTATTAGCTTAAAGGGTTATAGAATTGTGCCTAATTTTCTAACCGCATTTGGTCTTATCCCAAGTAGATATTCGTGATACCCGTGCATTAGGGTCGAATAGTTTACTTTGGAAAGTGATCACACGATTCCAAGTGATATCCCGTAACCACCTAGTGGTATTACTACCGTTTCACCAAGATTGATTGTCTTAACTTCCGCTTTGGAACGAATAAACCACCAACAATCAAAGTAAACTATTTTGTGATAATCAATGGCAATCGCCGCAATGAACACATGGCTTCAAACTTTGCTGTCGGATAAGTTTGAGGGGTGGACTTTAGAGGTGGCGTAAGAAGATGCACTTTTTGTCGCAAGCATGAGTGTGGTTTATGTGCCGACTACCCAATTCTCGATGATGGGGATGATGCTACCGCTGAGCGATCGAGGAGGAGCAAGTGGGAGAATGATGATTACATATGCAGAGGTCTTATTCTCGAATGGTATGTCTCGATTCTTTGTTTGATATTTATCGAACTTTGAATCTTCCAAACAACTGGATTCCTCGATGCCAAATATATGGTCGAGGATGCATCAAGTAAGAAGTTCCTTGTTAGTAATTTCAAAATTACAAAATGACCGATTCAAGACCGCTTATGGAACAATACAATGAACTTCTTGAATACTTGGAAGGTTTACACAACACCAAATGAACATGGATGAGGCTATCAAAGTCTCTTGTGTCATTGATAAACTCCTCCTTCATGGAAAGATTTCAAGCATACCTTGAAACATATGAAGGAGGAGTTAACTTGTTGAGTTTATACCATCCGCACATCGAGGAATCTCTCAAAGTGCGTGATAATGACAAGCCAAAGAGTAGCAATGCCGATGGACCATCCGTTGTCAATATGGTAGAGCATAACAACTCTACCGTGTACAATGACAACAAAGGCAAATGCAAATATCATGACAACACAAGAGCGTATCCTAACAAGAAGGCAACACCTACTTGTTGGAAATGGCAAGACCGATCACATTAAAGGGACCGCAAAGGTGTTAAAATTGGTGGTAAAGCCAATGGATCGTGCACTAATGGTTCGTGGAGTGGTGGTTCAAGAACTCACCGAAAGGTCGAATATGTTTAATAAGTCTTTTCGATTTATTATGTTACATATGTATCCGAATCTTTTATGTGCAGGATGATGATGTTATGCGTGGGTCGACTCGTGCAACAGCTCATGTGTAAAGATAGAAGCGGTTCAAGACTTATGAGTCACCGAATGATGGTTCTATTCTTCATATGGGAAATGAGTCAATGACCTTGGTGCATGGTCGTGGTCAGGTATCTCTTAGGTTTAGTTTCGAAAGATTGTAACTTTGTTTAATGTTATTCATGTTCTCGATATAAGGAAAACTTGGTTTCAAGTAGTGTTTTGAATAATCATGGATATAAACAAGTTATTGAATCGATAAATTTGTTCTTTCTAAATGTGGTGTTTTTATTGGTTTTGGTTATTTATGTAATCAAATGTTCAGCTTAATATTACCAACGATGATGTTATTTCAAATTTTATGCACCACATATGATCGTGAGTGATTCTAACCTTGGCATGCTAGACTTGGTCATGTTCACTATAAAAGGATGCAAGATATGTCTAGGGATGGTTTAATCCCCGCTTTTGACATGGACAATGAAAAGTGTAAAACTTGCATGTTGACCAAGATAACCAAGAAACCTTTTCGTGGTGTTAGTCGTGAGACTAAGATCTTGAGCTTATTCACAAGTGACTGTGGATTTGCATGCCACTCCTTGTTTGGGGAATAAGAAGTACTTTGTGATATTTATTGATGATGCTTCTAGATTTTGTTATGTCTATCTATTACATACCAAGGATGAAGCATTAGATAAATTCAAAGTGTTTAAAACCAAGTTGAATTACAACTGGTCTTTAATCAAAAGATTAAGGATCGATAGGGAGGTGAGTACATGGATACTCAAGATTTCATCTGTTGGAATAATCCATGAAACAATCGCTTCTTTATACTCCTCAAAGAAATGGTATTTCGAAAGGAAAAACAGGTGCCGAAGGAGATGGTTAATTCCATGTTGTCCTATTCAGATCGAGTCAAGGGTTCGGGTGAAGCTATGTCGACAAATTGCTATTTATTAAATAGAGTTCCAAACAAAAGGAACAAGGTTACCCCTTATGAACTCGACTAAAAAGAAACCCAACCCGAATTATCTCAAGGTTTGGGGTTGTAGGTCGTTGTAAGACTCGATCCAAAGCAAAAGACTTTGGGTGAAAGAGGCATCGATCGCATCTTTTTGGATATGCCGAGCATTCCAAGGCTTTTAGGTTCTATGTTATTGAACCTAATGAACATGTTTCGCTTAACTCAATAATTGAATCAAGGGATGCGATTTTGATGAGAATAGATTCTCATCGGCCCCAGACCAAGTCGAGGATTCCTAATGGAACTCATGACACTGTGTATCGAGGTCCTCGATGGTGAACCATTAGTGGTCCCTCGATGAGGTTGTGGTTCAAAGAATCGAACTCGTGCTCGTGAAAAGCAAAAGGGTCGAATCCAAAGTCATTTGGACCCGAGTTTCAACTATACTTAGTGAAGGAACAAGGATGAGGTCTCGCATCAATACTCCTATTGCTTCATTGTTGAGGATGACCCCAAAACATTTGAAGAAGCAATGAAGTCCCGTGACATTGCTTTCGAAAGAAGCAATCAATGATGAGATGGATTCCATCATGGGCAACAACACTGGTGTTGGTCGATCTACCACCGTGTTGCAAACCTTTGGTTGCAAATGGATTTTCAAAAGGAAAATGAAGGTAGATGGAACTATTGAAAAGTTCAAGGCTAGACTAGTCATTCGTGGCTTTAAACAAAAGTCGAATAGACTATTTTGATACTTATGCCCTCGTGGCTCAGACGCACTCATAAGATCGCCGATTGCTATGGCATCTATTCACAACCGGGTTATTCATCGATGGATGTGAAAAAATTTTCTTGAATGGTGAATTGGAAGAGGAGGTTTATATGAACCAACCTCGTGGCTTCATCATGCCGTGCAATGAAAACAGGTGTAAACCGATTAAGTCTCTTTATGGACTTAAACAGCACCTAAGCAATGGCATCAAAAGTTTGATGAAGTGGTTTTGTCTAGTGGTTATGTTCTTAACCGTCGACAAATGCGATATAGCAAATTTGATGAATCGTAAAGGAGTCATCATTTGTCTATATGTTGATGACATGTTGATCTTTGGCACCGACCAAAATCAGTTGACCGACAAAGGAATTTTTGTCATCAAGGTTCTCCATGAAAGACATGGGGAGGCCGATGTTATCCTTGGTATAAGGATTAAACATGAAAGTAATAGAATTTCTATCTCTTAGTCTCATTATATTGAGAAGGTACCGAGGAAATTCAATTACTTTGATTGTACTCCATGAGTACACCTATGGATACTTGTGAGAAGTCGATGCTCAATCATGGCAAGGTCAGATCTCAACTTGAGTATTCTATGGTAATTGGTGCCGATGTATGCCATGACTTGTACAAGACCCGATATTGGTTTTGCGTGGGAAAATTGAGCAGTATACTAGTAATCCTAGTGCTCATCATCGGCAAGCGCTCAAAGGGTATCAAGTATTCAAGAGAACTATGGATTATAGTCTCTCATATATCGTTACCCATCGTTGTTGGAAGGTTACACCGATGCTAGTTGGATCAAGAACATCAAGACAATTCGCCTACCAAAGGCTCGGGTATTCCTACTTGGTGGAGGTGCAATTTCTTGGGCATCCAAGAAACAAACTTGCATCACCGCTCAACAATGGAATCAATTTGTGGCTCTAGCAAACCGGTAAAGAAGTCGAATGGTTGAAAACTTGCTTCGAGATTCCATTGTGGCCTAAACCTATAGCACCTATTTCTATCCCGGCAGATAGTGCACTACATTGGCTAAGGCTTATAGCCGATGTACAATGGTAAGTCTAGACACTTAGGTGTCGTGCATAGCATGATTCGCGAGCTTATCATGAATGGGGTGGTATCTATAGAGTTTGTGAGATCTCAACAAAACTTAGCCGATCACTGACGAAGGGTCCGCTAGAGACTTGGTTATAAAGTCTCTAAAGGGATGGGTTTAAGTCCAACTTAGTCATCGAATGTTAGGACACCCAACTCCTCCTAAGGAAACTTGGGAGCCGAGTTCAATGTGGAAATCAACATTCAATGGACTGAGCACATGTTTTATTTACATCCCAAGGTTGTGCTTTAACTCACGAAAGGAGGATGAAGTCTTTACTTAATGGTTAATTTTCTTTGAAAAAGTGCTTGGCAGAGCATGACTAAAGAGGAACCACCTATGTAAATGTTGAAGTTTTGCCGCCTGTGAAGCTTTGACTTTTAGCTTTTACAACATTTATGAATTTGGATATGGACACATGGCTTGTATAGTGTCGAGTTTTAAGTGTTTGAAAACTGTGTGTATTTTATCTTCGTGTATTCAAATGGGTGAAGGGTTCAATTTTAGAACACCCCGATTCTCGAATATTTGAACGTAATTTACTAAGATGGAAATTCAACTCGTGACATTTTCGCTTATGCACATGTTTTGCTTGATGTTTATTTTTCATGCAAAGGAAGTGAACTAAATTTGGGAGGATTGTTGGAAAATTTAGTGCACTTGTGGGATTAGTTCACACCTTGTAATGGGTTAGAGGTACGGAGCGTACACCCATAAGGTCCATGAACACCCGACTTTTATAGTGGTTTGTATTGGTAGTACCGTGAAAGTACCGCTGGTGAAAGTATCGCTTGTGGAAAGTATCGCTTGTGGTTTCAATCGACAAGCGTTGTTTCCATTGGTAGGCGTGTTTCCACCGGTGGTGTATCCACCGATAGTGCTATGGAAGTATCGATAAGCGTTGTTTCCATCGATAGGCTATACTTCCACCGCAAGTGAAAGTACCGCTAGTGGAAAGCATCGCTATGGAAAGTATCGCTAAATGGCGCTATAACTTTTATGACCACGCTTAATTGGTCATGTAACCACTAACGGCTATAATGGGGATAATTATGAGGCTATTAATGGGCCGATTAATACTCATAATTCCATTGAATAGCTCAAGAGTAACCTCCTATATAGGAGATCCGAACATGCATGAAGGACAAACATGAAAACATAAACACTTATTAGCGAAAGGGTTATAGAATTGTGCCTAATTCTCTAATCGTGATTGGTCTTATCCCAAGTAGATATTCGTGATACCTGCATTAGGGTCTAATAGTTTACTTTGGAAAGTGATTACACGATTCCAAGTGATATCAAGTGGTATCACACATTACTAATGCTTTGTTTCAAGAGTTGCACAGAATTGATTATCTTCACCCTTTGGGACCTAATAACCACCAACACCGAAATATTTTGAAAATAGGTTTAGCGCAAAGACTTTCCTACCTTTAAAAGAACGGGTTGCTATCTCGAATAATAGCAAGCCATATTTTGTCGAAATAATCAGAAGCCATAGTTTGTGACATGTTTAGAAAGAAATATTTACACCTCCCCCAACTTCATCTATGGTCATTATTGAATGACATTTCTAAGACCGCAGATGTTATCGATACGTAAGACATGTCTTGATAAAAACATATTTTGGTATTTTCTAAAATCTTCAAAAATCAAATAGAAAATATAAAACTTTTTTTTTGAGGGAGAATTTGTGATTTAATAATGAAATTTGATAAAAGATGATTGTTTGATTCAATTATGCAGTCGCTTCTCTCATAGCTAAACGTACACATATTGGGGAGCATTTCAAAAGAAAATAAACTATCAAGGTACAAAGATTTATATGTTTCAACATAAAGTATCTTGATTGATTTTCTAATGGTTTCTTAATGGCTTTTGTGATCAGAAGTGCTTCAAATGAACTCTTGCCTCTATGTGATAAAATGATTTCAAATATCCTATGCACATATTGAGGGGGAGAATTTACCAAGAAAATCAAATGGCTTTTTCTATGAAAATTGTGATCAAAGAAAATATTTCAAAGTCCTCTTGCCTCCATGTGCTAAACAATTTCTAAATCATATGCACATGTTGAGGGGGAGGTTTTCTAAATGATCAAAACTATTAAGGTACAAAATGCTTTGATCTTGTATCACAAGTACCTTGATTGTTTTTCCAAATGATTTTTCAATTGGTTTAAAGGAAGAATGAACTGCACCAAAAGACCACCATTTTACTTTATGTATAGAGTTATAAGGATGGTGAGGTTAGGTATTAGTTCCCACGATCCGCCGTAACCGGAGGGATCTACCCAGGACAATCCACTAGATAGTGTAGAGTCCTTAGGTATGATGAAAAAAGGAGAAAAATGAGAAATGGGAAGAGTGCGGACTAAGATCGAGCTAGTAATCGAATAAACCCAACAAGGTTCTAGAATGAAGTCTCGTGAAGCTCAAGGGTTGAAGAATGAAAAGAAATGAATGAGAAAAGGGTGAAAAGAAATAGCCTCCAACAATTCAACCTTAGGGCAAGAATCGGGTTCAATACATTTACTATCGGTGGTTACCAAGGTAACACTAGTATTGAAGACAAGACGCCATGGACCCAAAGGACGCACTACACTAAACTTCCCAAACTACTCAAGTTCCTCTTAAAAGGGCTTGTTTCATTCTCACGGGAACCGACATTATCTATCAATTTTCTTAGAGATTGTTGATATTGAAGAAGGAGACCTCTCCCTAGTCTCCGACATAGGAACCAAATGTGCACAATTGAGTCTAGAGCCAAGAGATCATCCACAATATCTTGTTAGGACACTAAATTAATGAAGACTCACTGTTTCACACAATGTGGAAAGTAAGAATATATTTAAGAGTCCCACGATTATCCTTGTGGTATTGCCGTAACATCCGAGTGATATGTAAAATATTCACAATGAAGATGGAAACCTTCAGAGCCAACATCAAACAAGCTCTTGGTGGGTGACATGTGAGATCTTCGTAAGATCAAACTTGTGACAACCGGATAGAAACGATGGGGAGATTCAATCTTGAATCAACCTTGGTCCAGAATGGAATTGACGAATACTTTTGGAAAACCGCTCGATGTGCAAATCTTCTTTTCTAGCGCATCGAATGTGTATTCATGTTTTCAAACACAAAAGTATATCCGATTGAAAAATACTTTGGAAAACCGCTCGATGTGTGAATCTCTTCTTTATATAGCACATCGAATGTGTACTCATTTTCTAATACAAAAGTATTTATGATTGAAAATTGATCTCTTCTCATAAAACCTTCGCCGATTGCAAAACTCTTCTCTTAAGCAATACGCGATTGTTTTTCAAATCAATTTTCATCAATCATTGAATCTCAATTCCGGTTCACTCACTCCGTGTTGTCTTTGAGACTTTCCGGCTGAGAACGGCAGAGCAAAGCAAACTCACAAGGAGATTCCTGAATTATACCGATCACAGCAAGATTTATAATCAGAACGCCCGACCCGCCAAGGGTAAAGGAATCACAAGTAATGGTGTCATATCAAAGCAAAACATAATTAACCAAAAGAAGTCTTAACATAAATGCGGAAATAATCCAAGTCAAAATGACTTCAATACATAGGTCCCAAATGGAAACGTAATAAACTTAACATAATATCCAAATAAATAAGTCTTAAATGGCATCATAAGAAATCAAAGCTAAAATCTCTAAGGTAAGTCCACTCAAGCACTCATCCCAAAGCAACCCAGCCTAATGCTTAGATACCGCCATGAAGAAAAGAAAGTGCTACCGAGCTTCTAAAGCCCAAAGGAATGACATGAAAGCAAAAGCGAATACTAAACGATAACGGATATGAAATAAAGTGAATGAGCGATAGCAAAATCATAATCATTTTCAAAGTATACATCGAATTTCAAATAAAGTTTATAGTCAACTACCACGAGCCCGTAAACATATATCGATCATATTCATATTCACATAAGGCAACATTTTGTAGGGAGACCTACCAGAGTTATGGCGACGGCATGCACGCAAGATCAATCATCGACAATGATAACATATAACATATAATGATCTAGGATGCATCCATACGCCTTCCTACATATTCACAAATATGCTTCACCATCCGTAGACGCAAGTAACATCACTTCATCGCCTAGAGTCATATCGAGGTGCATCATCGATACGGACATGGAACCCCATGACTAGTTAAATATTTGCTCGGTGTCAAACTATCTTAGGTCAAATCGTAATGTCATAACCGATACGATCATCTTTATCGAAAATCATTCATGTTTCCAAAATCATAGTTTTCATATCGATAGTTCAAAATCGATGTTTCATAATTCGTAAATCAAAGTTCGAGATAAGCAATAGCTCAAACAAATCGATTTGGGATTCATAGCAAAGGCTTAGGAAACCCTAATACTAAAGAAAACGTTAAAAGGAAACCTCATCAAAAGGTCGTAATATCTCCACTTTATTCCAACGCAAATGATCAAAAGCGTAAAGACGAAGGCAAAGGATTACCCTCTTCTCGTAACCTATAGACATTAACGGTCATTCATGTTATTTATGATTCCATAATCGCCGAAATGATCTTTTAATATTTGGTGTTCATACTTAATGATCTTCATACTTTAGGGTTTTATTAAATGAAATTAAGTATTCTATAATTAATGTTGTAGATTAGGGTTCGTTGTCATTTATTAAAGTCTAGGGTTAAATGAAAGTAGTTTATAAGTCATACTCACACATGAAATAACAACTTACTATATTTAGCTCAAACCCTAATCGACTCTCATTTATGTTCTAGGTTTTCTTATTCTTTAATATCTCATTAATATGCATTTACTTTACATGTTACGCCTTAATGACTCGCTATTTAACCTAATACGTAAATGATAACAATCTTTCCTTTTTATGTTTTACCATGTACGCTTATGATTTTATGTGACATACAAGTTACTTATTACTCGATAGATTACACGATACATACTACTAGTTCACTTGAATTAATATAACTACACAAAAGAGACACGCCACAACATTTAGGGTTTGATATACTTTATTCGCTTTACATATTAAACTAGGGTTTATGTTCACGTGACCCTTACTTGTTTATTACATGTTCAAAACTCATGTATAGATGTTCGGTTCAAACTAGGGTTTCGCCAGCAAGTTATACGCAAGTCCTAGCTCATCTAAACATGTTACATATTCAAGTTATTAAGTTTTATACCTTATTCGAATACACATATGGTTCGTCCCAACTCATGCATGGTTCGCCTAGATTAACTCGACACAACCATGACCCGATTCAATAATACTTATCACATTATATGTTCCTTATTAGTTACAAGTTCAATTGCTATGGTTGCCCTTGTTTTGGCTTTACACGTCAAGACAAACAAAAGAGAACAAAACTCGACCAAACAAAATATAACTCGACATATACATGCAAGGTACGTTAAAGGAAGTCGAATAAACGTTATACCTTAACTCGCTTGAAGCAAAATCTCGACACCAAGGGGTTTTGGGTCTCACCAATGGAAACAAAGAAAGAAGAGGCACAAAACTAGAACTAGGGTTTCAATTTAATGATTATATCTTGTATTTATAGTTGTAGTATTTAGTTTAGGTTTAGAGGGTTGGGTTTGGTCGGCTTGGTCCAACCGAGCTCAAAGGCTCGCCTAAATGGGCTTTCGCCCTGATCCCACGAACACAAACAAACGCCTCTTAGGCTTCTCTTGGTCCTCGGCTTGGCGCAACACAAACAAAACAAACGAGCCTGCTTAATAATTGAACGGCTCAACATTATTGGCGAATAAATTAAGTCCTTCGTCGTACTAAAGTCGCTCACATAATAATATTCGTTAAGTTTTATTTATTAGGTTTTAATGTAATACATTTATTATAAACGATTTTATGTATTTTATACTTCTTGGTTCCAAGGGCATTTTAGTCATTATATATGTTTTAGATTTTCGGTTTTACAACTCTTCCCTCTAAAAAAAATTTTCGCCTCGAAAATTGAAATGACACAAAACTAGATGAGAACATACCGAACTATTCAAAGAAATGAGGATAACTAGCTCGCATTGATTCTTCGGTTTCCAAGTAGCCTCACGCCCGGTGATTTTTCCAAAGAATCTTAACGAACGGAATGACTTTACTCTCATGACTCTTTCTTGTCTTTCTAAAATAGCTTCCGTTCTTCGATAAAGACATATCGGATCGAACTGATCAAACGGATACGAAGCAACGGTAATGGATGATAGTTGTATCCCCTTAGAAGAGATATATGGAACACATCATGAACATGCGATAACCGAGGCTGGTGCTAATCGACACGAAACTTCTCCTATACGCCCGTAATTTCAAAAGGACCAATGAATCGAGGACCGAGCTTGCCCTTGATTCCAAAACGTTTCACACCTCTAAACGGCGAGACTTTCAAAACACACGATCACCAACTCGAAACTCTAAATCACGACGATGCTTGTCGGATAACTTTTCTCGACGAGACCTAGCCTCCTTCAACTTTTCTCTAGCAACAACTACTTTCTCATTAGTGATCTCAATCATTTCCACCTTCGATTAGGCATTCACCTACTTCATCCCAACAAGTAGGTGATCTACATTTCTTCCATAAAGAAGTTCAAACGGTGTCGCTTTAATGCTAGCATGCCAACCGTTGTTGTATGCAACCCACCAAACACAAATATTCATCCCACCGCCATCCATTCCAAAGCACAAGCCCTTAGCATGTCCTCTAAGGTCCGAATAGTCCTCTCCGATTGACCATCCGCTTATGGATGAAATGCCGTACTAAAATTAAGTCGAGTACCCCAAGCTTTTTGCAAACCCTTCCGTAAACGAGAAGTAAACGCGGATCCCTATCCGACACAATAGCCGCTTGAGTACCATGAAGTCTAACTATCTCTTGTCAAAAATCTCGCCAATCTACCAATACCATAATCCTTTCTAATTGGTAAGAAATGAGCGATTTGGTTAGCCGATCAACAACCACCCAAATCGATCATGCTTCTTCTTAGTAAGAGGTAGTCCACCACAAAATCCATAGATATCTTATCCCACTCCATGTCGGAATATCCAATGGTTGTGTAATACCACCAGCTCTTTGATGTTCGATCTTCACTTGTCGACAAATCATACACTTCGACACAAACGCCGCCACATCTTGCTTCATGTCGCTCCACCGTAAATATCTGTTTCAAATCCCTATACATCTTGGTAGAACCAGATGGATAAGGAAAGGAGAACTATGAGCTTCACCATAACTTTCTCAATGGCACCGATCATTGGGAACACAAAGCCTATCTTCATACCATACAATTCCGTCATATCAACCTTAAATTCCTACCGCTTACCTTCTTCAACATTTTGCGCCACGGCCCACAAACTGGCCATCTTTCCGAGCTTCCTTAATTTGCGTGATAAGGTTCGACTCCACCTTCATACTAGCCCAAGATCCACCAAAACCTCCGACGCACAACTCAACATCCAAACGTTCTAAATCACGAATGATCCTAGGCTCAATCTCAATACTTGCAAGACACCTAATTTCCCGCTAAGGCCAAGAACTACATTAGCCTTACCAGATGGTAACGAATGTTAGTGTCATAATCCTTAAGAAGTTCTAACCATCTTCTTTGTCTCATGTCGAGTTCCTTTGAGTGAAAATATACTGAGACTCTTATGGTCGGTGAAAATATCACACGCCTCCATACAAGTAATGTCTCCGCATCTTCAACGCGAACACCACAAACAGCCTAACTCAAGGTCATGAGTTGGGTAATTCTCCTCATAAGGTTTCGCTTGTCTTGAAGCGAAGCTATCACCTTACCATGTTGCATCAAGACACACCCAATCCTTTCTTAGATGCATCGCTATAGATTTGATATCCTCCGAACCGATGGAAGAGTCAAAATAGAGCGGACACCAACCTCCGCTTCAACTCTTCAAAACTCTTTTCTTTCATCCGTCCACACGAACTTTTCACCTTTCCTCATCAATTGGGTTAAGGGCAAAGCTAAACGAGAGAAACCTTCAACAAAACGCTTGTAGTATCCAAAGAAGTCCTAGAAAACTCCTAACCTCAACACCGCCGAGGTCTTGGCCACTTAGTGATAGCCTCAACCTTAGACGGATCCATGGTTATACCATCACCGATACAATATGACCAAGGAAAGCAACTTGTCTTAACCAAAATTCGCACTTCGAGAATTGGCATGACAACTTCTTCTTCCTCGTAATCTCCAAAACTATCCTGAGATGTTGTTCATGCTCTTCTTCGACTTAGAGTAAACTAAGATGTCATCGATGAAAACAATAACGAACTTGTCGAGGAACTCATGGAAAACACGATTCATCGTGTCCATAAACACAAGAAAGCGATTCACAAACCAAAAGGCATAACAAGAAATTCATAATGACCATATCCGCACGTAAACGCGGTCTTAGGAACATCTTGCTCCTTCACACGTATTTGATGATAACCGCACTCGATCGATCTTAGAAAAGAACTTAGCTCCTTGCGCTTGATCAAACAAATCGCCTATGCGCGAAGAGGATAACGGTTTTGAATAGTAATACGTTGAGTTCACTGTAGTCGATACATAGACGATACTTCCATCCTTCTTCTTCACAAACAAGACAGTGCACCCCATGGAGAAACACTAGGTCGAATGAATCCATTCTCTATCATCTCTTGCACTGCTCCTTCAACTCCTTCAGCCTACAAAAGCATACGACACGGAGTTTCAAATCGGTTTAGCACCGTGAATCAACTCAATGCTAAACTCAACTTCTCTATCGGAGGAAGACCAGAAGTTCGTCAGAAAAACGCGGTGAATTCACAAACAACGAAGGTTTTCAATGTTAGACTCTCCAAAGATGCGTCTCAACAGATGCTAGAAAACCTTGACACCCATGAGCAATCATGGTCCGCGCTTCATAGCGTAAATGAACTTAACAGATTCGGAGTGTTTAGAACCATAATAAACGAATTGTGATGTTTTACGCTCCAAAGATCACGCCTAGCATAGCAGCCGATGGAAGCTCTATGATAAGCCAACCAATCCATGCCTAGAATGATATCAAAGTCGACTATATTGAGAGGATACAGATGTGTAGGCTTAACACGATCATCAAACGAAGAGGACACTTAACGATTTATGATCAATGATCATGTGGTTTTTCATGCGTAGATATTGATAAGGATTCTGCTAGCGGTCAAGGCTTCATTAAGTTTCTAGCACATGTGATGATATAATGGAGTGTGCAAGGCACCGTGTCAAATAAAACGAAGACGTAATAATCATCAATGAAAAGAGTGCCCGAATGGTACCTCAAGTATGTCTACCGATTCCGAGTAGTAGCATAAACACGCCCAAGAGTAGGCGGCTTGGCGTAGTTTCCGTGAATCGCCGGTTCCTCTTAGGCAATCCTTGATCTTGTGAGTAGTGGAACCACAAGAGAAACATCCACCAGCCGCCTTGAAACACGGTCCCGATGAGCCTTTCCACAAGTAGTACAGAGAAGGGGAGGCAAACTTCACCGTCTTTGTCACTGTAAGATCTCAAGCACGACTCGATTCGATCCTCGAGCCGATCGATCTTTGTTGTAACGCCGGTTATTGTTACCTTGATTCGACGATCATTTCCATTCTTACCAAGCAGCTCGCTTATCTCGACCGTCGCCTGGCGCTAGAGTCCACATTCCTTCCCGATCGACCTCACCGATCATAACCCTTATCCACTTGTCCCTTGAATCATAACTCCCGCCAAGATTTCTTTATACTCATTACTTGAGTCCCACTTGAACTGATCGCCATCGCGACACGCTTGTTGTAACCCGAACCTCATGAAAGATCTCAATGTTACGAGCCGCATCATCAGCAGCCGACACATCCTCATACTCAGTGTTAGCAGCTGCTCCAACACCCACTTCTTCATTCCCATTTGAAATGCTTAGCTGGCGCCTACCATCTCCAAAGAATCGCTCCAACAAAGCTTACCAACCTCATAAACCTACCCATGTACTCATTGAGTTCTCATGATCAAACCGTAGATCGCCCGATAATCCTCTCATACCTTGTCGCTCAAAGATCGTGGAAGTAACGTTATAGAAGATAGTCCAAACTCCGCCCAAGTACAAGTAATACAAAGCATCTCCTCCGTGCTTGTTTCAATGCTTTCCACCAATTTAAAGCATCACCCACCGCTTGAATGCACTAACGAGTCTTAAATCCATCTCCACAACCCAAGATTTCAAACAAATTCTCAACATGAGTGATCCACCTCGCCAAAGGGGAGAAGAAGAAGAAGAAAGAGGCTTGAGCTATCAAACGCCGAGCCAAGTATGTATGCCGATGGGTCGAGTACTCCACCGCCTCCTCAAGGTTGACCATCGATTCAATATTGTTGATCACCGCTCCATCATCTCGTGTAGTCAAACCAGGAAAAGAGAGTTGAGAGCATTCGCAATCGCAAAGATCCATGTTAGGAGTATCATCGCTCCATCCGATTTTGACGAGTTCAACCATCTCAAGGATATTCAAACATTAGCAAAATGAACAAAGGCGAGATACGAAATGAAGTTCGCAGAAGGAAACCTAAGTCTACCCAATCCTCACAGTGTCAAATCCTAACTCAAGGATAACCTAAGGTTCTTATGTTCATGTGTCCCACTACAAGTCAGAACTGGCTCGATACCATAAATCAGAACGCCCGACCCGCCAAGTGGTAAAGGAATCACAAGTAATGGTGTCATATCAAAGCAAAACATAATTAACCAAAAGAAGTCTTAACATAAATGCGGAAATAATCCAAGTCAAAATGACTTCAATACATAGGTCCCAATGAAACGTAATAAACTTAACATAATATCCAAATAAATAAGTCTTAAATGGCATCATAAGAAATCAAAGCTAAAATCTCTAAGGTAAGTCCACTCAAGCACTCATCCCAAAGCAACCTACCTCCAATGCTTAGATACCGCCGGAAGAAAAGAAAAGTGCGGCCGAGCTTCTAAAGCCCAAAGGAATGATATGAAAGCAAAAGCGAATACTAAACGATAACGGATATGAAATAAAGTGAATGAGCGATAGAAAATCATAATCATTTTCAAAGTATACATCGAATTTCAAATAAAGTTTATAGTCAACTACCACGAGCCCGTAAACATATATCGATCA
Source organism: Chrysanthemum lavandulifolium (assembly GCA_022545495.1). Taxonomy (NCBI): domain Eukaryota; kingdom Viridiplantae; phylum Streptophyta; class Magnoliopsida; order Asterales; family Asteraceae; genus Chrysanthemum; species Chrysanthemum lavandulifolium. Next base: position 702,684 of record JAHFWF010000012.1, read on the forward strand.
TATTCATTCACATAAGGCAACATTTTGTGAGACCTACCGTAGTTATGAATGATGTGCATGCACGCAAAGATCAATCATCGATAATGATAACATATATATAATGATCTAGGATGCATCCATACGCCTTCCTACATATTCACAAATATGCTTCACCATCCGTAGACGCCAGTAACATCACTCATCGCCCTAGAGTCACATCAAGAGGTATCATCGATACGGATATGGAACCCCCATGACTAGTTAAATATTTGCCTTGTGTCAAACTATCTTAGGTCAAATCGTAATGTCATAACCCATACGTATCATCTTTATCGAAAATCATTCATGTTTCCAAAATCATAGTTTTCTATATCGTATAGTTCAAAATCGATGTTTCATAATTCAAATCAAAGTTCGATAAGCAATAGCTCAAACAAATCGATTTGGGATTCATAGCAAAGGCTTAGAAACCCTAATAACGAAGAAAACGTTAAAAGGAAACCTCTACCGAAAAGGTCAAGAATATTCTGCACCTTATTCCAACGCAATGATCAAAAGCGTAAAGACTTAAAGGCAAAGGATTACTCCTCTTCTCGTAACCTATAGACATTAACCGTCATTCATGTTATTTATGATTCCATAATCGCTTTAAATGATCTTTAATATTTGGTGTTCATACTTAATGATCTTCATACTTTAGGGTTTTATTAATGAAATTAAGTATTCTATAATTAATGTTGTAGATTAGGGTTCGTTAAGTCATTTATTAAAGTCTAGGGTTAAATGTGAAAGTAGTTTATAAGTCATACCACACATGAAATAACAACTTACTATATTTAGCTCAAACCCTAATCGACCTCATTTATGTTCTGGGTTTTCTATTCTTTAATATCTCATTAATATGCATTTACTTTACATGTTACGCCTTAATGACTCGCTACTTAACCTAATACGTAAATGATAACAATCTTTCCTTTTATGTTTTTGATGAGCAGTAAATACTCATCATTTTTGTACAAAATAAATCCGCAAATTCATCTGAAAACACCTGTAAACACATCAAAATGATCAAAATATCACAAATCAGTTTTATGTGTTTCAAATGCAAAATTATCAAAATCGATGAAAATGTATCAAGTTTGCAAATTGGCGCTTTAGTCCCCAAGTTTCATAAATTGTCAAAAATAGTCCCCGAGCCATAAATTAAAAGCAAAAGTCACCAAAGGTCCTTTAAAATCAAAAGTTATCAAAATAAGTCCTTTGGTGAAAAATATAAAGTTTGAGAAATTTACAAAATGGTCCTCCAAGTTTGAAAATTAATGTATCATCCTCGGAAAATGGGAAAAGGCAACATTGGTCCTTGTACTTTTGAAAGTTGTCACTTTGGTCCTTGAATAACTTTTCTAAATGGCGCCTAATCCTCAATTTTAATTGGCAACATTAGTCCTCGAGTTTTAAACCTTAATACCTATTTTCAACCCTGCACCCTCCTCAAAAGCCATTTTGACCCTTGTTATTAACTCGCTTAGTCAAAATGGTTTGACCAAACAAAACGCGCCAACCTTCACCATCTCCACTGACATCCTCTAAAACCCCGCACACTCAACCAAGCCCCATCCCTTATCTCTTCCCTGCTCCCTCCTCCACTACATCCAAACTTCATTTATCGCCCCTACCCCTCAATCACCCAATAGTGTGAAAGAATTTGGCGCCAAAGTCAATTTGAATGGTCGAGATTGATTCAAGCCATCCAATGGCTAGGAATTTGTTGGAAATGTTCAGAAAGTGAGAGATAAAGGCCATGGATTATAAAGAAGCGAGGAAGCAAGTTGTAGGGTCTTCTAGTTTTAATTTCATTTTAATGTCGCTTTTATCTAAACTTTAATTTAGTATGAAACTTGTATTATTTTGTTACATTGTATCGCCTAAAAGTGTTTAAGAGTTTTGAGACTTAATGCAAGCAAGAATTTCAGCTTATGTTCGTAAATGCTACTTCAGCTCATCGCTTGAATTTGCAATTTCAAGAACCCAAATACAAGTGTTTAAGAGTTATTTTAAGCTCACATAGTTTGAATAAGCTATCACACCTTTGATAAGCTATATCAGAGTTTCTAAGAAGTGTGGATTTTGGTCAAAGAAAGTCAAATGGGTCAAAGTTGTAATGGAAATGGTGAACGGGTGATCTGATGCTGAGTCAGTTGATACTAAGCTAGATAGGGTGTGGATAAAGCTAGTGATTCTTGGTTCACCGTTTCAAGCTTTAGCGCTTTGGACTCTTGTAAGTCATTTTCAAGTTTTATGCATATTGAGTATTGGTAGTTTAAACTAGTTATAACTGCTCTAATAGTTATATTTAAGCTATGTTAACTTAGTTTGATCAATAGTTCGTGTGTTTTTAGTGATAGAATCGCTTTAATCTTCATAACAAGAATATTGCGGGTGTTCGATTAATGATTTCACGCCTCTTAAGGTTTGACTGGTATTAATTACTATTTCATGTTTCTAAGCATATTAGAACTTAATTGAGTCATAGTATTAGTGCTTCGTACCATAAAAGTCAAAAGCTGCTTTAAAACCTTTAACAGCTCAATCGTTGAAGTTTAGGATTAGCAAAGCATTAATTTGTGTTTGAAATCATCAATCTCACTTGCATTAGGCTCATAACATCAAATAACATCAATCGCCCTAAAATTAGATCCAAACTTCATAAAAGTCAAAGAGTCATCTCGCTTCAAAAAGTCAAATAAGCCAAAATCGATTTCGGCGTAACTTGCAAGATCTCGACATGGTCCAATAAAGGTTTTCAAGAGTTGAATTTTTGTTACAAGTAGTTCACTAGGTTGTCTCTTAGACCTAATATCTGTTTTTGATTTAAACTTTGTGATAAGCTTGTGCAGGCTTAGCGCTCCCCTCGTGCCTCGCACCATTTACTCACCAACACCGAGTTTTGCCAGGCTTTTGCATCAAGTGTACAGAGCTTATAAGAGCTCACCATGGCCTCATTTTTGGCATAAGTATTTCTATACCAGTCCTTTACAAGTCCCAAATCAAAGTTTTCTTTGAGCTTATTGATAAGTTGTGCATGTGATTACGCTTTACCAAAAAGCTATTTAAGTTTATAAAATCAAAACATCAAATGTAAGTAATATTGCTTATCGCAAGAGTTATAGCCTCGTTGATTTTAAGTGCATTAGAGTATATTTAGCTTGTTTTAGCCTCGTAATAAAGGTGGTAGCTTTTGGTAAGCTTTTTATTTATTTTAGCTTATTTATAAGACTTGAGAGCACAGTTGCTTATTTCTCCACATAACCACCTGTTCTAATTTTCATAGCTTCTCATCATTATTTTAGAGTTTCTGAATTTTCAGATTTTATAATCGCTTTTATATTTTTTCTATTTTAATTAGTTTTTAATACTTTTTAAATAGCATTTAATACAAAAAATTAGAAAAAGGTTCAAAAAATAAGTTTTCATTTTTCTCAGGCTTAGATAAATATAAAAGTAGAAAAGTAATTTTCAGATTTTTCATAGCTTATTTGGTAATTTTTAGTAATTTAAATAGTTTTAATAGTTTAAAATCCATGTGAAATTAGAAAATAGTCACAAAATACAAAAATAGTTTTGAAAATTCTAGTTTGATATTTTAGACTTTTAAATTCATAATTTTATTTTTCTAGCTTTGTTTCCTCATTTTTGTATTTTAGGTAATTATTAATTAGTTAAAATAGTTTTTAATTAATAATAATTAGATAATTAGTTTTAAAAATAATTTTCTTTTTCTATTAATTTTCTTTATCATTAGGTTTATAACAACATCATTTTCATATTTTTAGGGTTAATATTGACTTAGTTTCACTTTTTATTTTGCACGTCACAGAGATTTTAATTTAAACGACGCGCTTTAGGTTTGAAACGCTCATCACTTTAATTATAGTGATAGCGCTTATTTAATAGATTTTATCTTTTTAGATTTTCTTTAATTTGCATTTAAGCCGCCTTATTTGTTGTTTTTTCCGAAGTTAATATCATATTCAATATCCTTTTCCCGCTCAAATCTCGCGATCACTAAACGCTGATAATCCATCAGACAACTCTCTGGGACTTAACGTAACCGGGAAACATTGTACCCTCAGATCTTCATTGATTTCGATTTAAGCTGCTTTTAAGTTTTCTTACGCTATGCTGAGAGAACTTGACTGCTTTACAAGATCAAATTTTTGGCGCCGAGGAGTCAGGTCGATTATCTTCGCCTAGAAGATTAGTTGTTTGAATACCACCATTTGTTTATATCATCCATATCCATCTATATATATATCCATATTTTCTTATAAAAAAAACCAAAACCCAAAAACATCCAAAACGATAAAACACAAAAATATTTTTCCTTTTGTTTCTATATATGTATCAAAATAAAAATACAAAAGAATCGCTGCTTTTTAATAATTAACAACTTAAAAGATTACCATCGAAACCAAGGCAAAGGACTACCTAACTGGGTGTGTACATAACAAGTTCTCTAACCAAAGATATAAACTTGCCTTTGTGTCCTCGTGATTGGTGTACCTTTTACAAAAGGCTTATCATCTTGGATTATTGGTTAAGTTCATCGTTGTTTTGCCTCGATTTTGTGTTAATTGATTTTGTTGTGATATCGACGCTTCGTAACCGTAAAACCCACAAAGATTCTTCTCACCCAAGTTTTATAAAACGCCTTCATAATTTCATTCTCATCCTGAAGAATTTCATAATTCCCATTTCTCTCCTTAACTCGAGGTCTCTAGAGTTACGCCTGAAGGAAGGCAAGACTCGTCAGCAGCTCAGAGACGATTCTTAAAAAGGAACACGCATCTATGAACCGCCAGTGTCCCATCATGTCTGAATCAAAGGGAAGGACCCCAAGTCCAACCCGATCCACAAAATCCAGCCCCGATCTCCGAACGATGGAGGAGCTTTGCCAACCCACTATGAATGGACGGGCGGTCCAATTGCCCTTGGCCGACATCCAGTTACGGACTTTGGACTTAAACATCACATGATTCAACAAGTCCAAAGCTTCAGCCAATCTCATGATCACGGTGAAGATGCTAACAAGCATCTTGACAAATTTTCATCGTCACCCAGTGCATGCAGCAAAACGGGTCTCCTCACGACCTTTTCATATACCTCTTTCCTTATTCTTTGACGCCTCATGCCATCGCATGGTTTGATCGCCTTCCCAAGAACTCAATCCATAGTTTCGATGAAATGATCTCCAAGTTCTTGGCGAAATATTTTCCACCGCCGATGGCGATTTAAACTAAGGAATGAAATCACAATTTTAGGCGCTTTCCGACGAGTCCTTATTCGAGGTACGGGAACGCTTATAAGCTTTCAATCGACCGATGTCCGAACCACAACATGTTGCTTGTCACCCAAATAGATACATTCTATAACGGGTTAACACCGAGACATCGCGACACAATCAATGCTGCCGCCGGTGGTACCTTTATGAAAAGGCGCACCAAGAGTGCTTTGATCTCATCGAAACATGACCGCCCACCACAATTATTGATTCTCCGCCGGGAGGAGTGAGTCAACGAGATCCACCGCCCTTCCATCTTCTGAATTCACCACTCTCAACAAAAAGTTGGAAGAAATATCACCGCCATGCTTAAAATGAATCACACAAATGCTAATCAACAAGTTACCGCTGAGCAAAAGTTATGGAGACTCGTGGTGGTCCACACCTTTATTTCGAGTGTCCACCTCCATGGCTTCACCAAGAGAGCGTGGTGATATGCTTTCAAGGTTCCTACACTTGGGTAACTCCTACCAACCGCAAGGGGACCGTAGCCTTCTAAGCTATCGCTCTAACAATTACTTGGACCACCGGGTTTAATCAAAATCGTAATCATCAAAACAGAAATAATCGCTTAATCTTAATCGTAATCGAATTTTCAAAATCAAGGTTCTCAAAATCATGGAACTATAATCAAAACCGATTCCTCGCGCCCACAACAAACTGCTCAAGCTCCACCTCTCAAGCTTCCGCTGACATTGTTAGTTACATCAAAAACAATGAAGCTTAAGATGGTGTCCATGCAAAATCGACACTTCATGAGGAATGATTTTACATCCGAGATTAGAACAACTAGTAGCAAGATTGATCAAAAATAGCAAGATCGAGAAGCGCAGTTGCTCTTCTCATGAGTCAAAACAATCAAGCTTCAACTTCGTGATCTCTTCCAAGTAACACCATTCCCAACCCAAGGGCGAGCTAATGCTATTACCACCGTAGTGGTAAAACGCGACATGGACCTATGACTCAATGCCCCCTCCACCGTGGCAATGAGTCAAGTTACCAAGGATACAACGGACGAGGTGCATATCTCAAGCCCAATGGTATCGCGACAAGTCCAACCTTCTGGTCGACTTATTTCCAATTCCTAACCCTGTTCCATGACCAATCCTAAGCCTTCACTCCTTATCCTTCAAGGTTTAATGATCAAAGCGTCTGCCGAAAACTAATCAACAAATGGAGAGCTTATGCAAATCTCTTCAAGATTTGCACTTCGAGATTAGTTTAGCGGACGCTTTTCTTCTTATGCCCAAATTCGTCCAACAATCAAAAGTCCATTGACTAACAAAGAAAAGATTTCAATTGGCTAAACTTTGAATGAGAATTGTTCGGCTGTTATCCTCAAAAAGCTTCCGAAAAGCTGTGAGACCCCTGCAAATTCCTCATCCCATGCGATTTTCAAGGGTTAGTCTAATGCTCCGCTTTGGTCGATCTTTGCGCGAGCATTAACTTAATGCCAAACTCCCTGTGGAAAGCTTATTACCTCCGCATACACCTACGCAGGATGGTCCTTGAGCTCAGCCGAACCGACAGTTCTCATCCGTTAGTGTAGCCGAGATCGCTCTGTAAAAGTCGGAAATTTCCATTTTCCTACCGACTTTGTTGTTGTTGTTGAATTGATGCCGATCCTCGAGTACCCCTCATCCTGGGAGGTGCTTCTTGAAAACGGGTCGTGCATTAATCGACGCTGATAAGTGGGAAATCACTTTGAGGTCAAACAAAAGGAAGTCATACCTTCAACCCTCATCGCTACGAGATATTCCCTAGTTATGAAGACACTTCCATTAACATGATTGATGTCATTGACATTGTGTCGGAGGAATATTCTCAAGAACTCTGGACTCTCGCGGCAATCCCACTTCTGCTGATCCCATCGTTGCTCTTCCTCCACATCCCTCACTCCGCTTGAGGAAGTAACTCTATTTTGCAGGAGATTGAAGCATATTTGTCTAGTGATTTCAGCCATGGGAAATTGATCACGCCCCTATTGACATCGAGGATATATTCTTCTCATCGAGAAGTTGCTCAATGATGATCCCTCATCACTCCCTCCTCAAGAACTTCATAAAGAGGAAATCAAACGATTGAAAAATCTCGATGATCCTCCAGAGTTCTAACTTAAGGACTTACCACCTCATCCTCGAGTATGCATTTTGAGGATGAGACAATAAATCACCCGGTCATCATTGCTAAAGACTGGAGCGAGGATGAAAAGCCGCTCATAAAGGTTTTGAAGTCACACGTTTAGCCATCGCTGGAAACTTTCCGACATCCGTAGGTTGACCCGAAATTTTGTACTCACAAAATTCTCCCGAAGATGACTCCAAACCACGTTCAACACCAAAGAAGGGTGAATCCTAAAATTCATGAGGTTATCAAAGCGTAGTCATAAACTTCGATGCTTGATTGATTTACCCTACTCTTTGGGATAGTCCTTGGGTGAGCCCTGCTCATTGTGCGCCCAAGAAAGGTGGCATTACCGTCACATGAAAATGATGAAAACGAGTTGATTCCTACCGATTGGTTACGGATGGCTAGTTTGCATCGACTATCGAAAGTTAAATGAAGCCACCCGAAGACCACTTCCCTTTGCCTTTCATGGATCAAATGCTGAGAGATTAGCGGAAACTAATACTATTGTTTTCTCGATGGTTTCTAAGTTATTTCTGTAGACCCATTGACCCTCAAGATCAAGAAAAGACCACATTCACATGTCCTTATGGAACATTTGTTTACCGACGACGCCTTTCGCCTATGCAATGCTCCCAGACATTCCAAAGGTGTATGATGGCCATTTTCCATGATATGATCGAAAAGACTATGGAAGTCTTTATGGATGATTTTTCGGCCTTTGGGAAATCTTTCCAACATGTCTCTCCCATTGGTCGTAAGATCAAGCTTGTGACAACCGGATAGAAACGATGGGAGATTCAATCTTGAATCAACCTTGTCCGTGATCGAATTGACGAATACTTTTGGAAAACTGCTCGATGTGCAAACCTTCTTTCTCTACGCTTAATGTGTATTCATGTTTTCAAACACAAAAGTATCTCGATTGAAAAATACTTTGAAAACCGCTCGATGTGCGAATCTCTTCTTTTATCTAGCACATCGAATGTGTACTCATTTCAAATACAAAGATTTATGATTGAAAATTGATCTTCTCATAAACCTTCGTCAGACAGTAAAACTCTTTCAAGCAATACGCGATTGTTTTTCAAATCAATTTTCATCAATCTGAAACTCAATGGCCGGGTTCACTCAATTCGTTGTCTTTTGAGACGCTCCGCTCGAGAACCAGAGCAAATTGCGAAACTCGCCAAGGAGATTCCTAATTATACCGATCACAAGATTATATCAGAACGCCCGACCGCCAAGTGGTAAAGGAATCACAAGTAATGGTGTCATATCAAAGCAAAACATAATTAACTAAAAGAAGTCTTAACATAAATGCGGAAATAATCCAAGTCAAAATGACTTCAATACATAGGTCCCAATGAAACGTAATAAACTTAACATAATATCCAAATAAATAAGTCTTAAATGGCATCATAAGAAATCAAAGCTAAAATCTCTAAGGTAAGTCCACTCAAGCACTCATCCAAAGCAACCCACCAATGCTTAGATACCGCTGAAGAAAAGAAAGTGCTACCGAGCTTCTAAAGCCCAAGGAATGAGACATGAAAGCAAAAGCGAATACTAAACGATAACGGATATGAAATAAAGTGAATGAGCGATAGCAAAATCATAATCATTTTCAAAGTATACATCAATTTCAAATAAAGTTTATAGTCAACTACCACGAGCCCAAACATATATCGATCATATTCATATTCACATAAGGCAACATTTTGTAGGGAGACCTACCAGAGTTATGGCGAGATGCATGCACGCAAAGATCAATCATCGACAATGATAACATATAACATAACATCTAGGATGCATCCATATCTTCCATATTCACAAATATGCTTCACCATCCGTAGACGCAAGTAACATCACTCATCGCCTGAGTCATCAGGAGGCATCGATATTTTGACATGAACCCCATGACTAGTTAAATATTTGGTCGGTGTCAAACTATCTTAGGTCAAACGTAATGTCATAACCGATACGCATCATCTTTATCGTAAAATCATTCATGTTTCAAAATCATAGTTTTCATATCGAGTTCAAAATCGATGTTTCATAATTCGTAAATCAAAGTTCGATAAGCAATAGCTCAAACAAACCGTTTGGGATTCATAGCAAAGGCTTAGGAAACCCAATACTAAAGAAAACGTTAAAAGGAAACCTCTATCAAAAGGTCGAATATCTCGACCTTATTCCAACGCAATGATCAAAAGCGTAAAGACGAAGGCAAAGGATTACCTCTTTCTCGTAACCTATAGACATTAACTGTCATTCATGTTATTTATGATTCCATAATCACGAAATGATCTTTTAATATTTGGTGTTCATACTTAATGATCTTCATACTTTAGGGTTTTATTAAATGAAATTAAGTATTCTATAATTAATGTTGTAGATTAGGTTCGTTAAGTCATTTATTAAAGTTCAGGGTTAAATGTGAAAGTAGTTTATAAGTCATACTCACACATGAAATAACAACTTACTATATTTAGCTCAAACCCTAATCGACTCTCATTTATGTTCTAGGTTTTCTTATTCTTTAATATCTTCATATGCATTTACTTTACATGTTACGCCTTAATGACTCGCCATTTAACCTAATACGTAAATGATAACAATCTTTCCTTTTATGTTTTACCATGTACGCTTATGATTTTATGTGACATACAAGTTACTTATTACTCGATAGATTACACGATACATACTACTAGTTCACTTGAATTAATATAACTTGATAAAAGAGACACGCTACAACATTTGGGTTTGATATACTTTATTCGCTTTACATATTAAACTAGGGTTTATGTTCACGTGACCCTACTTGTTTATTACATGTTCAAAACTCATGTATAGATGTTCGGCTCAAACTAGGTTTCGCCAGCAAGTTATACGCAAGTCCTAGCTCATCTAAACATGTTATATTCAAGTTATTAAGTTTTATACCTTATTCGAACACACATATGGTTCGGTCCAACTCATGCATGGTTCGCCTAGATTAACCTCGACACAACCATGACCCGATTCAATAATACTTATCACGTTATATGTTCCTTATTAGTTACAAGTTCAATTCGCATGGTTGCCCTTGTTTTGGCTTTACACGGCCCAAGACAAACAAAAGAGAACAAAACTCACCAAACAAAATATAACCTTATATACATGCAAGGTATGCTAAAGGAAGTCGAATAAACGTTATACCTTAACTCGCTTGAAGCAAAAATCACAACAAGGGGGTTTGGGTCTCGCCGAATGGAAACAAAGAAAGAAGAGGCACAAACTAGAACTAGGGTTTCAATTTAATGATTATATCTTGTATTTATAGTTGTAGTATTTAGGTTTAGAGGGAGGTTTGGTCGCTTGGTCCAACCGAGCTCAAAGGTCGCCAAAATGGGCTTTGGCCCTGATCCCACGAACACAAACAAACGCCTCTCGGGCTTTCGTCCTCGGCTCATGCAACACAACAAAACAAACGAGCCTGCTTAATAATTGAACGGCCACATTATTGGCGAATAAATTAAGTCCTTCGTCGCACTAAAGTCGCTCACATAATAATATTCTAAGTTTTATTTATTAGGTTTTTAATGTAATACATTTATTATAAACGATTTTACGATTTTATACTTCTTGGTTCCAAGGGCATTTTAGTCATTATATATGTTTTAGATTTTCGGTTTTACAACTCTTCCTCTAAAAAAATTTTCGCCTCGAAATTGAAATGACACAAAAACTAGATGAGAACATACCGAACTATTCAAAGAAATGAGGATAACTAGCTCGCATTGATTCTTCGGTTTCCCAAGCAGCCTCACGCCCGTGATTTTTCCAAAGAATCTTAACGAACGGAACGACTTTACTTCATGACTCTTTCGTCTTTCTAAAATAGCTTCCTGCTCTTCGATAAAGACATATCGGATCGAACTGATCAAACGGATACGAAGCAACGTAATGGATGATAGTTGTATCCCTTGTAAGAGATATACGGAACACATCATGAACATGCGATAACCGAGAAGTGAAGTGCTAATCGACACGAAACTTCTCCTATACGCCCAATTTCAAAAGGACCAATGAATCGAGGACCGAGCTTGCCTTGATTCCAAAATGTTTCACACCTCTAAACGGCGAGACTTTCAAAACACACGATCACCAACTCGAAACTCTAAATTACGACGATGCTTGTCAAGATAACTTTTTCGACGAGACCTAGCCTCCTTCAACTTTTCTAGCAACAACTACTTTCTCATTAGTGATCTCAATCATTTCCGCACCTTCGATTAGGCATTCACCTACTTCATCCCAACAAGTAGGTGATCTACATTTCCTTCCGTGAAGAAGTTCAAACGGGCCGCTTAATGCTAGCATGCCAACTGTTGTTGTATGCAACTCCACCAAACACAAATATTCATCCCACCGCCCCATTCCAGCACAAGCCCTTAGCATGTCCTCTAAGGTCCGAATAGTCCTCTCCGATTGACCATCCGTTATGGATGAAATGCCGTACTAAAATTAAGTCGAGTACCCCAAGCTTTTGCAAACCCTTCCAAACGAGAAGTAAAACGCGATCCCTATCCGACACAATAGCCGTCGGAGTACCATGAAGTCTAACTATCTTGTCAAAAATCTCGCCAATCTACCAATACCATAATCCTTTCTAATTGGTAAGAAATCGATTTGGTTAATCAACAACCACCCAAATCGTGATCATGCTTCTTCTTAGTAAGAGGTAGTCCACCACAAAATCCATAGATATCTTATCCCACTCCATGCGGAATATCCAATGGTTGTACCCACTAGCTCTTTGATGTTCGATCTTCACTTGTCGACAAATCATACACTTCGACACAAACGCCGCCACATCTTGCTTCATGTCGCTCCACCGTAAATATCAAGCTAAATCCCTATACATCTTGGTAGAACCAGATGGATAAGGAAAGGAGAACTATGAGCTCACCATAACTTTCTCAATGGCACCGATCATGGGAACACAAAGCCTATCTTCATACCATACACCACAAGCTAACCTTAAATTCCTACCGCTTACCTTCTTCAACATTTTGGGCCACGGACACTGCCTTTCCTCGAGCTTCCTTAATTTGCAAGATAGGTCTCGACTCCACCTTCACTAGCCCAAGATCCACCAAAACCTCAGACGACAACTCAACATCCAAACGTTCTAAATCACGAATGATCCTAGGCTCAATCTCAATACTTGCAAGATGTTTAATCCGCAAGTCGCACAAGAACTACATTAGCCTTACCAGATGGTATCAATAATGTTAGTGTCATAATCCTTAAGAAGTTCTAACCATCTTCTTTGTCTCATGTCGAGTTCTTTTGAGTGAAAATATACTGAGACTCTTATGGTCGGTGAAAATATCACACGCCTCCATACAAGTAATGTCTCCGCATCTTCAACGCGAACACCACAGCAGCCTAACTCAAGGTCATGAGTTGGGTAATCATAAGGTTTCGCTTGTCTTGAAGCGTAGTTATCACCTTACCATGTCGCATCAAGACACAACCCAATCCTTTCTTAGATGCATCGCTATAGATTTGATATCCTCCCGAACCGTATGGAAGAGTCAAAATAGGAGCGGACACCAACCTCCGCTTCAACTCTTCAAAACTCTTTTTCTTTCATCCGTCCCACCGAACTTTTCACCTTCCTCATCAATCGGGTTAAGGCAAAGCTAAACGAGAGAAACCTTCAACAAAACGCCTTTAGTATCCAAAGAAGTCCTAGAAAACTCCTAACCCACATCGCCGAGGTCTTGGCCACTTAGTGATAGCCTCAACCTTAGACGGATCCATGGTTATACCATCACCGATACATGACCAAGGAAAGCAACTTGTCTTAACCAAAATTCGCACTGAGAATTCATGACAACTTCTTCTTCCTCGTAATCTCCAAAACTATCCTGAGATGTTGTTCATGCTTCTTCGTTGTGAGTAAACTAAGATGTCATCGATGAAAACAATAACGAACTTGTCGAGGAACTCATGGAAAACACGATTCATCGTGTCCATAAACACAAGCAGCGTGATTCACAAACCAAAAGGCATAACGAGAAATTCATAATGACCATATCCGTACGTAAACGGGTCTTAGGAACATCTTGCTCCTTCACACGTATTTGATGATAACCGCACTCGATCGATCTTAGAAAAGAACTTAGCTCCTTGCGCTTGATCAAACAAATCGCGTTCAAAAGTCGAATAAGCGAAAATTGGGATTTTGTGGAACTTACGAGATCATGTACATGGTCCAATAAAGGTTTTCAAGAGTTGAATTTTGGTTACAAGTAGTTCACTAGGTTGTCTCTTAGACCTAATATCTGTTTTGATTTAAACTTTGTGGATAAGCTTGTGCGGGGGCTTAAAGTGAGCCCTTGTGCCTGCGCCATTTACTCGATCAATCTTGAGTTTTGCTCGATTTTGCATCAAGTGTCTGAGCTTATAAGAGCTCACCATGGCCTCATTTTGGCATAAGTACTCTATACCGGGTCCTTTACAAGTCCCAAATCAAAGTTTTCGGTTTGAGCTTATTGATAAGCTTGTGCATGTGATTCTGATTGGTACGAAAAGCTATTTAAGTTTATAAAATCAAAACATCAAATCATGCAATATTGCTTATCGATGGTTATAGCCTGTTGATTTTAAGTGCATTAGAGTATATTTAGCTTGTTTTAGCTTACATGTGATGTGGTAGCTTTTGGTAAGCTTTTGGTTTATTTTAGTGCTTATTTATAAGCACTTGAGGCTCTGATTGCTTATTTCTCCACATAACCACTGTTTTTCTAATTTTCATAGCTTCTTATCATTATTTTAGAGTTTCCTGAATTTTTCAGATTTTTATAAATTTGTTTTGCTATTTTTCTATTTTAATTAGTTTTAATACTTTTAAATAGCATTTAATACAAAAATTAGAAAAGGTTCAAAAAAATAAGTTTTCATTTTCTCAGGCTTAGATAAATATAAAAAGTAGAAAAGTAATTTTCTAGATTTTTCATAGCTTATTTGGTAATTTTAGTAATTTAAATAGTTTTAATAGTTTAAAATCCATAGAAATTAGAAAATAGTCACAAAAATACAAAAATAGTTTTGAAAATTCTAGTTTGATATTTTAGACTTTTTCAATTCATAATTTTATTTTCTAGCTTTGTTTCCTCATTTCTTGTATTTTAGGTAATTATTAATTAGTTAAAAATAGTTTTAATTAATAATAATTAGATAATTAGTTTTAAAAATAATTTTCTTTTTCTATTAATTTTCTTTTATCATTAGGTTTATAACAACATCATTTCATATTTTAGGGTTAATATTGACTTAGTTTCACTTTTTATTTTGTACGTCGCGTAGATTTTAATTTAAGCGTCACGGTTTAGGTTTGAAATGTTCATCACTTTAATTATAGTGATAGCGTTTATTTAATAGATTTTATCTTTTAGATTTTCTTTAATTTGCATTTAAGCCGTCTTTATTTGTTGGCTTTTAGTAGTTAATATCATATTCACAATATCCTTTTCCGTTCAAATCTCGCGATCACTAAGCGTTTGATAATCCATTGCACAACTCGCTGGGACTTAACGACGGGAAACATTGTACTCCTCGGATCTTCATTGATTTCGGTGCTTAAAATGTTTTAAGTTTTCTTACGCTTGCGTGAGAGAACTTGCGGTTTCTTGTTATCGGTTTACCATATCGCTTATGATTTTATGTGACATACAAGTTACTTATTACTCGGATAGATTACACGATACATACTACTAGTTCACTTGAATTAATATAGCGCACAAAGAGACCGCTCACAACATTTAGGGTTTGATATACTTTATTCGCTTTACATATTAAACTAGGGTTTATGTTCGTGACCACTTACTTGTTTATTACATGTTCAAAACTCATGTATAGATGTTCGGTTCAAACTAGGGTTTGACTAGCAAGTTATCACAAGTCCTAGCTCATCTAAACATGTTACATATTCAAGTTATTAAGTTTTATACCTTATTCGAATACACATATGGTTCGGTCCAAACTCATGCATGGTTCGGCCTAGATTAACTCGACACAACCATGACCCGATTCAATAATACTTATCACGTTATATGTTCCTTATTAGTTACAAGTTCAATTCGTTAAGGGTTGCCCTTGTTTTGGTTTACACGGCTCGGCACAAACAAAAGAGAACAAAACTCGACCAAACAAAATATAACTCGACATATACATGCAAGGTACGTTAAAGGAAGTCGAATAAGCGTTATACCTTAACTTCGTTTGAAGCAAAATCTCGACACCAAGGGTTTTGGGTCTCGGCGAATGGAAACAAAGAAAGAAGAGGCACAAAACTAGAACTAGGGTTTCAATTTAATGATTATATCTTGTATTTATAGTTGTAGTATTTAGTTTAGGTTTAGGAGGGTTGGGTTTGGGTCGGCTTGGTCAACCGAGCTCAAGGCTCGCCCAAAATGGGCTTTGCCCTTGATCCTGAACACAAACAAACGCCCCTCTTGGGCTTCTCTTGGTCCTCGGCTTGGCGCAACACAAACAAAACAAACGAGCCGTTTAATAATTGAACAGCTCAACATTATTGGCGAATAAATTAAGTCCTTACGTCGTACCAAAGTCGTTCACATAATAATATTCGTTAAGTTTTATTTATTAGGTTTTAATGTAATACATTTATTATAAGCGTATTTCGTATTTTATACTTCTTGGTTCCAAGGGCATTTTAGTCATTATATATGTTTTAGATTTTTCGGGTTTTACATATCTTGATCAACGGGGAACCCCGGACCGTGTACATCAATTCGGCGAAAGTGATCAAAGACACTTTCGTGTGTTTTATTACTAGCTGTTGTTTGCGGTACATTTGAGACGGTTCGGTGATCATAATTGAGCGGTCAATCAAAGTCGCATGCTCATGACATCCACACTTAATTTGAAGAAATCATGAGTGGTGCATATCTACATAACCTGGCTCGATATTTCATACTATGCTTACCTTCATTCTGTAAGTATCATGAACCGATGAAGGCTTCCGCTACTCTTATGGAAAGATGTCATGATTCAAAAGTGTGAGCATGTCGGTCCGAAAGTCACAACTTCACATGATGGCAACACAATAAAGGGTGATCCGGATATTCTGTGGTGATGATCTCAATGAAAGCTCGAAGATCATCAAAGATGTGGATCGATTAAAGGCCTCCACTTAAAGTACAAAGTTATCGGACCTTAAAGAATCGCTACTAATGCACAAAGATTGCGGAATTGAAGAATTGATGTATCGAGCTCAAGAACAAAGTCAAGAATAGAATGCTAGGATTCGAAATGTAAAACATGGGGTGACCTCCTTGGGGAGATTGTTAGGAATTAGAAAATTCCATAGTGAAGAGTGCTCACCCCAAATATTATCTAGCATAAGTTAGCTCGTAGACTTGTAGTTATTTACGTTATTTAATGTTTATTAGTTAGTTTGTAGCTTAGATTAGTTTAGTGTAACACCATGGAGGAAGGACGGGTCTTTACCCACTGTATGCCTGATCCACAGTCCGTCAGGAGGATGTTTTGTTTGTAAGTATAAATACCCCTTCCATCCATGGAAGGGGTGTGGCTTCTTGGAATCTAACCTTTCATTTGTTTAGCAACTCTCTTTCAAGAACCTCCTCTCAACTCTCTTCATCTATCTAAAATGGCTTTCTTATTTAATCACAATGCTAGACCACCCGAATCATTAAACAACATAATATTCACGATCCAACAGCCAAACATATAGTAAATCATACCAACAAAAATGAATAAATCATAAATTGAATTGAACATAATGTTTGATACAAATTACTTGATGTAGAGCTAATAATGATGATGATTGCGGTGAATTCTTCCTTCAAAGCGGCTTCGATTGGAAAATGCCACAGGTGGTGCCCTAATCGACCCACAGGAGAGGGTGAAGAGATCTTGAAAATGCAGATTTAGGCTGTATTTATAGGCCCGAAACATGGTTACGGTAATTAAATAAATTAATTACGTCGTAACTAAAAATACTGCCGAACTAAGTTCGGTAGTAACTAAGTTATGCCGTAACTAAGTTACGCCAGTAACTAATCTTGTAACTTCAACTTCGTAGTTTTCATTATCCATTCCATTAATTGAAACATTTTGCACTAGATGTCACTTTTGGCCCTCATCGTTCTTTTCATTTAAATTGTAGTCCTTGAGTAAATAAACTTCATATAAGTTGTCACCTTTAGTCCTCGATCGCACTTGTTATTTTTACTTTTCATCCTCGGAGTAAATATTATCTTCATTTAGCCACGGGACTTCAACACCTTAGCGCCAGTAATAATTACTGGCATTAAGTTACCAATTCATCCCGTAACTCTTCAACCGTATATATGTATACTGCTCGTAATTATCTCTACGGCGTAACTAAATTGCCATGTTACGCCGTAACCTTAATATAAAATAATTACGACGTAACCATAAGAGCGGTTACGCCGTATCCTTCAAAGCTCATATTTACAGCGTAACACTATTAGCTAGTTACTGGCGTAGTCTTCAAATAAAATCCAAATGTCCTCGTAAATCAATCTTCAGAACATATACTTGGCCTTTTATCACTTCTTTTCCGCTCCAACGCCTCATTTATCCTGAAATGCAAATATGAATGAATAGGAAAGAATTAAGTACCATATTAATGCAAATGAGGCCATAAACACGGGAATTTGATATATAAAAGATCATGCAATTTGATGTTATCAGTGCTTAGAAGTCAAGGCTAAAGGCATTAGTGAAGGGTGTACAGAAGTCAAGTCACATGGCATTAGTGAAGGGTGCATAGAGGTCATGTCAAAGGCATTAGTGAAAGGTGCCTAAGGTGTACATTCGATATGGTGTGTTCGATGTACAAGATAGATTTGTATTGGGTCAAATGATATTGATATCCTTGTTGATATTGTCATAAGGAGAGGATCTCCTTAAAGATAGGATTTGTGTAGTGTTGGGTAGTAGTTCCTCCATTGTAATGGAACTCGGTATCTAGCCTAATCTGCGGATAAAGGGTAAGCTGACGTTGTGATAGGTTTGGTTCTACCTCATGGAAGAACCCGGTATCTAGCCTTGTACCGGATAAAGAGTAGGCAACGTTGTGAAGGCTTCTCCGTCACAAGGAGTTGGTGTTGTGTAGTGATTACAAACTCTCGAGTAGGTGACTCGGGGAGTGGAGTAAGGCAAGGAAGGTGTCCTTGTAGCTGAACCACTATAAATACTCGCGTTGTGGTTTTGTGCTTCTTACACTTTATCTTTTTATTACATATTTATATGCTTGTCTATCAATATACAACACACATGTTTAAGTAGATTGACATTAGTCGATCTAAATAGTTTAAAACTAAGTTTTAATCGGTAAAACTATTCAACCCTCCCTTCTAGTTTTACACAATTGGTATCAGAGCTTCGTTACCAAGTTTCTTAGAGTATATTGTACTTTAAAAACTTGATACAATCCATGTTTAATTGAAAGCTAAAAAGAAGGTCTTTTACGAAAACAAACACCATGTTTTTAAAACACTTTTGTAGGATGTTGATTAGATAAACATTTTTTTTCTTTCTTACTAAATTGCACTAACCTTCCTTGTCATGTTGCTTAGTTAAAACTCATACCTATCAAGCCATAGGAATTGCTTGATAACAAGAATACCTTCCCTAAGAAGGTATCTTAAACACGAAGGAACCGGAGTTGTCTACTGACATTTGTTTTGTCATTAGTAAAGACACTCCTAAGTTCATTAGAGGTATGATTTCCCACTTATCTCTAAATAACATTAGCTTAAATAATAAGTATGCTTACATAGAATTTATATGATTATCTTTCACATACTCATATATTACCGTAGCTCGTTAGGAAACTTTTCGTGCATCGTGTTACTCTTTGTCTAAAGTCTTGGTTTATAAAATTTGTGTCTTATTTCACTTAATCCAAAAATCATGTCTTTCTAATAATAAAACAAAACACAAATCTCAAAAATTCATCCTTCCCCATAAATATCCCCTCCGATCGTTCACTCTACCAAACCCTCATTTTTCAAATCTTCCACTTTCAATTACCTCTCATTCAAAACTTCATCTTCCTTCTCATCTCATCTCATCTCAAACCGAAACCAAGAAAGATCTTCATCATCATGGTCATCACCTTCGTACTCATCATCTTGACACTCATCGCTCTCGTGTTCCCCATGATTAAGTTTTCTTATGGAGACATGTACTTTGTGTTGTTAATCTACATTGGTGTTATATACTCAATCCTTTGTATCGTTCTTAGCATTGAAATGAAATATTACTAATGTCCTAGTTTATCTAGTGTATTTTCATAATTTGTTTCATTTCTTTTACTTTATATCTTTCATATTTTTGGTCTTGAGATCGTTAGAAGCGATAATGCATGCTAAAGTAAAAGTTGGCTAATATACATATCTTGGTATAAAACTATAAGATGCAAAACCTATGTTTTATCAAAACCCTTTTACATCACTCTGGATCCATGGATCCTGTAGTTCTACTAGCAGGATCCTCATGGAAGGGAACGGTGAGAACAGTCATTCGGAAGGCAGTTTCTCATGCAATATAAGCACTTTCATCCTAAAAGAAATACTCCACTAGATTGTTAAAATACCAAGTGAGTTAATTGTCATTGTCCATAAATATCTAGTAAAAGCGTTAAGTGATCATCCTTTGTGTTTAACGAGTCTCATCATTTCTTTTCACTTCCATAGGTCTCGTCATGTCTCATGAGTATGAGTTCGACTTTTCACTCACTTATGTTTACATTCCTAACATCTCTTGAGCCCAACACACTGCAATCATGTCAGTGGGTTCAATAATCTCAAAACTTGTCACTTCGGGAAGGACGTATTGTCGACACTCCTCTACATTACGAAGAAGGTATCAATACCTATTTCCGAACCATAGGACTGGAATGTCTTCTCGGAATTAACGAGAAAATCTGTCCGAGGTTTGTATTGGAATTCTTCCGTCAAGTCGAACTCGTTTGTAACGAGGATCGATCTCTATCTCTTTGGTTTTGGATCGAAAACCAAAATTTTTTAACCCTTGAGCAATTTGCTCACATTCTCCGAATTTCAAATCATGGACAATGTGCCTTCACTGAAGATTGGTCTCTTGATTCTCTCTTCAACTATCGTGAAGAAAATAGTCCATATTGTTCAAACATACCTTCCCTCGAAGACATGACTCGCATGTTATGCAAACCTCGACCCTATTACTCACGATCAAACATTATCTATACACGGGATATCAGAGAGTACAAGCCTCTCACACTCGTCCTACGTGAAAATGTTTGGAGTCTTAGGAAATCAAGAAATCCTTCCGCTTGTTGTGCTCATAATGCATTGTTTGCTAACACAACAACCATACAATCTCGCCTATTTCTTTGCAAGGCGAATTGTAAACCTTCAAGGCTCCAAGAACAAATTGATCCTTTATGGAATGTTCTTGACACGCCTTTATCATCACATCATGTACTTTCACCCTCAATTTCAAGTCCGTTGTACGTACTTGTGAATAAGATGATGGAACCTCTAAACACATCCTTCACGAAGACTTTCTTCATCCACAGAATCGGCAAATGCTCATCAATCGTTTGATGATCCATCTAGTGGCAGCTCGAAACTTAGTTTCTTTTCAAAATAAGGTCAAACCTTAGTAATCATGCTTTATCATTGTGATGTAATTTCTCTCATGAAATAAAACATTTAACATTTGATGTCTCAACTATACTATCGTTCAAACTTCTTAAACACTAGCTTTGAAATATGATGCATTGTGCAACCCTTGTATGCCTTTTGTAAAGGTACTGTTTTGCAGGTGACGGATCCCTAAGTTTATTTTAGACGGATCCCTCTACTTAGGGAATTGTGGGATCCGGGCAAACAGAAGTGCAGTTGCAATCCTTATATTTCAAACCATGTCTTTAGATCACTTCACACTAGCTAAACATAGTGCCTTAGGATCAATTAAGTCTTTCTCAAGCTTAGTAAAGCTTCATACTCATTCATACCTCACTTAAGATTACACTCAAGGAGTTTTTCGATTTATCGTTTCACCAAAACTTATTACTCTTCCGCTATTACACTCACACATCATCTCTCACATATCAATACATCTAGTTTTATAAATCCATCAATTTTAGAAAATTGATTTTGGTCATCCTTACCTCAAAATTGGTCAAATTCAAGTTTTTCCATTTCCTATAACTCTTAAGATATTTTCCAAAATTATCTTAAGTTACTATCTGGTCTTTAGGATCATTTAGCTCCACTTGAAACTTCAAAATTTTCTAGTGTCATCCTTGGTCATTCATTGGTACTCATAAAAGTTCCATTTTTCTTCCATAAAAGACAATCATTGGCTACATCACTCATTGCCCTTGATCATTTAAGTACTCTTTCATTTAAGACACTTAGGAAGACTGAAACACTCAAGGAGGTATAGGTATTAGACTTCACAAACATTATTTTTCTCTTTTCTTAGGTGCTGAGAGTCGGATCCCTAGGATTAGCCTAGACAGATCCCTCATTGGAGGGAACCGTGGGATTCGGGTGACAGATTCATGCTAACTCTAGTTAAAACAATCATTTCAAGCTCATCTTGCTAACTTGTACACTCCATCTCATCTTAATTAAGTCCCTAGATCAGTACAACTCTAAAGTTGACTCTTGTGCATGCTAATCATCACATTCCAAAGGATCTTAGTGGCTTAAGTCTTGAATGCACTTGCCAAATCCTTTTCTTTATAACCACCTTGTTAAGACTCCTACAGTCATCATCCACATCCTCATTCCCAGCACTTAGAAACTTTTATAAACCTCTTTTAATCATCTCATTATGAGGAAAGCTCCTAGTGGTAACTCATCCACCAAAGAACCACCCAAGAAAATTGCTTGTGTTGTACACGAAATATCCTCAACCAAATCATCTCCCGTTAAATCCACTAATGGTAGGATCTCTCCTCCACCTATCAAACCAATCCCCAAAAGGATTCTTCCCACAAAACTACCAATGCCAAACACCACCATACCTCCTAAACCAAACAACCCCATTTCCACTAAACCATCACCCTTGGTGCCTAGAGACCTATCATTCACCACCCCTCTCATCACCACATCTCTACAATCTAAAGTTTACCTCTAGGCCATCCATCCTCCACCACCGCCAACATTCTCCTCTTTAGGAGGAATAGTGGAACAAAATCAAGGTGTTGAGTCAGCACTAGCTCATTGCTGTTTTTTCTCCGTCACCATCAAATAATCCCTTTTGGATTATGAGAAATCATCAAAGTCAACCAACCGACCACATGGAAGTTGACACCTCTCAACCACCACCATCATTCTTAGTTGAGCCATCCTCGAATCGCCTCCTCCAATCCCTCCTTCTTTTGAGGCTCCTCGACCCTCTTCACTTGATCCTTGCATCAGTCATTTCCTTTCTATCACCACCACTAACGAGCCATGACAAAGATTGTTATCATTGTCAACATGTTGAAATTTTGATACATGAAGTGCGTGAAGATCAACGTTTCATGTTTATCACCTCCTCGAACGTTTCGACGAGATCAAACCTAAACAAACTTGAGCTAGAGGATTCAAGTGGTGTCCTAGTATCAAGTACGACTTAGATAGTCTAGTAATCCAAATTCATTTATTGTTCATGTTCTTAGTTTTTAGAGTCATGTACATCATATCTCTAGTTTTATTAAATGAAATTACATGATATTTGCCACATTGTTCTGAGTATATGCTTGTTGCTCTAATACATATCCCACTTTGATGATAACATCACTTGTTACATTACCTTTGCAGTATTTTTGTTTACAGTCAGACGGATCCCTACGTCTTGCCTAGACGGATCCCTCTAAGGAGGGAACCATGGGATCCGTGCAACAGAAGACTAGTTTTCTACTAACTTGAGTCTTATTTGCAGGAAATTAGGCATTATATACTTGTTTTCTAACTTTGGTTTTGTAGATTTTCAACTTACACATGAAGACTTTGACACCCTAAGCTAGGGGGAGCTTTGTGTCAAAGCAATACATTGCAAAATCATTTGCAATATTAGGATTACATGTCATGACGTCCCGTTGCAAAGTTGCAATCATCAAGTGGGAGCATATTCGTCACAGAGACGAAATCTTTTGCAAACATAGTTGCAAATAAACTAGCCTAGTATTTTTTTTTCTTGCTTGACGCCCTCACAAAGGGATAGACTCGTCAAGGGGAAGTTAAGATGATAACACTTCTCGTCACTTGCTCTTTAGTTTTTCACATTATCTTTTTCCTTAACATGTTTTTCTTAAAACAATGTGTTAGTTCCTTTTCGAGGCTCTTTTTGTTTATGTCATTTATCTACAAAGACTACGGTAACCTCGACTCAAGTATTCGTAACCATGGATAAGTACAAGATTATAAAGAGTTCTGGCGTAACTAATTAATAAATGTTACGCCGTAACTAGTATCAGCCTATAAATGAGCGAAGTTTTCATCGATTTTAGGTATCTCCTTTCCCAAACCTTTCTAGGGTTTGGGAGATCAACTCTGAAGAAGAATCATGGTTTAGAGTATGAAGAACAAAGTTCTAGTCTCGATTTCCGTTGTATTCGAGTTTGGATTCCTTTTATATTTTTCTAGGGTTTATATTATGGATTCATATTAGTAATTTAAGTTTGCATTTATGTCATTGATCTTCTCTTTATTTCTTTATAGACATTTACTAGTCTTGTCATAGATCGCTAGTCTCAGTAATATTATAAGCTTGTTAGTATCTAAAGGGTGGAGAATTGACCAACCGACCTCAGTCTAATAGGTTGCAGTATGGAATGAATTCGCCATAGTACAACCACTCTTCATGTGCGAACTGACCAAATGATCACCTATCAAGTGGAGATATTTAAGAAGCTAGGGGAAATCTAAGTTCCTAACAACCGGGTTTTCATCGACTAGATCTAGTAGATTTGGCTCTTAATGACTGCTATTAGGTTACCGAATGATCCCGGGTGACCTATTCATCTTGGTGAGGAATCTAAGAACCATAGGCCATGACGAAGTGACCAAAGGAGTCTGGCGATAATTAACCACAATATTGAACCTTTATATTGAGAATCAGTTCTTATTTGTGATCTTGATTAAGCTTTGCTTTTCTATCTCTTTATCCTAAATTCTTATGTCTGTGTGATTGGAATAATTAAATCTATCTTATCATATCAATATCATATCATTTCTAATCATCTTAGTTCTTTCAAGGTCACAACTCTCTTGGGAGGACACTCGAATTTACCTAAGGCTTTACTTCATCTGATCGGGTTCTTTGCCCGTTAGTATGTGTTTATCGTAAGTTTTTCTAAGTTTTATAAATATTAAAAGCAGGATGAAATAGCACATCAGCTTTTTGGCGCCGTTGCCGGGGAGCAGTTAATGAAAGATCTAAGGTATGAACTATCATTATGATTTAAGTAAGAGACGTGAGTACTTTCAAAACCGTATAAGGTACGTATCTCAATCTCTCGTATTGCAATTTTCCACATTTACTCTTTGAAGCTATTATTTACGGCGTAACCTCTATATAGAGTTACGACGTAACCATTAAATAATAATAAAATTTTTAATAATTAAAAATTAGTAACGGCGTAACTATTTCCTTCTAATTACGCGGTAACACTTGTGTTAATACAAATAAGCCGTAAAAACGTTTATTTATATTTTACGATCTTCTAAAGTTTTATCGATAACAAAAGGAAAATCAGTTTAACGAAACAAATAAAATACGTAAATGGTTTGAGCCAATAGTTAATAGCACACTTACGTTTTCACATAAAACACTAAACAAGTAATAGTGATTTTATGATTTATTAATACATATGTACAACAACTAGTGTTTACATATTGGGTAGATATATACATAATTAGTATGTAATATAATGGGTAGAAATTTAAGTATTTGACCCATTGACTAAATACAATGAATGTAGTTGGGTATAACCCAAAGTCCATGACCCATACCCATGGGGCATAACCCATAACCCATTGCATGATATCATGCATAAGTTATATATGGATATTATCCATGACCCATGGTTTAACCCATGACCCATGGACTAGATGCATTGCATCTTGTAGATATATGTATCTACTTGAATACCCATGGTCCAAAGTTTAGGACCCATGACCCATAATCCATGACCGATGACCCCAAAACCCATGGGCGAGAGAGGCCCCACGGATCCCGGGATTACACTAGACGGATTCCTCAGTGAGGGATCGTGGGATCCGTGGAGCGGTAGCATTTTCTCCTCTATAAATAGTGAGCCATTTCTTCATTGTAACTCGCCCCTTTCACATATATTTCTCTTTGAGTTGTAAACTCTCTAACCTCGGATCAAGTGATCTTTGTATGTAGTTTTGTTTTGTGTGATTCTCTAGGTTCCTCTTAAAGGCGAGATCACCACCTTTTGAAGTCGAGCAAGCTCAAGTCCATGAATTGCCATGCTTCGTCATCATCAAGACTACTGAGGTTCTCTTGTTGATAGTTCTCTTATTTCTCATTAGAAGTGTAGTGTCGAAGACATAAGTGAAAGATGTCTAAAGGGTCAAGACGAAGACATTAGTGGAAGGTGTCGAACGTCCATATTGAAATCACTTGTGAAGGGTGCTTAGAAGTCAAGGCTAAAGGCATTAGTGAAGGGTGTCTAGAAGTCAAGTCACAAGGCATTAGTGAAGGGTGCATAGAGGTCGTGTCAAAGGCATTAGTGAAAGGTGCCTAAGGTGTACATTCGATATGGTGTGTTCGATGTACAAGATAGATTTGTATTGGATCAAAGGATATTGATATCCTTGTTGATATTTTCATAAGGAGAGGATCTCCTTAGAGATAGGATTTGTGTAGTGTTGGGTAGTAGTTCCTCCATTGTAATGGAACTCGATATCTAGCCTAGTACCGGATAAAGGGTAGGCGATGTTGTGATAGGTTTGGTTCTACCTCATGGAAGAATCCGTATCTAATACCTGCATAGGATAAAGAGTAGGCAACGTTGTGAAGGCTTCTCATACAAGAAGTTGGTGTTGTGTAGTGATTTCAAACTCTCGGTAGGTGACTCGGGAGTGGAGTAGGGCAGGAAGGTGTCCTTGTGGCGAACTACTATAAATACTTGCGTTATGGTTTTGTGCTTCTTACTCTTTATCTTTTCATTACATATTTATATGCTTGTCTATCAACATCCAACACACATGTTTAAATAGAATAACATAAGTCGATCTAAATAGTTTAAAACCAAGTTTTAATCGGTAAAACTATTCAACCCCCCTTCTAGTTTTACACAACTTGGGCGGTATAAAACCCTGATATGGATGAAAACCTAGGTTTTTACCAAATACACAATCTTTTCACCGCCCACATCTACAGTAAAAAATTTCCGAAAAATTTTCTTGAAGATTTTTTCGTTCCTACAATCGAGCAATGGCTGGTAAGATCTATCACTACTCTTTTTGATTCTTTTCAATCTATTATTCAATTAGGGTTTATGTGTTCATAATTGGGGATCTTGCTTCTTTCACTATAATTGTTGCTATTGACTTGGTTAATATTTGATTAAAAATGATTCCCCATGTTCTATTGATTTGTGTCTTATCATTATTGGTTGTTTGGGATGTTTTGATCTAGTTTAAATGGGTTTTGGTCAAACATGAACCTAATGGTTTAGGCGCGGTCCCTCGGCACTTAATAGGTTAAAAAATTATAATTCTTTTTACCCTAAGGATAAAATTGATGGTTACAACGTAATCTATTATTGGTCGTAACCGTGTGCTGTGCCGAGCTTCTCGGAAAAGTTACGGCGTAATCAGTGGGTGATGTTACGCCGTAATCACGTATGTAGTGTAATTACAGGCGTACTTTGTAGTGTTGGTTATGTCGTGGCGGTTATCGATCTGCATGAATAATGACTTAAGTGTATTTTCCTTTAGGAAACAATCCGTTGAATGGGTCAGGTTCTTGGCTTATGAGGATTTGGAAATAAGACAATTGTGAAGGGATGATTATGTAATGCTATCGAGAAAAGAAATCGATCAACTGAAGCCCATGACTTTGAGGCATTTGATGAAATCGGTAATGGCTCTGTTGGTAGGAAACTAAGGAAGTTACGCAAGATCAAGTTCACCAAATCCGGGCATTCATTTACACGCAATGTGTGGTTGAGACTCTTTAGGATCAATGAGCCAATAATCCCGAGTATGTTAGGAGTTTCTACAGCAGTCGAGTTCAAGCATGAGATCAACAATGATGATAGGGTTGCGTTGTATTTTCGACTAGTAGGGGTGAAAAAGAGAGTTGATGTTGAATCGGTTTATGGTGAGAATGGGTTTGTATACGAAGGAGGAGTTGAACAATGACATTTTGATGACTTTTATAGGACTAGTTGGAGGCATGCCCATACCTATGATCCCTGACTATTTCAATGACATTTCTGCGGTCTTGGGGTACAACTCGAGGCACCCTCCTTCTTACACCTTGGTTAGAAGCCTGATTTGGGCTTGTGCATAGATTGATTGCGTGTTCTTTGAAAGTGATGCATTCGGCAAAGGAAAAGATGACCATGGATGACCTTTACCTCTTGCATGGTATGGATGGGGGTAATCACATTGATGTTCCCATTACTTGGCAAGGTTTATGGCTAATGGGGCCAAGGGTTTCTCTAGAAAGAGTCTGATTCAAGGGGCTCATTTCATTGCTAGGTTGGCTAGGAGCTATGGATTAATGTCTGATGAGGCATTAGCTTGGGTGACCCTTGGTAGGGAAACCAGTGTGATTGGGCATAGTAAGCTGGTGGAGTTCGGGATTTGTACCCTCAATGTGCTAGGTGCAGTTGAGTTGATGAGAACAACCCCAATGAGAGAAGTAAGGGAAGCTAGTGGTAGTGGTGCTGGACCGAGTGAGAGCCAAGTGGAGGCTGAAGAGCAAGTCCCTAGGGGTCGACGTAGGGCACATGTGAATGTTGGGGATAGGTTACAGTTGATTGATGAGAGGCTTGAAGGGATGGAGACCCACTTCAATGAAGAAATTGATGGCCTCCCTGCAGGCTTGTATGGACTAAGTAACCAATTTGAAGGTTTTTTAGGTGCTCTTGATCAGGTACAACAGCTTTAACAAGACTTCTTCAGCTGGAGTGCAGACAAGACAAGCCAAATGCTACAGGAGATGCACCTGAGCCATCCTCGTTGGCATAGGACTCCCTATGTCTACCAACCAGAGCATCCGGACATTGGCATCCGGCAAGGAATGGCGTATATCAGCACAACCGACTCTGGTAGCACCACCGACACCCCGTGTGATGACTCAATACCAATCAATGGAGCAAGACCAAGACAGGGATGTGTGATTCCCCTGTAATTCGAACAATCTTTAAAACAATTTCAAAACAATTTATGTCTGTAATAACATTAAAACTAGGATATTTGTGTTGCCGTTAATCAATAGTACCAATAGGTATAAATTTTCCTAGTGTTTCTGTGCAGGTTTTGGAATTGTGATGCAGTTACGGCGTAACCATTTAGGTTAGTTACGCCGTAACCAGTGGGCAGTAAGATTAGATTGAGGGCATTATAGTTAAGGCATAGTCACCAGATAAGATACGCATTAGCAACCTTCTGACCCACCTTCCAACCCTTAGTGAGACATCTTGGGCAAGCTTTTGAGAGGGGAGTTTATTTCTTTCTTGGTTATTTTTCATTTCTATTTTCTTTTCCTTTTTATTTTTGTACAAATGGGACTTTGTACACTTCAAGTGGGGGGATAGGAATAGAAATGAAGTGTATGTTTACTTAGCCTACTTGCCTAATTTTCTAGTTGGTTTAAAATTTTATGCTCTTTTGAAAAAATTTTGTCATGTTTTTAACCAATCTAGAATTACATATATTGAGCACACTATAACCCTTAATGTCATTGGTGAGATCTAGCCTTTCAGTTCCCTATTTTACCCAAATCTACCAAATATTGAGTGTGTCGATAGTATTGTAAACTTTAGAACTTAGCTTTTACATCACTTGAGACCATAGGCAGTAATGTATCAAGTTATCTTGGTGCATTTGGAAAAGGCAATTTAAAAGACAAATGTTTTAGGATTAAACACAAATAGCCCATATGTGTTTACGTTATATGTGTTTGTGCGTTTATCGATTAGTCGCATTGGATTTTCGACCTCCGTGATATCCCTTTTTGTTGCACTCACCCTTAGTGCAAGATCCCTAGTTACACCTATTTGAGACTATCCTTTCATTTTCTATTTTCATTACACCTTTACACCTTAGCCTACCGTGTAGTCTTATCTTATGATCTTGAAGTCATTGTTCGCCCTAGTTCGAGGTTTGAGTGAAAGTTTTGGAAAGCGTGCCAAGTCGAAGACATCCTAATAAATATCATTGAAGATCCCCCAATATTCTCCTTATGCTCATCTCAAGTGGGGGGGATAAGTTATGTCAAAAAAAAGAAAAGAAAAGAAAAAAAATAGCACTATAATAAAGTGCATATTAGTCCTTGTTGATGAAAGTGCAAAAATATTGTAGCAATATGATATGTGGTTATAAGATATTAGCATCGAGAAACACCTCGATCACATTCGAATATTGGAAGTTAGTCAAGACACCATCAGTTCTCGGAAAAGGAAATATATTCAAATGGTGCATTCCCCCTGACGCATAATGATCCTGTTTCTGTATCTTGAAGTTGAACCTTGAATGAATGGTGGGGCGATGGCGACTTGGTTTTAAGCTAATACTATTTGTTTTCTTTTTCTTTACAGCCATTGAAATATCCCATGCCTTACCTAACCCTTTTTGTCGTGAAGCGTGTCTAGGTGATGCAGCGAGCAATCCTTGATGTCTTGGCCATGGATTTGGCCATGTATCATTGATTTTGTCCAGTTCGCCGTGACACGTTAGTAATGACACTACCTCCATAGCCTTTGAATCACTATCAACCCAATATTGCCTTCTAAGATTGTCTTTACCTTAGCTCTAGTGGTGGAGACGTGTGTAATTGCCAAGCTTATGATAGAATACTTGATATGCCCGTGTAATTAAGTGATCACCCCAAAATTAACACCTAGATTAGGATGAGCGTGAGAGTGTTTTCGTTCCCATTTTGTGAGGTGTTCGGCTCTTATAATTATTCTAGTATGGAAATCTTAACTGCACATTCCTTGGTTTACTCCGGGGATGTATCTTTTACAATCTAAAAAGTCTACTTGATAACATCAAATAATCCTGATTTTCTAAGCGTTAATTTCCCCCTTTATTGTTACATTATGATTAAAATGCTATTAGAAACATCCTTATTCCTAATTATTTCATTTCAGGAACTATTTCATGCAAGGAAGCGGTATTTGGACATTTCTAAGCCCAAGGATGATTTTTTCTCACATTTTCTGAAGACCACGGCGTAACCAAGTGATGAAGTTACGCCGTAATCAAGTTTATGAAGAAAACAGCGTAACAATATGGTGGAGTTACACCGTAACAAGACCTCAGAACAATTTATGAAGAATACGACGTACCAATGGAGTGGAGTTACGTCGTAATGTGACTATAGAACATGAAGCATCTACTTTACTAAGACTACGGCGTAACCCTCAGCTCAGGTTACGGCGTAACAACAGATAAACATCAGATTTACAAAGACTACGGCGTAACCCTCAGCTCAGGTTACGCCGTAACCATGGATAAGTACAAGATTATGAAGAGTTACGGCGGTTAATAAATATTACGCCGTAACTAGTATCCAAGCCTATAAATAGACAAAGTTTTCATCAGTTTTAGGTATCTCTCCTTTCCCAAACCTTTCTAGGGTTTGAGGAGATCAAACACAGAAGAAGAATCATGGTTTAGGAGTATGAAGAACGAAGTTCTCGTGTACGATTTCCATTGTATTCGAGTTTGGATTCCT
This sequence comes from Chrysanthemum lavandulifolium, assembly GCA_022545495.1. Classification (NCBI taxonomy): domain Eukaryota; kingdom Viridiplantae; phylum Streptophyta; class Magnoliopsida; order Asterales; family Asteraceae; genus Chrysanthemum; species Chrysanthemum lavandulifolium. The sequence continues at coordinate 734,131 of JAHFWF010000012.1, forward strand.
TTTATATTTTTCTAGGGTTTATATTATGGATTCATGTTATTAATGTAAGTTTGCATTTATGTCATTGATCTTCTCTTTATTTCTTTATAGACATTTACTAGTCTTGTCATAGATCGCTAGTCTCGGTAATATTATAAGCTTGTTAGTATCTAAAGGGCTGGGAGAATTGACCAACTGACCTCAGTCTAATAGGTTGCGAAGTATGGAAGGAATTAGCCATAGTACAACCACTCTTCGTGTGCGAACTGACCAAATGATCACCTATCAAGTGGAGGTATTTAAAAAGCTGGGGGAAATCTAAGTTCTAACGGTCGGGTTTCCATAGACTAGATCTAGTAGATTTGGCTCATAATGACTGCTATTAGGGTACCGAATGATCCCGGGTGACCTGTTCATCTTGGTGAGGAATCTAAGAACCGTAGGCCATAACGAATTAACCAAAGGAGTCTGGCGATAATTAACTACTATATTGAACCTTTATATCGAGAATCAGTTCTTATTTGTGATCTTGATTAAGCTTTGCTTTTCTATCTCTTTATCCTAAATTCTTATGTCTTTGTGATTGGAATAATTAAATCTATCTTATCATATCAATATCATATCATTTCTAATCATCTTAGTTCTTTCAAGGTCACAGCTCTCTTGGGACGACACTCGGATTTACCTAAGGCTTTACTTCATCTCATCGGGTTCTCTGCCTGTTAGTATGTGTTTATCCTAAGTTTGTCTAAGTTTTATAAATATTAAAATCATGATGAAATAGCACATCACCTTTACAGCATAAAAATAATTTCCCATTACAGTGTCAGTTATCATTTCTGGCTCTACAGTAGAAACTACTTTTGCCTTAGCAATACAAACATCTGTATGTTTTTGAAAAGACCTTTACTTATTTGGAAGAACAGTAGTAATGGATCTAGTTGCACTAGATCTCATCAATACTGTCCTTGGAACCATTTTCTTGTTATCATTAGGGTGAGATTGTTTAAAAAACTTTTTTGTGATTCACCCTACTGTTATGTGTTGTTCCCTATTCACTATCATAAAAACTGTTTAAGTATTTAAAAACAAACTAATAGTGAATCAATTACTGAAATGACATAAGTAAAAACACACTGATAAATTTTCAACATAATATTCTTTATAGAAATGAATAAAAAAGAATACATTACCTAAGTACTTGCGGAACAGTAATTGGGATTGAAATGACAAAGTGTTGGTAACTCCTCACTAAACTCGGGCTAAGTCGAGCACAACTACTATGGAACCAGCGAGCTATCTCGGGGGTGAGTTGTATTTGGAGGAATGAAAGATGGCTTTTGTATGTGTGTTTTACAATTCACAAGCTTGAATCTTTCACTCCATCTCTTATACTATTTATACAAGTATGAGTATTAACTTTATCCTAAGTGACAATGACATTTCTGAGAAGACAAAATCTTGGTGTATTTTGTCTCATTTAAAGACTATTTTAACTAAGAGACAAGGTTGCTTTCCATGAGTCGGTGATGACCCGAGCACGATAGTTTGCCATTTAGGGAAAGTTGACTTTGGTTGATAAGGACTTCGTCTTATCGATTCAAACTTGTCCCCTTATCCGCTCATTCTTGGTCTTCATTGCCTTGATCTTCTACTTGGTTTGTCTTGATGAAATTAGTTGGTGAGGAGTTTAGGGATTCGGTGAGTTATTGTCATCACTCACTGAATCCACCATCTCTTCTTGACTCGATCTTCACCCTTTAAGTTCCGCCTTGCGGGTTGAGAGACTTCTTCGCCTCTTCTTGAGTATCACGAAGATGGCTCACTAAGACACTATGCACTCGGTGACTGTTAGTGTTTAATGGTCTAAACACTTAGGGTATTTTCTATTCAAATCCTAGATTAAGGGTTTGGGTATTCTTGAACCAGCGGTCTCCCCTATTTGGATATCTGAATAGCCTAAGTGTTTGATCGATGTAAGTGAGCAAATGGCTTCTTCTGCTTGAATGCACTAATGAATACAATAAAGAACCTTGAGTATTTTAACAAAACATAAATCTTTTATTGATCACATTACATGGTTCCTATCACTAGTACAAAAGGATAAAACAAAATGATGTCAATCAAGATGGATCCCAGTGCTTGAGCTTGACTTTCTTTGTGATGAGTGTTTCCTGTCGAGGTGCTCTCTTATCTCGGCGTTTAAGTCGACCTGAGAACTTGACATTTGCATGAGTGCGAATTTGAGAGGCCAATGGTATGTAGCTCATCATTGTAGCCACTTTGCACGATCAATGTCACTCTACCTTTGGAATCTTTGGGTTTCCATAGACATCAATGAAAATAGTCCTCTTTCGAGCTTTTCAATCACAAGGCAGTTAACAAACTTCACACCTTGGTAGCTCCTATTACATTCCAGTCCAGGCACTTTGATCTCGGTGGAACTCGACCCTCTTTTGTTTGCCTGTGATGATTAAGGTTGAGATCCTTGAGGTGCGATTAAAGCGGTGAATCCTAGTATTTTGGTGCTTCCTCGGTCTTTCATACCTTTGCTAAGCATTTTCCTTGACTCCTTAACCACGTATTACGGTTCTTTTCAATGATAGGACCAAGCTCATTGAGTTCGATGATCCCAAAGTCGGTGAATTTCGGGGATCATAAACCTCGAAGTGTCTTTTATCATCCCCACAGACATTCATTTCGATGGTTTGGACTTGGGATGATTACGACATCGATGATTTTCTGGCGACCTTTTGCTTGTCATTGACGATTGTAGTGGTCAATTATTTCTTACTGATGGCTGCGACTCTCTTGTTCTTTTCTTCCAATCTCTTTTCATTTGACCATTTGTTGCTTGAGCATCCTTGAACTTCATCTGCGACCACTTTTCAAGCTTCAGGATCTATTCCAATGTTCTCGCTTCCGGCAACAACTTGTACGGTGCTTATTTGCTTTTCATTTCTTCCTCCTAGTTTCCTCCTCCTTTCTTCCTTAGCAAGATAGGCGCTTATTTGTTGTGGGTGGCGGTACTCAGTGTTGCCGATCATATAGGGGATCTTCTCGAGCTCGAGTTGTTTGCATTATTGCCTTTCCTTTGTCATGACCTGAGGAAGATGATGCTACTAATGGTGTTGTTGTTGTCATGATAGGTGTTGCAACTGTCAGTGTTGTTGTGGTTGTTGGTGGGAGTGATGAGATGGGTGTTCTTTGATGCGGTTGAGCTAGCTCCCCCGGTGTGAGAGGAAGTCTCTTGGTGGTCTTCTCCCTTCAAGCTATTGCTGCGACATCGGTGTGAGCAAAGTTGCCTCGGACCTGGGGGAGTTGGAGTGGCTTAACCTTTGAAGGCTTGATAGATCTCAGTGACCATAGCCTTGATATCCATTGTATCTTTTTGATGATCAATGACCTTTTCTGCTAGAGTAGCCTGAGAGAGTTCCAAGGTAGTCATTCTTGGCCCAAGATTCCAAGCCATTGAAGATGATGCCTTAGCCAAAGTGGTCACCTGAGTATCCAACGAACCTAGTGTTGCCTGAAGAGACTAAACTAAAGACTGAAGACCCTGAACATTGGCAGACTTTAGCATGTTGATTAGTTCAGTGAGGTCGAGGAATTCTTCAAGTAAGCCTCGGTAGCCTCCGGCACTTTAGAGTTGAGTCTTGGGTCTTCTTGACAATGACATCCACGATTTCATCTATGGTAACACCACAAGTCTGAAGATGCTTGAGAAATTTGACCAGGTTTTCATCCAATCTATGTAGATGTTGGTACATGAGATCCATGTGTTCATCAGTGTTGGCATTAAAGGTGAGCACATCAGACTTTAGATCAGCATAGTGGCGGCGACTTGAGTGTGTTGATCCCATAGTGTTTCAGTAACCTCAGAATATAGCTTCCTTGAAGCTTAAGTAATCCACATGACTAGTTGCCTCTCGTCGGTGGAAGAGTATTATCAAACTTTACGAATTCTTGAGACGGGAAGATGCGGAAGAGTCGAGTCATTATCTTGATTTGGAAATGTGACTCTTTAGGCTCTTGTGGATCGGTGATGCTCTTGTTCGGTTTGAACATCGCGTTCACTTCTTCTCCTCGCGATAAATTTCATCTTCACTTTCGATTGTTCTTCATCGAGAAAAGTATTTCATTGACCTTAGCAACTATCGATAAACCGGTGGTGGTGATGGGTTCCATATCGTGGTGGTATTAATCCTCTGAGTCTTTGTCCCCGTTGCTCCTTCAAGCACGATGGGTTTTCGAGTGCTATCCCAAAGCGATGGCGATGAGATCCCTATCGGTGGGTTGGTTAGTTCCTACGAGTCTTTGGGATCATTCGATTGGCCCTCGGACAAAAGCTATGATTTGCGAATGTCATCCTTGGGCATTGTGGAAGGCTCCCACCAGCGGGTTGTATGCTTCCTACGGATCTTGGGAGTAGTAGTTGGGACCAAGGCACTGCTTGTGATGTATCGGTGTCCTTCGTTGTCACCGGGGTGGATGTTGTTTGGTCACCTTTGGGTGGCGGATCGATCTAGGGCTTCTCTTGCCTTTTAGGTTGTGCTCCTGAAGCCTCGGGGCCTGAGACTTGGGTTTGGTCTTAGTCCCGATCGAGACTTCCCTTTCTCTTTTAGGAGCGGGGTTTGGAACCTTGGGTCCCTTTGGTTGTTCTGACAACCATATGGGCCGTCAATTCAATATTAGTGACTTGGGATGGGTCCTTTTGAAAATTTGATTGACTCGGGACACCGGGTAAAGCAGTGTATTTAAATTCACGAGTGTAATTGCAACCCGGTAACACTTGTAAAGCACATGAGACAAACCTAGGAGTGCAAGCGTATTTCGCCTAGTTTTGCTCGATAGCTTGTCTGAGATCACTATAAATGATCTCCCCGATGTCGACGGTGACCCCATTCATCAAGCAAGATGCCACCATCAACTAAATAGAATTAACTGGTTCGGTGGATGAGTGGTTCCATGAGAACACGAATCACAAATGTGAGCAGGATCTTCCAAGCCACGGAAATGAGTTCTTGGTGGTGGGGTTCTATCCGAAAATTTTGGATCCAAAACAATTTGTTTCAACCTATCCTTCACGGTGAAGGGTTCGGGATGGGCAACATAGACTTCACTATTGTAGTCTAACCACCTGTTGAAGTACAAAAGTTTTATAGTCTGGGTGGTGATCTTTCCCCATTAAGCAGACTAAATTTGATGAGATACTCCCGAGGGGTTCGACGTCGGTCTCATCGGTTGAGGGTGACGGGTCATAGACCAGCGATGTAGCCCAAAACTCCACGAGGAGGTTTTAGTGCGAGATTGATGGGGGTGAGTAAAGGCCTTTTAAATTGGGCGGTTGAATAAAAACTTCATTATGTCCTTATAGGTTTTGGGACATTTGGGGAGTATTCAAAATTGCCTATAACGTTGTTTGTTTTAAATTCAACATTGCTGAGATCCCTTACCCACTGTGATTCAAACTGAAGAGATTGTGTTCTTGCCATTTCCATTTAAAAGGTTTCAGGGTTTTGAAAAAAAATCTTGACAAGAACAATCAAAGAGTTTAAATCTCTTAAGTTTGTAGTGAAAAACTTTTGTAAATGTTTACAGAGAAGATTTTAGTGAAAAGCTTGTTTTGAGGTTTGAAGAACACAAAGATTTCTTGTTTTGAGAAGAGATTTTGACAGAGTTTGGTTGCAGAAATTCTTTGTGTATGTTTTTAATGTTTTGAGAGGGGTATTTATAGAGTGGTGAAAGGGGTAAATCTTGTATAAATGAGGATTTTTAAAGTCATTTTATGAAAACGTTTGGAATCTCCTCATTTAATGCCACCTACTCCACTACCCATGATAATTTCACAGTTTTCAAGGGAGCAGTTGTCGTGCGGTAAAGTGCATTCTGCAGTAATAAAATATCCATAAGATATTTCATGTGAGATGAGGCATTTAATGCCAAGTGGGATGAGGTAAGGTGTTGAAAGACTCTTGACTTTGATGACAGTAAGATAAAGAGACATATATTCATATATTAAATTGGTGTGTTTACCAACCTAGGACATTTAAGTAACTGATACTTGGTGCATTTAGTTACTCATTCAATGCTCAATATCTAAAGTCAGGGGTCTCGAATGAGTCTTACTCATTCGGTGAGAGGGTTGTTTGGGGTTTTGTTCAGGGGAGGATGAACCATTTGGAGAAAACTCACCGAGATTGGGATTGGTCTTGATTTGCGACTTTCAATGTCTAGCATTCCTAATTGACTTCGGTCTCACGAAGGTAGGTTCATCTAAGGGTTTTGTGAAGATATCAGCAGTTGATATTGGTAGGGATGAAATGAAGCTCTATGTCTCCTTTCATTATGTGGTCCCACGATAAAATGATATCGATATCAATGTGTTTGGTTCTTTGGTGAAGGACGGGGTTGTTGGAGATTGCAATAACACTTGGTGTTATCATAGAAGATGGGTACCATTTATAATGGATGTCATAGTCATTTGAGTGGACTTTGCATCCATAAGACATTAGCCTGACACCTACAGTGACCACGCGTACTCTTCGGTGAAGACATAGCGTGATTGTTTCTTTTAGCACTCCAACAAACCGGTTTTCCTCCAAGAAATTAGCGGGACCACGAGGTACTTTTTCTATCCATGTTGCGACCGACATAATCAGAGTCGAATATCCTTTGAGATCAAATCTTGAGCACTTTGGATAGTAGAGTCCAAGGCTAAGTTCCCTTGGTGTCGAGTATTCTTTTGGGTGTAGTGAGATGGGATTCTTTGGGATTGGGCGATATCTTGCTATTAGGCGGACTAAGAATTGTATGTCTTGTGCAGGCGATTAGATACATCGGTGAGCCAACAATCCCACGAAATGGGTTTGATTGGTGATTTTCCGGTGAGATCGGGACCAAGGTTGTTAGGAGGGACCATTGGTGTCTTCTTTGAGGAACCTCGTCGGATATCTCATATTTCTTGAAGATTTACGGTGTATTTCTCTTGGTGATGGAGATTCCTTTATCAGTTTTCACGATTTGTAGTCCAAGGAAGTATGTGAGTTCACCCATCATGCTCATTTCAAACTTCTTTATCATCGGTCTTCAATTTGTTTGCAAAGAGTGTAGTTTGTTTTGCCAAATATGATGTCATCAACATATACTTGGACCGATCACATCTTGTTTTGTCCTGTAGATAAACAATGTGTTGTCTATCTTTCCTCGACAAACTTGTTTTGAATCAAGAAAGGTGAGAGTTTCATACCATGCTCTAGGAGCTTGTCTTAGTCCATATAGGGCTTTATCAAGCTTGGAGACATAGTCGGAATTCACTACTCTCAAAGCCGAGGTTCTTGAACATACACATCTTCCTTGAGTTCACCATTCGGGAATGCACTTTTACATCTATTTGGTAAACTTTGAAGTTCATGTAGGTAGCATATGCAAGGAAGATCTTGATGGCTTCCATTCTTGCAGCAGGCGAATGTCTCATCATAGTCAATGCCTTCTTGTTGTTGTAACCTTTGGCTACAAGTCGGCTTTGTTTTAATAATGATGTCATTTTCATCGATTTTGTTTGGAAAACCTACTTCATTCCTATGATAATGACATCCACGAGGACATTTGATCAAGGTCGTGACCTTGTTTTTATCAAGCTGTTGAAGTTCTTCTTGCATGACTTGAACCCAACTTGGGTGTTTTAGAGCCTCGATGACACTTTTGGGTTCTATTTATGATAGGTAATCGGCATATAGACATTCATTGGCTAAAGTTGCGAGTTAACTTAGCGACCATGCTTCTAGTGAGCATGCCTCGGTGGGTTCATCAATGATGTTTACAAGCTCAATGTCACGAGATTTTGTCCACTTACTTTGTGGTCTAGGATGCGAGCTTGAAGAGGTCACTAGAGACTCGGGGTGAGATCAGGTGTAGGAGCCACAGAATCATTAAGATCATCTGTTGAGATGTCTTGTTCTGGTTGAGGTTCATGAATCACAGGTTCCTGAACATATGGTTCATTATTACCTATCCTAGTAGGGACTGATTGGTTATCAATGAATTCACTGATAGTTGGTTGGGGAAGGTTGTGAGGTAAGACATAATATGAGATGTCAGCATCAGCTTGGTATGAGAAATTGATTTTAGTGTTATACTCATCATGAGGATATCTTGATAAGTTATCAATTCCTATTTCTTCCACTGAGGTGTTGGTGAACCTGATGCTTTCTGAACTCTCATCAAAGGTGACATGAAAAGTTTCATCAACTTGTTGTCTCCTTGTGTTAAATACCTTGAAGGCTTTGGAGATCAGTGAGTAACCTAGAAAGTATCCATCATCAGCTTTAGCATCAAACTTGCCTAGATGATCCTTGTGGTTATGAATAAACAGGACATCCAAACACATGAAATAATCGATATCGGGAAGTATACCTTTGACTATCTCATATGGGTTTTGTTATGTCTTTTGACAATGATTGACTGTTTTGGGTGTAACGAGTTTTTTTTACTTGATCGAAATGTTTAGAGAGGGTGAGCCATTTAACATAGTTCTAGCACTTCAATGAGAGTTCATTTTTCCTTTCGGCTACCCCATTTTGTTCGGGGTGTAAGGAGATGAAAAGTTTTGGGAGATTCCACTTTTTATCATGAAATTCTCAAGCTCTTCATTTTGAACTCGATTACCATTGTCGATTCGATTTGTTTATGATAATGTCATTCGGCTTTCAATGTTCTCGATGAATGACATTATTGTATCATTTGCGACTCTTTTGGAAAGAAAGTATACCCAAGTGTATCTTGAATTCATCAACAATGACAAGTGTATACTTCTCATCTTTGGATTGATCTAGGGTGACTAGTCAAAGAGATCTATGTGTAGGAGGTGAAGGCGACTTCGATGGAGAAATTTTGTTTTGTTTTGAAAGATGCTCTTTGGTGTTTGCCTTTTCACTGGTGAGCATGGTTTATCTTTTGCAAAAACCGGTGATGGTAAGCCGAGGACCTTGTTTTGTTTTGCCAAGTTGTTGATGTTTTGAAATTTAAGTGTGAGAGTCTCTTGTGCCACCGGTTGGCGATTTCGTTGGCTTTGGCAAAGAGACAAGTTCCATCTTGAGAGAGTGTTGACATGTCTAAGACATAAACATCATCTCTTCTAGGAGCTATTGATAAGGTTTTTAAAGGTACCTTTTTGAGGGTCGTTTAAGCCTTATTTGATCACTTTGTATCCGTTATTGCTAATATCGTTCCTTTTCACTTTTAGGTCTCTTGAAGGCAAAATGTTGGAATGGCACTTATTTGGATGAAAAGGCGTGAATATCTGAAGAAAATGGCCAAAGTCGAATCGAGACACTCAAAGTGCTGAAAACATAAGGTGGCGTCCGCGACTTATCTGTGACGCCGTCGGAGGATTTTTGTGTGGGACGAAGCCAAAACTCCTATTTTCAAGTGACGACGTCAAGTTATAAAAGAGTAGGCCGTCGCAACTCGCACGGCCTAGATGCAATCGAACGGCGTCGGAAAAGAAGGACGGCGTCACAAGCATAAGGTGATGCCGTCGCAAGTCTAACGTAGCCAAGACGAAACCCTAATGACGGCGACACGGCGGCGTCACAAAACAAAAGGTGACGCGTCGCAGATGTAATCTTATATATAGAATCCGAATTTTTCGGTATTGGTGTGTAGTCTTTTGGGTAAAACCTAAACCGAACCAAGGTCGTCTTGTACGAGATTTTAGGGTTCCAAACCCTATCTTACATCAAGATAAGTGTTTTACTTCATTAATACAATTATGTCTTTGATTATTTGTGTGTATGCTTGCATGTTCTCCATGTCCGGCTAATTTACTTGTGTGTTTGCTTAGGAATCTGAAACTTAATTATTGAATATTGATTGGTTGTCTCTTATCTTAGTTGATTAATGATCTAGTAATGCGATAGGTCATTCGTTTGTGTAATGCTTGATTAAATCTTTGTGAACCTTAGAATATAACTCCTTGAGTAGTTGTAAGCTAAACCATCCAAAGAGTGCCTTAGAGTAAGAGTTTATTATCCCTAGTGGGTTTTGTAGACGAGACCCTTTGGTAAGTTCAAAGAGTTGGGAGAAAGCATACCCTACAACCTTAGACACACAACGCAACTAAGAGTAAGGGCGTGACAATTCAACCACCAATAGGAGATAATTAAGGGTAGTAAAACCTAAGTAAACACATCTTTAAACTATCATACGAGCACACAATAATTAGACATAGACTACATACACCTTAGATTAGATAATTAGATAAGTAGAGTAATCGGTAGAAATACCAACCCCAAATCCAAACCCCGAGATTCGTACCTTTCCTTTCCTTAAAAATATAAAAAGATAAAAATAATCTTCCTCAACCCCAACCTTAGCGTAGTAACTTCTCACTAGCATTCCTATTCCCTAGAGAACGATATCAATACCCGTGGCTTACCCTAATACTACACTACAACGATTAGGTTCAATTGCCTAGAGTGTTGAAAAACTTGCTCGACAAAAGGAAGTTCCTTTGACCCCGAATGGCGCGTGGCGTTATCAAGTTTTAGGCGCACGGGGAATAGAATAGCTAGTTAGTAGTCCACCTCGTTTAGGTTTCTTTACTTGATTCCTATCAAGTAAATTTTTCTTATTTTAGCTTTCTTAGTCTATCCCCCTTCTTCGTGACCTTTGTTCAGAACCCCATCACTTTTCATCATGAAAAGTGATAACCAACCACCATTCATCAACCAACCACCAAACAACGCTTTACCACCAAACAAATACCTTTGCTTGACCCAGCCGCCAACCAACTTCGAGCCCGTGTTATTAGCGAAATTGGAGAGCTTAGGAAATTAAATAGGATAATTGAAAATACGCTCGAGGAAGCCCTTAAGGAATCTGATCACCCTTTAGATAGTGATTCGACCACAAGTGATTCGGATGATGATCTAGAAGAAGGAGATTATAAGGTGTTAGAAATTATGGAGGGTAGTAAGGAGGAGGAAGAACTTAGGGAGTATTTTGATTCATACCCTAAAGGGAAGGAAACCGCTTATCACTATAACGTGGTTAACTTCCCAAGACCACCTTTCGAGCCTCGCATAAGAAAGGCAAACCCTAAAAACATCAAAATACCGTGTATGATTGGATACTTATATAGGGATCACACCTACATTGACTATAAGGCACCCATGAATATAATGTCTAGGCTCTATTACAATTGGATCATGAGCAAAAAGCTAGAACCTATGAGGACCCCTTTAGCCCTAGGAAAGCAAGTAGCTATGTGGGAAGGGTTAAGGGATTGCATGTCTTCATAGGTAACTTCACATATAGGTGTGATTTCATGATTTTGGAAAATGTTAAGGGCATCATTGATGGGTTTTTGGAGATGTGATACTTGGGAAACCATTTATAGAGAGTCTAAGATGGTTTATGATCGATGAAGGAATAGTCGAGTTCTCAAATGAAGCCGAGAGTGTTAAATATATAATGCCCCACAAAAATAAGAAGTTTGAAGGCATGGATAATTTAGATGTAGATAACATTCCGGCATTCAAGTAGTGGAAGAACAAAGTTTACTACATCGCTTGTCTTGAACTAGGCCCTGAATATATTAGTGATGAGAGAAGAGTTAAGGAGATCGAATGGGCCTCTAAGATTAGGACAGCGTGGGAGCACGACTACTGAGTCTAGCTACAAGACTCTTAAATAAAGAAAAGCGCTTAAGTGGGAGGCAACCCATGCTTAATTGTTTGCTTGTTAGTGTCATATGTCTTTTATTAATTGTTTATTCTCATGTTTAAATTTGTAAAATGCTTTATTTTGTTTTAACCTCGTCTTAATTGCATATAAAGGTATTTTACATAAGGGATAAGTGTAGGGAGGATTACACACGTTTTCAAAAGAAACGTAAACATGAGAATAACAATTAACTAAAAGATATATATATGTGTGTTTGTTCGAGTCAAATGCTTGTATCGAGTCATAATAGATGTTTTATAAATTTTCCGATTCTAAAGATGTAAATTTTCGAATTTTTCGGAAAATCGAGACCGGTTTTGTCGGGATAACTGACGGCCGAGATCGCAACTGACGGCGTCGGGAAGGAGTAAAACAACAGATTATTTTTCTCGTTTTCGAGCTACTTATAAATTTTGGAATTTTCGGTCTTAATTTTCCGTAAATTTGTAAACATCCATTCCATAAGCATTATATCCTAGTTTAAATCGAGTCTTATATATATTATTACCGCCGATTTTACGCGAAGGTTTCGTTTGTTTTCTTCAAGTGTGCGGGTTTAATTTATCAAGAAGAAGTTACATAAGATTGGAAGGAGCTTTTCACGCATAAATTCTTCTTGGAAAGGATTTAACCACTATTTCACACACGGATCCTACCGAGCTAATCGGGAGTACTAGTTTCTTTTCGTTTTAATTACCTTCCATTATCATAACTTTGATACTTTCGGGAACATTGGGGACAATGTTCGGTTTAAGTGTAGGGAGGAAAATAAAGCGGAACTTTGAAACTATGCTTATCCTTGATTATTTGCTTTGTCAATTGTATTTGTGTAATAAACCATGAGAAAATGTCGGTTAGGGTAATTTTGGCACCAAATTTAAAATTTTCATGACATATAGGGTGGACCATTAGTTTTAACAAAAGCGTCTCACGGATAGGAAGTTGCATGACTAGCACAAAACCCTTTACCACCTAAATTCCACCCAAAATGTGAGGATCGCCCTTAGATTAGTAGGAATTAAAGCATTCATCTTTAATGCTTAGTGTGAACCGTAGTATAATAGATTCTAGAAATTGTTTTGTGATGCATCCGAGATCGCTAGTAAGGCGCACTTGTGTAGTTAGGAATAACTAAATGATAAGAGGCATTAGGATAACCTTTTTGATACGTAATATAATTACTTTTTCCACATTGGTTGAGTAATTCCCCACACCCTTTGCGTTGTACTCATCTTTAGTACACGATACCCTAGTTAACCCCTCTCGAGCCTATCCTTTTCGCGGTTCTCGTGATGTTTTGGTTTTCCGGAATATCAATGAAGAGCATTGTTTACACCCCACCCCAAATATACACCCAAATCGCCTTAGCCACCCTATATGCACTTACTTTTAGTGCATTATTGTTATCACCTTAAACCCTTAGTTCAATTATCGGTTGCTTGCATGAGTTGCTAAGTCGAGTCATATCCTTTGTATACAGAGTTTTGTGACGATTGGGATTCATAGGAAAAGTTAAAGTTTATGAAATGACGGAAGGGAACGTTAAATTCAAATTCCTTTGTTTGCATAATAATGTACCCCAAGTGTTTTGATCTTTTCAATTCGGGTCAAATTAGTGTTAGAGTAATAAAAACTCAAGTGTAGGGATGTGCCTATAAATCCCTATCATTTTGATGTTACCGTAGAGGATGGTAGAGTAAAAGTGTATGAAAAAAATAAATAAAAATAAAAAAGAGAAAAGAGAAAGAAAAAAAATTAGAGTGAAAAAAAAAAAAAAAAAACAAACAAACATACGGGCTACCATCCACATCTATCCTTTAAATTTATGTTTGTTTATTTAGGTTAGCTAGAGTCTAGAATGTCCGGTCTTGGCTTAGCAAGCGCCATTCTTCGTATGCTTGTAACAATAAGATTTTGACTTGCCACCACTAAATAGCCTATCCCACCAAACCCTTTATTTTTCTACCTAGTAAGCCTAACGTTACAACCCTTTAAAGACCTCTTTGATAGTCTTTCCTAGGTGCTTACGCCAAAGCGATGGAGGTTTGATCTATTCTCAAGCCTATGGTAATCTATGTACTAGGACCGGTTAATGAGTGTTTATCTTCCATTTCAATTTGTTATATTTCATATACACCAGAGAGATGCGAGTATCCAAACACCCATGTGAGGTGCTAGTATGTGATTCCGTGCTTGTTATGACTTTCTTGGGGCTTATATGTGTTGTGGACTGTTTTAAACCAATGCTTCATGACCCTAACTTATAAATTAATTGGCTAAAGCACATTTGCTTGAGGACAAGCAAATACCAAGTGTAGGGATATTTGATAAGGTTTTAAAAGGTACCTTTTGAGGGTCGTTTAAGCCCTTATTTGATCACTTTTGTATCCGTTATTGCTTAATATCGTTCCTTTTCACTTTTAGGTCTTTTGAAG